>LR990195.1:10000000-11200000 GCA_905147375.1 Hylaea fasciaria
ATTACACCTATTGAAACCTACGTGTTTGAATGAAGCAATAGTCAGGTGTTTTCTATATAAAACCGTGCTTATTCATTTAACCATGGTAGACTTCTACCATGCATCTAACAAGTTACCTAAGTAGGTACCTATTTAGGTAAATCATCTCCTACCAGCTACCAGCGACGCTCTTCATGGGGACCGCAAGATCTATATTTTTTTTAGTTAGGTTAGTATTTTTTTCATAAGCCCAACTCTATTGTTCTTAGTTAGAACCTCTTACACTCAATCCATTGTTCAATCTCTTTTTTCTGATGATCTTGCGTTATTGGTGGTATCTAACCGTATTATGTAGGTAGGTACCTACTAAACTGAATGTGAGTAGGTATGTGTAACTAAATTAGAACACAACATGTGCGTAAAGTTTATATGCTTTCATCATGAGTAAAGCTACGGAAATATGTCTGATCGAAGTTCCTATGCTACATGCATGAAAACTAGGGAGACAAGCATTATTTCACGTGACTATTAGCAGTAAAACATGCTGCACGTCATTACTAATCACAAGGATACTAAGCTTCGCTTAGTGATTTACTACATAATAAATAGGTATTAAAAATGTGCAAATGATACGAGCAGATTAGTATACGATAAGTTTATTGTATAGATTCGTCCATTTCAGTTGCGAAATCATCGTCGCCAGAATTCTGGGAATCTTCATCACTGCTCGCATCAGCATCCTGGAAGTTAAAATAACAATTAATTGGACTATCATTGTATTTAATCAACTGTTATGGTCTTCTGGTGTAAGAGTGTTGGTAATTGTTCTCCTTCCTAAACGGCTTGACCGATTTTTATGGGGTTTGTACTTAATGGGTGATCACGGCGGTTCTTAGCTTAGTTCCTCTGATTTCAAAATTATTCCAACGCGGTCAAAACCCAAGGGACAGCTAGTTATTAGAGATATAAAAATTGCGAAAGCAAACAAGTAGGTAAGTACATAAATACCGTGACGGTCACCGGGTCAACCAGACTTTGTTGTTTACTGCCGTACTCAAAGACATTAATAACTTTTAACTACATAATATATCAGGTGTACAAGGGTAATTGTTAGTATTATTTTAACTAACATCGAACTTCAGCTCGGAGTTGTGTGTGGCGAGCAGCGTCGCCTTCACATATCTGAAGATGAAGTCGCGGCAGTTCTCCACCGCGTTGGGAGGCAGCCAGCCGAGCTTCTCGTGGCACGCGCTGCCTGGCGCAGGCTCCTCGGCTAGGATGCTCTCAACTTCGGGCAGCTTCACATCGCATAGCTGGAGACAAGCATTACTCAAAGAAGTTGGAGAAAGAAGTTCGCACTTGCTCAGTCTAGATTGGGACTGGCTCTTAAGAACAGCGGCCAGAACAAGATAGTTCTTTAGCGACAAAGAATTTATCTCTCTGGCGACGGATATACAAAAAACTTAGTTCGATTTTCGCCCTCTTGCCTCTTGCGCTGTATGGCAGTGTGAGGCTAAGCGGCTGTAACTGGAACTAAAATGTGTGATCTAACAAACTCAGAAAATGGCTAATAACATTTACCTACCTATTTTAAGCGCTATATAAATAGGTACTAGATACTAAGCTAGTTGCACTACGCGCTCCCAGTACCTGGTAGAATATCTGTCGCTGCGTGGGCACCATCCCGGGGCGGAAGCACACGGCGCCCTCCGACACGTCCTCGGCCGGCAGCGGCTCGGTGCGGTTCTTGCGCTTCAGCTGCCGCACGCGGTCGGCGCTCTTGTAGTGCACTATCTGTTCTCGCGTCATCACCATTGAGTGCACGCCCGCTGCAATTTACATAAATTTATAAAGCAATTTAAGTTTGAAAATGGTCTCAAAACGAATATATTTTATAATGCTTTTATGTGGATTTTTTTTCAATACATTGTCAAATTTAACAGGTTTTTTTGCGAATCGTAACAAATACTCGTATTGTATTCAAAAACAGCTACTCGCTCAGCAGCTGACTTTAAAGAGTGGCTTGGTACTTGTCCGGCTGCAATTACTATGAAAATTCAAACTTGAAAATATTTCGTAAATTGATCTAATAATATATCTACCTGTGTGCCTCAGCCTGAAATCCAAAGTCTGATATATCCTAGCAGACGTTTCTTTCCTCGGATCAAATCCATATCGGACCCACAGGCTCTTCCAGGGGCCATCCTTCATGAACACGGCCACACACGGAACTAATACTTTTAGAGAAGCTATACGGAGCTTCGTCTGGAACCGGATCATGTTCAGCGACCAGATCGGTCTCTCTTCAAAACACTGTCAAGATCAGAAGGAATAAAAATCCATGAATATGTTAAAGTAAAATGAAAAAATTTCAAACATTTAACTGACATAGAAAATCTTTCTGAATAATAATTTTAATGTGGTAAGCCCACTCAAAATATTAAGTGATAACAGATCTACGCGCAATAACACCTATTTTTATGGAATCAATACTCAATTAATTTTAAAAATACATATTATGTGAGGCACATTTACAGACTGATTACATATTATGATCCCTACCTTCTCAATGATATCAAACTCACTCCGCAATAATGAATTATACTCATATTTAGTGTCTCTATTTTTTATATATAACTCATTGGGTTTAGATGGAAAATCGTCAGTGTGATTGAAGTGCCACCAATGACCTAGTGGCATTCCTCTCTCTGATCTTGATTTATTGTGGAATTCATTGTCACCATCCGGAGTGCCACTTCTGTCAGGGTATCTTTTGTCTGTGTATGCATAGCTTATAGGGCGGTCAGACCTTGTGAAGTTTGAGGGCACTATGAATAAAGGTGATTCGCCTCTGAAAAAGAGTAAAAAAACACAAATGGAAATGATAGTTTATTATGTGTAGTCTAAACAACATTTTCATCGCTTAATGTCGATGTAAAATGTAAATAAATCTGAACTTCACTAAAATGTTTATGATACTCAATTAATTTAAAGCCTTCCAACTACTACCCTTATTATTGGACTTTCAGTAAAGATTCAGTGCTATATTCAACTTGAAGGTCGCCATTCTGGTTGATGTTTTGTATACCTAAATTAAGATTTACACTAAACCAAAAATGTGCAAGATACTAAACTAGGTTCGAGCTTATGGAGACCTTAAATTGTGTTTGATATAGATGTAGCCAGTTGGTGGTGGGTTGGCCGACGACATCAAAACAGTCGCAGAGGTGGATGGATGCAACTGGCAAATTTTTGTTTGGTGTGGAAGTCTAAGAGGGAGGCCTATGTTCAGCAGTGAACGTCTTCAGACTGATGATGGTGATGATGTTGATGATGAGTTGGTGGAAGTCACCGTCAAAATGTCAATTAGGCCAAACTTACTTAACAAAGCTAACGTCATCTTGTCCAGAAGGTATAATTGTATCCACAAGACATTGTAGAGGGTCCCCTGGAGCTTTTCTATATAACGGCAAATACTGGAAGTCGCACATTGCTATAAAAAGAACAATTAAAATTGACCCTTATGCCAATGCTTAGAAGAGATAGGATTATGACTTTGGAAATACTTGAAAGGTATGCATATAAGAATTGGAGTACACACTCACATTCGAATCTGTAGATACTAGTAACCCGTCCAACGACATTAGTAGAAATAACCTCTCTCTTCACTTCATTGTTTACTTTATGCTTTTTCACTCTGATTTTGAGCAACACACCAGCGGTCTTCTTGTAGTCAGCGAACACTTTCTTTACAAATGGATTATCAGGTTGAAAGCTCAGGCCAAGACGCTTTTTGAGTGGCTGATTGTAAATCTGGTGAAACAAACTATTATTAAAATCTCTTGTCAACGATAATGGTCTAACAAATGTGACTGAAGAAGAAGAGAAAGTGTTCTAATACATATAAATAGATCTCTACAAAGTGTTTTACTCATGCATGTACCTACAGAATAATATGCACAAACCTGTGAAATACCCTTAATTCCACCCAAACATTGTAATGCTTTTTCGTCATTTTTCACGATCCCCGGAAATAAAATGCATGTCAGTTCACGGTCTAAGCTGCAAATGTCTATCTCTATTGATGCCGCAGACTGTGCGGTGCTGGGCCCAGCGTCCACCAGCGAAGAATTATTGTCTTGTAGCGTTCTCGTGCATACGGGACATGTGAATGTAATATTTGTCCCGTTCACATCTTCCTCTAAGTCTATGCAGGCTTTGTGGAATTCCGCAGGACATCTGCAGCATTGCAAACCATCCCCAGGTGCAATAATTCTCTTACATTTTCCACACTTTCTATTTCGATTTTCCATCTTTGTAAAGGGATTAGGAAGATTTTTATTTGTTATTTGCAAAAAATACAAAATTCCCGCACCCTCATTCCCACACATCATACATACGCACGCACTGTTGACACTGAAACTGCTTTGTTCGACAAATTGACAGTGACTTAAATAAAACTTTTTTTGTTTCGACTTAGCTTATTTTATTTCATTTGCCCGATTCACTGCTGAAGTCATTGACGTCAAATGTTTAATTTAGGTGGAAGCCAATCGCATATTATCTAAATGTGACAAAAATATATTTATGTAGGTAGGTAGGTATACTCGTATACACACCGACAGCCAAGTTTGCTTTGTTTTGTCATTATGGGTGCCTAATGACAAAACAAAGCAAACTTGGTCGGTGCCACCTTGGATTTTAATTATGACCCCAGATTCGTTATTAGGTACACCGAAAACCATGAAAATGACACCCATCATGAAAAACAACGCAAATTTGGTTGGCGCCATCTTGGATTTGAAATGTCCTATATTGGTTTTATAATACCTAATCATGAAATTGAACCAGCTTGAAATAGACATACTTGCATAGAATTATTTTAATCTGTGATGTAAGTTTTAATTTGCTAGTAGGTACAATAAAACGAAAGTTATTGATAATACGAAAAACAAATATTTTATTAGAAGATTGAATTAACATTATCTATGGAACACTCAGTGCATAAGTATCTGCATCTGTGCCAGTTGGCTGTAGGTGTCGCCGGGCATTCTGTACGCGATGTTGCCCGCGAACGTATTGAGGACCTCGGCTTGCTCTCGGAGCCACTCCACTTGCTGAAAACAAACACACAAAGATGTAAGCACTAGAAATCTAGAACAACTCGTTACAAGATTCAGAAATCGGGAAAACGAACAACGAACCTTGTTATTCTGCGCGCCGAGCTGTTGCGCCTGCGGCGTGTTCCGGAGCTTCTGGCGCTGCGCGAGCAGGATGGTGCAGAGCGCGCGCAGCACGGCCGGCAGGCTCCGCAGCAGCTCCCCGCGGGCTGCGCGCGCGCCGCTCACGCGCGCCTCCAGCTCGCCCGCCGCCAGCGGCACCAGCGAGCACGAGCGGAGCGTCTGCGGGCGAAACACTACTTATTTCTATGCCGGTCCAGCGACTACTTGCATGGAATGTTTGGCCGCACCTGACCCGTCCGTAATCGCGACTCATATCCACCCACTGCCGAGCACGAGTCTCGCTTCACATTCGTGTGAAGAATGAAGCCATAATCTACCATGGCTGTCTGGTCCAGATCGGTAGATAACTGAACTTAGAGATATAACTCTAACGATATAAATCTCCATATGGCATTCCTCCCGATGTTTCCTTCCACGTCCACGACGTCCAACGTGTAACGAAGTCGCCCCTCCGCTCGGAAGACGGACGTTCGATAATTTAGGCTATAACCGCGCGCTCATGCTATAAAAATGTTCGCATATTTGTGACGTAACTCGCCTCGAGCGCCCCCTCATAGTTGTCACTGTGGAACTGATCGAAGAACGTCATCAGCTTGCACAGCTTGGTGTAGGCCTCCACGAGCGCGGCGGGCAGGCTGCCGGCGGCGGCGGAGCGCAGGCGCTGCGACACGTGCTCCGCGAGCGCGGCGAGGCGCGCGCGGAGCCCGCTGGCGCCGCCGCCGCTGTTCACCACTTGCGCGAGCAGGACGCAGAACAGTTCCAACACTTTCTCTAGGTTCTGGAATCATACGATCAATTGTTAAAAACCAGCTGATACCCGCGACTTCGTCCGCATTTATATGTATAACCAAATTAAGTCGCAAGATAAACATTAATTATTTGATAAATATGAGTACTTACACCGGCAACATCGTACATAGTGATGGCGTCTTCAAATAAACCTTTGTTCACAAGTTGCTCAGCGACATTCAGCGCTATCACCTGCACATAAGAAAATAAGAACATAATGTACTAAAATCAATATTATTGTGTCGCTTGAGTAAGATATTATTATACAGATACTGTATGCGAAATTATCGGGCATAATATGAGTTACCTCACGATGTTTTTCTTGATCGAAAAGCGAATGATAATTACGTACAATCATAAGCTTTACAAGTGCCCGCACTGGGATTTGAATGCAACTATCGGCAGGCGGACGTTAGGCCTCCCTAATAGTTAGTTAGTATACCTGTGCGTCGATGTGCGGGTTGTTGAACTGGTCCAGCAGGCCTGCGGAGCGCTGGGCGGCGCCGGCGCCGGGGGCGGAGCGCCCGAACAGCAGCTCGTAGTCGCGGCTCTCCAGCGCCAGGTCCGTGCAGCAGCACATGAACAGATTCTTGCCGCTCGGGTCCTTTAGGTTCCTAGAATACACGAGATAAACTGATATTCCAACTGCATAAATTTAAACCTCACTCTGTCGTCCCAGTAGCGACGATCAGTTTAATATAGGATTTTCTGGGTAATCAGAAGGGATCTTACCTCAAAAAGAAGTAATAGTGCAAGGCGTCTGAAGGGTCTGTGAGCTCGAACTTCCTCACGTACAGAAGAAGCAGCCGAGCCAAGTTGAGACGGCGCAGAGGCAAGGGATCATCAGTATCAACGGACACTGAAAAACAAAATGACCAATGCAGAAACAATGCTATTTTTTAACTTTGTTGTCCCTAGATGTCAGATGGGAGAGATAAGCATAAATAAACCTGTTCTTACACAATGGCGCCTGCACATTCCGAGGTGTGCCGAGCATGTAAACGTCATGTAGAGCCAATGCCATGTGTACACTGTGCACTTGATACCTGCAAACAATAAGGAGTGTTAGTAGAAATTCGGCTCGACAACTGAACTGGCAACTACGAGTAAGTATTGGCATTCTTATCCTGACCTCGGTATTCTGGACAAGAACTCGATAGCCGGTTCAAACTGCCCCGTCAAACTCAGCATTTGGAAGTAGACAACCGGCTTCTCGTACGCGTGGTAATGTGTTTCTCCTGTAAAAAGATTCGAGTTTATTAACTCCATTCATCCAACCTTAATAACAAGAGTATATTTAGGTATAGCATTTGCGTTGATTGGTGATAGAAAAGGATGGGTTGTCGAAACCAAATAAACTGACTATGATCGTAGAAAGCCAAGTTTGATTATACTCAACAGGTTAAGAAACAGAGGCAGGGTGAGAAACTTATCCAGTTATGATTGATAAAAATTCAGTGAACCTTATAGCTCTTGTGATACACACCATATTCCTCCAAAATAAGTTTCTGCAGGTCGGAGTATGAGAAGGTCTCGGGCTCGTTGTTGCTCCTCGTCTTAATGAAGGACAGTTTGAGCCAAAGGTAGTCGTCGGCAGTGCGCGCTACCTCATAATGTTCGTCGCTTTGGTCGCAGCATCCTATGACGCAATATACCTGTAAGGCAAAAACGTCTTTTTAAAAATGAGCATAAGAGCTTCATAGGACAATTTTAGTGAGTATAGGTGAGCATAGGTCTCTTTTAGTGCTGGATTTCTTATGTGTAGGTATTTTCCCACCAAGCTATATGACAGAAATTCTGAACTACAATACTACAAGAGGTATTGACAAATCCATTTACTCAACAAACAATCCGAACATAATTTAGCATAATAATAAAGTAAAGAGTATGTTGAAGCAGACTGTTTGTACTTACAGCTCTTTTATAAGGATCTGTACAGTTTCGCACTTGTATTCTGTATTGGAAATTGATGGCGGTTTGCAGCTTATCAGAGAGTGGTTTCTCTGGTGTTCTTATAAACTCTTCCAGTGCCGCTATGAACTCTTCGTGATCACGACTGGAATGAATACAAATAGCCGACTATTTAAAAAACACAACATGTATTTTCCACCACACATCATAGTATGTTACACATTCACGGAACCCTAAAACTGCGCACTTAGTAACCACGCAATAAATAAGTGCAAGCTACGTAAACTGCCGGTGCAGCGGAACGTGCATCGTAACGAGGTCAAGCCGGCACGAGGCGCCGACGCAGCGGATCTACCGCCTACCGGACACCGGACGGAGCCTCGTGGAAACCGCACTTTTACTTCACACTTCGAAGAATAGTCGCGTCTTTAATTATAATTAATTTGTAATTTGTATAAAATAAATTTTAACTTTAAATTAAATTTTGTATTTTTTTGCATCCTCCGGCTGTAGCCTTCGTAATTGGCGCAGTCGGTAGGATAGTCAAATTAGAGTCAGTGAATCGATCACGGGCGTCGGCTATCCGAACCTACAGGAGCTACGGTTGGGAGGAGTATCCAGAAATCGATACACGCAGAGAAATACGAAATGTGGTAAGTACCTAGATCTTACTAGAGTTGCTTATCCTTGTGTTCTTTCCTAAGTGTTCCATTTTGTGTTTCCAAAATTTTCTTTCCACGAAAATCACGGTCCCCTAGGTTAGTTAATTCACGTAGAACGTTGCAAGCAGATGCAAATAGGAATTTAGATAGTATTTTAGAAGATACGGAAAATATAGATTTAATTAATCCTGATAGACAAGTGGTTATAAAATCTGTCATAATGTGTGATGTTCTCGTAGATCAGATTTTTAAAGCCCTACGGCTTGTTCCCGAGTTTGATGGTAACTCGAATGTTCTCACCCGGTTCATTCACTTATGCGACCAATTAGTGGCGCAGTATATGAGAACAGAGGAAGGGTTCGAACTTAGTAATTTGGCTTTGCTAAACGGGATCCTGAATAAAGTCACCGGGCCCGCGGCCCGCACAATAAATTCGAACGGCATTCCTGAAAATTGGCTAGGGATACGTAACGCGCTCATTAATAACTTTGCTGACCAGCGCGATGAGACCTCTCTATACAATGATTTGTCTCTCCTGACTCAGGGTGCCGCGACCCCTCAGGAATTTTACGAAAAGTGTCAAAATCTTTTTAGCATTATAATGACATATATCAGTTTGCATGAAACCGTGTTTAGCACCATCGAAGCAAAACGAGCGCTTTATAAAAAGTTAACCCTTCAGGCATACCTACGCGGTCTTCGAGACCCCCTAGGTTCACGGATTCGGTGCATGCGACCTGATACAATAGAGAAAGCTCTTGAATTTGTGCATGACGAGATGAACACGTTATATCTGCAGCAGAGAAATGATCATCTTCCTGAGAGAAGAACGCAGTCTGCGTCTTCATTTAATCCTAATGCAAATAAACCTTCTTTTAGCTTTCAAACGCCAGTGGCCCTGCCACCCTCGCGACCATTTACTTTTCCACCCGCGTTTAATAATATGCCAGGCCCTTCTAAGCCCATGAATTTTCAGCCACCAAGGCCAATGCCAATTTGGAGACCCCAAATGCCTTTTAACCGTGGCCCCACCAGAACTCAACAAATGTTTGGCGCGCCCCCGCCTAATTACAGACCCCAGAGTAACGTTTTTAGAATGCCCCAACCTAGAACAGGCTATCAACCCTCTAATAACGTAGGCCCTCAGCCTATGAGTGGCGTTAGCCACTATGTAGCGAAGCCCATGGGTTCTAGACCTATGACTGGACATGACTGGACTCGATACGGGAATCCGCCCCCGTCAAACTACTTCAAGACACGTGAGATGAACTTTAACGAGTTCGGTGACTCATATGACTACTACGACCCTTACGCCGACTACTACAGTGACTACAACTGTAATGACTATGAGCCGACATACTTTGAACAGACTTTTGACTTGTCATACGAACAACAGTCCCATCATCCAGAGTACGTCCCGGCATATGTTGAGGAAGCTCACGATGAAGCCCCCGCTGAAAATCAGGATTTTCAGGCGGCTACGAAATCCGAAAAGCGAAAATAGAAATTAATCTACAAACGCAACGTCAACTTCCCTACATACAAATAGCAGATCCGCCTTTAAAGCTATTAATCGATACGGGTGCCAATCAATCGTTTATAAGCCCCGAATCTGTAGGAAATTTCTTTCGACACATACCATGTAACTACGACCCGTTTGAAGTCACTAACATCCACGCAACCACCAGAAGTGATTACTCTATCACTCTACCATGTTTTCGGGAATTTAATGAAGATAGTGACATTACCCTGTTCATTTATAAATTCCACGATTTCTTTGATGGCCTAATCGGTTTAGATCTGTTAGAGAAGTTAGAATCTAGCATCGACCTGAAAAATAAGGTTTTAATTACACGGCAATCCACCAACCCCTTGCGTATGTACGACTCACGGAACTGTAACTTATATGAGGAAATAATACCGGCTAATACATCTAAGATGATTCGCGTTCCAATTAATTTCCACGATGGTGACGTACTAGTGACGGAACAAATAATATCTAATTGCATCATATGTGATTGCGTCACTGCAGTAAAAAATAATCGCGGTTACATTGAAGTCGTTAACCCAACTAGACATGACGTAGTGTTCTCTATGGACCAGCCAGTTAGTGCGGAACTTTTCAACGCTCAGTGCACGCGCACCGAACAACCATCCGATCGCGCGTCCGAAGTACTTTCGCGCTTACGTACTAACCATTTGAATCCTGAAGAACGAACGAATTTGGAATCTCTCTGCGCTCAATACGCTGATGTCTTTTATCTTGAAGGTGAACCTCTAACTTTCACCAATAAAATTAAACACAGCATTCGCACCACAGATGAATTACCTGTCTATACTAAAACCTATAGATACCCCTTCGTTCACAGACAGGAAGTTCAGGAACAAATTTCAAAGATGTTAGATCAGGGAATAATACGCCCCTCTCAGTCAGCCTGGAGCTCCCCTATATGGGTGGTTCCCAAGAAAGCCGATGCATCAGGGAAGGTCAAATGGCGCATCGTTGTCGACTTTAGAAAAGTTAATGAAAAAACTATTGACGACAAGTACCCCATACCTAACATCAATGACGTACTAGACAAACTAGGCAACTGTCACTACTTTACAACGCTAGATCTCGCGAGCGGGTTCTATCAAGTGGAAATGAATCCAGAGGACATCCACAAGACAGCCTTTAATGTAGAGCATGGGCACTTCGAATTTTTGAGAATGCCTATGGGTCTTAAGAACTCACCATCTACTTTCCAACGCGTAATGGACAATGTCCTTAGAGACCTCCAAAACGTAGTATGCCTAGTTTACCTTGATGACATCATCGTATTCAGTGTCTCGTTACAGGAGCACATAGTCAATTTAGAGAAAGTGTTCAAGAGACTGAGAGAATCGAACTTCAAGATCCAAATGGATAAGTCGGAGTTTTTAAAGCTAGAGACCGCATACCTAGGTCACATTATTAGTAAAGACGGCATTAAACCGAACCCCGACAAAATTACAGCTATCCAGAAATTCCCGTTGCCAAAAACCGCAACCGAAATAAAACGTTTCCTCGGTTTACTCGGGTACTATAGAAAGTTCATCCCCGACTTTGCTCGTATAACGAAACCTATGACACAATGCTTGAAAAAGGGCTCTAAGATTAAATTTAACGACGCAAACTACATCAACTGCTTTGAAAAATGTAAACTACTACTGACGAATGACCCTATACTACAATATCCTGACTTTACCAAGGACTTTATACTGACGACTGACGCATCCAACTTTGCTATAGGTGGTATCCTTTCTCAAGGAGCTATAGGCAGTGACAAACCTATAGCGTATGCGTCACGAACTTTAAATTCGAGCGAATGTAACTATAGCACAATCGAAAAGGAACTTTTAGCTATCGTCTGGGCTACCAAATATTTTCGACCTTATTTATTTGGTAGGAAATTCAAAATTGTAACTGACCATAGACCTCTTCAGTGGGTTATGAATCTTAAAGAGCCAGGTTCAAGACTTACACGTTGGAGACTTAAACTGAGCGAGTATAACTTCACTACGGTTTATAAGCAAGGCAAACATAACACCAACGCCGATGCTTTATCCCGCATTGAAATTAATATCGGTGACACTAGCTCTCTTATTGTAAATCCATCCGAAAGACCTCCATCACCAGCGGGCTCTACAACCGTGACCGCTATTACTGACGTTAATGAAGGACCTCCATCCGAGGCAGGCTCAAGCACCGCAACAGCTCATACAAGTGCTGAGAACCCAATTTTAGAAGTCCCAATTTCAGACGACCCACTTAATAAATTTAGCAGACAGATTTGTTTTGTGCTTGTAGGTGACATTAAGAAACGACCGACTGTGACAAAACCTTTCGAGACTCATACCCGGACAACTATTCAACTTTCTGAATCCAACTTGACAAATGACGTCATCAACGCAGTCAAAGAATTTGTAAATCCTAAGGTTAAAACTGGCATAATAATCCATCCCCCTCTGGCAATGTACAAAATTATTCCAATCATTCAAGATAACTTCAAAAGCTCCGCAATGAATCTTGTTTTAACTAAAGTCGAACTAGAGAATGTTAAAGAGTACTTACGCCAGCAAGAAATTATTCGAAAATATCACGAGGGTAAAACCAACCACCGCGGTATAACAGAATGCTATTTGGCTCTGTCTTCTCGGTACTTCTGGCCTAAAATGAAGGAATGTATTACAAAATACATTAATGACTGTAACATCTGCGGTCAAGCCAAATATGACCGAAGTCCTATTAAACAAAGATTCTCAGTTGTACCACCACCTTCTAAGCCCTTTGAGATAGTCCATCTCGATCTCTTCACGGCTCAGAATGAGAAGTATCTTACCATCGTAGATGCCTTTTCAAAATACGCCCAGTCCTATCATCTTAGAGACGGTACAGCCCTTAGTGTTGTTCAAGCTTTCTTAATATTCTGTTCACATCACGGCGTCCCTATTACTTTAGTCACGGACCAAGGTCCTGAGTTCACGAACCAGATATTTTCAGAGTTTACCAAGCTTCACAAAATTCAACACCACAAGATCCTTGCTCACTCTCCAAACGATAACGGAATAGTAGAAAGATTCCATTCTACGATCCTTGAGCATCTAAGGATATTGAAACTCGAGAAAATAAACGAACCAGTTGTTAACCTTATGCCCTACGCAGTTCTAGCTTACAATAGCTCTATTCATAGCTTTACCAAATGCCGACCCTTAGACCTAATAACTGGACACTTTGACCCACGTGACCCGTTAGACATTGACCTGACTGAACATTTACTACAGCAATACTTACAAGACCATAGGAAACGAATTAATCAAGTATACGACCTTATCAACGAGACTTCTTTACACGACAGGACTCAACTGACTGAAAACCGAAACAAAGACAGGGAACCTGAAAAGGAATACACCCCCGACCAACAAGTATTCGTACGCAACCCTATGGCGTCGAGACAAAAATTAGCCCCGCGTTATACGCAGGACACCGTGCTGGCCGATCTCCCTATTCACATTTATACCAAAAAGAAACGCGGCCCAGTCGCTAAATCACGCCTTAAGCGAAGTCCTAAAAATCCCACTTTGTTACAGGACACTACTACTGGTGACCTTTCTACTTCAACCGACCCAAGGACAAGATGTAATGATTGACTCGCTTGACAATGGACCCGGATTACTTCCCTTTAAACTTGGAGCTACGAAAATCATCTCTCACTATCACTCATTTCTTAATTACGTCGACTTAGACAGCATCCGCTCACAGATAGACTCAGTTAAAAATCAAATGTTTGAACTCCGGCCTCTTTTAAATAATAAAACTTTATCTCTTTTCGATCCTCACATTGAACATCTCAGCAACAAAATCACGAGCATCTCAAATCAACTCGACACGTTTGAATCAGTTCGTATAAAAAGAGGACTCATTGACGGCCTCGGGTCAGTTATTAAAAGTATATCCGGTAATCTAGATTACACTGACGCCATTAAATATGAAAACGCTTTATCTCTCTTACAAGACAATGAACAAAAATTAGAATCAGAACTTAATAATCACGTCAGCTTAAATAAAGATTGGATTTCACATAGTTCAAAAATTATTAATAGCATTTTAGAAAATCAGAATAAGTTAGGTAAAACATTAAACTCGATCATGGAAAGCGATGCTCAACGGGAAACCGATTTAATTAAGTACGCCCATCTGGCACAGCATCTTTTAATTTTAGGAGATAATATAGAAGATTTATCTGAAGAGATAAGTAACTTAGAAAATACTTTGTCGTTTATTCGTGCATCGAGCACCCCATATACGATAGTTAGTTTAGAACAAATTAAGGATATATTAAGCAAACTAAGGATTTTATATTCGAAGGATGAAATCCTGGACATAGACTGTAGGAATTTTTATGAAATAATTAAATTAGGTTATTTCTATTTAAATAAGCAGATAGTTATAGTTATCAAGGTTCCGATCGTTAACTCCCTAACTTATAACTTGTACAAACTGTCCCTTGTCCCTAACAAAAATCACGAAGTCCTAATACCTACCCTACCTTTCGTAGCACTCTCTAGCAAAGACTCTAGGTACATGGAGACAGAATGTCCGAAGGTAAATTCATGGTTTCTCTGCGAATCGAAGGCCAACTACAAGATCCAGGACAAGCCCGACTGTGTCCAGCAGCTCATCGCCCAGCAGGAACTTCAAAAATCCTGCAAACTAACTCCCGTCGTCCTGACGAACGAAGCCCTGGAAGCGTTAGACGATAAACATTATACTCTGAACTTCCCCACTCCAACCAAGGTCAAGATATCCTGCGGCCAAGAACAATACCGGACTTTACATGGCAGCTACCTAGCAGTCATTCCACAGAATTGCAACCTGAAGACGCCAGGATTCACCATATCCAACATGAACGACCGGATCAAAGGACACGTCATCAGGATAACGGAAATGCCCCAGTTTGACGAGTCGAAGCATTCAGATCATCAGCCTGTTATCCTAAACTCACCAAACCTGCAGAGCCTTCACGCCCTGAATGCCAGGATTATAACCGAAGCCCCTGTTCATCTCAAGAAGATCACCGATCCAGCGATATACCATACTACAATTCCAGTCTATCTAATACTAATAAGTGCAGGCGCACTTATCCTTGCACTACTGCTCCGTCGACTACGAACAAAAAGTCTACAGAACAGACAGCAGACTACAGAAACCAGCAGCGATGTTCCTGAAGTACAATATGCAACCCCAGGACCAAGACACATTAACCCTAATCAAATAAGGGTGGACCACAGAAACCTCTCAGCGACCTTCTCGAACAAGGTTCTCAATTAATCGCTGATCTTTGGGGGGAGGTGTTACACATTCACGGAACCCTAAAACTGCGCACTTAGTAACCACGCAATAAATAAGTGCAAGCTACGTAAACTGCCGGTGCAGCGGAACGTGCATCGTAACGAGGTCAAGCCGGCACGAGGCGCCGACGCAGCGGATCTACCGCCTACCGGACACCGGACGGAGCCTCGTGGAAACCGCACTTTTACTTCACACTTCGAAGAATAGTCGCGTCTTTAATTATAATTAATTTGTAATTTGTATAAAATAAATTTTAACTTTAAATTAAATTTTGTATTTTTTTGCATCCTCCGGCTGTAGCCTTCGTAATTAGTATACAGCACAATGAAAACCATTGTTGATGATTTTACCCTATACTTTTAAGTTATGTAAGGCTTTTTTACAATGCACACTGAATAATGTTAAGGTTCTATATGTTTTGTTACTCTTGTACTTGGTTACGAAAATTGTCCGAGAGAGATACGTGTGCTTATAAAATATCGAAATAAAATATAAATATCGCTAACATCAGAGTTCTATTCACTGGGGTTTAACAGGTTTTAACAAAAAATGGTACTGCACAATACGAAGTGATTTAATAAATATTTATGAATAAGGTGGTTATATTTTATATATACAGGGATGTTTGTCCTAAACTTTTGTTATCAATAAAGTTTAGCCTTTACAGTTGTGTATGCGTAAAACTCACCCAGCCTTCCTCAAGCATTGCATCGCAGTGGCGGCGTCTCCGCTGCGCAGACAGTAGTATACCATGGGCCAGAGCGGGCGGTCGTCGATGACGCCGTCGGTGAGGCCCTGCACGCCGGCGCCCTGCAGCCGGAGCCCCACGAACCCGCGCACCAGGGGATAGGTCCCGGGCTCGCCGCCGCGCATCGCCGCCACGGGGTTGGCGCGCACGACGTCGCTCATGTACTGTTTATATCTAAAGGAATTCAAATAAACTGAGAACAAGGCCATAATCTGTATACACAATCTTACATACATCACATCACTAACTGTGCTCCTCGGTTTGTCCGCGTTAACTATTAAATGGGAAATTAGGCTTAATACTCCTCATAACATCATCCTTATAACGTCATCGGAGATTAGCCAAAAGAAACAGAGAAACACACATTTTCAAAAACTATTTTTCACACCTTATGCTCAAAAAAGGTGTCAGATTAGCTCAGCTTAGCGGTAGCAAACGAGGTTGTTGCGCACTAGGGAGTGAAAGTAGTTTTTTTTTTAATTTGTACTCGCTATTATCAACAGGCTGAAGATTCGACTTTTCGATTTTCCGTTTTGACATAATTACTTTTTAAAAAAGAAGAGTATCTGTATATGTATATGTACAAACCGTGCGAAGCCTAAACAGTTTACTTTTTTAAATGAAAGTGTAATTCTCGTCTACATTTTTGGCAATCATAGGATGTATGCTATGTGTACGTGTGCGATTGCGAACATTAAATAATTTTAAAAAGTTTGTAATTGCCGCCTATAATCTGTAGGTGTGTGTAGAATTTTGACAACAATGCAAATTGATTTTAAAAAGATTGAATTTGATTATTTATTTATTTGAAAGTGAACGTGACTATTTGTGAAATATTCTTAGCTTTTTTTAATTGTATACCTACTTATTATATTTCTCGCAATCTCTGTGTGAAAAATTTTGTGTTTTACACGGGTCTCAAACGACTCACTCATACTCGATTTTATGTGCCACACTCGCTACGCTCGTGAGGCAAAACATCGAGTAAGGTATGAGTCGTTTTCTACCCTTGTAAAACAAACTACTATTTATCACTGGTATATTTGATGCCTTTAGTAAAAAGCTCATATTGAAATTACAAACATACTTTAATTTTATTTATCTACAGATATAAAGAAACACAAACCTTTTCTCTAAATATTTCTTCCCTTGTGCAACGAGACATTGCTGAATTGTAGGGTTCCCTCTGGCCTTGAGGGGATCTTCATCACGGACCAATGCAGGAATGTTGGACATTGTTTTTATAATCTCCCACATTTCTTTAACTTTCTGCAAATAAATTGTTTGTATAAACAGTGACTTGTTGAACATACAAAACATATTTGCTATGCCAGCTTAAACTCTATGCAGAACAGATGCAACATTGGTTCCACTAAGATACTGTAACCTGCCGCATTGCATGTATAATGGTTAATATCTGGATGACCAAGCTTTGCTCGGTATTTTTTTATATTTTTTTTATAAATTGTGTTTTTTGGAAATTATATTTCAGTACGAATTACTAATAAAATGATGAAATATGAATAATATTTTACCGATAGAATAATAAAAAAATATGAACTGGTTATTTATAGAAAAAAATCATAAAAAAACACGAATAAAATTACATTTTCTAAAAATGATTCCTAGCTAGATCGATTTATCGCCCCCGAAAACCCCTATAATACTGAATTTCATGAAAATCGTTGGAGCCGATTCCGAGATTCCAATTATATATATATATATATATATATAATATATTTGTATATACAAATATACAAGAATTGCTCATTTTAAGATAATATAAGATAAAGAATATGACGTATTGTGGTGTTCAATACACTAGACAATAAGTTACCAAGTAAAGATTGAAACATATATAATACTAGCTGATACCCACAACTTTGTTCGCATTTTTAAAATTGATAAAATATAAAATGTCAACTGTTGCGAAAATCAATCAATGTCGTTTGTAACCGCTAGGTAAGAATATCTGTCTCTTTCTTCCTTTCTCTCTATCTATCATTCTCCCTATTTCTCTATCTTCCTGCCCCTTTTATTCATTCTATCTCTCTCCCTCTAACTTTATCTCTTTCCCTAAGAATGCTATTAAATCCGTATTACTCAAAAATGAGTACACTTACAGGATCGTTGAACTCCTCGGCGACCTGTGCAAATTTCTGATGCAAAGATGTCCGAGACTTGGAACCTTGGAACACCAGCTTATTGTGCTGCTGGACTTGTCTTGAATAAGCAGCCTCTATGTTGTCTAGCATGGATTGACCGAACTTTTTCGGTGTGTCGGCGATGCTCGGTGGCTCCGGAGTCCGTTTCAGGTCAAGCCAGTTTTGTGACGGGCCTATCATAGCGTTCATCAGCTTGATCTTCTCTCTGTTCCATTCTGAAAGCATGTGCTCCCACTTCTGGTCTTCCGTTGTTTGGAGCGACTGAAAGTTGAAAAGTTAGTCTTATCATCATCATCACCACCATGTCTCTCCTGCGCTGGACACTCGCCTCTCTCTCACACCACTCTTTCTCATACATAGCCTTAGTGAAATTAACCTGAAAATGTATTTAGGAATTATAAGTTAATTCATTGTTGTTGAGATATAATTAGGCCTATATCCAGATGATTTCATAAGGAATATATGCCTACTAGCATATAAAAATACTTCTCCATAGAAAGAGGTACCTAATAGACCAGAAATCAATTAAGTTTTGTCACATTAGCTACAGATACTTACATTTTTGTTAACTTCATCGATGAGTGATAGAATAGCATTTTCTCTCTCATTCTTCAAGAAACTTTCAATATCAGAGTCAGCGATAGGCTGAAGTGGTTCAAATGTGCGTTTTGAATTGAGTGTTTCAAGTTTCTGAGATATTTGTTGTAGATCTATGCCTTTGGATCCAAACAGAAGGTGCCTGCCGAAAAAACACTTAAATAAATTGAAATATTCTTCTACGATACACACATGACACATAATTTCGACAGCTTAAACAAGGTATTAAGAAACAGGCTGAACCTAAATCACCATAATAATCCTTCAAAGAAACACTTACGCTTGGATATCGTTGGCTCCAGACTGTATAACTCTTGAATGCAGCTCCTGGTACGCCTCCAATACCTGGCCCAGAGAGCGTTCGACCCTCGGCAGCTCCTCATTGCCTTCGATTTCTGTTGTCAGCTGCTCAGCTTGTTGCAATAGCTTGTTGAAGTCATCATCAGCCATAACGTATAGGTTATCTTTTTATTTACACTAATATATATCTGTTTATATGCAAACGTGCGAGAATATATTAGATTTAAATTCTTAACAAAACCAAACAGATGATGAAACGCAACAAAACCAGAAGAAATAGAAAAGCTCAAGAGGCAGCCGCCAACAATCGACCGGTAACAAAAAGCGACAACGACAAACAAGTCAAACAACAGCAACAGCGATGCGCGCAGCGCGACATTCGACAGACAGTTTCACTTTGACAGTTAACATCTTTTTTTTTAGTTTTGTCTTTGCACGGTTTGTCCATTTAGCCAATTGGAAGTTTAAAAACATTTCAAAACATTTCATCCAGTTTTCAAGTACTTAATATACTAGAAGCGCCTCGCGGTTTCACCCGCGCTAACTACTCTCACGTGGACCGTTCATTTTTACGAGATAAAAGTAGCCTGTCACTCGGGGATAGTGTAGATTCACAACAGTGATAGAATTTTTCAAATCGGTTCAGTAGTTTCGGAGCCTTTTCAATGCAAATAACAATCAAATTTATCGTAGATTTGATTGATACTATCCTGCGTGGATCGTTAATTTTTACGAGATAAAAAGTAGCCTGTCACTCGGGGATAGTGTAGCTTCACAAAATTACAGTGATAGAATTTTTCAAATCGGTTCAGTAGTTTCGGAGCCTTTTCAATGCAAACAACAATAAAATCTTTGCTTTATAATATTAGTGTAGATTTTCTTTATTCATAATCTAAGCTAACTATAGAATAACTTTGTTGTAACTGTGTGGGTAGGTAGATACATTTATACAAAACAAAACAGGTTTTCGAATATTTTTTATATTAAATAGGGAGGTATTTACTAAACATGTTTAACGATTTGCGTAGTAGAAGAACTACAAGTAGGTAATAAGATACCTTTAATGCAAACATATCAGATAAAATATTTAACATCTTTAGTCAAATCCAAAAGTAGACTGTATTTCGGATCTGGGTTTAGAAACTATATAACAGGGCCTTGCAAAAGTCCTATGTCTCCGGATCATTTATATTTCTTCGGTCCAAATATGAGGTCGGCGTCGGGAGCTCCCTTGGGATGTTGGTACTTCTGACGCACGTGCTGGCCCCGGTTAGGGTTGCCACTACCACCCGATCCGCCGCCGCTTTCTGCACTGTATTCTTCCTCCTCTTGCCTCTCCGAGATGTTGAGTGTCAGGCTGAAAAATAAAAAGCGAATATTTGTATATCTAATTTAATACACCGTTTATAGGTATTCAAAAGCACTGAGCAAGGAAATGGGCAGGGCAGTGAGCAGGACGAGAATGTAAACACGATACTTCTCATGTACCTAAATAATACTTCTCATACTCTCACCCTCTCACTACACTACGCTAAATTTTAAAATGCAAAAACTAAAAACCCTGCCACTGCTACTCGTGCTGCCTCCAATTAGTCTTCAAACTTCAGTTAGTCTTCAAACAATCAATAACAGATATTATAGACAGGTTTAACATTATACCTGGGCTCAAATTTGTAAAATCATCGTAGCCTCTTACATTTCCAATTTTGCATTTGTAAAATTAGTAGAAACAATAGCCGGGTACACACCGGTCGATCTATTTCGGATTCCGATTCGGATCGGCGCTCCGTGATCCACGATCCAGGTCGAATGGATCGCTCGAGGCTAGGAGCTCGCGCTCCAATTGGTGCGACGCACGTCCACACCGACCGCGCTCCTGTTGCGCGCGATCGGATAGCAATGGATCGTCCGATGTGAAACCGGCTATTTGATTTTCAAAAGTTCATAATATACCGTTTGACTCTCTCCATTTCCTGTTTATCAGCTAACGCCTGTTGTTGCAGGTTGCTGGCGAGTTCAGGCGGCGCGTTGAATGACTTGTACTGCGGCTTGGTTCCCTTTCGCACCATCAGAACAAACTCCACACCCTCGTTACCTTGCTGTAAATACGAGGACTGATTAGTGGCAATATGGATTGCCCTTTTGTTAATGGATATGAAATTAATATACTTAAAAAATAATGATGGTCTAAAATGTTATTTCTAATAATTTCGTTGGATTTTGCACTTATTTGTAAGGTTTACTAGTAAAATTAAATCCGTGTTTACATTATAGTTCATCATAGTTTGAAGAATATTTTTTAGATTCGGTAGAAAAAAGTTGATAACGAATTAAAACTATCTTGACGATCAATAATTTCTCACAATCAGAGGCACATAGACCTTACCAATAACTGTTCGTAAGTTTTCTTAGTTGTCTGTCGGCACGTCATCGGCACAGCTATGTCTCTCTGCTGTGGCCTGTTCTCTCTTTGCCTCTCTGCTATATTCTCCATGACCATCTTCTCAAAAGCAGACTCGAATTCTACATCTTCCACCTAGAATAGTTTTGAGTTATTGTATGTTTTTTTTAACAACTGATACAGTGAGTCTGACTCAATTCAAAGTATATATTACATACAGGTTTAGATGCAGGTCTCCTGGACTCGACATTAATGTCTTCCGTGCCCTGAAGTTCATTATCATCATTGTTTTCTGTTATAGGCTCTTCATCCGAGCTTTCTCCCGGCAGCTGCGGATTGTCAGTCTCGTCATCTGTCTCTATGATTGTATCCAGACCGTCATTGAGGCCATCGTTCACGCTATCCTCCCCTTGATCATCATTGTCGTATTCCTCCTCCCCTAAATCAGGATACAAAGCCTGCCTCAAGTCTTCAATAGCATCCTTACATTGCTGCCAATCCGTAAACATATTCAACTTCGGCCTCAAAGTCGTCAGGCACTCCTGATAAATATATTTAACGTAAATAGGAAACTTGTTCTCATCCGTCCAGTAAGGGTCGGTATGTTTAAACCAGTAATAGTTTTGGAAGAACGTTAAAAAGTAATCGAGGCGTTTCTTGCTAGAGCCGCTGTTGAAATACGCGCCGCAAGTCTCTAGGAGCGCGCAGACTAGCCGAATCCTAAACACATTATCTGGAGGGTCCAGAGGAGATACGTTCCCGTGCTCATTAGTCACTCCGAATGTGATGAAAGAGTACAGAACCGTGAAGACGTCGCGAGAATCCAGTAGCTTGTAATTGTACAGTTCACCGAGATATCTGACTGTTGCGATTCTTCTCTGATTGTATCTGGGGTGCGGGTCTTCCATTGTGACTCTTATCTCTTCTAGGATGGTGTCAACTACCGCAGGCGCCACAGCTTCTTGCCACACCGCTAGTTCAGCTGTCAGTCGCGCTAATGCTCGTCTGGCGCTGGCTCTAACTCTCCAGCCCCCTGCTAAATGCTGTATGCCGATAGCCGCTACATCGGGCTCATCCCAGTTAAGTTTACGCATTAGTTTTAAAATTTTCTCTTCATTGCTCTTCTGCAAGTCTTCGTGTAGGATTTTTCGGATGAACTGGTGCATTGGAGGCTCCTCTTCTTTAGGTTGGGCGGGAGCTTCGGGCGGGCAAACGTAGTAAAACGCATTTTCGATTTGCGTCACGTAGCGCGAATCCAAAGCTGAAACAGTCTAATACAAGCGAAAGCATTGGTATAAAATACATTTTAACATTTGGTTTTTATATAGAAAAATGTGAGTAAACAAATTATAATTGAACATTACCTTTTTTCTCATCATTTGCTGCAAATATATCATGGTCCGTTGATGGGTGTCAGGGTTACAATATAAGTACCTTCCACAAGTCTCTAGGAGATTGCACGCCATTTCAATGTGGTGATGTTTGAAGTCATGAAGCAAGACTTTCAGGCAGTAAAGAGCTTCTATCTTTGAGTACAGACTAAACTTGACAAGCTCTCCTATAAATCTGACTACTTTTATCTATAAAGAGAAAGAACATGGCCTTTATTATAATAAATACTACTTAATTGAATTAAAGATTGAAGGAAATCTTCAATCCAAACTCTAAAATAAGATGAGTTTAACAATAGTTATATCACCTTGGATTCAATATTAATTTGGTCCTTTTTCCTGACATGATATTTGAAGTCTTGCTTTAGCATCTGGCACAAATCGAGACACACATCTGGCAATACGGGGTACAGTATGGCCGCAAATCTAGAATAAAATGGCAACAAGTCGAGCCTGGTCCTAGCAACACCAAACAGGACTCTTGTCAGTTTTCTGCGGTTATTTTTTGTGTTGAGATTCAATACGAAGTCTACAGCTGCAGTGTCAATAACTTCTCTGTTGATGCAGTTTGGCAGTTCATTCAGGAATGCGTCCAGGGCATACCTAAAACACACAAAAAACATTCAATCTCATAATTCGATTTTTAAAAAGACTACACTAACAGTCAATAAGCCCACAGGTAATCTGCAGTGTTCTAACTCACTTGTTGGAAATATTTGTTGGCTGGACCTCCTCCTGCTCGACTTCTGGCACTGTGGGAGGTTCCTCGCTGTCGCTGAGTTCGTCTTCTTTCAAATCCTCATCAAGCATCTCCTCTGTTACTGTTTCTGCTTTACTTTTCACTGCCTGTGAACATTTTCATGATTCAATAACCACAATTCTTTCATTCAGTATCAAATCAATAAATCAATGGTATCTAAATTTTCCTAAAGTGAATGACACTCATACATCTAAAACAATTTTAGATAATTACAAATTAAATTATAATTAGCAGCTGCTGCGCCCCACAGTTTCCCCAACAATTACCACTATTTTTCCAAGATTAGCCTATAATTTATCTATACAAAAATTCCAGTCTGTTGCTCCATGTTTGCGAACTTTACCTTCATTGTGAACCTGTTTCCTTTACTCACCTCTTTCACTTGATACAACGGCATGAACACCTTCAAATCGGGCAGACTGGTATAGAAGGTCCTGGTGTCCTCGTCTTGCCAGGGGTCCGTACCAGCTTGCATGTTGAACTCTTCATTGCCTCCAATAGTGACAGTACCTTGCGTTTCTATAACTGTCAATGATAATGTCGGAGGATCACCAGCTTCCCCCAACTCTTCACCTAGGACTTCAGCAAAGTTCTGAGCTCCCAATAAGAGCTTATCATATGTGGCCTGAAATATAACAATCAAAACTAAGCCAATCAGATGAGACCCCCATTTAGCAATCATGGCATCATGTTAACAATATGCAGGACACCAAAATATGTTTACTATGTTTGCATGTTACCTGATGCTGCTCCAGCTGGTCTTTCCTCTCCTGTGAGAGTTCCCCCCTTGTATGTAATGTGCGCTGGTTAGCTGCATGCAGCGCTTGTAATTGTGCTCTCTCACCAAGCAAATGTTTTGTCAGGGAGGCAAAGTAGTCCTTGAGCAGAGTTCTTACTGCTGTCTGCTTCTCTGCAGGAAGGAAGGTGTTCCGCGGCACAGGTATATTGAATTTCTGCAAATTTCAAGATCAGTTTCTGCTATTTATGTCAATAGTATAGTACACTTGTAAATGTTGACTGCATCGTCACTTATCATCAGGTGAGACTGTGGTCAAATACTTGCCTACTGAGTGATGAACAAAAGTGTAGGCTGGAAGTGTAAAGTGCAAAGTTAACTAAAATTACATCTAAATTTATTACCTCAGATATATCCCTAATTTTCTTGGGCATCAGACCAGCATAATCTTCACCACAGTGCTTGCAGAACGACATTAGTATGGGTATGTTATTGTGCTCTTCTTTGTCCATATTTATTAGCACGGTAAGAACATTGCCGAGCAATGGCAGCCCAGTCTTGTTGACAAATATCCCGACAGCGACTAGCTCTGCATAGAATCTGATATCCACACGTAGCTTTGACGAATTTGTTATTTTGTCAGTCGTTTTGAAAGTTAATATCTTCTGCCAGTTCTCAAAAAAGTTTGGAGAAAACTCAGCATATGTGCGATGTAATGAGGAACAGAGCTTGATCGCAGCGGGTATGTCAGACATCTTCAGTTTAGCCTCGGCGATGGCAGCCGCCACTTCTGAGATGTACTTCGTAAGGTTTAAAGCGGCGAAATCCTTCAACAGAATATCGATCTGGGTTGCACTAAATGATTTCAACTTCTTAACAAAGGTCGTGTTCTTCTTCAGGCCAGAATCCAATTTAGAGAAATGGTTTTCAGGAGGGCGGGCGCAGTTTAAGTTCTGATTGCGAAGCTCCGTTTTCTGCTGTAGTCTGGTTTCCAGGTTAGTTATGTACTCGCTTAGAGCCGCTTTCTCAATCTCCTCAGTATTCTCAGGAGCTTCCTCCGTCGTCGTCTCACCTTGCTCTTCATCTTTATCACTTGTCGTCATGTTTTGTGGAGTCGATAAAAGTAGCTACAAAACAATAATATTTTTTTATTTTGTAAAGCAAAATCAGCAAAATGCCAACCAAAACCACACACAAACATGAACAACTTTATGCCTGATAGGGATATAAAAATAATCGATTTTGTAATACGCTTTTTTTATACAATAATCTCGATTTTTTAATCGAACTTTCATCGGCCACACCCCGCCCGACATTTAAGTTTGATCGGCCGGAGTGCGAAGCGAATAGCAAATACTATTAGGCTAAGTGCATTAACGCGGGCGTCTACTACGATTGCACACCTTATGTGCTTTCAGAACAATTTAGTTGGTTTGAGTTTCAGTGAGAATCCGAAAAAGAGACGTTGTTTCTTTTGTATTATTGTCTGAAATTTTGTGTAATATTGGTGGAATATTAAATCATTCAGTTTTCGATAACGTGCAAGAATGAAGGCAAATCATACTACAATAATGAAGGCAAATCATAATAATAATATTATAAACCCAAAAACGCGTGTCAATTCGCATTTTCTCCAAACCTCCCAAAAAGTTTCATTGTCCACGGATTTAAAGTTTTTGAAGTTATACTTCTTTAGGCGCGTTATGAAAAAAAATGGGTGCGTGTACTTATGTACGCGCGTGAGAAGTTATACTTCTTTAATATTTTAAAAATAAATTTAATAATAAATTCAAAAATCGAATTTAAGGTTGGTCATTTTTTAAATATTTTTATTGATTTCTTAATTTAATATTCACTTTTCATTTTTATCAAAAAGTTTTCATTAAATTTATTTAGTTATTTTTATAAATATTTATTATTTATTCAATCGTACCAACAGGCGCGACTAATATCGAGGTTCAATTCCTATTTTGTTGGTAGCTTTTTTTTCGAGACTTAATGAGCGGTTAAGCAGACGGCTTCATACTGTTAATTTTGTGTCACAGGTGCGCGCGCATCTTAAAATTTCTCTCTCATCATTTTTTCATAACGCGCCTAACTTCATACTGTTAATTTTGTGTCACAGGTGCGCGCGCATCTTAAAGTTTCACTCTCATCATTTTTTCATAACGCGCCTAACTTCATACTGTTAATTTTGCGTTACAGGTGCGCGCGCATCTTAAAATTTCACTCTCATCATTTTTTCATAACGCGCCTAAAGAAGTATAACTTCAAAAATGATGAGAGTGAAATTTTAAGATGCGCGCGCACCTGTAACGCAAAATTAACAGTATGAAGTTAGGCGCGTTATGAAAAAATGATGAGAGTGAAACTTTAAGATGCGCGCGCACCTGTGACACAAAATTAACAGTATGAAGTTAGGCGCGTTATGAAAAAATGATGAGAGAGAAATTTTAAGATGCGCGCGCACCTGTGACACAAAATTAACAGTATGAAGCCGTCTGCTTAACCGCTCATTAAGTCTCGAAAAAAAAGCTACCAACAAAATAGGAATTGAACCTCGATATTAGTCGCGCATGTTGGTACGATTGAATAAATAATAAATATTTATAAAAAAAAACTAAATAAATTTAATGAAAACTTTTTGATAAAAATGAAAAGTGAATATTAAATTAAGAAATCAATAAAAATATTTAAAAATGACCAACCTTAAATTCGATTTTTGAATTTATTATTAAATTTATTTTTAAAATATTAAAGAAGTATAACTTCTCACGCGCGTACATAAGTACACGCACCCATTTTTTTTATACCTATTGGAATAGTTTATTTAACTTAAAAATGTTGATTTATAATAGTTTAAGTTTAATTTGTGTTGTTTATGTAAGAACTTCTTATTTCTATTGATTATTTTCAATGAATAAAACTGTGATCTGTGCCTAATACAACATTTTAGCGTTCGTTTTAAATTTATTTGAAAAAAATAGGAAATAACGCTTTATCTTACTAATTATAAAGCCGAAAGTTTGTGAGTGTGTGTGTATGTGTGTATGTTTGTTACCTCTTCATGCTCAAACGGCTGGACCGATTTCGATGAAATTTGGTATAGGGGTAGATTGGACCTATGAGACGGACATAGGCTATCTTTTGTCTCAAAAAATAATCTCGAAGGGGATGAAATAGGGGTTGAAAGTTTGTATGGGGAATCCATAATTCTTCAAGTTAGGGATCTGAAAATTCTTATTTAGGCTTCTGGTAAGATAATTATAAATAAATACGGGTTTCAGCTTTTTTGCAAAATCATCCCTAAAGGGGGAAAAGCAAGGGGGTTGAAATTATGAGGTATTCTTTAGATGCACCCCCAACGGACCAAAATAAACGGCTGAACGGATAGTTATTTAAAGGGGGAGAGTGCGATGGGAGGGGAGGGGGGAGAGTGCGGGGGAGGGGAGGGGGAGAGTGGGGGCAAAGGGGGGTTAGATGGTAGAGTGGGGGGAGAAGAGGGTAGAGTGGGGAGAAAGACGGGGAGAGCGAGAAGAAAGAGGGGAGAGTGGGGAGAAAGAGAGGGGAGAGGGGGAGAGTGGAGGGAGAAAGAGGGGAGAAGGGGAAGAGTGGAGGGAGAAAGAGAGGAGAGTGGGGTGAGAAAGAGGGGAGAGTGGGGTAGAAGGAGGGGAGAGTGGGGAGAAATAGGGGAGCAGGGGAAGAGGGGAGACTGGGGGGAAATAGGGGAGAGTGGGAAGAGGGTAGAGTGGGGGGAGATAATTTGGTTCACAGATAGGTTATCTTCCAACTTAGGACATAGGCTACGAACATATTATTAAGTCTTAATCATCGCCGTTTTCCATCAATGCGATAAAACACCCAATGTACGTAAAATTTCGTACGTAGATAGGTTATCCCGCAACTTACGACTTAGGCTTTAATTCATCATCATCATCGTCACCGTTTTGCATCAGTGCAATAAAAACTGTGAAAAACTGCCCCATTGGCTTGAAATTTGGTATTTTGATAACTTATGCACCAACTTACACAATACTCAGTGGGCTAAACTGTGAAATAGTACCTTAATTTGCATGAAATGTTGTATGCAGATAGTTTAAAGACACAATATAGGCTACAAGTCATCATCATCATCATCACTGTTTTCCTGTCCATCAGTGCAATAATAACTGTGAAAAACGACCTAACTTTAGTATTTTCTCTGACACAATGTTACAAGTCCTACCTAATAGCCACCGCCCTGTAGGTTTTATAATGTGAAACGCGGATGAAACCGCGGGGCGCAGCTAGTTATAACATAATCGATTATTTCTTAATGAAAAATCAATAATTGATAACTCGATTTTCAAACAAAAAATCATAGAATAATTAGTAGTCGATTTTTATGTAGAATGTCACATCCCTACTGCATGATAATAATTGACGATTGACTTGACGTTGACAAGTAACAGTTTTTTTTTTTTTTTTGTTTTAGTAATGGCTTCGCACGGTTTGTGCATATAGCCAGTGTCAAGTTTTTTATTATAATAAGTATTTCACAGCAATATAGCAATCGTGGTCAAGTAGTCAAGTCAATTATTTACATCGTCAAAGTCACGATTCAGTAAAGTAGTGGATGCTTTACTGAAACTTCCTGGGAGTTTTGGAAAAAATGCGAAATGACACGTTTTTTGAGTTTATATCATTCGCCTACACTCGTGCACGTTAACGAACACTCAATGATTAATATTCCACCAATATTACACATTAACACTCGAAGAAACACAAGTTTGAGAAAATAATATAAAACCAACAACGTCCCACTATCGGATTCCCGCCAAAACTCCCAAGTAACAGTTTTCGCTATGACAGAAAACAGCTGATAACCATAGACAACTTTAGGTAGATTTCCGGTTGGTAAGGAATTTTGTGTAGGTACTATAAATAAGCAGGGAACGACATCGATCGGTATTGTCGATAGAAATATCAATAATAGTATCGATACTTTTTTAAATTTGTTTGTAAATAATAATTATTTTATATTTATTTCAACAAATCATTCGGGAATATAAAAAAAAAACAATACTTAGTTAATTATCATTATTTTTATCGGCATTTGAAGTTACCTGTATTAAGGAACGGATACTTAATAAAATACCAATATTATAGAGAGCGATGCAATATTAGAAACCATCTAGTTTCATACCGTAACAACTATGAACTTCAACAATTTAGTAGATATTTTATCGGTTTTTCAGTATCGGTCTAAAATCAATTATAATAGGTACCCACTTTGAATGTACTGAATAATTATTATGGTACATAATCGTAAAAACTATATCCATACGCATATTATGTGTATTATAAATTAACAGTATAAAATATCAGTAGTAAGTTTTAAGCATTCTTTCGTTAATCTTCGGACCATACTTTCTTTTCTGCGCGAACGAAGATTCACGACGCGCCATATAAGTTGGGTACTACTGTATACCTACCTATGTAGCCTGAGAACATTAGTGTTAAATTATAACTTTTTATAGTCTGTGGTTATATTGTTCGTTCCATTGTATTTATTTCCTCTATGGTTCCGTTCCGCAATCGCCATGTCGCAGTTTTGGCGGGAATCTGATAGTGGAACGTTGTTGGTTTTGTATATTTTCTCAAACTTGTTTCTTCGAGTGATAATGACGTGTAATATTGGTGGGATATTAGTAATTATTATTGAGAGTTCGTTAACGCGCACGAGGGAAGTTTCAGTAAAGCATCCACCATTATACCAAATCGTGACTTTGACTACCTATGTAAATAATTGGCTTGACTACTAAACCAAGAGGGTTTCTTTAATGCTATGACTTTGCTATTGTGATAATAGAAATACTTAAAAGTATTCACGGCGGAGTTTTGGCGGGAATCCGATAGTGAGACGTTGTTGTTTTCTATTATTTTCTCAAACTTGTGTTTCTTCGAGTGTTAATGTGTGATATTGGTGGAATATTAATCATTAAGTGTTCGTTACATAACGTGCACGAGTGTGGGCGAATGATATAAACTCAAAAAACGTGTCATGTCACATTTTTTCCAAAACTCCCAGGAAGTTTCAATAAAGCATCCACTACTTTACTGAATCGTGACTTCGACGATGTACATTATACTTCAGACCTCATCCTTCCATGATTAACTATGTAGTATCGATCTCCATACGCGCCAATTACACGAATTTCAAAGCCAAAAAAAAATTAATTAAAATTTTAGCCTATTTTGTCTATGTCTTAGACAATACCCCAATGGCAGCCCTTCAATCATGTCATTCGTTCTTTCGTGCGCGCCATTGCACGTCGCGTTTTTTAATAATTTTGTAAATCATAATCTAATATAATTTTATTTTCAGGAAATTGGGAAGATGATAGGCGGAGACAAAGATTTCTTTGGGGAATATTGCGAAATTATGGAAGAAAATAAGGGAATGGACGACGATGCAGAAGGATGTCAATGTGGTCGTCGCGATTCAGATACTCAATCCTAGAGCTTTCCTGTGGGGTCTGCCAGTGATTGGTCTTCCATGACTAGAGCTTTCCTGTGGGGTCTGCCATGTCAAAGGTGCCTAGATTTCTAGGCTGAGAAAGTAAATCCTTGAGCTTTCCTGTGGGGTCTGACAGTGATTGGTCTTCCATGACTAGAGCTTCCTATAGGGTCTGCCATGTCAAAGGTGCCTAGATTTCAAGGCTGAGAAACTAAATCCTTGAGCTTTCCTATAGGGTCAGCCAGGGATTAATCTTCCTTGACTAGGGAGAGGAGAAGTATACAGTAAATCTGGTTGTCACGATGTATGTAGACAGTGACCTACTTCCTTGACTAGAACTTTCCTGTGGGGTCTGACATGTCAAAGGTGCCTAGACTACTATGCTGAAAAGTGGCTTAGGATGGAGCAGAGAAGTATAATATAGTAAATTTGGTTAAGTTGTCACGATGTATGTAGACAGTGACCTACTTTGTCACAGAACAGTATACCACTTGGGTTACTCGGCTCTTCTTGTGCTATAGTTATGCTGGGATATTGACCAATGTCAAGTACCTACTGGGGGTCCAACCCTGATATTTTTTGTAATACAGATTTACAAAACGATATATAGTAAAAGTTGAAACATTTACTGTAAATAGGCAATTAAATCGCACTTTTACAAGTCAAACAGCTAATTCTCGTTAACAAAGAGAATCATACAAACATAACAACAATATTGATATATTGATTGATTTTGAATATGACAACATTGACAACAATATCTTGTTCATTCAGAATTCAGAATTGGGGAAGGTTGGCAAAACATCCTTCAAAGATGAAAGAAAGGAAACTGGTAACTCCAAATGTAAATGTGTCATGTATAGTTACTCCTAGTTACCCAGAAGCCGCATTCACTCTAAGTGACAGTACTAAGAATAATTTGACTGAGGCAATAAAAACAGCTAGACAGTGACAATAGCCGGTCAAGATTGTTAGACCCAAAAATGGGCTCTTAAACTTAATATTATTATAACAAGGCTGCTTTATCCCATCAAGAACATTGGTACAACAACATCTACACCGGTGCAACAATAAGCGGCTCCTTCAAGAAGTACCGGCGCACACCCAACCTCAATATCCCTGGGTGGAATGTAAATAAACTGAGGGAATGCTCTTCCTTGGGATTATCACAGCTATACCCACCACAGGTGGGCTTAAGCTACACTAAGGTATTTCTTCAATTCATTGCTTAATATAGCTAGTAAGGATACCCCTATTCTCTCGGGGTTAAAAGTTACAAAATACCTACTTTTGAGACAAAACCCTTTCAGTATGATGAAACTTAGGGGCGATTGAACTAGGTAAAGAAGAACAATTATTTACAGTACCAATGGGGTTTATTAAAAATCCGAATGGCTCTTCTAGGATTATTATCATTTATATTTATCATTAATATTATCATTTAGAACAGTTGAATAAATTCATAAGTATAATAATTTATGTAACATGTTCAACTAGAAGTTACAGCTTGTACGCATTGTTTCCTAGCAAAATGGACCTCAAAGAGGCATACTAATGGCCTCTATATTTTAACATCTTAAAAGATGGTTGCAATGTCTGGTTTGTAGGAAAACCTAGCAATTTAATTTCTTACCATTTGGGGCGTGCTTCATCACCCCTTATGTTTGCAAATATCTTGAAGCCAGAGGTGATGGCTCAGGAGAAGAGGGTTTTTTATATGAACTATATTATTATAGAAAACACATTTGAAGTCTGTTCGAAAGATTAGAATTCGTTATAAAGGGAGAAAAATGTTGTTTAATAACATCGAACATAGAATACTTCATTCATCCAAGAGGAACTTCAAACTTCCTCAGTAGAAGAAGAATTCAATTAAATGATAGGTATTGTGTCTATTAAAACTGTAATCTTACAGCATTATGTTCAGGGCACTGGTTTAGGCATACTGACATCGTCATGTCCGACAGTATTGTATGGATTTCTTTATACAAAGCAGTGTTTCTTATTACCTATAACAATATAATATACTTACCTATGTATGAAGTATTATTATAGATACTCCACCCTCTAACATAAGAGATTTGAGGTGGTGGAGAGACCATACTTTAACTGTTTACACAGTTTTATATTAAATAAATAAATAGGTAGGTACCTATTGAAGTATAGATTGATCGTATAACCCAATAAGATATAGTATTTGGTAATAAGTTTATCTTAAAATCTTCTCGGGCTCTTTAAAGGTGGGTTCGAGAGCATGTTGGGGGCACGAGATAGCCAAGGGGACATGGAAGGAGGAATGGCAACTGTATACCTAGCAATGTTAAAGGTTTTTTTATTATTATCATAACATCAGCTTGTTAGCATTGAAATGTTTCGTGAGAAATAGTAAGAATACAGAGGTCTTAGTAAGAATAGAGAATAGAACTCTGATATCCTAGATTTATAGGTCAGGTGGTACCAATACCTGTGTACAGGTTCCACACTTTCAGTCTATTGCAGAGAGCATTTGTGAAGGAAGTGGTTAACTATGGTTATATGCTTAGATTAGCTATGGTGTTATGCATGCTACGGTTCTTCAAAATAAACTTTTGAGGCTAATGTTCAGTTCAGGCTCACTACTGTAGAGTCAGGGGAGAATTATCCTCGATAACATTATATTAACACAAGAATCTTTTCGCATCCAGAATTCCAGGTGTAATAAGTACCTAGTTATAGGAAGGTACCTATACTTATGTTTGTTCACACTAGTTCAACTCGTGTGTTCTGTACGTACCTTGGCACAGATATTGGGAGATAGATGCATTTATTTACAGTGTAAATCAGCTTTTTACTAGTTATGTGTAAAGAATGAAATATTACTTACATACTAGTTATTTTTTACCGCTTAGTATATGATATGGAAGTGGTTGACAAAAATCATCAATGGAAAAGCAACAGACATAATGGTTGTTCCCTACTGGGATGGCCAACCTTGGTTCCCGTTGTGAGCCATACATATACTTATGTCAAGTATCCTGGCCCCTAATAAAACTTTGCTTTTGTCAGGTTCTGGAGCACCTCATCCACTGCACAAAGATGAGATGAAGATGCCTGAATGCAGATATTATTGTCTGGGAAACTTGTTCAAGACAGGGATTGTCGGATGAAACATCAGAAATATGCCTGGCATCTTTTCAAGTAACACTTTAAAGCAGTATATACCTATTATACTTAATTAAATCAAGGTAGGTACATATTTTGAATTGCAGGTTGCCTTTTGCAACTTACACAATAGAGATTAGGTACTTTGAGACAAGAGCTTTGGCTATAGGTACTCTTACAGTTCTTAATGAGAAATTATAAAAGAGGGGCAGCGTACAGGACCTCAGACTGAAAGCAGCTGTTGTAGCTCTAGATATACATATAGGTTGACATATTTGTTCTAATGTTATTGTCAAACGATTGTTAGAGGCATATGGAAACAAGGCCTTGTTACTTGAGCTCAGTAGAAAATCCATTATATACCTAAGTACCTTTAATAGCATTAATAACAGGACACCATCCAGACTTAATAGGACAATCTAAATTGGTAAAAGATAGTCTGAGTGAGAAATTAAAAATCCCTGAAATAATAAAATCTTCAGGTCCAGGTAGACATACCAACCGGTGGTAGTGATTTTTTTCTTCCAAGATCAACCTGATGTCTGTCCAGCAAGTACATAGTGTGCATTATTATTTTTATGTTAGCTTCTAAAACCCTCTTTCATCTGTTTTGACATTAGGCCGTTGGGTTAAGGTTTAGAGAGCTGCTACTGACATTTCACAATCCGACTGCAGCGCACGAAGAAACAGCGGCGAAACGGCGTAATAAAAGTTTCAGCTCCGCGACCTTGAAGTACCGGATCTCACTACCAAAGAATTGAACTATTAGAACGTAAAGAAGTTACGCGCCGGCGATCTGTTAAATAAGCGGTTTATCTAATAAAAGTTGGTCATTATTTTATTGAAAGAAGAATATTATGTAGGTACATAACCATTTAGACTTAAATAAAATATTATACAATCAATGTACTCGTATTCAGATGTGAAAATTTATTTTCTCATTCCAACCCAATATAACAAAGAGCTAAATTAGATGAACGATCCACCTACTACATTAACAGTTTTATTATTTAACTGATAAAATCCCAGAGTCCTAAATATAAACATTCTTAAATAATATTTACAATCCATACATATTAGAAATGTGAAAGTCACTATGTTTATTTAGGTATCTGTTTATTGTCGGTTTGTTACCTTTTTACTGCTGAACGGATTTCGATGAAATTTGGTAAGTATAGGTATAGATTGGACCTATGAGACGGACATAGGCTATCTTGTGTCTCAAAAAGATTGACACTATGCGACGTTGACACACTAGGCCCGTGGGAGCAAGAAGACATTACTTTGCGTGAGCATATCCGCGATATAATCGAACCGTAATCGGGCGTTGCTGTTTCATATTATGTAATTCAAAATAATAAAATAAGCTCCAGGTGACGTACCTATCCAATTCAGTGCTGCCAGAATCTTGCACGTGGTAGATTTTGTGTCACTTACTACATTATCACATTACTCTCGTACTATACTAAGTATAACTGAATGTAATATTTTGGTCATTTTTTCTTAAAAGATATTATGAATAATTTGTATTGTAGAACGTTGTTACTTTGAACATGCTAATTAATTATAGGGGTTTCAACTTTCCAACAATATCATCAACAAAGAAAATTAATGAGCAAGGTATACCAGTAAACAGATAAGAGAAAAAAAAGAAACTTAAATAATTAAATATGTATTTTATCTTAAATACCTACGTAATTTTATTTTAAATAATTATAGCAATAACTCGGTTGGTTCCCGACGACAAAGACGACGCGATGACGATAAGACGTGTTCAATCAAGGCAGAGTACAATACCTGTGGTACAACTGGTACAGTACTTTTGGCTGTTGTGCACTGGCATGGTAATACAGTAATTATCAACTGGTATCTCCGTGATCGTGACGTGACACTGTCTGTCAGTGTCAGACTGTCACGTTTCGTTCTCTGTAGTCACCGGCTTGGTAAATAAAAATTGTAAGATTCAAGAGTTGACGATATTTCATATTATGTTCAGTGTTGTGAACCGTGAAAACCGTTTTATTTTTCTATCACATACGTAAGAACATTCCAACATTTTAAATATAATTATTTTGATTTTTAGGTTAGGTCGGAGAGTTCCTGTTTTCACGGATGATGATAAAAATGTATAGAGCAAAAACATCAAAATCGAGCTCACAGTTATTCTGGACCTGTATGTGGCTGAAAACGTGTTCGTGCTCCGCTCAAGGGTTTCCATGGCGAAGATGTTTCGTAAGTATTGAACCCATTGTTAACGTGCAACAAATTTCTTGGTACAAATGTAGGCAACCTTCCTACTCATTTACATTCTCATTCATTCAATCATTGTATTATAGTTTCATACGATAAATGCTAGTTGGTCGATGTCGATAGTCGACATCAGTTACCGACTCGCACCGCAGCACTAATGTCGCGGTGCAAAGGAGGTTTCATACGGAGGCGCACACTGGCCTCCGCAGAAAAAGAAAGATGTTTAGTCAGACTGACATTACATTCCATGTCAAGATTTTTATTGTAATACTGCTCGCTATTTTATTGTTTAAATTCTTTATTATTTACTAGCATTTTGCATGTATATATATCATCCTTTACCCTGTGTATATAGTGCCTGTGTCATCGCTAATGTAATATACCTACTCCATCGTCAGTTCCTGTGTGTTTTACATCTCTTCCTATTCCTGCTACACCTTCTATCTACCCGAATATCTGAAGGTAATATAGGGACCTATACCCGCTTACTCTATACGGGCACCCGCGACCCTATACTGGTGACCCCGACGTGATTTGAACACGCATATAAATTCTGTACTGTGCAGATTCCTTATACAGACGAGATGAAATTATTGTAATGCAAACCTGTGATTATTTATGTTCAATCGTTATGTACCTCTACTCAAGACATTATACGCTACTACAGAAATGAATAGGGGTGGTGTGGTACCAACATTAGCAAATAATGAACGAACGAATAGTACATCCAAATTTGTTTAGGCATTTAAAAGTTATGGTGTTATTTTGGATTACAGGTACAAGGGCAGCTAAGAATCGCAAGAAAGAAAAAATATTACTTTGTGTGCTTCATTTCACCAGTGGAACTTGTTCTGAGAAGGGTTAAAAAAATGCAAAAGGCATAGATTTTTAATATAGGATATCTGTAAATAAATCTTTTTGAACCTAATGTATTCTTTCATTTCACTAATCGATCTAGTACGCAGTCATAGCCCGAACCTACTGAGTTTCGGGCTGCACCACGATGCTCCACACCGCACGATGACTGTCAAAATATCCTCGTTGGCTGGCTGTTAGAAAGCGTATTGATTGTGGTTCTAATAAGCAGAAAACTAGGTGGGTAATCTAGGCACAATGGATAACCAAAAGGTCTAGAAAAATATTTTCAAACAAAACCAAAGTACGGCAATCGAGAACCGAACTCCAGCTCTTCGTATCATAAATCTATCATAGTTACAACTATGCTATATTGCAATTTGAAAGACCGTCAAATTTTGATGTACATATATACTTCAGTTTTTCCATTTGCGTATGACGTGTGCGTGTCATTCGTGTTCATTGATATAGGATAAAGTTTTGATTGAGCTATTCTCAAAAGTGTAGGCATGAATGAATAGGTTCAAATATGTTTGATATGTGCTGAGACCAAGTTGGAAAACCTGCGAAATTACCTAAATTAAGTTTATCTCTCGCAAATACAGGTAAGTATTGTACTCTCGGAAATCTCTTGTTTAGCGACACCAGACTTTTTCCTAACATTACCTATTATAAGCACCAATGACGATGATGCTATAGAACTAGGTGGTCATTGTGAAGCTCACACGCATGTACTTAGATTGAATCATCAAGATGACCTACACAAAGATTGTCTCGTTATGTAGGTAATAACGGGAGCAACGTGACTGCTTGGCACTTCTATTTAAATTCTATTGTAATAAACGGGCTAGAAAAACAAAACACAGCCGCCACTGGCCGCGCCGCATCCAATGCTTGTTTTGCCTAATCAGTGCCTTGACAGACCAAACATGACAAGCGATGGATGCGGCCCAGTATTTTTGAAAAATATGATTACGTAAAAAAATAATTGAAAAAAGTGACACAGGTCCGACTAGCGGCGCGCCGCAGCGACTACTGTCGAATCGTATGGAAATGATAGAGAGGACACAACATGGCGGCTGGCGCGTCATTCTACTTGAACGAAAATATACAGAAATACATTTTCTTGAATGAAAATTGGTGAATTGTTGTTACATTAAGCAATAAACAGGTTTATTATTTTAATGGTTTCAAATTCTATAGATTTCAATAATGTTCTTCCATAAATTAGGGAGATTTTAATGTCAGAAACTTTTTTCAAGAGGTTACTTTGTAATTTTTTTCTATCGAGAAAATATCTTTTGATTGTGTTTCACTACCTATGATCAATTAAGGTATATGATCAAAATTAACATATATTTTTTCTACATTGCCAAGTTATACGGATTTGTCGTAAGCGGCGTTCAAAATCTGTGTAATCAGCTGAATTCACGACCTTAAGGGAACCTTAAAAGCAAGTGGCATTAACGCAGTCATGTTATGGCACATAAATAGTACAAGGCATGCTTCTTCTGCAGTTTAAGAAAAGTTGCAGTTGGAGTAAGTTCCGGAGGGTTACAAAGAATATGGAGGTACCTACCTATGTAGGTAGGTTTATTGTAATTTTCGTATGACCCAGTGAGATGGACCTGTAATATTATAGGTAATATCGTTGTATAATAATTATACCTTTTCCTCTTATTTATCACAAACTAGATTGTTATGATGTCATCGGCCCCTCTAGTAGGAGGCCTACAACATCAAAAGAGTCGCAGGCAACAAGTGGATGCAAGTGGCAAATTGTTGTTCGTTGTGGCGAGGCTGATGATGATGATGATGAGATTGTTATGTATAGTTAAAGCACTGCTTAATAGTTGGGGCTGTATATTACCTTAAAATAATTAGGTACTTATACCTACCTTTGATATGATTAATATTAACTACATTAAGGTTTTGTAAATACCTAGATGACAGTGGTATGGTATGGTTATGTTCACACTTTTTAATACCTACCTAGGATGTGTAATAATGAGAATTAAATTGGACTGAATTGGATAGAGTAACAATTACTTATGGAAGTAATTTAGAAATGATTCTTGTCGTAAAGACATCTATAAGAGGTATATCTTATAGACATAGGGGATATTGTCAGAATTAAATTTCTATATCTCCTACAACCTTTTATGCTTTAAACATCCTACATAGTTAATCATGGAAGGATGAGGTCTGAAGTATAATTGGTGATCAAACGAACTTACCTGTAAGTGATGTTCGATCATAATTATATGAAGACCTCATCCTTCCATGATCGGTCCCACCCGAGTTTCTCTTCCCAGGTAACTCATATACTCATTCTTAAGATAAGAGTCACATTGGCCCAAAGAGATATAGAAATTCGGAACTGGCGGGCTTTGAACTAAATGACATGATTGAAGGGCTGCCATTGGGGTATTGTCTAAGACATAGACAAAATAGGCTAAAATTTTAATTAATTTTTTTTTGGCTTTGAAATTCGTGTAATTGGCGCGTATGGAGATCGATACTACATAGTTTAATCATGGAAGGATGAGGTCTTCATATAATTATGATCGAACATCACTTACAGGTAAGTTCGTTTGATCACCAATAATTGACTTGACTACTTGAACACGATTGCTATATTGCTGTCACTTTCTTAATGTGGAAATACTTAAATAATAAAATACTTGACACTGGCTATATGCACAAACCGTGCGAAGCCATTACTTAAAAAAAAAACAATCAATCACCACGAAATGCCACAAAGAAACAAACAGAATCAGCTGACTAACAACTATAAATCATTCCAATAATTCGAAATAATCAATCAATCAATGTTATGAATTAGTAATGGATTAATTCGTGTTCATAATAATTTTCGTAACGATCTCATATTCAGCACTCTACGAATTAATAAAGGTAACGAAATTTTGCGAAGCGAATTGACATAGTGGATCGATACGGGCTGATATGATGATGATGATGATGAATTCGTCATAGCCGTCATACTTAATTTTAATGCAGCGGCCGGCAGCTAGCGCGCGCTCTCTTCGTCCACCGCAATGTAACTAAGTCTGTTTCATTCGGGTGAACCTTTCGCAAATACATATGACGCTAAAAAAGTTGGTTAAGCAATTATTATCCTTGATAGGCTTGTACTTAGTACTACTTACGGTCGTATATCGAATGAATGCGTGTAACAGATGAATTCGTAGAAATCGTACGAACTACGAAAAAATTAGTTTATGCAACTTTTTCCTTGTTATCTTGGATTTGGTCGTATTTAATGTCGTATATTGAATGAATGCGTGTGATCGTTCAAATAGCTGGTTCGTGCGATCCGCGCAAAAAAATAGATTACGCAAATGTCTTTATTATCTTCAATTTGCTTGTATTTAGTGTCGTTTATTGAATGAATGTGCGTGATTGTTTAAATCATTTATATTCTTAGCCGGGTCGTGCGATCCGCGAAAAATTAGAGTACGCAATTATTTCTTTATTATCTTTGATTTGCCCGTATTTAGTGCCGTATATTGAATGAATGAGCGTGATTGTTTAATAATAATAGTGTGCCACGCGCTGGCGCGCGTCGTATAGTCAAAGTTCAAAGTTCAGTACGTTTCGGAAAATTATTGTGAGAGCTTAGAAAGTGAGAGTTTTTACGCATTTTCCCAAGAATCATACCTGTAAATAAAAGTAGGTACTGAGAGTTGGATGTGTATGACAATATTATTTAAAAAGGTGTATAAAAGTGTAAATAATAATTAGGTAGGTAGGTAGGTACCTATAAGTTTTGTATTTAACGAAGTAGGTAGGTATATTAGTGCAAATAAACTGTAACTGTTGAATATACTGTAAGTATAATATAAAATATTGTATAAATTTGTAAACAGTGTACCTATATTATAATAAAAAGAAAAAACAAAAAAATATATAAAATGTAAGTCTTGTAAAATAAAAAACTAAATCATGTAAATACGATCAAATGAACTTATAAAAACACCAGTTTATAAATAACATTTTACTGCCAGTCCTAAGCCTGGATAAAGTATGAAGGAAAGTTCATAAACCGGGTTCTTAAATATTAAAAGGTTTTAAATTGGTAGTTAACTACATTTAATCATAACAAAATCATTAATTTAATTACATAAAATATAAGCATGTACTAGCATAAATAAAACGTCATCAGCGAGTAAAAACGCACGCTAGGAAACGTATAATAGTGAGTTACCTTCTAACGCCATCTAGATTTTATTTAATAAATCTCTGAAAAATGGTACCTTCCTAACGCCATCTAGGTTTTATTTAATAATCTCTGAACAATAGTGCCTTTTAACGCCATCTAGGTGTTTTGTGCGTTTTCTCGGTCTTTTTTGTTTTACTATGGAAGAACATGACGTGAAATTGATAAATTATCTTCTAGCTGTAGGTACTAAAGTTGATAATGGTATGCTTCGTTCAAACATTATTTATTCATTCAACAAATGAATATCTTACATGAAAATACCTGGAACATCAGATTAATTTCACTCTTTTTTCGACATTCAGCAACGGATTCATCAAAATGTCTGTGATATTCGTGTGAGCTTAGCAACGGCTGGTTTTGGTTGTCGTGGTAATATTTGTGTGGTAATAATGTTCGTGCTAATATTTGTTGAATACTTCGTCAATATTAGTGAATACTTACTTAGGCATAAGTATCAGTTCCACCACTAGAAACGCCCTACCTAAGGCGAACAAGCTCGTTAATGCCCGTGGCGCGTATTAACAGGAATCATAAACATATTAGAATCATCAATCTTATTTAGCAAATAGCATAGCAATAGCGATTAGCATGCTAAGACTCGTCATTTCGCATGTTTACGAAATTTAAATGAAATCGCATTAATTGCCATCACTATTATGAATGAAACTTTTTTGAGTTTGTTTGTGTTTGAATTTTACTATAGTAGTGTTTTAGAGTAACAAAACAAGAGCTCCGATCATAACTACTTAATTAAATTACGAGATAATGTGTGGAATTCTGTGTGAAATTTGTTTTATGGAGAATTGCTGCAGTTTAGATGTTAGAATGTTCACATTTGAGAACAACCTAAAAGTCCCTGAGTTGCTAAGATTTATCTAAATAATTATAATCATTACAGGACAAAGATGTACTGCAGCGGATCCGAAACCGAGGACCGAACTGTGAGCAAACGGTACAAATAAAGCCAGCCGATAATGTTACTGTTTCATTTTGTGGAACAGTTCTTTGGATGCAGGGTCCACAACTCACTCCTCAGCCAATAGAAAATGTAAAGGGAATTCTTTTATACAACGGTGACATTTTTGATGAAACTTGGAATTCTAATATTAGTGATACCCAAACCATTATGGACAAACTTAGCCAAGAAACAGTGAGTCAACTTTAATGTTTGTGTAGCATAACAATACTGCGGTGGACTGATCCATATGGATCATGTAACAATTGAACATCTATTGTGTCTGTCATGGGTTACTCATTGGTTACTCAAAACTTTAAATAGATTTTCAATTCCAGCAAATAATTTTCAGGTGCAATCAACAGAAGAACATGTGATGAAAGTGCTGAAGTCGCTCAAAGGTCCTTTTAGTCTTATATATTATGACAAAAGTACCAAACACCTCTACTTCTCTAGAGACAAAATTGGAAGAAATACAATGTTGTTTTATCAGAATGATAGCTCAATCATCATTAGTAGTGTACTATGTGAGTAATACATCATCGGCTGTCATTATCTTACTCTGATGTTTATTTACTCTAACATAATATTCCACCACATTTTTCAGCTAGAACTTATGAATGTGTTGAGGTGCCAGCCACACACATCTACTGTCTGGACATAATTAACCGGAAAATAAAGCTATTCCCATGGATTGACAGCCAAGAGCCTGATGAGTATAGCTGTGAAGCTTGGCTGGAAAGCATACACTTGAAACAGAGTTTACCTGATGACGAGTTTTCATTTCATTTTGATGAAACCGCAGACTTGTGTGATTATGTAAGAATTTTGAAATATTGGATTGAGTTTTACTTACTTTTTGTGTATTACATTATTTAAATTAAGGATATTTTTTGTTTTAGGATGATGTAATTAATTATATTGAATCAATAGCCAAAAGCACAAAATGTAAAAAACAATTAATGAAACAAATTCTTACCAACAAAACAATAAATGAAGTGGTATTAAAAGTAACTGAACTATTAGAAAAAAGTGTAAGAATACGGTTAAGAAGACAACCAAATAAGTGTAAAGTTTGTTTGTTAAATGAAACTCTAAATTGCAACCATTCAACTGTTGGTGTGTTATTCTCGGGAGGCTTAGATTGTACAATATTAGCACTGCTAGCTGATAAATATTTACCAAAAGAGCAAAGTATAGATCTCATAAACATTGCTTTCAAAAAAGATGAAAATTCTACGTACGATGTGCCAGATAGATTAACTGGTAGACAATCCTATGAAGAGCTAAGAAGATTATGCCCTTTCAGGTACCGAACTCTTTACTTTATATGTTTTTCTTTACATAAAGTTTCAAATTATAATTATTTATTTTAAAATTAAAAAAATTTTTTTTACATCCATGCAAGAAATAAGTATTCCAATTTTTTCAATATTCTAGGATGTGGACATTCAAGGAAGTAAATGTGCCAAAAGAAGAGTTGACAGAACTTCAAAAAACCATCATAGCTGACTTGGTTTACCCAAGAAAAACCATTTTGGATGAAAGCCTTGGTTCAGCGCTATGGTTCGCTTCACGTGGCAAGGATAACAATGGGACATCTGCATGCAGGGTTAGCATACATTTTTTATAAATTAATTATTAATAAATAATAATTATAAATCAAGTGTGTAGGTACAGAATATGAAGGTCTGCGTTCACATTAAATTGTGATATTTTTCAGGTGCTGCTTTTGGGTTCAGGTGCAGATGAGCTCTTTGGTGGTTACACAAGACATAGAAATGCATATAGGCGCCGAGGTTGGGCGGGATTGGCAAAAGAGCTCTTACTTGACTGGAAAAGAATTGCATTCAGAAACCTATCCAGAGATAACAGAGTAATATGCGATCATGGTCGACAACCAAGGATGCCATACTTAGATGAAGATTTTACTGAATATGTTTTGCAACTGAAACCTTGGCTCAAGTTAGTACTTATGCATATATAAACATTTTTCACCATATTATATTATAATAATATTATGTCAAAGTCGAATTATTATTTGAGAAAAGTTCAAGCTTCTGTAGACACGACGTCATTTTAGACTTAAGTATCTCATTTTATTTGTTAAAAACTGTACCTACTGAGGTACCTACCTATTTCACTGATTTCATTGCTTTTTGAGGGGATTAAAATCGCCCTCTTTTTGAAAAATTACTATCCTATGGTTGGGATTATAGTAGGTAATAGGTATAATTATACTTACATTTTAAACCACATTTATTTTATTAACCTAACAGGTACAGGTTTTGGATGGATAATGGATAATTTTGGGACTCAGGATTCTGATATAATTTTGGGTAGGTACCTATAGGTAGGTTTACATAGTCATAGGTTAATAAATGTCAAATAAAAATATATGTTTACTACACATCAATAAGCAGTCTTTATTTACAAAAGAGATCGCGCAAAAATAAAATAACTACCTAGTTAATAATAAGACATTTCATATTGCATTAGATATAACATACCTATCTAGATAACTATACATACTTACTTAGGTATAAAATTACTAAAATCCTGTCTAAGTAATGAAGAATCACAAAATAATCATATTTTAATAACAACATAAAAATATACTTAATAACAATAATAACTATGTAGGTAGGTACCATTTAAGTATGTGCCTAGGTACCTATACTTAGTTGTACCTATTTTTTGTGCTTTGGTAAAATAGAGCTAGACAATAATTTACTAGGTAAGTACCTACCTATTAATAAATTACCTACTGTCATAAATAATAGTAGGAAGACTACATAGAAAGGAACATATTAAATTGTATTAAATAGGTAACTAGGTAAGTACTAAGTAGGTACATATCATAAAAAATCCAGAATGTATAATAGTAGGTAGGTACCTCCCTAACTGATTTTGTTACACACATCTTATATCTGTTTCTTTTTTTACTACAAATAAAAGGCCTTTATCGCCATTAGCGAACAGGCTGCTACAAAAAAATCATCTTATAAAAGAACATCTTATAACTTATTGTTCAATTGTTTTTTACTTTCTACTCGATATACAACATTTTGCAAATTACACTAGATAGGCTGTATTTAATTATTTCTCTCATGACATGAAAGGATTTTTCATGTGATGTTTTTTCTTTCTCTCTTTGCATATAAATACAATGGGTAGGTACCTAATGCTATGTAGAAAAAGTAAAGCCACAATCAAATTAATGAATTATTATGGTCTTATTTCTAAGTTGTTACACAATAAGTATCAAAATAACAGTATTATTATCACATCGATGATTAGGTACGAACATTTTAATTATAAGTAGTACTACCTATATACCTAACTACTAAATATATTTCTCGTTTACAGATGTATCCCCAGTGATAATTTGGGACCGGGTATTGGAGACAAGTTGATGCTCCGACTTGTAGCATATAATCTGGGGTTAAGTGATGCTGTTACACTTCCAAAAAGGGCATTGCAATTTGGTTCCAGAATAGCTAACAACAAGGAGAAAGGCAGCGATACATCTGTAACGTTTTTGAAATGTCATAAATAAATGAGCATCAGCAAGAAGTATATTTTGAATTATTATTGAAATCCTCAATTATTTGGTGAAATCTTATTTTTTATTGATATTAGAAATTCAGTTTATTACTGGCATTGTTGCGCTAATCACGAAATATGTGGGGTGAACATTATTTTCTTGATTATGCAATTAAATTCGACTGCTGATACCTATCGATAGTTTCAACCACTGTTTAAATTTATTAACTTTTCCCCACATCATGTATACTGGCTACGTTCTAAGAACTACTGATTTATGTAGTTATGCGTATTTAGTCTTGAAATTGTTGGCATTATAATTTTGCGGTCCGTGTATTTGTAGTGTTAATTGAGGTAACTCAGGTACAGGAGGTGGGAATGCGAGGTGTCAGGCTCCTGCTCCATTAAAAACAACATATCGCGTTGATTGATGCGCTTCATGCGGTTACGTAGGGGAAATTGGTTGCGTCCGGTATTACTGGCACTGGCTTGAGACGTACTGGCCATCGCGGAATCCCCAGAGCTACTGGGCCCTTCGAGGCGCGGTTTCTTGCGCGGCCCAATGGCCTGTAACGCCGTCAGGTTGGCTTCCCGTTGTCTGAGCTCTTCTAGCTCCACTCGCTGCATTTCCTTTGCTTTAGCCTTTAACTTGGCCTGTTCTGGGTCTTCATTCTTTGAACGTGACTTCACAGCACGCATCAGTATCTCGCGCTCAGAGTCTTCTTGACGCTTTTTGTCGGCACGGTCCAGCTCTTCCAAAAACTTTAATTGGCCTTTTACGTCTTGAGTCGTTTCGTAGCGGCCGTCTGTCTTTACTGGGTCGATACGGTGCTGCGCGATGACAGCTAGTTTTTCTACAATGGATTTTAGGCGTTCGTTCACCGCGTGGCTAAGCAAGCTGGCTACATCCGCCGCTGACTCCCCCAGCCCATGGCTTTCAGTGATAGCTTTCATTCGGGCTTGCATTACAGGTATGTTGACAAGATGCTCTTCCTTACATGATCTGATTTGAGTTCCGATCATCTCTGTAGAACCGAGGATCGTCTGGGTCTCTTCCGCTAGGTTAACGCCTCCCATGGCGGTCACATCGTTGATATCATCATCGCCTCCCATCTTGTCGTCCGAGTACTGCTGCGATGAGACCTGGGTGAATGACCTACGCTCTTTATCCTTGAGCAGTGACTTTCCCGGTGTCAGAATAGTAGAAAGAGCTGCCGAGGGCCCACCAGTTCGTTGAAATGTGGCCTTGTTGTTGACAGCCACAGCTTTCCCGCTGCTCACTTTATTGACGTTGATCTTTGTGTGAATGGGGATGTTTTGGAGAACAGCGATGGTACCGCCAGGTTTTAATGCTGTTTTCATTTGTACATTGCTAGTACTAGCGACAGCTGGTTGTGGTGTAAGTGGAGGTATGGTCGAAAAGGCTTGTGCTGCTGGTGGATTGATGCCCTCGATCACGAGCTCTTTGGTGACTAGAGACTGCCGGAGTAATGGCAGACTTTTCTTCAGAAAACCTATCAAGCATGGCTGCGGACTAGCGTTGAGTAATCTCTCTAGCCTGTCGCAGAACTCCTCCGGTTCTACTTGAGCATCTATTAGCTCCTGGATGAGATTGCGCACGTTCATCTCCACGGATGGAGGCTCCTTCGAAGATAGATCTAAAAGATTGGCCAGGAAGTTGCGGCATTTTTCCTTAGTGTTGTCTGACGATTTGACGTTTGTAGGAGGGTTAGCAGGCTGGTGGTGCTGCTGGGGAGGTGCAGACGCGAGAGCAGCACCGGAAACCGTAGCATGTACCACAGGCGCTACTTGCGGGCTCTGCAGCTGGCCTGAAATCGCGGTCGGCTGCGTAACGCTCGTCGACACCGTCGCTACGCCCGGATGTGCTGGCACCGAAGACAATCGAATGGTTTGAGATGGCGGCGACGTTAGAGTGCTAGACGTGGGGGCGGGACCGACCCTCAACAGCTGGTACTGACCATTCTCAGTTTTTAACAACAAATGGCCTTGCTGTCCTGGTTGAAGACTCTGCAAAGTTTGCAGCGTAATACCAGGAGCTGCTGCGCGAGTACCGACTACTTGAGGCGTTCCAATGACCACCCTCGGAGAAACTGTCGCAACAGATTTCTGAGCAGCAACTGTCGGAGCTCCCGGTCTCATGTTCAATATCTGTACATTTGGAATAAGAGCCGACTGTCCTGGACCCATGTTTTGAGTGGTGACCACTACATTTTGTCCTCCGGGCTTGTTTAATGTCATCATATTAGGTATAGACCCCGATATGTTCGAATTGACAGTCATTGGAACAGTCACCATGCCGGGCTGCATGCTGACTTGTGCGGCGCTTGTGCCTTGCTTTATCACCAGTGGGGTCTGCATGACGGCTTCGCGTTTTTTACCAGGCTTCCGGCTCACAGCGCGCAACGCAGACTCTTAAATACTACGCAGGTATAGTGCAATGGCGGGCGCGGACCGATCGATAGCACAAACCGTCTCCACCGCGCCGCCCGCCGCGCCGCGCCGCGCCTTCAGTCTCAGTCTTGCGTGGTTCTGCCTTTGGATCGATACCCCAGCGGTATAGTATTACTATAAGCGAAAAATAGTTGTCATCTTAAGCAAATAATATTACTATTAAATATATTATAACTAACTAACTACCTCTAGGTACATAATCAATTTTGAAAGTTTTAGTATTTTTAGTTTTTACTTTGTGTTAAGTACCTAAGTATAATATGTTTTTGTACTTTGGATAAAATTTTAGAAATATTAGAGTTCAAATTATTATTCTAAATAAATTTAAATTATTTTTTATTATCTACCTACCTACCATGACATGAAGTTAAATTAATTCTTTGATCAAAATAATCTGACGTCTATCCCTTTTCTATCTAGTAAATTGCAGGTATGTAGGTAGTCTTAGGTCTGTCATATGACGTATCATACATGGAGGAAATTGGTAATAATTGTAGGTAATCAGTCTGGTTTAAAATATTTTGTGTTGGTACTTACCTAGGTATAAAGTTACAAGTTATAAACGAATACTTACCTATACCTATACTTATAACTACTCGATGAAAAACACCGATAGGTGCCACCAAAGAGTAGGTACCTACATAATAAGTACTGTAAGAGAGACGGGAGGGCGCCACGCAGCGGGCGCAAGAGTGCGTGTTTTCCTATATCGGTACCTATACTCTAATCTATGAGAGCGTGAATAGGCGTGACGACAGTATCAAAGAATCGTCGATTTAATCATTTTAGGGCAAACTACATAAAAAAATAATTTAAAATACTGGTTAAGTTTTATTGAATATAATCAGATTATTAAGATTTTCAATAAAATAAAACACTAAAATATTGCAATCGGCCATTTTGATTGAAACACCAATCACAGCGCATGACGTCACGCTTAGGTAAACTCCGCTGATACCACTGTATTTTGTTATTGTGAATACTGTTTTGTGCTTATGGAGTGTTTTTTTATTATTTAACGTGTGATTTATCGACTTTAATCTACAATATAACAATGGAACCAAGCTTTGTAAGACAAATAGCTCTAATTTGCCTAGGATTGATATATAATGTTTGGCGATTTCCACACAACAAATAAAGAATTTTGCTCGTCTGAGTTCCGAAACGTGAAGACCTCTTACAAAGAGGTCTTCACGTTTCGGAGTCACTTATAGAATTATCATTCTTCGTTTCTTAGCTATGTAGGGTCGCTCAGTTGTGTCGGATGCTCGTGTTTTCCTATATGATTGGCATGCACATTTATGGGGCATACATTATGGTTTCATACGTACTGGTGATACTGATCCCATCACATGATACTCCATATAATTTTCCATGTCATTTGGCAACTCAAAAAAGAAAACGAATAAATTTGATAAAGATGATAGCCAAGACCAAAACAAACATAACTTCAATATAATTTAGTTACTCCATAGCCTCATTAATTCAACTATTTCAAGTCAAACAAACATTTTAAGACCTATCATTACATGATAACATATTCACATCAAAGTGGTTTTAACAGAAGTTAGAAGTTCTTAACTCATAATATTTTCTTGTTTGGAACATGTACAAACACTTTGTTGGGTGTTCTTATTGATGTGTTTTACACTGCGGTACTGCACACCACTTATAAACTTCGGAATTCATTTTTATCAGTTTAATTATTTAAATATTTTGTCAAAACTCTATGTAACGTATAGAAATAATGACATGTTTACCTAAGCGTGACGTCAGAGCCGACGCCATGACACCAGCGAGCTGTTTTGGCGCACTATTTGAAAAAATATTAGATAAATGGTTTTAAACTTGTTAAACTCAAGTTTATTACCGAAATAAAGGTTTTTCTGTAAATAGTAAATATGTACCGCCATTATGGAAGAAGATTTCAAAATCTTTCGCCACGCCTATTACTAGCACTTCATCACTAGCGATATTAGCGAAACTGATTATGTATGGAATTATGGATGGATTTATCTTTGGATGATTTATGAAACTGCTGGTAGGTACCTATACAACTATCACAACAATAGTGAATATTTTAATTTTTAACACGAATTTAAAGTCAAATAATTTGCAAGGTGCAAAGTCATTTTAGGTCATTTACCTAACATGCCGCTAATGTTGGTATTGTTGTTAAAGTAAAGTGGAGGCAGGAGGCGGAGGGTGGGTGGAGGGAGATACATAGTAGGAACGTAGATAACTAGATACCTAGGTACTTTTTTTGTTTTAGGCTTCGCACGGTTTGTGCATTTAGCCAGTGTCAAGTATTAGATAGGTATCAATATTACAAGTAATATTGAAGTACTTCCACAATAGGAAAGTCATTGCATTAAAGGAATCCTCGTCGTGGTCAAGTAACCAAGTCAATAGTAAATTATTTACATAGTCAAAGTCAGGATTCAACTTTCTGGGAGTTTTGGAAAACGGCAAAGTGACACGCTTTTTGGGTTTATATCATTTGCCCACACTCGTGCACGTTACCGCACACAATTATTAATATTCCATCAATAGTACACCATTATCACTCGAAGAAACATAAGTTTGAGAAAAAACTTGATAACCAAAACAACGTCTCACTATCCCGCCAAAACTCCACCTATATTTCGTTTATGCTTCACCTAGTATGTATGTAGGTAGACTAGGTAGGTACCTACCTTGTTTGTCCATATTACATTGTTTTGTTTGCTTCGTTTGCTTGCATTGGACGGACGGAAGAACTCTTTTGAGGAGTTTTGGCGGGAATCCGATAGTGAGACGTTGTTGGTTTTGTATTATTAGCTCAAACTTGTGTTTCTTCGAGTGTTAATGTGTAATATTGGTGGAATATTAACCATTAAGTGTTCGTTAACGTGCACGAGTGTAGGCGAATGATATAAACTCAAAAAACGTGTCATTTCGCATTTTTTCCAAAACTCCCAGGAAGGTTCAGTAAAGCATCCACTACTTTACTGAATCGTGACTTTGACGCTGTAAATAACTGACTTGACTACTTGACCACGATTGCTATATTGCTGTGACTTTCTTAATGAAATTAATGAAAATAATGAATGAAATTAAGTAATACTTATAATAATAAAATACTTGACACTGGCTATATGCACAAACCGTGCGAAGCCATAACTAAAACAAAAAAAAAAAACTCTTTTGAGTTTTTGATCAATCTTTGACGGACTATCTCTATCTATATTGATGACAATGACAATCTATCCTATCAGTGTGATAGCAAGACAGCAAGACATATTTTTCCGTTCAGCCGAAGAAGGTTCATTCAACGTTCTTTTAGTTCAGTCAGTCAGTCAGCAGTACGTCAGTCACCCTTGCAATATTGCACATACATACAAAAATCAACACAAAAATGGCCGCGAATCGTCGTAAGCAGGACGACAAGAATTTAGAAACTTTACGTGAATTAATTTCCCTAAATGGGAATAAATATTGTTTAGATTGCAACCAAAGGGGGCCCACATACGTAAATACTACGATTGGTTCTTTCGTATGTTCCAAATGTTCAGGAATGTTGTGAGTATTGTTTCTGTGTTATTGTGTTAGATTTGTATCGACGAGATCAACAAAATCAGTGTTATATTTCAGGCGTGGCCTGACTCCTCCTCACCGCGTGAAGTCCATCTCCATGGCCACCTTCACGCCGGAAGAGATAGAGTTTATAAAAGCACGAGGAAATGATTACTGCAGGCGCGTGTGGCTAGGGCTGTACGAGGGTGAAAGTGTGAATTTTACCGACGAACAGAGCGTTAAGGATTTTATGTCGGATAAGTACGAAAAAAAACGGTATTATATCGAGGTACCGGCGGGTAGTGTTGCTGTGAACGGGGGTTTAGCTTTGAGAAACAAAGCAAAAAGTAAGGCCGGAAGTAGTGCGCCGAACGCGACGCCTTTAATTACGATTTCGCCGCAGAGTTCGAAGTCTGCGAGTAACAACAACAATTTGGTAAATACAGCGAGAGTTGTCAACCATGCGGCGCCTACAGGCAGGGACGTGAGTCACAGGCTGGCCCGGCCGGTGACTAACATGGCGCAGCCTCTGCCTCTAAACAGTTTCAACATGGCTCCAGTGCCAGTCGCTCCTGCGCCAGTAACCCAACCACCCGTACCTGAGTGAGTTCATATTTAGTTATTATTTTAAAATAAAACTATTCCTGCAATGTTTCACTCAGTGGTTGTCCTGGACACATTCTTTGGTCCTTGTCTAAATAAATCTTTATAATATTTGGGACTGTTTCAGTAACTGTAGATTACTTTTTGTTTTATTGAAGTTGGTCATTCCATTCGAAAGATATTGTAAATTATAAATTATACAAATTTTATAATAATATGGTATACTTATTTATCTTTCAGTTTCCCGGTAGACTTTTCTACTGCAAACATTTACAACAGTAGTCAGTTTAACTCTCATACAATGAACAACAATTTCTCTCCACCTCCTATGAGCCCGCCATCCGTCAATGCTTTCAACATGCCTCCTACAGCAACTGCAAGTAAGTACTTTAATTAAACATATTTTGTTTTGACTTTAGTTTAGTTTCAGTTTATTTATTGTTTGTTTCTTTTTTATCAATTCTTGCATGTTTCATGTTGTGTTAAAAACAGACTTCAGGCTTGGTGGCAGGGTTTCTGCCTCTAAAATTAAGTATTTGAACATTTTCCTTTGTCAGAAGTTTGCACTCATTCCAATTTGAGACAAATGGCCCAGAAAAGTAAAACTAGAAGTCCAATAAGCCCTGAAAATAATAAATATTAAAATCTGGCCCTACATACTTTACTAAAATCCATCAGTAAAAAGGATGAAAAATACATTTAACTCTCATTATTTATACATTAATCTCTAAACACGCTTGTGGGAAGCAGATCATCTATGAAATATTATAATGAACAAATAATTGTAATGTTTTTATTACGTTTTATTGTAACACACCACACAAAACTTTCTCTTCCAGATGATCGCTACGCTGCTTTGGCAGATCTAGATTTTGCTTTAAGACAGCAAAACATGAAACAAATGGGTAAGCAATGCTTTTAAATATGATGTATAAACATCATTTTTCAGTTTAAGATGGGAATATTAATGGTTATTGCAAGCCTTAGGTTGATATATTTGCCATTAACATTAAAGTTAAATAATTAGTGAGCTGGTCGTAAGATTGATACAGCTTGTTTTGTATAAAATGTGTATACTCATAAACTACAACGAGAGAGAATTGAAACAAAGTGCTGAAAATAGCTTTTCTACACTTTTACCTTTGTGTAGATATTGCCCCCATCAAATTTTAAATTATTGTGAACCTAATTGGGGGATTTATTAAATAAAATGTATATTTTTTTTACAGAGGAGAGTAATGTAAATCCTAAAAATCCATTCCAAAGCCCAGCTACCAATGACCTGTTTGCTACTAATAAGAACCCCTTTGTGAACGGGGGATGGAGTGCGAGCACTGCATCTGCCCCTGTCAACCCATTCATGGTGAGTGTCTTGTTGAATACATAATTGCACATGGTGTGGGTGAGCTTGTCTATCCTGTTTTGGTCTCTATATAGTATACAACTAGTAAAGTATTTGGGAATAACCTGGACGCTGGAGGAATGAAAGACAGTCAGCGACACAACTGATTTATTTACTGCCTACCTTCATAAACCCAGTAACAGACGGATACCACACAACTCAACTGTCTTACCATAACACAGACACTGCAATCATCTGCAACAGACTGAGCCCTAAGGTCATGTAATGTACGAGCATGTTTTATACGAAGTACAGGTGGGATCTTCCCACTTTTGGACACACCCACTAAAGTGTTTTAGTATTATGGGGTCACCTGTAAATGCCTCTCAATAAGTGAAATTTCGTAAATACTGCACAGAACAACATAAAATGATGACAAAAAAGGTGTTTGGCTTTTATATAAAGGTGTTATGTATGTGTAATGTAAACTAACTGCAATGTTATGATTATTTTTACTCAACTGCCAAAGGAGGGTTATTAAGCTTCTTTTGAGTAGCACCATCTGTCATACCAAAAATTGGACTAAGTTTTGCATTGTGTTGTGTGCAACCATACTGTGTCTATGCTATATAGTATCAATACACATACCTACTATTCAATCTTCCTCTAATGGTTATCGACCTTGACTATGTTATCCAAATAATTAACATAGTACCTAGATATGCATCGTTGTATAAATATAAAATTGATTGATTTGTCATGCATGTGTCTGAAATATATAAATTGCTGTGGTGTGAATTCGCACTTATTTTCCGCGACCCTACGTATTCGGTATCCATACCTGATAATCTTATTTTAACTAGCTATGCCCGCGACTTCGTCCGCATGGAATAGTGACTAGTAGTATTTTTTGGATATGTCTTTGGGTTTATTTTCGGTTATAAACACCGTCGTTTGTTTATTATTTATCTTTAAATTAAATTGGCATAATTTTTTTATTCATGATCCGTTTGACGTGAAACAAACACTGCACAAACGCACAGAAGAACAGACAAAAATTCTAACAATAATGGTTTTGGGTGCTATTTGCGTTGATAAAGGTCCCAATAATATTTGTTCTCATATAATATCTTCCATGTATACAGACAGCGGTCCGTAACATTTTTAATATGTATAGAAGAAGAAGACTAGCCCCACGGTTTCACCCGCATTGACTATTATCTCGCAGGACCCGATAATAGTGGGTGAAGCGCGCTTGGTACGAAAATAAAAATAGCCTGTGTTACTCCTTGTAATAAAAGCTATCTTCCAGTGAAAGTCCCGTCAAAATCGGTCCATCGGTCCAGCCGTTTCGTAGATTAGCCGGATACACAGATAGACAAAAATTGGAAAAGTCTGCTTTAGTCATAAGTACATCTACTTTCATAATATGCACTTCGTAAAAAGCTGTTATTTTGACATTACAAACAGACACTATAGTTTTATTTTTCGATATCAATATATGCGTGACCCTTGCTCAGCAGTGCAGTGGGCGGATGTGGGTTGGGAAGATCATGATAAATAATATTATGGATGTATCAAATGAATACAACATTAGAGTATCAGTCAATTCAATTAAAAAATAGTAAACTTGAGTAACTTTGCGCTTCTTATAAACATATAGGTGCGTCGTGCTCGTCGCCACATAATACCACTTAGACCTACTGACCTTTTGCTTACGATACTAGCTAAGTCTAAATTTATCTGTGTGCTACTTTAACCTGCGACGCTCCGAGTAGATAACACGCTTCGCAATAGGCTTTGGGGATTATGGTCTTCGTTCTAGAATGGATAATTTTATCTCCTGGATAAATATAGCAAGCAGATTTAATTATGCTTTGTTTATAGCGTGTACCAATTTATTTTTCCTTCTTTCCCTGTATGTTCCATGTTGAAAGTTTAGTATTATAATAGGTCAGTGTTGTTTATGCCGCCTACATTTTCATAATACATATTATCCTACTAATATTATAAACGCGAAAGTTTGTAAGTATGGATGGATGGATGTTTGTTACTCTTTCACATAAAAACTACTGAATGGATTTTAATTAAACTTTACAATAATATAGCTTATACATCAGAATAACAAATAGGCTACAATTCATAAAGATATATTATATCGTATTTATCTAAGTGCGGTTGAAACCGCGGGACGCAGCTAGTACTTGCATGTAATTCTAATTATAGGTTTCATTCAACATTCATAAAATAGCGATGCACATGTGTAACTTTAAATAGGTACATTAAAAATGAGATAAGTTATCTCTATCCTTATCAAACAATAACCCCAGGAAACTGCGTACCGAGGCATCGCACGTTTTGTTTCCCAATACGCCAGAGATCTGTTTTGCGTAGTTCGCAGAATCCATTATCTCTAGAATTCGCTGTTTCGTATGTTTTCGCTATGTTTGGGGTTTTCGATTGGATAACGCCGTGACTCACGAATTACCCGAATGATAATACAAAGTGTAAATACCGATGACTAACACTTAGTTCTATCTGTTTCAGCCGACAACTAACAACGGCGGGTTTGTCAACTCGAAAAATCCATTCCTATGATGGGGTCGAGAGCTCGAGAATCTAAGAACCAAGTGAGATTTCAAAGAACAAATTACGGAACAAAAAGCACAAATACGCTACAAATATATTGTTTTAAATTGTAAATTGAGTAGTCAAATGTTATTTATAATTATTATGCCATAGCGGTTAATATGGTCTATAATCGAGATATCGTGTCGATGTTATAAATAGGAGTTTGCTCAGGGAATTTATAACATGAAATAATAGGAAAAGCAAATTTAAAACTTCAAAATGATATTGTTAAATAACCACTATACATGCTTATAGTTATTTACGATTGTATACTACAGTGCCTCAAAACGCCTTAAATGTTTACGATTGAGATTTAGAATTACTATTTATATAAATTGGAATTGAAAACTATTTTATAAGAGTGAATAAGATTGTACGAAATCAAATGAATTGCTAGATTCTGGTCTTAGTTTTATCTTCTTTAAGCTATCTTTAAAAAAAACTGTCCAGTAATTCAAAGAATCCTAATAATGTTAAAAGTGGAATGTAAATTACAATGATCGCTCTTCGTTTTTGTCACGAGCGTTTCCGTTTGGTATATTTATAGTGTCGTGCCTAGTTGCGTAGTTGTTTCGCTGCACGGCCGTCATGTTGTAGGCATGACCCTATTTACTTAGTCAGATTTGAGGAGTGCCTTACAGTATTTTGAGAATGTATCAGGGTGCGTTCGAAAAATCAAGTTACATTAGAATACGAATGTTCCGGTTACCGTCCATATCATTGAATATTCGCTAATGCTGAATAAAAAAAAAATATTTTTACAATATTATCTTAAATTTTACTCAGAGGCTACGAATGTCTCTTGTAAAATGATGTAGATTTACTTGTTGACCCTATTACATTATTGTCGCTTCGTAAATGTTATTTTAATGTTATTTAATATTCTAACAATTTAACTTGACAAATTGTACTGAATACTTCCTTTGTCAGGGTTTTTATAACTATTGGACTTCTCTTTTTATTTGTATAAGAAATTAAGTTAGGCTTTAAAAATAGACAATTATAAAATGAGCTCTCAAATTTTGCGCTTACTCTGTGATTATAATCAGTTTTATTTTTATTTGCGAAGAGCTAACTTGAACAATATTTATTTTCTAATCAATGCACTTTTTTTATTATTTATTTAGTTCTTAATGTAATTGTTTTTTTTTACTATTTGAGCACTAAGATCTGTTAATTTGTATAAAGAAGGCGAAACTTTAATCACTATTAAATTAATTATTTTAATAAACTGTTCTATCATTTACTTACATGCCTCAAGTTTCTATGTAACAATAAAATTATAGCATGGCTACTCAATCTCAGGATAACCTTTCACAGAATAAGAATTAAAGCTAGGCTATTCATTGATAGGCAATCTTTTACGAAGGCATAGAGTAAAACAGAAGAGACAAAAAAAACATGATAAAGATATTATAATATACAGTATTATTATGGATGTACAGTACAAACACACAGGCTTCGTTTCATTCCAATCACATTTTACACTTTTTCGACTTTTGTCACATTTTGTATTTGCTGTTTTTCCTGACCACGGGAGTGGAGAAGTTATCTGGGGTGACGTTGGGGCTGATCAGCGGTGTATTCGGCGTCTCCTGCGTCAGAGACACAGCTGACGCGTTCTTTATTGCTTCGGGCAAATCTTCCGGCAGGTTTGCTTGCCCCGAAGTAGATGCTGTTAGTCGTTTCTCTGATATGGTCTTCAACATATTTTTGCCAGCTTCTTTAGTCTGTAAATAGATTAACGCGTAAACTTTTCTAGTTGTGGTATTATTATGGGTTATTTAGAAGTGCCCTACAAGTTATGAGTACCGTACTTACACTTTCATGTTCCAGACATTTGTATGCGTAATGCGCGGCGTGGTCGAGCAATGAGAAGCGGAGGTAGTACTGTGCCAGGTAGCGCTGGGAAGCCGGCAATTCCTTGCTGCCCAAATTGGCGGGGTCCTGGCAGGCCGCCGTGTATGCCGCCGCAGCGCTATTCGGCATGTTGGATCGCTCGTACAATCTGTAAAATTAATTTAGTGACATACATAAATAATGTTACTAGGATTGCCTAGGTATATCTAGAGAATGAGGAATTGAGAAACCACAACGCCTATTGTCTCACAAATATCAAAGGAAAAGACAGAACGACGAAGCGAAACAGGTGTATTAGAAGCGTAGCATATGGAAAAATGTAGTCTGTACCTACCATAATGAGAAATAGGCGTTGCAGTATTTATGTATAGGTACACATGAAACACGTGGTTCACACTCTCACGCGGAATATAAACTCACTTTGCCAATTTAAACAGCGCCATCCCTTCGATGTCGCCCGTGCTGTGAGCTTTGTAGTAACACTTGAGGGCATTGGGTATCTTGTCCATTTTCTCATAAGCTTCACCGAGGGACACCAGCATCCTCGAGTCGTCTGGTTTGAGTTGCGCTGCTCGTGAGTAGTAGTATATGCAGTAACCGTTGAGGCCTAAAATCTCATACGCCTGTCCGAGTCCATTCCAAGCGCGATAGTCGTTTCTGTTTACGTCTGGAATTATATTTTAGTATGATTAAGTAAGTGATATTATAGATAACTCATACACTTGCATAATACTGGAAGATAATGCTACTGACGATAGATTCTAGCAGCTAGAGCATGACTCGTTTCAGTTGTTGTTATCTAATTCTGTAATCACAATATCATCCAACCCTTTGCTGCCTTCAATATATTTTATTTCAAACTTCACCTTCACTCTGATGTTGTTAGCTTTTTAATATGAGCTTCTGATTTGTTAGTTTTATTTTATCAGTCATTTCAGACTAGTGCTCAAGTCGCCAGTTTACTTCAGTAAAAAATATAGCACCTACCTATAGCTTGACGATAACATTGTATTGCGGCATTAGAGTTTTGCAGTTCAATGAATTCGTGCCCCATGAGTATCCATGCTGACAGGTACTGGGGGTCCAAGGATAAGGCCTTTTGGAAGTACACCACTGCCTTCTGATGTTCACTTCTGAGGCTGTAGTAGTTACCTAGAACAGTTATAATTACTAAGAGAAGGTAATATGATTTTTTGTGATCTACCAAATTACCAATCCGCATCGAGCTCCTGTGGTTAATTATGACAAATAATTTTCAGGAAAGTCAGGCGAGACCACTGCTCAGCAGTGGGTGGACATAGGTGATGATGATGATCAACATAAATATAGATTTTGATCCTTGCACAGTGGATATAATTTTGCTTCACCATCATAGCAAATTATTAAAAACAACTATTCAATATAACACAATGTAAAACAGATCTTTAGTTGTATTTCGTATCTTCATCTCTAACTCACCTATGACACAGCAAGTTTCCACCCTATACTTGTCAATAGATATGGCCTTTGTAGCCAAGTTGGCGAGTTCCATGCGTTTCTCCTTCAAATATAGCAGATGGGAGTATACGTCCCAGTTGTCTAGCCTATATGGATCATTTTGGTAGAGGTCTCCGAACAAAGCTAATGACGAGTCTACATCTGAAAATAAATAATGGTAGTGGTGAAAAAAATATAAGCTTCCAACCTCAGATAAACCCTAATATTATAAATGGGAAAGTGTGTGTGTTGTTCTTGTTGCCATTCAGCTATGTAACAATAACATAGATTTTGATATGTATTTGATACAGTGGAATAACATAGGATACTTTCATCTGCTGATGAAGCCGCAACATACTGTTAATGGGAGATATAAATGAAGTAGTAGGCAGAGTTCGAAAATCCGTTTCATCTTGGTTATCTGCAAACGGTCCACTTTCAGCAGATTGTTTGTGGACCATAATAATGTCATAAATGTAGCTAAAAATATTCTGATACAAGTCAAATGAGAACATTAACCTCTTCTATCGTGATGTGCTATTGCCATTTGTGCAATAACATAAGAACTTTTCTCAAACCCTGCTGCCACTAAAGCCATGTAGGCCTCCAGTGCTTGCTCGGAAAGCTTTAGTTCCACAAAAGCGTGCGCAGCAAAGAAATACATCATCCAGTGTTTAGGCAGCTGTAGCGAGTCTAAGGCCTCATATTCGTTGGCTAGACCTGGAATGAGATGATAAGACATTTAATATTATGTTAAATAGCAAGATTAAATAGATACTTCACAGAAAATTGTTATTTTAAATTGTATGTACTTAGTTTTAAACAAGCATTTACATCATGTGCTGATATAGATATTAAGTATGCATGCCCAATTGCTCATAAAACCCTGTCGAAGGACTGAATAATAGCATATGCCATTTTGTACTCCACAGTTTAGATTTCTATTCTAAGGACACCTTACCAAGACTAATTTTCGTCCACTGTTTATCTGTTCTGTTTACATTCTATATAAAATTTACTTTCAAGGTTAATTCTGACTATAGATTTGTGTTATAGAATCTAGAGTTATACACTCTTTAACACATAGAGTATGGATGTTACATAAAGAACGTAAAAGTAAGCCCACCTGCAAGTTCCACCCACGCAGCCCATAGAGTAGGTGCTGCAGCAATGGCAGAGTGGAGAACGAGTACTGCTTGTGTTCTTAAATCTAACTTCTTAAGTACAACACCCTCTAAATAGAGTAAGTAGCCATCGGACTTGTTGCGGTTTGCCTGGAATTAATAAGAAATTAATGAACATTGTCAGTTGAACGTCTTATGAAATATTTTATTGTAACAGCTATTTTTTTACTGATATCATAGCAGGTACTTACTTTGAAGAAGGCTAAGAGATCTAACAACACTTGAGTGGATTCACTATTTTCTGGTCCAGAGTCGGTGGCATTATCAAGCCGTTTTTTCTCACTAGACATGTACTGAGAATACTTTTGAAGAAATATACATTTAGGGCTCGTGCAGTTCTCTAAAAAATGTGCCGCTCTGTCGTACTCCTGGCAGTCGAAGTAGCTTTTGGATAAGATGTAAGCTTCTCTATCGCCTGCGGCTATGCCGTCATCGTACCCGCCGCTATCGCCGTCCGCATCACTTATTTTATGTTCCTTTAAAGCGTAATTGAGCTCTGCAAGCCATTTAGTAGTCTGCATAAGACCGCGATCTATGCATTCTCGAATACCATGTTTTATATCTCTTCGTACCTGGGTCAAATCTATTTGAATATCACCTTTTGGGTGGATAGACAAAGGCGGCATAATCACTTCGAATCAAATAAGTTTTTCTTTTTTCTGATTTACTAAGCTTTTAGTGACGGGAGTCGAGATTAAATACAATAAACGATAATGATAGTGATACACAAAATCGAAGAAAGTCACAGGATACGTATAGCTAGTATAGTAGTATAGAAAATAATCAAATAGAATACAAACGCTACGCTAAATAATCGCGAACGAAATCAAATCAAACAGCTGATGAATGAATGAATTATTGAAATATGAATGAACATCGGCTGTCTGGCAATCTGTCATGATATAAGTCATAAGTATGTGGCTGTCAGAGTCAGGTCAACAAACGACAAACGGAAAAATTGACAGTCAATAGTGCTGCCAGTTTAACCACACGAGTGATTGTACTAATTTAGCCACAGCTACCCATGTAGAGCTCCTAGAAACAGAAAATAGGTTTCATTCGATAGGTAGCTAAACCAATAGACATTAACATAAAATCAATATCAAACGTATTCTAATATATGTGTTTTAGGCCCTTCACGTAGATAGAGCAGCTATAGTTAAATTAGTACAATCACTGGTGTTTCGATTCTAAAAAATTAGATTCGCTGCCATTTTACTATGGTGGCATGGCAGGAGCCCCATTTGCGGGGGATGATTTTTCGATAAAATTGATCGTATCCCCCATGGGGTCCAACAATCAAAACCAAAAACATTGTGTAGTTCACTGTTGCTGATTTATTACAAAGGACTACCTATTGATGGGAAAATGTATTATTAGCACTACTGTAATGGGAATTGTTAAAATGAGTAAATCTATGCAGCCAAAACTCTATGGTAAGTGGTTGGTTGAAGACGTTTTTGTATAATATTTAGGTTTCACATGTCTTGTGTATTATAGCGAGTACCAGTATTAAATTATTTATTATGTAGGTATGAGAAGTCTTAAAAAAATATTTTTGTCTTAAAAATCGTCATAATATTTTATGCACTTTCATGCACCTAGAACATGTTGAGTTGAGTCTCAGCTTTCAGAATCTAGTTTAATACCTAATAATTATAATATACAAATCACAGCTAATCTTATGGTTCACAAAAGTTTTAGAACATGCCTACTGAAATAATTAACCCGTGTTGAAATTATATAAATTGTTTCTGCAGGTTTTTATGACGGAAAAAATATGTAATTGATTCCGACTCTTTAGCCTTCTTTTCAAAGTTTGTGCTGGCAGCTCCAACTTAGTTTTATGTCAAGTCTATCCGTTAGTGTAATTGTGTTTGTCAGTGTCAGAATCACAGCAGACAGACAGCAGAACATAAAATTAAATAATCAGTTTATCACATCCATCACTCACTCACTCACGCACGACTTGCGAACTTGCGAGCGTAAGCTGCTAAGTAGTTTAGATAATAACTTCAAATATCTTGCAAGTAGTTGCGAGTTGCACTGCACTGCTGCGACATACTCTTTGGCTGCGACTGACTGCGTGTGTGCACAAACCGTACGGCGGATTTTATTTATTTCTCAGTCAGTCAGTTACAGCATAGTTGAGTTCACAAACTCGCACTAACGTTGTACATTATTCAATTCATAGTTTGAATTTCTTCTCGTTGTTTTTGATACAAACAGTAAATAATGGCGGAACACAATATAGATACCGTGAAGAATGATGTAGTAGAAAACACGTATTCAACACCTGCAGCAGATCCTAAAAACATGCAGGAGGTCACCCAATATGTATGTACGATATTTATTTATCATAGATTATTGACCTTTTGTCACTACAATTTATGTAAGCAACTAAATTTCTGTAAAATATTATTTACTTACGTACTTATCTTGAGTCATGACTTTACTGGTATGTTTTCAGGTTCAGTCTTTGCTGCAAAATATGCAAGACAAGTTCCAGAGTATGTCCGATCAGATAATTAACCGGATCGATGAGATGGGGACCCGGGTGGACGAATTAGAGAAATCAGTTACCGACCTCATGACACAGGCTGGCATCGAAAGTGAAAAGTAGGAGTTAGCTCTAGTAATCATGGTGTACCTATTCATTCATGTTTAATACTATTATTGATATCGTCACCCAAAGATAATCAATTCTAATTATTATTGTAATTATTCATTCGCACCTGAGCAAAAGGTATCACACACATAATATTATTAAGCCCGGGCTATTTGCTTTGTAGTAGAACAGGTATTTTAAATTCCATGTAAACACTGAATCATGTCTAAAACCAGTCATATCTCTTGACAAGAATCCTGCCAAACAAAAAGTAAGTCTGAAAATAAACAAGGTGTAAAAAATGCATTTTAATTTTAAACTAAAAATAGCATATTCTACTACACTCTATTTTCAGTTGGAACCATATTAGGGTTAATATTAATTATTTAATTACATGCCCGGGACCCCTGAGTTAAAATGGAATTATGTACCTTGTTTTGCTTGAGTTGGCATGGGCACTACCTAGCCCCCAAATATACTTAATATATATTTTTATTCCACACAATTCATCCATAAACTTTGTATTACTACTATAATAATTTGATATAATTTTATTCATAAATTTTTACAAATTTAATATTTCTAGAGCTGCCGCCCTCAAAGCTTAGACAAACTATTCTAACTATCCAATCAGCATAATCTCATTGTAAAGCAAAGAACCAACATTAATCAATATTATACCTCCCATGCCTTGCCTTATAGGCTGTACACATTTTGTATTTGAATAATATATTTCTAGTTTTATTTATCACTGTATTTTTATTACTAATATTAAGTAGGTAGGTATATATAGATAGGTGCAGTTGGCCTCAGACAAACCTGAACATGTCCTAATTTTCAATTTTACAAGCTAGTTTTGAGGCTGACTAGAAATTGTATGAATAAATACCGCCTGCACTAGCGTTGGTGTCACGATGGGTGCTTTTAATAGCTCATAGCAATCTCTTCCAAAATACCTCATGCCAATATAGGTTTATGCGAACCTATCGCCTATCGTATTTAGATTCGTATTTGCATTTTTGTGACTGCGTGAGAGAGGGTGAATATTGATTGAACACAGTGCTAGGAACGGGCTGGTACAGGAGCGATGCCCTTCGTGTTTACGATTGCAAATAAGTCGGGTTGTGGTGGGTTATACAATACATTTCAGCGGTCTGTAGGTATTTACTGCAAGAGTAGGTCTTACTGGCCCGCGACAACTAGGTACAGTTTATCGTGATATAAAAAGTACCTACGTAATAATATGTACCTCTCCTATGTCCTTTCGGGACAGGGTGGGCATTCCATACAAACGGCTGAATCGGACAAAAGACAAGCGGAACTATGCGAAGCAATAGCTGCATCAATAGCGTCGCGTTATATCGACCTACTAAGTTGGTACAATTTATTTCTTCTTTGCGTCGGTTCACCCAACACGCTCAAAATGTCATATAATATAATCTCGATAGGTAGTGATTTATCTTGCTTTAATTTAAAACTATAAAACGTGTCTCTAGGGTATAAATAGGTATTCTATGCAAGGGGTTCAAACTACCGCCTTCATCAGAGCCGTTTAGCCGTGAAAACTAACAAACAAATAGGCGGACAGAGTTACTTAGCATTTATAATATTAGTAGATAAGGTCATAGATGCATATAATATTAGTATGGATTGGAATGGAGAATAAAGTATGTTCTGTGGAAGTAGTAGCATTTATTTTGTCAACTTTAAGCTTAATAAAGTACCTAATAAGTAAGCTTAGTAATATAATATATAATATAATACAGCCTGTAACTGTCCCACTGCTGGGCAAAGGCCTCCCCTCACTTTCGTGAGGAGGGTTAGGCCATAATCCACCACGGGGGCCTAATCCGGATTGGTGGATAACATGCCTCCGAAATAATTCTCGGGCATGTTGGTTTCCTCACGATGTTTTCCTTCACCGAAAAGCGAATGATAATTACGTACATACTCGTATGTAACAAGAAACACATTGGTACGTGCCCGCACTGGGATTTGAACTAGCCACCTCCGTTTTGCTTACGTGAAGCTTAGTAATAAAATTGTTTATTTCAAACTTAACAAATCTAACGTGATTCGGTTTCTTCAGAGCTTTCTTGGTCTTCAGATTCTTCAGTCTCCTGAAAGATTAAATATGAATGTTTAAAATTTAAAAAATTAAGACTTTCGTAGGCTTTGGGATTTTATGTCGGCCCAGACATAGGTAATAGTCATGTTTACTGACCAATGTTCACGTGTTGATAAACGCAACTTTTCATTCCCGCTCGTACTAGTCTTATTTCATAAGTTATGATGAATTTCAGGAAAAAATTGGTTTCAATGAAGTATCATATCACATCAGAACTTTCATAGGTCATAGATGCATATAAATATTTTCGTACCGTAGTCTCGCCTTCGTCTCTGGATGAGGAGTGGTTCATGAGTGCTGCCAGAGAGCTGGACCGGGTCATGCCTGCGTTGCCTTTATCCGGGGATTTCAGTCTTTTCACACTCTGCAAGAGTAGAGAACAATTTAATTTTTTTTTATGTTACTGAGTAACGACGCGTTTTAGCCGTAAGATGTCCAGAGTATGGTGAACTGACTTGACACCATTGGCGGAATGTCTTTGAGGAAAGCGAACTTTTTATGCTTAGTGCAATGTCCATAATCTGACAACTAAACATTTTGGAATGGGTCAATTTTAGGTTACTTCCATCGTGGGTCTATACTTACGTCATCATCCTTTCCTGGTGACTGCTGCGTCATCAGAGATGCCAACGACGAAGACCTCGCCGATATGCCGGTGCTCGCCATTTTCTCGGGAGATCTCAGTTTTCTCCTAAAGTTCTGTATGGGAAATGGAGGCGTTGTTTATACAGGTGAACAGTTCCAGCTGGTTTAAAATTCAATAACATTAAATCTATTTACCGATGATTCCTCATTATCAGACAGACCTGTGTTTAGAAGCTTCAGAAAAAAAGGAAATTATTATCACAATTAAATCGAAGTTGATAGGCCTATAGATATTGATCACAAAAAACAAAGGTAGGTTAGGTAGTAGGTAGATACTATGACTTATACTTACTAAGTAGATGTAAATACCTACTTGGGACGTGGTGGTAAAATAGAATGTGAAATTGCTGCAAACAGGCATTTCCAGTTCAAAATCTGAAGAAGACAGCACATGTACGCGAGTATTTAAATTAAGCTAAGTAACTACTTTTGTCCCTGACTGTACCACAACCTAAACCGAAAGCAATCGATTTATATCCTTACATCGAGATCGGCCTTATCATTGATATCGCCTATCTGCTGGTGCGCCGCTGTGAGCAGTTCCACCGCCTTGGCGTGGAACGTCATCTCGATCATCACGAAGTCGGAGAGCAGCGACTTGAGCTGCTGCAGCTTGCGTCTCTCGAAGAACTCCGTCTGCTCGCTCAAGCCCTTGGCGGTGCGCGACATTTCAGCAGACGCTTTTAGGAGCTCGGATTCTGCGTATGTCTGTAGGTAATAATGGTATCTCAGATGGATCCAACTGCCACTATAGGGTCACCTACCACTTTTGGGTCTGTCTGGTTAGGTACAGGTACCACCAAATCTGTCGCCTGACCCCTAAATCGCAGTGTTCCGGCAGCAGTTCTTTAGAACCTGTGCTATTTTACGCTGAGCATGTTAAGCATCTGCGACCACATCATGATGATACGTACCTTGATAGTGCAATTAATAAAAGTCTATGCTACTGCACTCCTGCATGTTATGGGCAGCCGTGGTGTTACCATGAAATGATCATAATAATTAGGGGGTTGGTTATAACTGTACTTATTTCCTAGATACAGAGAACTGATAATTCTAGTATACCTATATACAATATAGTACGAAATATTGACTTACATACAGCCTTCCTTAGTGGGAACCTCCGCTACCTACCTGCTAGGGAAGGTATACGTATAAAAGGTAACGAAAAACGTACAACTTGCTGCCTGTTGAACGGTTGCCGCTCCCGAGCCTTGTCGAAGACCTTCTTGCGTGCCATTTCTTTTTCACGAACGTTCATGGTGTGCTTCACTTCTTCTCTGGCATGCTTGCATATGGTTTCGTATTGGCATAACTCGCCTATCACCTGGGATGAGAAAAGTAAGTAGGTATCCTACCGCTAGCCTATACATTTCTTCGTATAAAAGCAACCTTGGTTTGGTAGGTATAGCTAGAGGTATCGTATGCTCCAGCTATTGAGTCTCCCATTTTATCCCCCCAGCCTTAAATAATTATTATTGTGTCTCCGCTTTGATCCGACATTTTCAATTGAGTACGATCGCATCGCCCCTTTTAATCCGTCCCCTATCCTATCAGCCTTTATGTAAACCGTACCGCAGTCGATTGTACTTATATATTTACGCGTACCAGCTACGAACATGGTACGGCACGCATGATCGACTTGGTGTTATAGTTACAACAAACTAGCTGTTCCCCGCGATTTCGTTCGCGCTAGGCCGGCATGCGGCAGTCTGTAGGCATGTCATCGCTACATAATGATCATTAAACGTAGTAACGACTCGGAAAATTTGGTATACAAGATTCAATAAAAATCATTAGTTTTCTTTGAAAATGTACAGATTATTTGACAACCTTAGCTCAGAAACTATTACGAGGGTGAATCAAAAAATTCTTGGAATCAATATTAAAAAATGCAAAGATTTAAATAATAATATTTTATTTTTCTACATAATCTCCCTCCAATGCAATGCATTTAGAATAACGCGTTTCTAACTTCCTTATTCCTTGTGAAAAAAAATTATTTTCTTGACTCTCGAAAAAGTCCTCTACGGCAGCTATAACCGCGTCATTATCGTGAAATTTTGTTCCACGAATTTCCTCTTTTAATTTTGGAAATAAGTGAAAATCACTTGGGGCTAAGTCCGGAGAATATGGTGGGTGGTCAAGGAGATTGAAGCCAGCACAGCGGATTGCGTTGAGCGCAACTTCCGATCGATGAGCAGGAGCGTTATCTTGAAGGAACAACACGCCCAACGACAGTTTTCCACGACGTTTTTCTTTAATCGCTTCACGCACTTTCGGGATTCAATTTGCATAATAGGGTCCAGTAATCGTCTGGCCTTTTGGCATGTAATCAATAAAAAGGATTCCTTCACTATCCCAGAACACAGAGGCCATAACTTTGCCAGCGGTAGGAGCAACTCGAAATTTCTTAATGGATGGAGAGGATGGTCGTTTCCAAGACATGCTTTGTCTTTTAGTTTCAGGATCAAAATGGTGGACCCACGTTTCATCCATGGTGACAAGACGACGGCAAAAATTATCCGAATCACGCTGGAACATTTCGAGATTACGCTTGGAAATTTCCAAACGTCGCTTTTTGTTTTCGTCGGTTAACATTCGTGGCACCCATCTTGCAGACACTTTTTTGAACCCCAGTGAATCAATTAAAATGGATTGAACGCTACCAAAAGATATCTTTAGGATCTCAGCTATATGTTTTATAGTCATTCTTCTGTCTTCCAAAACCAGATTCTCAACCTTTTTGACATTTTCTTCTGTAACGGAGGTTGAAGGCCGCCCAGAACGCGGGTCATCTTTACAGCTTGATCTACCTCTTTTAAATTCAGCCACCCAGTACGCAACCGTAGAATAGGGTACAGCATCACCCCCTAATGTCTGCTGAATGTCCAAAAAAATTTCCTTCGTAGACATTTTTTTCAAACTGAGATATTTTATCACCGCACGTAACTCACTTTTATCCATAATTTTGACTTTTTAGCAACTCGTTGCACAAAAAAATTTATTACATGCGAACGAACTGACAAAAACAAGTGACAGTCTGCATAAATATAGTGTGATAGACACTCTTTAATTTGAATATCGAACTTGATCCAAAAAGGTTTCATATATATGCACTTCTAAGAACTTTTTGATTCACCCTCGTAAGTACGTTTAAATTTTTCCGACGATCTCGGTTTCATCCTAACTTATATCTAGGGTATTACGAGTCATAGGTATTGTGCTTATAAATATGTAGCTTTGATACTGTTTCATCTCCGTTAGTAGGTATAAGTATACGATGGGACTTAGCGACCGATATCGCGGGTAGCTAACTGTCGGTACAGGCTGCAGCCCTTGACTATAGTACATTATATTGCGATAAAAAGTACTTAGCCTATGTCCTCCAAGGTACAATCTATCTCTAAGTAAGTTATTATACTCTATACCTACCTACCTACTAAATTTAATCGTGTTCGGTTCGGTCGTTTAGCCGTGCGATTGGTGCGATTGAGCGAGTGAGTGTGAGTAAAAGATGGGGAGATTAAAGATAGAGATGTTGTAGAGATGTCGACACAGACAATGATGACTGTATCCAATTTGTTTATTATGTTTTATATTCTTACTAGCTGTTACCTATAGAAAAGCAAACGAAGACGAAGTCGCGGGTAACAGCTAGTAACATTATATACCTCGTAGGGAAAATCTAGCTCTCCTCTTTCTCTTCTATTCTTATTATCCTAACTACTGGTCATACTACGTAGGTACCTAGATAGATATTATACAAACCTTGGCTTCCAAGCGCTGCACTTCACAGTTCCGATACTCCTCGATGGCCGTCAGAGTGATGGAGAGGTTCTCCAGACCAGCGCTCAGGGATTTGTTGACGATTTCGTTGTTGGCATAGTCTTTTAGAACTTTCGTCACCTCGTCTCCCATGTCGCGCAATCTGTGGAAATGTTTTAATTTGAATCTAACGAGCTTTTCCATATTGGGCAGGTAGGTTAGCTGCCGTGCGTTCAAATTAATTACACTAGGTACCTATCTTCCTACGTAATGAAATCGGCAGCGCCTGATATTTTATTATTGTCGTGAAGGTTCAGTTTAGGTAGGTACCTATGTAGAAATAATGGTTATTTTATTTTGTACCTTGCTGTTTTCCTGGCATAGTCCCCAAATGCAACGCATAAGTCACCAAAATTTTTCTCAACATTTGTGATCCGATCTTGAATGAATTTAGCCTGTTGCTCATAACTAAGTGAATGTGAATTTTCACCTCTAAACATTCTTAACTGATAATCTAACTTCAACTTGTGTACCTACTAAATAAAAACATTGGTGATTGCCGTATGTAGGTATACTCAGAGGAAATAAATAGTATATAGCTGCAGAAAAATGAAATAATAATTTTTTGTTTATTTGTTGCGTTTCCATGGAAACTCATATTTTATGGTGCGCCCACAGTCCACACGGAAGAACAAGTTTGAGTTTGAGTTTCTATTATTATAGACGTGTAAATATGATCTATGGCTCCTGCCTCAGTAGGTAGAAATGTAGGTTCAGCTATATTTAATAATATGCATACAGGTTTGAAGGGGATGTTATAATTTTTATGTGAAAGTATAAACTTTAAATATTGCAACAAAGATTTCAATGTGATACTTCGTCTTTATCTGAGACCTAGTTCCATGACATTGCATCCTTCGCAATGGTTTTTTCGGTCTTTTTGGTTCATTTTGTTCGGTCACTTTATTCATTTGTGGACTGTGGTGCCGCCGGGGTGGTATTATTTCATTCATGCTAAATAAAATTATATTATTATGTAGACGTGCGCAAATCATTACGCGAACGCGTGATACATTACACCATTTCATCACGCGGTCGCGTTATATTACCCTGTAATATCACGCGTGATGTTCGGTCGGTTGCTGATGTTCGGTTCACCTTCACTGTGATGTTCGGTCGGGCCGTGGTTTTCGATTGAGAGAGACGAGCGAGACCGTCGCGCGGCGACTACCATCATCCATCAGCCATTATTTTGTTACCTCTGATCATGTCCAAAATTATGATGATCAACAAAAATGACATCATGCCAACCTTTGTATAATAATTTTACAAATTATTTAATAACAATTTCGCACGAAATTACGGAAACGTTCCGAAAAATTCAATCAAGCATTGCATTTAATTATGGTGCCAAATGCCAGCCGAACGCGTAGCGGTTCCCATAGTGGAAATAAATACTAAACTTGCCAACGGAAGGGTGCACCGTATTCCGGTCAAAATAAGGTTGACAATCAGGTAGGTACCTACCTACTGGGTAAAACCAAATAGCTGCATAATACTCATAAAATAAATACTCATATCTCATCACGCGCTCGTCGCTTCGCACACGCGTTGCCGCAGATCGTGCTGTTTCTTTCGCTCGGTTATTCGACTTGTTCGAGCGCCGCTGTACCGCGCCGCGCGTCGGTTCAGCGCGGGTGGGTGATGGGAGGTGATAGGTGATAATCGATTTTACCGCGTGATGAAAAGTAATGCATTACCCGGCTGGGTAATATTACGCCGGTAATATTACAAGCATTCCTTACACACGTCTATTATTATGGAGTTTTGGCGGGAATCCGATAGTGAGACGTTGTTGGTTTTATAATATTTTCTCAAACTTGTGTTTCTTCGAATGTTAATGTGTAATATTGGTGGAATATTAGTAATTAAGGGTTCGTTAACGTGCACGAGTGTAGGCGAATGATATAAACTCAAAAAACGTGTCATTTCGCATTTTTTCCATAACTCCCAGGAAGTTTCAGTAAAGCATACACTACTTTACTGAATCGTGACTTTGACCATATAAATAATTGAATTGACTACTTGACCACTATTGCTATATTGCTGTGACTTTCTTAATGTGAAATTAAGAAATACTTAGGTACTTAATGAAATACTTGACACTGGCTATATGCACAAACCGTGCGAAGCCAAAATTAAAAAAATATTTTTTTAGACGTTAAAAGGAACGCTTTCGGCAACTGAATTTGACAGTCTATTTGAAGTATTTGAGCCTATTTGGCAACAACAAAGTTACGGCAATAAACGCCAAAAACAGCTGTGTATTATATTTTTGTTGTATTTTATTGTGTTATTCATATGCCCCCTTTGCGTTAAAATGAATGAAGAAATAGACGAATATGATATATACCACCAAGATTTTACAACTGTGTCTGAGTGGGAAGTGTTTATTGCAAGAATTGAAGAGGTTCTCAATGAATGGCGGGTGTCTAAAGCTGCACTACCAAAGTTATCATTGTTACCAGATCGTACCAAGAAATGGACGGGTAAAACGGAAGAGATTGCCTTTAGCGGTCAAAAGTTCATACTTTCTTACCATACCTTAGACGCAGGTAAAAGCACAGACAAATCAGAAGGTGCTGACGACAAATCTATAACGGCAGATCTACACAATGGTATTTGGGAAGCCACTACGAACTTCATGGACGATGCCGACGGGAGTCCCTTTCCTGTGTCGAGTTGGTACGGACTGAAACGCTATGTGATGCTTTACCCTAACTTACCTCTGGTCGATGGAAGTTTGATAAAGTTAGTTATGAGCTCTGCAAATATAGCCTTTGGGAATGTGGACTGTGGGGTGCCTTTATTCGTTAAAATAAGGGAACACTGGCAGCACACGTATCTTGGCCTTTATGAAGACAATGAATACAAAACTAGTTTTGATACCATTCATCTGAAGCGGATATCAAATCAATGCTCCCATCTCAGTGGACTTGTTAGTTTATTTAAGTCAAAGATAGCTTCACCGGTTGCGCTAGATGCAGTTTTAGTTTCCACGAAATTTTCATATGAATTGAAGGACTTGGATGCATTTGCGTGGAGGAAAGGCTCTTATTCCAATGAATTTTTGTCTATAGATGGATTTGATGTTAAGAAGTTAATAGAACTTCCTTTTGGATCAGAAAAAAATCCTATAAATAGTGTCTTGCTGAATGCCATCTGGCCTAAGTTCAGAGAGTGTACCATTGTGGAATCCTCAACATTCTCCGACATTGATCCCCTAATGGCACCAACATGGACTATAACCCTGAAAGTACGGGAGAACATCACTTGTCAATTATCAGATACTATTGGAAAGATGATGGATTTGCTAGACAATAACCATTTGCTAATGGACACACTGGGTCTCAGTCGGAGCTTAGGTATAGTGAATCCTTTGCATAAAATCACGGAGGCTCCAATAACTATATCGAAGCTAGTCAAAGCCGCAATGGGCCAGAGTCGAAATGTATCTGATTTCAAAGGGCCAATCCCGGATGACTTGCTCATGCCTCTTTTGTACTATGTATTCCCTGATGCTGTTGAAGATGACACATTTAACTATCCTGACCAGCTGGAAGTTGAATTCAAACAGGTCAGTACATAATACTCCTTAAAACTGCATATTAAGGCTGTATTGGACAAAATTCTTCCCTTAGATATGATGCACCTTGCAGAATTCAAACAAAAGTCTGGTATGGATGAAATTTCATCTGCCCTGTTGTGTTCTTCACTAACGGCCGAAATTAATAATCAATCCAATCCAAATTTTGCTATCTGGGATTGATATCACAATCCATTTTTAGGGTCATGCGTGCCAATAACCGATCCGTGGATTGGTTTATGAAGGCATGCAGATTGGAAATCGATCGAACGATAGGCAGCAATCCAAGATCGATTTCAATCTTGGATAGGAGATACAATATTAATTTTGGCTGTAAGACAATATTGAAAGGGCTCTGTGTGATTATACATTTTTGGTTGATAATGCTGCTTTTATTATTTTATTTTTTTATTGCCACACTTTCACTAATAAGAATTATTTACTTAATTTCAGGCAGACGGCAGTGAGCCTAGACTGTGCAGTTATGTGAAGACGAGTCCAGAAGGGGGGCTGGTGTGGAGGCTTTCGGTGACGGCAGCTCGCCTGCTGCATGCTGGTGGACTGCCGTACCTGGCGCATTTGTGGTACGAGCTAACACAGGAGCTCCAGTATCGGTGGGAGCATCGCATTCTCGTGCCTGGGTAAGTCTGAAGCTATTAATTGATTCAAAACTTAAAAGGAACTTGTTTTTAAACAATAAGGATGCGGTCTGCGTCTACACTATATGTTTAAAAGGCAGACAGTGAGTATTTATTTATAGTTTATAATCAAGTGACTATCCAACATTTTATTTATTTGGATAGATGATTATGATGCCTGTGTGCAGCTTGTATGAATGTCAGAAATATAATTTTCGTCCTAGATGTGCAGACTATTTATTACACAGAATAAATTATTGATTTATTTACTAAAATATTTTTTTATGATTTGACAAAAGAAATAATGACACAAATATATGCGCCGGCATGTTCAATGCTTATGTATGCTAATATTCGATAACCCTTTTTAAATAACTTTCATCTAAATAAAAAGAAAATTTGTAAATAACACTTTTATTACAAATTCAACTTATGTAAATAAATTATTTTATTTAAAGTTTCTTTCAAAGAAACTGATGTGGATGCAATCCACCTAATAGTGGTTTATTACAAAAATATAAATGTTTATTCATCGAGCTATTAATATTTAATGGTACCTACTGTTGTTACCAACACTGCCAAAACCCAGTTTCCGGAACATTTGTTAAAACTGACAAAATATTTAGAGTATTGCTGTCCCTATCTGACACAAAAACAATTATAAGGGCAGCAACTAATTCTGTTGTCAAGTTAACAAATGTTCCTTAAACTCATGGTGACTTGATATTACAATGGAATAATTCAATTTCGCCACAAAATAACATAATACATATTAATAAATCTTACTCGCAAATTTCACAATAGCACCATTTGGATTACGCTTCATTTGCATTTGGTTGTTGTATATTTATTTTTATCTATTTAATTATGTAAATTATCAACCATTTAATTAAGTTGGTATCTATATAAACTACCATACTGCATATTTTAATTTAAACACACCTTAAATCTATACCTATCCTTATACCTATTAATTATACGTAATTATGGTACTATGTACAAACAAACCCAAGGAAGGAGGATATTGAAAATAAAACTTGAAAGATATCTTATCATAATTATTTGTATTACCTATATTAAAATATTATGAGGACTTACCTCATATACTGCTACTTTTAATATTCCTACGTACTTGATTAATATTTTTAGGTATAAAATATACCTATGTATAATAAACATGTTGATAACTTGTAATTTGTGCATTGGACGGAAAATAAATTATTGTGACTAGCTCTCATCAACCAATTATACAATTAAATAATATGTTTAATAAATATTATGCTGGAAGAAAGTATCAATGATAAATATTTATTATTGAATAATTCCATCATCATTATTATTTGAGAAAGTAACATAATGTAGAAAAAATTAATTATTATTTTCAAGTATACAATTATACATGTTTGGCTGATAAAGTTGTAATAGAAAATTGTTATATGAAGTAGATACATAATAAATGATTATTATTATTATAGTCTTTCAGACATTTCTATTTTATACACTCTCTCTGTAAACACCTAAATAAATACCCTACAATGATGTAATACAACTATACACAAAACTCTTTAAATTTCGTTGTATAAATTATTATTTTAAATTATACCTTACCATTTATTTAGGTAATATTTAAAAATACTTATCGCTGCGCTGTACATTCTTATCGTTCCATATTTAAGCTGTAGGTAACAAGTATCATGCCAACGAATACCTCAGTCTTGGAAGGCACCGGTGATGCGCGAGGCGGTCGCCGGGCGGCGCGTGCGGGCACGCAGGGCCGCGCGGCCGGCGCGCGTGCCTCGCGTGGCCGCGCGAGCATCGTCGCCGCGGCTGCTCCTCCGGCGCTGTGCCGCTCGCGCGCTATAACGGCACGAGTCCGCCCCGCGTCGTCGGATTTCGCGCCATGTAAATGTCCATGTCGTGGTCGGTCCAATTGTCGGAGGTGTCGCAGTAGCCCATGCCGATGGAGCCGACGCTATACCGGCTAGCGGGGCGCGAGCGGGACCGCGGCCGCCGCCGCGAGCCGCCGGTCGCGCCGCCGCCGCCCGTAGCGCCGCCTGCCGCGCCGCTCAGAGACAACCGAGACGCTCGCTCCGACGCCGCGCCCAGAGACTGCCGCGATTGTCGAAGATCTAAAAAGCGAAGAGACGAGATGATAAGGGAACTGACACTACGCGTCCGCTCGACTCTTTTACGTGTAAAGCGTAAGCGAGAAAGACAGTGCAGAAATAGACAGCGCGACTCACCGGCTCGAGATCCCAGGAGGCTCCCGGGATAACCTGGCGCCCCGTAGCGGCCGGAGTGAGAGTAACTGTGCTGCGACTGTCCGTCGGCCAGAGAGCGGGCGCGGCCCGGTCGGCCCGGGAGAGGATCTGCGGTAGCGGGTTCCGTATAGGTTCGTGCACGCGGGATCGAGCGTGCGCTGTAAGCCGACACTTGATCCCACTCACGCTGCTTTCCGAACGCGCCGAGCGTGGCGAGCGAGGAGAGCGGGCCGCTAGGGCTGGGCGTGCCGGCCAGGCCGCAGCACGGGTTGGGGAGCTTGTCAGGCGGCGGCGCATGCAAGCGGTGCACGGTGCGCGCGCGCCGGCGCGACGCCGCAGCGAACACCAGCACTGCCACCACGATAGTGCCGCAGATGGCGGCGCTAGCCGCGATCGTAATCTTATCCATGTTGGACGCAGCTGCGGACACGGTGCGTACCTCGCGACACTGCGAGTACGGGACGTTCTCGGGACTTACGTGAACCTCCTCCAAGGAGATCACGCAGACCACGATGCATTCCTGAAACATATAAAGACACGTTTCATACGTATGCCCATAGCTCGACATTGAGCTTGTTGTCATATTTAGGGGGAAAATTAGCTCACCTGAGATGGAACATTTTTAATTTTGAATTCCCTTTCACTCGCTTCTAGAGGAGGGCCCTGCTTGAAACTCTTATCTCCAAATAGACGGTACACGACACGGAAACCGAGTATGTTTGCCACATCGGAGTCCCACTGAATGATCACGGAGTTGTCCTGTCTGTACGCATTTTTTACGATGACTTCATTGGTGTCGTCCACTTTTGGTTTCTGCTGCGGGAAGTTCATGACGAGTGGTGGGCGCTGCTGCGGCGCGTGTCTCCAGGAGGGGGCTACGGGGCGCGCCGCCGTTGGGGCGCGGCTGGGCCGCACGGTGCTAGTGGGGCTGGGGCTAGTGTTCTGCGGCGTGGTGGTGGCTTTTGTTACCAACTCGACGTTATTATTGATGATGTTGCTGACGGTCTCTTTGGCAGTGGACGACGAAGTTGGGCTACGAGTAGATAGGCTCGGCGTTGTCGTTGTCCGTGGCGTGGTAGTAGTACTCGTCGTTGTAGTTTGACTGATTTTCCATTCGTTACCTCCCAATACTGGAGTTATGGGCTTCACTGACGATGTGGTGGTTTCCTGCTCGCAGACCAACTCGGTCGGTTCGAAACTGTAAAAACCACGGTCGCGGAAGTGAGCCGGGTGACCGCAGAACTGAGGATTCCTCTCCCGGGACGTGACTTGTAATTCGCCATTTCTTATCCACTCTATAATCCAGCGTAGGCGGCAGTCGCAGTTGAGAAATCTACCTCCAATACTGAGGCCTCGCAGCGTTTGGTTCAGATGCGAAAATGCTTTTTCGGGTACAGTGGGTAAGGGGTTTCCGTCTAATGCCAGTAAAGTAACCGACGGGTTCTTCAAGAAAGCGTCCACTGGTAATTTATTCAAGAGATTGAATCCTATGTCGAGGACTCTCAAATCTGTCAAGGTTCCCACAGCCGCCGTTGGAAATTCCGGCAAAAGATTATTTAAAAGACTGAGAGAGCTCAGTGTTGTTTTAATCCCGGCGAAAGCGTCTTCTCTAAGGTTTACTATCAGATTTCTCTCTAGGTTGAGTGCGGTTAAAGAGTCCAATCCTTCGAAAGTACGGATTCCGTCCTGTCCGGGTAATTCTCTGATGCTGTTTTGTGATAAATCCAGAAAAGCCAAGCTCCGTAACCCCCGGATACAATCTGGAACAATTTTTTGTTTCGTCCCTTTGAGATTTAGATTTTTCAGCGAATTTTCCAAACCATTCAGCGCATGTGTTTCTAACGTTACGTTGTTGTCCGAAACCTTCAACGTCGTGAGTTTGCGGAGGGTGATGAATGAGTGGTGTTCGATTTTTATAATACGATTTTTGGAAATGTCCAGTAGTGACAGATTCGTGAGAGCCTTCAAGGCTTTCACCGGTACTTCTGTGAGCTCGTTGTCTTGTAAGTTTAAGTTCTTGAGGTAAGGGCCTTGTCCTCCGAAGGCGTCGCTTTCAATGCGTCTTATCCGACAGCCTGATATTTGCAAGTTATGAATTCTGAGATTGGCGAACATGCCATCGGTGAGAGCTGGGATGGATGAATTATTCACGTACAGAAGATCTATGCCGGTGTTACGAGCGCTCGAGTTTAATGCCGACATGAGCGTCGGGAAGTCGACCTGAAACGCAGAGATACAATTTGTTAGCTTCATTCGAGGAAGACGTTTCGTTTCAGCTTACCAAAGAAATCTATGGTGAGCTTTCCGGGCGTGCAGGTATAGTTTACCTGGTCGCATTGCACGGAGAGGTCCCGCGCCAGGTTGAGTGCGCAGACGCACGAGGCCTGCAGCAGCGGAGAGCTCTCCCAGGGACACAGCCCGCGAGCGAACTGCACCGACACCGACAGCAAGAGTGTCGGCAGCCAAGAGACCAGCCGTGACTTCCTGCGATCACCCTGTAACAATATAACAGACGTACATTAGAGTCACACATCGTCACATTAATGAAGTGCCTAATTAGTCTTTATGTGGCGTATGAACGTCTTGTCTCATTATCTAGTAGTAGAACTGCGTAGGTACCATTATGTTAATTTAGAGAAGGACCATGTCAGTCAATCCGTGTGGTTCTTAACGACGCGCTTATAGAATGTTTGCGTTACACCGCTCTAACAAACGTATAGAATGCCCGCTTTAGGAGCTACGTTCAACGTAAACAAACAACAAAACGAGCCGTTAAAATTCCGTCCATTTGCGCAATACTGTAGGTGGTACGAATGTAATTGAAGTTGGTGCAATGATGACGTATAGCATCCTCGAAATCTGGTACGAAGACGTTTATCAAATCTACTAAAGAATCTACGCCGTATTTTTTTCTTCTTAATCCATGTTTAGTGTTATTATAATACCTACCTGTTTGAGGTCTTGTGAGAAACTGCAAGAAAGTCTAGTTGAGATCTAGGAATGTTTTAATAGTTTTAATAGTTTAATCGTCGAGCGAAAATTGCTGCGTTGACATAGTAAAATTATGTTTTCCGCTCGTTGGCTGCACACCTAATCGTGGGAAATTGTATACGAATAAGGCAATAACTACGTATATTATTATATCCACTGTTACAAAAAAATCTCATTTGTAATTGACTGTATACTATTTTTCATAAGCATTTCAAAAACAATCTTGGTAATTCTTAATTAACATTTCGTATTATTTGCAAAAACGTCCCTAAAACATTCAGGACCGAGTAAACCAGGACAGGGATCTTCTACATAATTAAAAACATTAAGTAGGGATTTTCGTATTTAAATTTAGACGAATCGAAAAGCTTTGTCCAAGATTAAAGTAATTTAAGTAATCTGAGTTTGCGATAACTTCTGGTTTCACTTTTGCCGAACAAACTTCTTCATTATAAAAAAAAAAAAAAAAAAAAAAAAAAATAAAATAAAAAAAATTATCATTTTCTCGATGGCTGCCGAAGGTAGCTAAACAGAACATCATTCTTATTGCGCAACAATATCGATACAATAATCCTCAACTTCTAGACAGTTTTAGTTTCTCACCATCAACTTTTTGTTGCATACAAACTTCTGTCACCATGTTGTAGCCGGTGTGTGGTGAGCCAGTGATTAACTGTTATTTTCTTTTTTGCTGTAAGCAGTTATCAGTGTGCACGGAGCGTTGAAAGAAGTTCTGCCTTGGCCACGGGCTGCTAGCCCGGAAAAACTGGCTTTCCCTGCGTTGGTGCCATTAGGTATCCACTATGCAGTAATGTTCTGGTCCACGCGTCGGTAGGTTCAGTCATTAGGTACGTTGTGTTAACGTTCAAGACTTTCTGATGCAATCATTCAGTCATTTTGATCTATCATCAACGTGGTGTTATAGAAAATCGCTTCAATGAAAAGATCAAAGAAGCGAAAAGGATAAAAGCTTTGTGTGTAATATGCTAGCCTTTGATTGACTTTTTATGCAGTGTGCCTATCTAACAAATTAGTTTTAGATCATTAATCGTACATAATATATAATATTAATGCGATTGATAAAGAAGATAAATTTATGTGGAGTTCCATATACCTGGCGTAGCACGACACGACTAGTATTTCACTGGAAAAAGTTATTTGGTTGGTATAAGGTCGGTATGCCGTAAGTAGTCTGTCGTTTGATAAATATTGGGTTTGGTAGATTGTAAACGTTGGTTGATGTCCAGAATAATCGATGGCTCAAACATCGTGTCGGATTACAGGGGGACAAGGGACTCAAATGACATGCATGTAATTCGTACGTGGTTGGCCTATTCAGGGGTATTATAATTTGCAAAAAAATTGAAATTCTTTTGATAGAAATCATGAAGTATTTATTAAATAAGCGTAAAAAACTGTGCGAATCAGTTTTGAGATCTTTTGAGTTAATTATCTTTAATTATTTAATCCCACTCGTGTACCCGATCCATACATGGAATAGATACTTATGTCTACGTATTCGAATGCCTTTACAAATTGATCGCGGGGTCAGAAAGTAATTTCTCAGATTGACCTCCAGTCTATAAACTAGTAGGCAACTGACCATCACATTCGTCTAAAACCTGTTGTAACCTCACATTGAACATGTCTGTTCTCTAATTGGATGTTTCTACTGACACCGATTCAATCAACGGGCGATCCTAACCCAGCGCGTTTTAATGGTCAACTGAAAATCGCGTTCTGCGTGTCACCGATTATAATGTCTGTATCACGGGATAAAAGCACTGAGAGCACACTTTTTAACTCAAACTTAGTTGATGCTAAGTTGGTGAATGACGATCACATGTTGGTCTTACGAATTACGTGGTCGGCGTTGATTATCAGCATACAATGTATCACTGCACAAGTTGTAACACTAGCCCAGTTTACAAGTCATCCGATTTCGCTGTAACGGTACTCTACGAGCTTGAGCCGGTCCGTGGCGCTTCTTAGAGCTGACCACGTTCGTTGGATGTTTTCACTTTCTAGCTTTGGAATTACATACTGTTCTGTTTGAGAGAACCTGTTCTGAACGCGCTGCGCTTGAATTCATTTCTGATGTCATTTCTAAGATTAAGGAAGAAGATAATCGTACAGATGCCTATGTAGATTTCAGCCTTCGTTTATTCCCATGATATGTGGAATGCTGGCAGCGTCACCTCGTAGAATATCTAGGCTAATCTGTTGACCGGGGTAGATGCCAGCGCCGTCAGCTCTTTGATCACTTACTGATTGATTTTACAGCTTAGAAACTGAGCTTTGCAGAAGAGCTATGGTTGAATGCTGTATACTGTATATTTTGTTCATTTTGGTATGTTGCTCGAACCATAAGTTTACTTACAACTATTTTGTACCACCTGTATATACGATGCACTAAAGGAAGCTTTGCACTCATTAGTTCAAATATATGTTAGTTTGGAAAGACGTGCAACGCATCTGACCAATTATTATTGCGCATGCAACCGACTTCAGTCACTCAAACTCAGTCTTGACTCACGTTACGATTGACTACGTTTAAAGGTAACTTTTAATAAAATCCTATGCGTAATAATATTATGAAACGTGTTTAGTATTGATGCGTTACTAAAAGTTACCATTATTTAATTTAATTTATTATTACCTGATTCGCTACCATAAACACATAATAACTAATAGTATTAGCGTTATGTACTATAACCAACAAATGAACCTGCACTCGAATGATTAGCGAAATTAGGGTGTAGTTAGATCAAAACCAGCACTAATTTATAGCGGTTCTAATAATTATGTTTGCGTTCACTGATTACATGCACGGTCATGTATGTACAGTCTTGACTTTAGTATGCGATGTTTATCTGACAGATTTACATTATAGTCCCTAAACGTAGGTACATAACAGAATATCTAAGGTGTTTGCAAATTTTAAGGGCGCATTATATAGATAAAAAGTAATGTAGTATGTGAGTGTTTCAAAGGTCTCTTAGACTTTTTTGAAACATTAGTTGAATGCGCAAATATAAACACTTTTACTATCATTCGAGCCTGTTTTTAAACTGAAGCAAAACATATCCAGTTATGAACCCCCACCAAAAACCGACGTTCTAATTTAATGAAAAATGTACGATGTGCTGAAACATTCAAATCATGGACGTCCGTATCACATGCCTAAATCAACGTCGCTTACTTATTTATAAGCAGCAAAATGTTACGTTGTATCACATTAACTCTGTGATTCAGGAGAGTCGCAACTTCGAGGCACGATCGAAAGCGAAAACGGTTTCCGAGCAAATTATTCAAAAGCTTCAAACAAGTTCTTTCTAAGCTTTCTAAAATGTTATATCCATCAGAAAAAATATGTGATTCTTTCTCAGTGAGTGAGCTTTTTTGAATATACCTAAAAGCTTTGTAAAAAATACTGTTTTATCTATGATGCTGCTAGAGAAATCTGTTACGTGTTGCATTTCGCTATGAATTTTACGTTTATTACTCGTCGAATTGTGGAGCCACCCTTATAACTTTATTTTCGACTAGATACTTGGGTGCCTAAGGAAGGATGATCCCACACAGTTGTATTCAGACAGAAAATGTCTGCTCGCATAAATTATTCATCATTTGTTTTGGGAGGCTCTATATTAAATTGTTAATGACCTCTAAAAGATGGCTGAGTGTTTGACTGACAGATCGATTAAACTTTTTGCGATAGCAGCGAATTACAGACACAAACTCTCGGGATTTGTTCAAAGGGAGCATATTTTAAGCAAATATTTAATTCAATTCTCCCATTTGTCACTCGGTAATTTGACACCTAATTTGAGATTAAATCCGTCTAGACTGGGCTTTATTTTACAAAGGTCAATATTAGATTTTTATCTTTCACTGTGTTAAGGTCAATTGCGTGAAAGTACATATATACCTTAAGATAAATTACTTAAACTCTTCCACTTGCTAGTTCCTCCGTCAGTATTTGCGTAACACAACGCCGGAATTTATCATTGAATGTATGTATAGATATACTCGTATATATACCTATATATGGAGGAATGATAATACGTATACCTTTATGTAATGCTCTTAACAGCATTCTATTATTAGCGAAATATTTTATCATAGAGGAAATAAATACTACGTAAAGAGTATTATTTTATCAATAAAATGACGCGATGATGATGAGCACGCATAAAAATAAATCATGGTAAATATTCTTTCATAATGTGTGTGACGGTAATTATGTAATTATGTGTTAATTAACTTGACTGTCGAGGTCGACATTTATTTTCTTATTAAAATATTATACCTATATAATACTTATATTTGTTTTAAAGTGACCTTTCAAAAATTTAGGGGTCAGTAGGATTTTGGCCCGCCATATGCGTAACATTGGCTGGCGGACTTCACGCAGACGCGTGCGCAATCCAATCATCATCCCCCGTTAAAACCTTTAGAAAGATCGGCTTTCGTTCGGCATTGCCGAAGCTACGGCCGAACGCGCGAATGAAACACCACCGCGAGGTATTTTTTCCACTAACGCCATCTAGTTTCATTTGTTAGTACTAAATTAACACTACTGGGTTTTATTACTTTGGCGCGTTCGAGGTTATCAGTTTATTTATGTAAATAGCGTTGTTTATTTATCAATGATTGAAATCGTTAAATCAAAACGATTGCCTTTTATAATTGGATCGATCATAGGAATTATAATTATATAGGCATATTCAAAAGAAAACAGGTACTACGTATACGTACCGGCAAACGAAATTGTTTTCAAATTCCCAACACAAGTGAGAAAAATTATAAACTTTTATGGTAACTTTTAGTTACCTACCTACAACATAACATTATAATACCAGGAAGTAGTGAATTATACAAACTACTTAGATATTGATATAATAATAACCTAAACAAACCAAGATAGCTCCACCTATATAAGTAGAGCTATAAACTTAATATAAGTTATCTATTCCGTACGATTACACATTCCAAGGGGGATAGTGCTATTACATTCATACCAAAGTACGTGACTAGGAATGCAGCACCTACGCGATCGCAATACCCAAAGACTTACCGCATCACAGATTAGACCACAGTTACGCAACTCCTGCCACAGAGTAGTTATTAGTGCCTACTGTGTCATATAAGACGTGATATCACAGATAAGGCGACAGTATAATAATTAAGGTGCTTGCTCTTGCAAAAAACCTTACGCGTTCGGAGTTTGAGCATGATCGAGAGACTCGCCACTACACTAACTCTCCCTTGTCTCTAATTTTCACGTAATATTTTTTACTAGGAGGATTTTAACAATTGTATGAAGTTAATAGTTGATGATAGCTCAACAATGGAATCATGTTTAGTTTAATAATAATATCAATTAATTAGCTAAAAACGGGTCTCATTCGCGCACAAATTAATATCAAAATATAAACGTCGAGGTATGTCAAAATTATATATTTTGATATTTTGTTTGTGCGCGGATTAGACTCGTTTTTAGCTAGTTAATAATATCAATTAGTGCACAAATTTAGAAGAAACATCTACCGATTTCAACCTTGAAGTTAGGTTATATTTCGAATGCTCTAATATTAATGTATTACATCATATTAAGTTAAAAGTTGAAAATATTGCAAAGATATAAAAAATCATTTATATTTTTATATAACTAACACGGTAGATAGCTCACGTTAACGCGAACACCTAATGTGTTTCTAACTCAATAACAAATTTACAAGTAAAATTATCAGAAATGACAGGATTGAGTGGGATAACGCGAGTTTGAAATTATATTTGTTATGTATTACTATATTTTGAATGTATTGATGTGGTGCCTTAAACCGGCGTAACAGATAAGTCGGCAGTTCCACAACCGGCGCCTCAGATGACACGGCCAGTACACTCACTGACGCCGCCGAATTAATTCTGAACACGATCCGTGTTAGGCAGGTCAATAAAGGCTTTTCTTAATTAAGTCTTCTAAATAAATGCCGTGTCTTCTTTAATGTTGAGAAGATGTTCTCTTTTGGGCTGTTTTTTTTAAATGTTTTATTATTTATCAATTACTATATTGAATTAGACATAAATATGAAAGCGGACCACCAGAGCCATTGCTTGGTATTTAATATATTATCTAACTGATGTTGTTTGTATTGTATTTCGTGATACCTTCTTATTTATACGCCCAGTGATAAAATTGGTAGGTACAGCTGGTTAGTTTTAATGTGACAGTAATTTAGTCGCATTTTCAGTAAGCATCATTTTCGGATTTTCAACCTCATTAAGGGCATGTTGGATATAAACCGCGTTACGTGGTACTACATACATACTATAATTATGTATGTGTTTGGTGTCGTTTTTATTAGTAAAGCATACATTTTATATCTTCTAGCTGTAAAAATAAAAAACGTCGCGTTCTTAAGTTGCTAATACCTGTGCTCGAACGTTTAACAATAGGCCACCCTATTACGTATCCCCATGGATCCGCGATCGCTCGCATTGTTTACTCCACTCGCTCAAGCGCCTTCTACGCTCCCGATGCTCCGCAGAACCCCTTATCCTCGTTTTTAATCTTTCACTAGTGGAATTTTCCAATGAGTCCGTCCTCGAGCCCTGAAATCCCTGTTATTAAGCGAGGGAATGACGCGACACAAAAATAATTCGTGTTTCCCGTCCGCTCTCCGCTTTCAATGGAAGTAATTTCCCGTTTATTGTTTATGAACGTGCTTTATTGATAGCTGGGGAAAAATCGGGCCGCGAGAGACCTGTCGAATGCGGCTTGATGAATAGTGCCAGGTTTTTTTCGGCGCGACTATGAAAATTGATTTATTTTTTACTATAAAATGTTAATTAATACCAAAGTCACGAGTCATGTTGCCAAAATTGCGATTAAATACAAGTTTGAGCGATTACGCACATTAACATTTTATATAATAATATAGGTAACAATCTGCCTACAATTCCCTAGCCGGAGGTAGGTAGGTACGTCATAAATTTTGAATAACTAAATATTGTTGGAATAAGATTTTTATAATAAATATCAAGGATCTCAAACAAAGTCTCATAGGAGAGTAATTTTTAATTCATATTGCGAAATTTTTCCTACAATTTCACGTCGTATGCCGTAAGCCTACTGGTGAGTTATAGCGAGCCTCCCCGAGATATAGCGTCGCCATTAAAGTTTCACGCTCGTGCCGGCTCGGGCCGACTTGCCACTCTACATTCTACAAATTCAGACTTCTAATTTAATTTCACTTCTCGAGCTTTAACTGGATACAAACTTGCGACTTTGCAAGAATCATTGATTTAGTACAGATCTTTTATTCAAGGGTTAACCTTCGCATGACGCTAACAGAACCAGAGCTCGCAGTGAGATAAGGGCCCGCGCGGGGGCGCTTGAATAGGTCCGTTTATTCCAACCGGCAGATTTGTCATATGCCAGTGAAAGTTAACCTCTGTTGAGATGAGATTCTAACATTGGCACGACGAACGATAAGTCATGGTTACAGTCGCGTCTCATCCTTTCTCCAATGAATCATTTATTTTGTTATTCATCATTTGTATATTTCATAAACATTACAAGTAGCGCTTTTTACTATATTGAATGGTAAAAACTTTCATTTTCAATACTTCATACTCATTGTTTCTGCTTAATATATAAGTTGCCATTGCTACGAGCTCAATTATATAGTAAACTAAGACAGGCCTCCAAGCTTTTCTTATGAAAGAAGAATTTACAAAAATGCGATTGTGTTTTACATATGGATGCGCCTAGCGGTGATCCAACCGGCTTGCTAACTCGGCCGCGGCTCCCGGACCGTGCGGTATGCCGCGCTGCCGCTGGCGGCGCCCTACTTGCGTCTCTAGCGGACGACCGATCTCCGCGGAATTTATAAACGTAGTGACCACTTTATTTCTCAATATATTTCCCCTCGAATATTTTTTGTATTCATCATAAATTTTCTAAATCTTGACCCGTACATAGGTATCGGAGTGGAGCAGTGAAATATGAATCGGTTATAAGGTCGTCATATTTAAATTCCTTATCTTCTCGACATATAATACACAATTTATATTGCATCTACGAAAATTGTAACGGGGGAAGGGAAGGTACTTTGTGAATAAAAGAGGTGCCGCGGCAGTGCCATTAAACCAGTAAAACAAATTGGTACAGGTGGACAAAAACAGTAGATTTGTTTGTTTAGGATCCAATCTCACTACGCTCCGCTGTCGTCCCATTCTACCTATTGCATAGTCTGTGGAGTTTGTATTAAGTATACTTACTATATAAGTTTTATATTTTGTCAGGTAATTACCATCGACTATTGTTATGTTGATATCGAGTAGACTTAATTGCTTGAAAGTTAATTACATCACGTCAATTATCGTTTAATTTAGTAATCTAAACAGTCAATTCGTGTGTGCGTCGTTTAGGTAATTTTGGGGAATAGCAGCCGCCAGCAGTATTACCACCCGATGTTTGCCTTCAACCTATTCTCAGTTATTGTTTTCGTTCAGCTGTCCCTCGCTTTGTGTATCTAACGAGAAATTTCAAGCTCCGTCTGTTTCCATATTACCGGTGCTTTCTGTTTTCGCAGTTTCATTTCTGCAGTTATTATCCGTAAATAGATTCAAATTGATAAGTTTCTTTTGCATGTTTGGCAATTTGTATACCATCTGACCAAAGTGGATAATAACCATTGGAAAGTGGTTAAGTGGCCACACGTGCATATGATAAAGTGTCGACATCAAATAATATACTCTATTATTATAATTGGATTCGCTACAGTTGGAGTGTGGTAAAGTGGTAATTCAGCTAGCGTTCCGCCATGACACAAATTGACCAAATCCGCGAGCGCATTTGCTGAACAATATAATATAACAGAATTACGCCTCATTTCGGTTAACGCGGGTTCTTATTATTAGGTGTGAAGCATTATTTTTTGTTTATTTGCCGAATTGTCACGATCGAGCGCTCTGGTTGACGTCGAAGAAAATCAAGCTAACCCTTCTTTATCGTTACGTCGGTGGATATACTTTCTTTTGTGTCTGTGTTGGCGCAATTTGAGCGAATATTACACGAAATAGTATGAGCGTTAGAATGTTCCGTTCATATAATATTTTATTGATACGATTTGAGTGTCAGTGCCGTTTCTTATATGGCCAGTAGGTAAGTATAGTTGATGAGCCGCAACGGATACCATTGTAAAAGTACGTATTGCTGCAATAATGGCGCACCGATGTTCTATTTGTCGCGATTGGCGCCCGGGTCCCGTTACGGATCGTACCTAGCGCCAACTCATGCGCACTGTTATATGTACGCCTACGTAACAGCAACTCTACCGTAAGCCGGTGGACATGTATGATTTACACACGTGACGCATGGAACTCGAGCGAATTTAACGCGCCCGCAATCACGCGATGAAAACTAACATTCCTACTAGAGTGCCGTGTGTGCATCTAGAATCTATCATTCCGTTCGTTCCATCTCGGTTCAATGTCTTTATTATGAATCTATTGGTACTTAAATGTTTTGTTGTTTCTATAATTTCAGCTTACACTTGTAAATAGCCAAACGATAATAGTAAGATTACACGCGATGTTGAGTTTCTTCGTTCCATCCACGATATGTAGCATTAGTGGATGTAGGAAACATTGTAATAATTAAATATACATAAAGCTAGGTTTTGTAAAAATACTTTTGTTATGTAAATTTTATCTCATAGTTAAAAACTTTGAGCGGCTTCATTTGTAACGGAGCAGCCACGCTCGACAAAGGAAAGCACGACAAAGTCGGAAAATCGATTGTTCATCACGTCGGTTGTGAATGTTTATTGAATAATTCAATGTCGCCTCTATTTACATAGATTTACGTAGTGTACGTTTGTCTGTAACAATGAACGTGGATAGAAAGCGTAACGTCTCCAGACCTAGCATTAGTATGATGGGTATGGCAGGTTGTTCGACCGTTCATAGCGAATGTTGGCCTTATGTTACATTAAATAACATACCAAGCATGCGGCTGAATTCTAATTTACTATACGTCACCGTGAAATGAAGTGTATGTCTGGCAGAAGTGGAGCATATATCGTTGGTCGGATGCTAGCACAGTTTTGGGGTAGGAAATTGTTGCATAAACTGGAAAATTTATCATCTACAAGAGTACCTAACGTCATTTTTAACGTAACAGTTCATAATTGCAGTGTAAATATGCTAAGTAATTATAGAACTTTCAACTCTTGGCAGAATTCATTAACCGATTTCTATCTTCATTAACATCGTAGAACCTGCCTACGAGTATACCTAATTAAGTATCCCTATGCCAATTTCTCTTTATGAGGTATTTATTTCCCTCTTCCTGTATATTGCCGTTTATTTCTATTAGCAGCGTTAATAAGCAGGCATTCACGCAAACTCATTAGCTTTGATCATGTTGTGTGCTTAATGGACCTGGGCGCGGTCCCGCAGTAACTTTGGAAAAAATAATTATCGCCGTATAATGTAATTGCCATCAAAGCTTGCAAAATAATGTATCTTCCACTGAAAGAAAAAAGTATTTGCCTAAGTGAGTCGTATATGTTTTCATTTTACTGCTCCGTTAGCCTCATAATACCTATATCTACCTATTATAGGAGTAGATGCAATGGTAAATGCAGTGCATCGGAAGCGGCGGTCGTCTAATAGCTGGATCCTAGAGAGCTGGCTGGAAACGGGGCCTGCCTTTCCGTGCGCGCGTTTCAGTAACATCCGATTATTTGTTGTATATTATTGCAACAAGCTGTTTATGGATTATGTAATACATACAAGTATTATGTTACACTAGTTGTTTAGTTATCTTGTTTTCTTTAGGCTCATATTATACAACATAAATTATTTTTGTAAAATGTTGCAAATTTCTGACTCCAACTCGCCCAGTCACTTTGGAAATTATGTAATTTTGAAGGAATTTCCACTTCGCCTGTGTTATAAAAACATTGCTAAGACACGGCTAGATTATTGGCAAAATTTGCCATTTCTAATAATGATTAGTGGTATCGATAAGCTTACTCAAGATCTTACAATTTACAGGCGAGTGGTTTTTAATACGATTAGCCATGCGTGACCGACTTCCTCAGTACACGGGTCACAAAGACATACTCACGGAATGATGCTGGCGAAATGGAATGCTAAAATTATTTATACTTTTAAGTTTCAGAAGTTGTTCACGCCAGAATCGCAATTAGTGGCAGGTCAATAGAAATTTACATTTCCAATTACTATTATTATGAAATGTTGATCCCTGACATCATTACGCATACAGATCTATTCGGGCTCTTTGATAGGGAGAGAAGTTTGTGGTAAATTATCATATTTATTCTCGGAAGTTCCTTCGCGAAGTTAGTTTATTTGAATTTAATGCAAGTGAGATTGCTTCTTAAGGCGCTAATATAGGAGCGATTCATGTATTTTAGAAGATGAAAGTTACCTGGCCGGGCCGCGCGCCACGCTGGCTCCGCGCTCACGGCAAGTCGAAAACGCTAATTCATAATTATTATACTCTTACTAACGGCATCACGTGGCCTTAGCACAGATTACTAGATAGTTACTACGTAGGCTTTAGTCTGAAGCATTCAATTATTTCGCCACTGTAATGACATGTCAGATTGGCCGAGCGGTCTGAGATGCTACGTTCCGTTCCTAAAGACGTAGTTTCGAAGTTTCGAAACCTGCTGCCGGGAAACTTTTTGTGTATGATTTTTGTTTTGGTGTATGTGTATAAGTAGTTTGTTACAATGAAAAATAAACATAATCTATAGTAGGTAAATAATGTATTAATTAAATGTTTTATCTTTGTTGGCGTACGCACCAAGCACCAACATTACCGCCAGCATTACATAAATTATTACCTCCTTGACTATAATCCTATCAAATTTAGAATGCCGCACGAATTATTGGAGTCACACCTAAATAAGTTGTATTAAATTTATTTAGTGTTGGTCCTTTCTGGTATGCGCGTTTGTCAAGTCCATTTGATACATCCTCTTTAGTCCACTTCCATAATTTTCTTTTTGATATATATTTTTACAATGACAATGACGGAGTAAAAGATTTGTGCATTTAGCCAGTGTCAGGCATCCGTACTAAGATCATATAAATGCGAAACTGTGTGTGTGTTTGTTGGTTTTTTTTTTTAGTTTTTGCCATCCTTTCACGTCTAAACGGCTGAATCGATCTTGATCAAGATTGGACCTATGAGATGGGTATAGGCTATTTTTCGTCAGAAAAAATAGGGATCTTAGAATCCAAATAAATAGGAGTTGAAAATTTATATGGGGAATTCATAATTTCTCAAGTAGGTGATCTGACACTTCATTATTTTAGGCTCTTGATAAAATATAAAGGTTAAGACTAAGGATAGGGAAAAGGAAAGGGACAGGGATAGGGATAGAGATACAAAGACTTCAATATTTATTTTCTAAACAGTTGCTTTTTCATATACGGATGAAGTCGCGCGTAAAAGCTAGTTTCAGTAAAGTTTACTGAATCGTGGCTATGACTGTAAATTTACTTTACCACGAGGTTGTGAAAATATGGAATACTAGCTGTTACCCGCGACTTCGTCTGCATTTAAATCGAATCCAGCTAGTAAGAACACAATATGCGTGAACTTTGTATGCTATTGTAAATCAATCGGGCACGTCACGTCTCTGTCAATATCTCTAAAACATCTCTATCTTCCTATTTCCTCATCGCTTTTTTCCCCAACTCCCAATATTTCATCTCCCATCCCTCATCAATTTCCGATCTCCCATCTCCTCATCTCTCCAGCTGCTGCTCTCCATCTCCCCATCTCCCCAGGTCCTCATCTTTCCTTCTCCCATATACCTACCAAATTTCATTTTCATTTTTGTTGTCTCTCTATACCTAATTTCATCGAAATCGGTCCAGCCGTTTAGCCATAAAAAGTAACAAACAAACAAACATACAAATAAACAGACAAACAGAGAAACAGAGTTACTTTCGAATTTACAGTATAATATTTGACAATGACTAAATGCACAAATCGTGCGAAGCAAAAACATTGAAAAAACTCTGAGCAGAAAGATTACTGGAAGTGTGCTAAAAATAAAACGTCAGAATATGCATCCGCCAGATCCGCCATTATGGAAAACGGAAGTTCACTACATCTTCATTTTAATATACAATCATAATCTGCTCCTTTCATTAACTCCAAACTATCATAAGAAATCCCAGTTTTATTTAAGTGAACAATCTAAAAACGCGTTTTTGCTGCTAATTTCAGTTACAGGTGGTGCAAGAATAGTCATATTAGCCATTATTCTTTACACACAATGGAGAATAAATACAAAGTATTATAGGTTATAATAAAAGTTTAGTAATCGTCGAAGGAAGTCATTTACGGCAACTAAGTAAATAAACCAGTTGTATACCATGTAGAGATTCTGTTTGCATTATTTTTTTGGAGAACAAACAGTAAATTCGACGAGAAAATTTTGAGGAACAGCGACATACGTCCTCTCTCTGAAACGCCGTAGCGGGTACTGAGCCGCCTAGTACGCGCTCAAACTGATCATATTCTCGTCGTTTTTATTAATTTAGAAGAACGGAATCGATTCAGTTCATTGGAAAATTCAAATTTCATTGGAAAATAAAATTGCCTTTTTTATGGTTCCAAAAAATATGATAGTTGTCGCTGAAAATGTTGAGCATTATGTGACGAAAGATTTTTTTCGGGTCTTTTCTCGTGAATTTTTTTCTCAAGATACTAGACAACTTTAGTCCAATATTATTGATTAATTAGCTAACTGAAACACTTGGCTATACACTGTATTTTTTCTGGCTTATAAATATTTGTAATTACGGCTTAACTTTTTGACAAAAAACCGCCCATTTTACGGAAGCTCGCTGCCTACAGGTCCTTAATTGAGGATCGCGCGACGGACAGACCGGACTGTAGCAAAAACGTTGGAGCGCGATGGTGCGTTGCAGGCACCGACGGATTCGGTTTGTTAGGTACGCTACTGCACACTACTATCACACTCACAGTAACACAACTTATAGAAGTTCTGGAACTTTCGCGAACTGAATATATATACAATTTATGTACTGAATATATTCAAAACTATATATTTTGATATTATTATTAGTTTGTGAGCGAATCAGACCCGTTTAAATTCTAGTTATCAAACACAACTTAGGTCCAAATAAAATAACAATATCGCCTTCACATCTGTACCGTGACTGACTGATACTTAACCGTATCGAATTTAGCTCAAGCCCTACTTTACAAGTTAGCGTCTTTCGTTATCAAGTTTATGATTTTGTATCGAGAAGTTTGACATGTCATATAATAATAAATAATATAATTCAGCCTGTAACTGTCCCTCTGCTGGGAAAAGGCCTCCCCTTTTTGTGAGGAAGATAGGGCCATCATTCACCACGGGAGCCCGGTCCGGATTGGTGGATACATGCCTCTGAAAGAATTCTCGGGCATTTTGGTTTCCTCACGATGTTTTCCTTCACCGAAAAGCGAGTGATAAATACGTACCTACATATTATTATGTTTAACAAGAAACACATTGGTACATGCCCGCACTGGGATTTGAACTCGCCACCCTATGTTTGGGAGGCAGACGTTCGCCCACTAGGCTATCACCGCTTGCCACAATGTCATATATCATAATAGATTTGATCCGACGGTTTGCGTCAGTGCATGTGCACACAAGTGTATAGGGATACCATGGCTCAGTAGACTGATGTGATCGCGCAGTCAGGCGACCGCTATAATGGATCATGTGGCTTAGACTGTTACTGGCAAAGAACAGTCTAGACATTGTATGTACTACATATCAGAAAATCCATCTCTAAAATGAGAAGTGTCGCTGCTTAGATTCAGCTTGGTGTCTACAATTTGGTAAAAACAACTTTAATACAGTACAATTTATTGAACACCATACAATTCATAATTAACTTCACATTCGGTACGATGATTGTGGCTGAAAAATGTATTTTTTAAAGCCTAAATAATCCAAATCTGATCAAATTCGGCTCAAATCGATATCTCATTTTGCTTGTTTTGAATTGACGAGTTGAGTTTTACCATTGCTACGTGGTGTGCCGGTAACATAGATGATTCATTAGGCATGCAAGTCAGCCCGCCTCCGCGGCCGCGATGTCGACTGGTGCGGATCCCCCGCTTGACCATCGCGATCGCAGACGGTGGCCGCGCTCGGCCGACTCTGTTAAAAATAATTACGTACTACGGCGATGATAGTGAGCAAGTGTTACCGGCAGATTTATACATTGTGAACATTTTTACTAGCTATTTTTTATACGGTTTTGATTGAGATTTGGATCACGATTCCACGGTTGTTGAGCTTTTTATAATCTACACGGCCAGAATAAGGTTTTGAGGTAAAATATTAAAAGGTACAAAAATGTATCATATTTTAAAGAACCGTTAGCTACCTACTTCAAATCTGATAGTTAATATAACATCCATAACGAAATACCGGTGTTAGCTATGAGTTGGAAAATTATACTAGCTCTGGAATTTATGTGGTAGGAATCACTTGGTAGCATAATGTGTACTCAGCTGCTCACGTGAAATGCAAGTCCACTTAGAACAATGGATACAAAATCGGCGTAAGATATCACTATAATATTATACTTCCCCTCTACCGTATACACTATGTATACTTACCATAAGTTGGTAGCCGATGCATTTTTACATTGCGTTACGGGCTTCACATGACGAATGCAATAGAATTATAATGCTTTTGAGTGGTTGAACGCGACAACGTATGGGTACGTAGTATGTACTAGCTGGTTACTATTGTTCGAACACTGTACATTTTACGAGGGTCGTTTGCTGCAGACACGGAGCAACGCTAATGCGCTTCTCTTGTACCAACTGCATCAGAGTCGGTGGCCATCAATCGCCACATGAGTTACGGACTTCAGGCGTGACTTGATCGAATGGAGCTTGAGGTTCCGTATAGCCGACATTCGCTTTATTGTTTGCTCAGGTCAATTCACTCGCGTTTAACCAGACATTAGTAAACATAGTTTCAAAAAGACAGTCAAATGCGAATTTTATAAGATCAATCACACGATTGGATGGTTGGGATTATTACGCCACTTTCCAATCTCTCTGTGGCATCCGTGTCTATAGAAGAGTGTTATATCTATACAAACGTATTCCCTTCTTTATTTCCTTCCTAGAGTTTGGCATTAGACAAATTTGACGACACGTTTGGTTGCGGCTGAGCACTCGGACTGCTACGCTAGGTGTCGCGGGTTCGATTCCCGCCCGGAATAAATATTTGTGTGATCCACAAATATTGGTTTCTGGTCTGGGGTTATGTATATGTGAAATTATGTGTCTATAAACGGTACCCACGCTACAGGAGAAATCCTAGTGTAACCTGCTACGGTTGGCTTTTTGATAAATCGTTTAGGTTAGGCTCTGTAGTACGCGTCATGCACAAATATTATAGGAGAATTGTGTAACAAAACAAACAAGAATTTATTGTTGTAATTTTCTGAATTTTAGATTGATCTATATAGAATGAGGTAGTAGGGTTTTCTGTTCAGTCAGAGGTTGTCGGGCCGCCCAGGGGCTGCTGTCAAGAAAACGACTGCTATCAATTGGCTCGACTGGGCCCTCCGGCGTTCCGTAACGCTCATTTATTTATGCTACTAAATGGTTACCAATCAAAGTGCGTGGCGCTCGCCACGTTACTAACTTAGCCCTCAGTTAAACTATGACGACGAACGCTCCGTGATAGTTTTTGATAGTCCACTAAAGGCAATCTCAGTGATTAAAGTGCATGACATACATGCCAGACAAAATGAACTTAAGTGAAGAGTGAATTTTATGAAACTCTTTGCGTCATAACGTCATTTGACGGAGCATCCATAATGCACCTGTACGTATATGGAAGTCTGTAGCCAATCCATCTTCAAGCGAGTCGTGGGCGTCATGCGCGACTAAGACAAATGGACGGCCACCTTAGGGTTCAGCAACCGGCTGCTCGGTTCATTGCGTAGTTAGTGCTTGTCCTTATTGTCTCTAGCTTGTTCAGATATAACTTTAGAAGTGTGTTGTTTTGTAAATAATGAAATGGTAAATAAAGAAGCAGACCGTCTTACTGGCGTCGCTAGGCTAGAAATGCGAATACTCTTACAGTGGTAAAAGCATCGCAAATCGTAAAAATAAATATTACTCTAGGAGCGCTACCCGGCGCGAATACGAGTCACTCATTGCCCTTCGAATTGTAAACTCGCTGATTATTTGGATAAAGGTGGTGCTCCACCACTGGCAAATGACTTCACGGTGCTGACGTTACGTCGTAGACCGATGCGCTACATGCTACGCCAGAGGGCCTAGAGTCTAGACAAGTGGCAAACGTTTCAAAGCAATTATTCTACTAGAATAGACTGGAAATGTACGGGACTGACATAAATGTAGGTACGAGGGAAGTTTCGTGCGCTTATTCCAGTATCATACATCCTTATCCTTCTTAGCACTTCTGTCGCGAGCTTTTGCGACTGTGGATCACCGCATTTATGGTGCTTTACCAGTGCGTAACAATTTATTTCTTAACTGCCTATAATTTCTCGAGTTATACTACTTTAACGATTACTGTAATAGTACGTTGCTTTTAAATATCTCCGTACTTATAGAATTAAAAAGTTGTCCGGTAAGTTCACAACGGAGTCTATAATCATCAAAAGTAGGCCTTCGTTCGCCGTTCTACTTTGTTTGTACCTTCTGCTTTGAAAGTTAGCTTAACGAACATAGCAAGTAATAAAGCAATAATTGATATGAAATGTTTAAGGTAGGGAAACATTTAAATTATAAAGTGGTGTAGGTAAGCCCAATGTAATTTTAAAAGTGGCCGTATATTTAGATTTCTGAATGGACGGATTCGGAAGTTTTCAGCAAGTATTAAGTAGCTGTACGAGTATGAATTTATAAAGCATGTAACATGGCGCTGAGTCAGTTCAGTTAGGAACAAATAAGGAAATCGAGGCGAAACAATAAAAGTTGTCGAAGTTCAGTGGGCCCGCGGGGAAAGCTACGCAAATATTTCTAGTTTGCTAGTAAACATCGTAAAGTTTCGATGAGTATGAGTACCTTTTTAACGTTTTCCATGCAGTGCCTGCTGGTTTATTAAATTTAGAAAGCGACACGGATTTTAAATATTTCATTGGTTTATTGATTTGATACATCGCATTTTCATCTATGTGCTGTTCTAATAATCGATAATAGAAATCTGTTTCCCAGTTGCTGCCAAAGCCTAAACAGGTGCGCCGCCTATAATTATTTTGATTTCTACTTATTGAATTTTGTTGCAATGTATCGTATCCTCGTACCATATTGTAAAATACCAATCGGTTCAGTAGTGTTTACGTCATACGTACCTTAAATGGACAGACATATAGACCATTTTCAAGTAGGAATAGCTTCTTTTGCAGTCGCAAGAGCATTATTAAAATATTGGTATCTTTTCGACATTTTCCCGGCTTTATTATAAGAACCGATCGTCGTCTGCGTTCATTATAAGGCACCAAGTAAATATTTATCACTGTCTGTCTACAGAGCGATGTCCGCAGGGCAGAGTACTTTATTATAGTAGCAGTGACAATAGAAACTTATGTTTGAATTTTCTATTGATACGTGAAATGTTCCGGTGCATGTATTTCCTGTTAGTTTATGAAACTAGTTGGAATGAAGTTGGAATTTAATAGCAAACTCAATTATGTGAACTTCGCCGTCTGGCATCGACATTCTGTGAAGTTTCTAATCGTGCTATAGGAAGTTGTGGCAGCCGGCGGCGGCGGCGCGGCCCGCTCCTGGAAGGAAATTATATAAAAGTGTATGGATTTGTTTGTATCCTGGTCCACTGGGGGATTCTGAAATGTCTGATACTTGCCTGTTAGTAATAAGTAATGATCTCGACTCTTACGGTATACAAAGTTGTAATTTCGACGGAGGCATTTCGTTTGAATCGTCGCTCGTTAGCGTAATGGCAACAACCTCGAGATACGTGTATGTAGAACATTGTTGTTGCATACATTAATCTGTACGGATGAGGAGTGTCACCGCGCGGCGAGCACACTCTGCCGGAGACAATGGGCCGTCTCACGGGCATGCGCCGCCGGGGCCACCTAATCAGCGGCACAGTTACTCTCCTATTGTCTCGCTCCGCACTCGGCGATTCGCCGCTTTTTGTCCACTCATTGGTACACGTTCGGTGAAAACCCCCCTAAAAACATTCCAACTACGATACATTGCTTTACCGACCGCTTCCTACTTTCTTTCGCTCGTTCTATTCTACACGACATATTAATAGACCTTTATAAATCTCATAATCCGCACATAAAATGTTTCCCGCGTAAAGATATTATGAAAGTCAATTTAAAACTTATTTTGTGGGCCTGTATATTCGCATTATATATTTTTATTAAATCTCAAAGAATAACGAATGGCTGATATAGGTACGTAGTGCGCGAAATTGCCCGATGTGGTGGCGGTGGAGGCGGGAACCACCAAACGGACCCTCGTCCGCATCGTTTCAGGGGTGCTACTGTCTAGCCTATAAATAGAAGCTTTCAACCCTAAAGCTATTTCCGATTTACGGCATGCGTAAAGTACGGTGAGCGCCAAGTCATTAACCGGTTTTATCGACTGCTGAAAGTAGGTATATGTCGAGAAAAATGGCTTCTAGATTAATTCTGCCGATAAGTTCGTTGAACGAATATAGTCAAAGTTTGTTAATTAATATGTTTGCATTGCGAGTGTATTTTGCAGAGCAGTTATTCGTAAAAGGCAATTAAAGCGTCTTCCTACGCGCGGAGCGAGCAACTCAATTAAAGTGAATTTCACGAGCGTATAGCGCTCGAAGGCGCGGATCCCTGGAACTCCGCTGCCTGCCACCGCGCCGCCCGCCCCGGCCCCGGCCGCCCGCCTTCGCCGCGTAGCAGAGTTGACGCTCCGTACAATTTACCTTTTTTCATGTCAAAAGCTTTTTAAATGTTTTAACTTTTCCGTTTATACTACTTACTTTGTTTCATATTTGCAGATAAAAGTAATAACGAATCTTAGGGACAATATCAGTAGCTTATCTTCTTTAGGTTTCGGTGGGGTCTTCTTATGTCAGATATGAAAAAACACACCGACAGCGAAGTCAAGAATATTTTTGGGTTTCAAATCTGCGTCGGAAGTGAATATAAATATAACTATAGGTTTATTATATATCGAGTTGCAAATAGATTCGTAGTAAACAAAGCCCTAAAAAATTTAGTACTACATTTTGTTTACTAGTTTAACCCGCAACCTTCCAGATCCTTCATGAATAGATGTTTTTCATTGGTTTCAATGGGAGAAGCTTTATCTCTCAAAGTTACGAAGGTTTCATTGTAGAGAATGGAGATAATTTCGCAAACAGCCATTATCGAGCTGATTAGCGAAAATCAGAAATTACCATACCAATTTCTTCACTGATCTGATCACCCCTCGGCCCTCGTCGCCTTAATAAAAGAACCTCCGATTTAAGTTGACATCGAAAATATATCAATTTATTGTCTGGTTCAAGACACCCCTAAACGTTTCTGTTTGCAGTCTCCGCACCACATCCGTATACATTAAATGCAAATCAAATTGCATCCGAGCCGTTCAGACGTACGTTCTATCGCTTACTATTTGCCAGAAACTTGCAGCATCGCCGTACCTAACCAGCTGCATCCACGCTTCTTAATTAGTATCTAAAATTTAGAAATCTAAATAGCAAACAAGTAGACAGTTTCGGCTGTGCGAAAAACAGCAATTACACGATGCCATATTTTTGATATTATTATGAATTTTCGTTTGTCAGTTATTTCCTCCTCATGAAAAGCAATTAAATGTACTATATAATCATAATTGTATACTCAACAAATATGTGTGGTTATGCAGTGGTGTACTCTATGTTGTAGTTCTGCAGTTAATTTCAGTTATCTGTAGAATCCATAATTTATACAACCTTCCTAAATTGTGTGTATCATAGTACGGTATCTGAATAGTTAATTTGGAGTAGCAAATATAATTCCACGCAATAAGGAATGGGGTTATTAGTTTTCCTCCCTGCGGTAGTTGCAGCAGAAAACTAGTTGTGCATCGAGACACGGATGTCGCATATTTGCACTCGGCGCGCGAACGTCCACCGACTTCGGCAAATTGAAAACGTGCCTCGCGGAGTTTATACGTCGGGAACTGCCATTTTCGGTTTTACGGCCGCGTTAAACTGGAGTGAAGACACATTTAGTCTTTCTATATTACTCCGGCTACGATGAAGTGGGAACATTGGGAAAGTTCCTACATATGAAAAACTTAACTTTATATTAGTGAGTGGTTTTATTGTATCATTGGGATTATATTCAAAATATATGCGTAAGAATATACGGCGATTGTATGCTCTTTAGAATTGAACAGTCACGCTGAGACGAGAAACAACGACGAGAGAAATGGATGACGTTAGTAGTATCATTAATTCGCAGATACCGAAATCTTAACGAGAAAAAAGTAAGGCTTCCACTCGCGATGATTCAGCAAACAAATGTTACGGTCAAATAGATAAAGTTAATGGGACATCCATTTACTAAGCCGAAAGTGGGAAACTGGCTTCGGCGGGGCTTAGAGCTGGAGTCGGCCGCCGCAGGGTGAACGTCCCTGCCTCGCCGCCTCTACAAATACGCTATTAAGCTGGCACACAAGAAAACTTCGCCAAGTAAACAAACCGAACAAAACTACCTCTATTAAAGAGGACTCCACTCGCTTGTGTTGAACTAATTTCCTGTCCAAACTCTTTGTAAATTGTTCACCAAAAGTGCTCCGTTGCAAACCGGGTCGTCCGCGATTTATACATATTATGTAGGCTCGCCAAAAATATAAAATTCCATCGGGTGGAGAAAGTGCGCGTTTGACATAGCCACACGTGAGCTCTCTGTGACACGATACGTCTCGCGAGATTCATTATGACATACATACATACAAATGCGCATTCAGAATATCATTTTTAATTCAATTCCTCGACCCGTCTTTCCGTTGGAAATGGACGATTAACTTTGTGTAAATTGCTGGATTCGCAGGATGCAAAAAAAGAATGCTCCTCGTACTATCGTCATGCAATACAGAAACAAGCAGTGTCCTAATACAGTTACAATAGTTACATCATGAAAAGTGTTTCCTTATTAGAATATTCCGTAGATGTGAAGTCAAGTGCTTATTGTTCGTGCCGGTCGATGGAGACGCTGTACGTTGATTTGCTGTAAGTGGGTCAATGAACGCGATGAGATTTTCTTTCGTGCCACACCGGCACCGGTACTCGTCTATCAATTAATATTTTCTTGTATAAAACTTACCATGTTCAGGAGAGCCCTCGTTTATCAGCCAATTAATCCTGGGTAACTCGTCACTTCTTCCACTGTCACTTTAGTAAATTAATGTTAAATCACTGATGGCCGGTCATCGTTGGGCCATAGAGCACGAAAAGGGTCACCGGTTGGAGTCCACGGATCGAGTATGAGAGCGAGTGTGTCAGGGCTGCGTGCGCGGGCCCATGTCTTTGGTGGATGCGCGCGCGGCTGTCGTCGACGTAGGACTGGCCAGCGGCGGCGGCGCCGAGCGCGGGCCCCCTCCTTCGCTTCCTGACCTACACCCAGTTCCGTCGGCGCACCGGCTCCGGTAAACAAACGGTTCACCGACCGATTACAAGACGAGCACTGTCGAGAAGCACGCACGTTGCCGTTCGCGGCCGCACCACTGCTGCATTTGTAATTCAATATGATAACGGTTCCGAGAGCGGTCGCGCGTTTGCTTCAATTCTTCCCGATAGTAGGTCGCGGCACGCTGATTGAGGCGAAATATTTCCGTCGCACAGTTGCGCCCGCGGCGGGTGCGACGCGAGGAATCCCCTTGAATGTTAGAACCTCGTTGGAACGCGAATATCTAATAGCGCGTCAAACGCTGCCGATTTGCATACAAGAAAGAGAAATTGTTTCGTGTATTGTGCCGAGACATTCAGCGTTCTCTTGATTTATTTACTTTCTTTTTGCGACAACGTACGAGTAGTATATTTGTCTACTTAAAATTGCCTTCAAAGTGAAAGTAAAAACGATGTTGACACTAATACGTGATGGTTGTTATTTTTAATGAACAAGCCTTATTACGGCTTTAACACAAAGAAAATACATCAAGAAACCTGCCTATTATGGAACATAATATGTCTGAGATTGTGCAGTAGAGCATGTTTATGAAGTGAAGCAAACTAGGCAGTAATTTAATTTTTTGTCTGAATTTGAGACTTACGTCAATTTATCGTTGATACAAGTAAGAATACGATATTAGTGATATATGATTTCCAAAATTGTTTTATTGTCAACAGAGTGGCGGAGGGCGCGCCCAACGCGCGCACTTGCTTGTTGCATCAAAAGCTACAGTTGCTGAACTGCTGCATCAAGCGCGCCGTGGAAGGCTCAGGCAACCTGGGGGGGAACTCCTCCGACGACGAGTTCTACGACTGCTCGGAAGGCGAGGGCGACGAACACCCGCTCTGGGACCGCCCCGTGGGCCGACTTCAACGACTCGCCGACGCCACGCTCAAAAGCGGGGCACCGCTCTATATACCTCGGACTCAGGTGCGTACATTTCAGACGTAAACTAGAAACGTTAGTTCCAAAAGATTTTAAGATTTCGTTGAAACAAGTAAAGGATTGACGATATTTTGTCGACATACATAGGACCCCGCGCCGAAGACGGAGGATCAGTTGGAGGAGGACGCCGAGCTGATGGTGCGGCTCGGCGACGACGCGCGCGCGTCCGAGCTGCGCGCGCGCATGATGAGCGCGTCCCTGCTCTCCGACATGGAGGCGTTCAAGGCGGCCAACCCCGGCGCCGAGCTGTGCGACTTCGTGCGCTGGTACTCTCCGCGCGACTGGCGGCCCGACGGCGGCGGCGCGCTCGGCGACCGCATGCTGCTGCCGGCCAACCCGTGGCTGGAGGCGTGGAGCGTGGCGCGGCCCGTGCCCGCCGCGCGCCAGCGCCGGCTCTTCGACGAGGTGCGCGAGGCGGAGCGCGCGCTGCACTTCCTGCGCGCGCGGACCGCGGCCGCCGCGGCCGAGCTGCTGCTGCCGGCGGCGCTGCGCGCGGGCGCGGCGCGGGCGCACGCGGAGGGCGCGCGGGCGGCCGGCGCCGGCGGCGGCGGCGGCGGGCCGGACGCGCGCCGCACGTTCGAGGTGGCGGCGCGCGAGCTGCAGGACGCGGAGCGCGAGGCGAGCCGCGCGGCGTGCGCGCGCGCCGTGCTGGGCGGCGCGGCGGAGGGCGGCGCGCTGGACGCGGCGGGGCGCGCGCGCGTGCTGGCGGCGGCGGGCGGCGCGCTGCCGGCGGCGGCGAGGCGCGAGTTCACGCTGCGCGTGCGGGACGCGGCGGGCGGGCACGTGCTGCGCGCTGCGCTCGCGCACGACATGACGCTGGTGGGCGCCTTCACCGAGCGCCTCGCCTGCTTGTAGCGCCGCACTCGCTTCGTCTTCCGTTATGCGATACTAATGTTGTCCGAGTGCGGCCCGAGGCCTGTACGAATTGTTGATATAGTACGTAAAGTGTCGGTTCCGGGATGAGATATATAAAGACTTCCAGGATCGTATCCGATTCTGGGTTTCGTGATGAAATATGTGCAATTATTATATGTTTACAGGTCTTTGCTTACTTTCGGTCAGTGCGATGTTAGTGACCCGCGTGAATTGTTAATTGTATGTTTTCCATTATTATGTGTGTGATATTTGTTATATAACATCGACATATTTTAAATCGCTAGTACGCATTATTGTTATTTTTGTATTCATAGTTTAACTAAAATAAATATATGTAAGTAATTGAAGATTCACGATTTATTTGTCCTTCATGCTTGCTTAGAAACAATTAGCGTTGTTTGGGAACATGATAGGTACCTACTTATATTAATAACGACGACGGTCGGCGACGCATGTCAAATAATTATAATCTAGCTTAACCAAGAAATATGTATGCTATGTACGCTATACAAAGGTCCTAATAGTCCACGTTTATTTGCGGTTGCACTACGTAGATCAATTACTACGATAATATTATGTATGTACAAGGATAACAGCGCACACGCTGTGTCGCTATGTACACTGGGCACGATGTGGGTGTGAAGCGAGTGTCCATCTAGCAATGTTAAGCTTCATGGAGTGTACTAGTGGTCGTCGGATCCGTGACTTCGAAATACGTGCGAGATCGAGATGGCATGACTTTTTTTCTATAAGTAGGTTTAACCAGCCCGGAATTTGTACCGCAACAATTTTCAGTGTGTACAACAAATCAAAACAGATTAAAACTTATGCATCGTAATGAAATTTAATTTACCGACAGATTAAATAACTTTTTTGATCTTTTACGATCGTCGTGCTATAATTTTTTCTTAATACAAGCTTACTGAACGCGCCATAAAACCAAACAGTTGTAATCGTCTCGTGCTCTACTCGATAATGGTCATGAAGCAATACCGAAGTCGGCGGGCGTCCAGTCCAGTAGTAGCGTCCCTCGTGTTGCGAGGCGTGGGTGTATCGCGCATGCGCGGTGCGTGCCCGCCTGGAGCCCGCGGCCTGGCTCAGTGGCGCGCCGGGACGCCCGGTCGATTCCACTGCGCGTTCCGCGGCACCGCCGCATGTCCCGCACAAATCAAATAACACCACTGCCATTTCCCAACAACCTTTCCGAACTCATGAAAAAGGAAACGTAAATAAACTCTTCTACATTGAGAAACGAGTGGAAACAACCCGGGTGGCCGTCCGCAGGACATCGAGTGCGTATCGCAAGACACCTGCTGTCATATGATAACAGAATCTCGCGTGCAAATTGGAGCCAGTTAATCGACGCGATATATTGACTGATAAAATCCGAGATAAGTGTTCCGTTGTGATATAATAGCTATGAAAGTAAATAAACGCTTGTGGGTACGCGTACTTGACTGTGCCGTGGACTGAGTCTTGAACCGAGGCTAAACATGTTTGATTGTACTTCGTTGTTATCAAAGGTAAGATTTATGTTTTGAGATGCCGAAACTCATAAATGATTAGTACTTAATTAATTTCTAAGCTAATTTAATGGGAGTGCATCTACCTTGTATACTATTGTGCTATTAACTGTATTATGAACTTGTAACTATCTAAGGCGGATTTGGTCTGCGTATAGGCAATAGACAGACATCCAAAATCGCGGCGTCACATCGTCTTTTTGAATCACAAAACTGGTTGTTGATGACAACAGATTGCGAAATGAGCATGTGAAAGCCAGCATTACAATTAACTTTGTTTATTTTATCAATTACTAATTCTTAAGATATTAACTCTGTAAAATATGAAGCTGCGAGACCTCCTCCCACAAATGAATAAGTAGTATTACCTAAGTAGTGCATTACACATGTTGATGTTATCCGATGTCCGTAAGGATTGAGGTGCCACTTTTGAAAAATTAACAATTTCTAAATGGAATTTCACGCAGTTTAAATGTAGATGTGTCAATAAAATTTGTATCCTAAAGCAGATTTTGGTAGATTTTATGCATAAAAAGTTCTGTTACTGTAAAGGTGGCACCTCAATTCAGCAAATCAGGATTGAGGTGCCATTTTTCAAGTGAATAGAACTGGTTAAGTTATGGATGAATATTTCTGAAAACGCAATATCTTTACGGACGTATTGTATATTGGTTGCTCCCAAACTCTGGGGCTTGAACGGCTTCAATTTAAAAAGATATATAACATTCAAAGTGGCGCCAAAATCTATAAAAAATCGATTTTAGATTTTTTTATTTTTCGTTGATATAACTAGTCAATTTACAAAACAAATTTAATGGAAAATTTGTAGATAGTTGGCTGAAATTGTAGCCAGAGAATGAAGTAATTAAACCAAGTGGTTTTTTTGCTGCGACTAATTTTATGTGGCTCCTCAATCCTTACGGTCTGGAAATAATATTTCGCTATAACTACGTGACAACAAAACGAAATCGAACGATGAATATCCCAAAAAAATGTAGATATGCGTGCCTTAATATTCATATATAATTTAATCACTCTACGTATCCTATATTGGTCAAAACATACAATTTTTTACTTTCTCATACAAATTTTCTTAAGTGGTGACCATAATTTAAATATGTAACCAGGGATATGGAATCCGAGAGTTACTTACGCTTTTTTGTAGTGGACCCGCACTGTTAGTGCAGTCAGCCAGTGTAAACAGCTCGTTTAATAATATAACATCTGGATGACCGAGCTTTGCTCGGTATTTTTTTTTTTATAAATTCTGTTTTTTGGAAATTATATTTAATTACGAATTACTAATAGAATTATGAAATATGAATAATATATTTCGATCTTACCGATAGAATAATAAAAAGATATGAACTGGTTATTTAAAGACAAAAATCATAAAAAAAACACGAATAAAATGACATTTTCTACAAATGATTCCTAGCTAGATCGATTTATCGCCCTCGAAACACCCTATATACTGAATTTCATGAAAATCGTTGGAGCCGATTCCGAGATTCCAATTATATATATATACAAGGTGTAACAGCAAGGTGTAGTAATACTGAAACTACGCATACACATACATATTTCGAAGTAGTCTGGAGGTACTATAAATCTGTAAGTAGTTACGGTAATGAATTATTACACGTCAAAGTATACTGCAAAACTAACCATCGTTCAACCCTAGTTATCAGCTGGGCAATGTCAGTGAACTTGAGGCATAGACTAACATGTACAGTAGTACCCAACTTATATGGCACGTCGTGAATCTTCGTTCGCGCAGAAAAGAAAGTATGGTCCGAAGATTAACGAAAGAATGCTTAAAACTTACAATCAACCTAAGATCACTATTATAAGGTTCATAATACACTGCAGCTGTTATTTACTATAATATACTAGAAGCACCTCGCGGTTTCTCCCGCGTTAGCTACTATCCCGCGGGAACCATTAATTTTTACGGTATAAAAGGTAGCCTATGTCACCCGGGGATAGCATAGCTTCCCAACAGTGAAATAATTTTTCAAATCGGTTCAGTAGTTTCGGAGCCTATTCAAAGAAACAAAGTTTTCCTCTTTATAATATTAGTATAGAAAAACCAAAACTGACTGACTGACTGATCGATTAACTAGCTGCGCCCGCGGTTTCACTCGCGTTTGGATAATATAAGATGTATCTTTATGAATTGTGGTCCATGTGTTATTCTGATATAATGTAAGCTATATTATTGTGTAGTTTCATCAAAATCCATTCAGTAGTTTTTGCGTGAAAGAGCAACAAACATTCATCCATACTTACAAAATTTCGCGTTTATATTATTAGGAGGATAAAAATACACTTCACATAGAAATGATGCGAATTTTTGTCGTTTACATATATTTTTTTACCGACACATGGACTATTTGCACTGAATAAACACACTTTCAATTATTATACACCATATCTAATACTATAGTCTGAAGGTGTGCACAATGCACAATGCACAAACCAGATATAAATCACGGATTCCTAGATCAGGGTAAGTATAATCATTTTACAATAAAGATTTGTTCATAAAACGAAAGCGCGACAACATAACGCTATGCAAAGATATTTTTCACTATTTTTTAGTTGTAACCGGTTTGATTATTATTTAAACTGTACAGTATTAAAACTAAAAAAATATCACATAAAATTAATAAACCACGAACCATAAATATCTATGCATCCGAAAATACTAATAATCAAAAACCAAATCTAGATGTGATACGGGTAGTTGTGAAATTGCGTTGTCACGTTTTCTAGTGGTGGAATGCTAACCTACCCACGTTTGTGTACCTATTGCTAAGAGTCAAATGAACATAATATTTTAACTACATCACTTAGAAGATTATTTTAAAATAAATTATATAGATGGCTGATTATGTCACACGTGCTACATATTATACGATACTCGCGGTGTAAGTAAGTGTATTATACACGCCAGAAATTAAGTCACACCGTGTAGTTGTATACTACTTAGACCGCTCGTATCGTAATGTGCCTACTACCTACCTACTTTTATTTATTTTCTATTTTATGTCATATAGGTATGCCATAATGTATTAATATGATGTGATGTTGTTATTGATTATAATTTTTAAAAGTGTGTCCTATTTTTTTCTTAAATATTATGGTCACCGCAGTGAAATTTGTATGAGAAAGTAAAAAATTGTATGTTTTGACCAATATAGGATACGTAGAGTGATCAAATTATATATGAATATTAAGGTACGCATATCTACATTTTTTTGGGATATTCATCGTTCGATTTCGTTTTGTTGTCACGCAGTTATAGCGAAATATTATTTCCAGACCGTAAGGATTGAGGAGCCACATAAAATTAGTCGCAGCAAAAAAACCACTTGGTTTAATTACTTCATTCTCTGGCTACAATTTCAGCCAACTATCTACAAATTTTCCATTAAATTTGTTTTGTAAATTGACTAGTTATATCAACGAAAAATAAAAAAATCTAAAATCGATTTTTTATAGATTTTGGCGCCACTTTGAATGTTATATATCTTTTTAAATTGAAGCCGTTCAAGCCCCAGAGTTTGGGAGCAACCAATATACAATACGTCCGTAAAGATATTGCGTTTTCAGAAATATTCATCCATAACTTAACCAGTTCTATTCACTTGAAAAATGGCACCTCAATCCTGATTTGCTGAATTGAGGTGCCACCTTTACAGTAACAGAACTTTTTATGCATAAAATCTACCATAATCTGCTTTAGGATACAAATTTTATTGACACATCTACATTTAAACTGCGTGAAATTCCATTTAGAAATTGTTAATTTTTCAAAAGTGGCACCTCAATCCTTACGGACATGTTATCCGACCGTGATCATGACGATTTATTTTGGCCTATATTACCTTTTTTCTACAGTGACCGTTTATATAAAGGGATTGAAATCAGGAAGTCGTCCCGTGACAGAAATAAGTATAAAGAGTATACTTATGACTTACATACAAATAAAACAAATGTGATTAACTTAATAACAGTTTAATTCAATGTTGGTGAACTCCTTCACTGTGGTAGTATAATCGTTTTATAAGACTAAAGACAGTTTCCCACCAAAACGCGGCGGCCTACACAAGCGCGCCGCCTACAAATAGTTAATTACTTATCAATATCATCGCAAAACTCGCATTCAAAGCCACTGAACAGTGAAAACCGCTTTGCAATCCGTTCAGTTGTTTTTATTTGATCCTAAACAAATACAGACATAGGTACAATCTTCAATAAAAAATAAGTTTAAAAACGAAAACCCGACTACTGAAGAATCACAAGAAAATATTGATTCATAGTGATGTTCAGGGGATAGCATTGTAACGTCACATAGCCTATATATCCAGCGGACGATGATGACGCTTCAAACGATATATCATTTATCAAATTTAGTATAGTAACAGTTAACAAGTTATGAGGAAACAGATGATACATAAGTACCTATATGCCGGTCAAACATATACCCCCGTTGGCGGTAAAAATGTTAGGTGTATTCTAATCTTGTTCACTGATCTATTTTATATCAGTAAGACCATTTTATATGATCATATCTTAATGTAGGTACATTCATTCGGTCGTTTACTGACGTTTTCAAAGTAATAATAACCTGCATAAAATAATCTCTAAAATAGATTACGGCTCCGAAATACCCTTTGTCTTAATTTAGCCTACTCTTGCACCTCCAATCCAATTAACTTCTGGTCCGTAATATATAATTATGATATAAATATTACCTCCTACCTACAAGGCATTAAGTAGGTAGGTAATATAACTGTATCAAACACTTGTCCGCTCTTCATCTTACTCTATGTTGATTTTCGAAAAATATCGTAGGATATTGTGGTTATGGATGTGACATTTGGTTAAAGGTACCTAATTAATATAAGCTTTCGGATAATATACGATATTGACTCGTCGTGATCTGGGGATTAGATTTTTAATATAAATTCTAATTTTGTTGAGACGAGAAGATACATTCTACGTACGTCGCGTCAGTCATACGTAGGTGCCTACTCTCTAAACATTAATATTAATATTTTCAGTAGCCATAACCGTTATGGTAAAAAGGGCAAAGACATCCGAAAGAAACAAACATTTTATTCCCCCTAAATACTCCGTTTCCAACGATCTCAACCGGCTGCAAACGGCGACTGTAATTACAACTGCTTCGTATTCAACCCGACTCGGCACATCTAATTACATCCTTGTGTATTTTCCTCGACCTCAATTAATATTGTCTTGGTTATCGTTTATTATGTGAAGCATGCCCGTATGTTTAATGGAGCGACGCTGGCGTCCTCCTTGACCACTGAATAGTTCTCAAGCTGACCAGTATAAATAGGTAGGCATTATATTGTGCGCTCGACTGGGCCGGCCAGGCGCTCGATACAAGACGCCTTGCCTCCTCCGATACAAAGGTAATCTGTAACGTCCGACGCTACAATTGTGCTATAAACATAAATAATATGGAGCGCTACCTGTCGGATCCTAGATGTCTTTTGAATATTTCATGTATCCGCTTCGTCGAAGTCCGTTTTATTAGAAAAGTTTGAACACTTGTTCGAATTTAATTTGGCGCTGTCTGTCGCGGTTCCCTTTACCGTATGGTAATAATGGGTTCTTTCACAGACTAGACTGACCTGACAAATCGAAAATGTTAGGTATCGTTCGAATATTGTGAAAGGCATTCAATTTCGCATTTAAATTTATTACGTGTGTTGATAATCCATTGGCCTGTTTGATTGGCATTGATAAACCTGTAACTACTAATACGAGTATTACTATGCGGCATGCGTTCATAATTTTTTGTTTTTGTAATGACTTCGCACGGTTTGTGCATTTCGCCAGTGTCAAGTATTAGGTAATAGGTAATATTTACTTTCGTATTTCTAGTTTTCACAACATGAAAATCATAGCAATCAAGCAATCCTTGTGGTCAAGTAGTTAAGTCGATTATTTACATAGTCAAAGTCACGATTTAGTAGTGGTGGATGCTTTACTGAAACTTCCTAGGAGTTTACGAAAAAATGCGTAGTGACACGTTTTTTGGGTTTATATCATTTGCCCACACTCGTGCACGTTAACGAACACTCAATGACTAATATTTCACCAGTAGGTATAACGCACGAAGAAACAAGTTTCAGAAAAATATAAAAAACCAACAACGTTGCACTATCAGATTCCCGCTAAAACAAAACCCCACCTATTTAATTTAGTTCTCTGAGAGATGTTACTGACAATCTAGACATCTATAAAAACATCACTATCAAATCAATTACATGCACTCTCAGATTAATCGTCCATGTATGAACTGCACAGCTCTTCAAATGTCTTACATTAGATACTTTGCCAGGAGTTATTTTGCACCTAAACCAGATATTCATACACTCAAGTGACGTGTGAGTAACACACCATGGCAATTGCCTAGCCCGTTCCCAGCTGTAACATGTCAATAAGGTTTGTTTCCTTTGAAGTTTGAATTATGTTGTAAATAATGTGTAAAGCCGTAACTGTGAGCGCGTTGGTTGCGTACGACCGCCGTCCACCGGCCACCGCAGAACGCAGCACGCGCTCTTGGCAGATAATTTACGATCGAATATAAAATTATCGGTTTATGCGTTGTGTACAATCAGGAGCGATGTTATCGGGATAGGTTGCCTACTTTTTTTTTTTGAATGGCCCAGTATAGTATTGTAGCGACACATTGCATATTATGCATTAATTTCTGCCGACTGTATAGAAAGTAATTCATGACGCGAGTTCGCGACATCAGTCGTCACCCCATAGGCACGGTTGTAGCTCGTCTTGTATTAGAGTAATTATTTATACTTGCCTATATTATACATATACGTGTGGATGTAGTTGTGGAACGGACAATACATTATTACGGTGATTTATTGCTTTTAATTGAAGGTCACCCGATGAACCCCGTTAGGTATAACGTTTAATTGTGGCAGGTAAAGTATCTTCATCTTCATATTATATATCCCATCTGGTTCCTATTATAAGTAGGTACCTAGTAACTGCCTATACTCACTAGTGCCTATACTCACCTAAGGCTGTGCTTGTATACAAGTTGATTTTCCGTTGAGAATTCGTTCAATCAACGGAGTGAAATCGTACCTATTTATAACCGTAAATGATTTGAATTTAAGTATATCTAGGACTTTTCATAGAAAAGTAAATTGCCTATGATTTTCCACAACATGCTGTAACTCTGTAGGTACCTACCTACCTACCACGCTTGGCTAAGAGCCACGTTGCTCTAATTCAAGGTGTAGATAAATCGATTCTTCCTTTCCAAGATAAATATCACACACATAATATTATTATGTAGAGACAGATATTAGGTACTGATGCTTGCAAACTGGAATGTGAAATACTAATGAAATAAATTACATTTCATTAGTATTTCACAATTTATCGGAAGAATGCCAGCCTGGCCTCGCCAAATCGCCACTGTGAATACTGTGATCGACTGTACGTACAGCGCTGTGGTTTGGTATATTTTTACAATTTTACATCGTCTCATAAAGCCAACCATTGTGCCTGTTATTGCAAGTGAAACGTGCCGTTCTGAATGAAAGCTCTCGTATCAATTCCACACACCGTTATTTTAAATTTAACGTAATAATAACGTAACAATTTAAAATTCTAAATAAACCTAAATTAAGTGTTTGACCTCCTTATTCATTTTATTTGGATGTGGCTCATATACTTTCAAATGAGTTCCTACATTTCACACTCTAGCAACCTTCATGAGTTAATTAATAAACTGAAGATGGTCTTGTGCATGCTGGTCAAATATAATAATATTTAAGAAACCATTATGGACATTTTAATCCGTTCTTACCATAGGTTCTTACTTTTACAGAATCGTTTGGCGTTTAGCCAGCGATTTCTTCGCAATATAAGTCATACATTGATACTTTATAATCACGCAGAAAATTAATGTGAGAATAGAACTGCCATTGTATTTTATACTAGATTATCGTCTCTAGTAACTGCGAAACACGGATTCCATTAATGTTATTAATTTCATCACTGAAGTTAAGAGGTGTTTATATTTTCATATCATCTTTCGTATGATTCTGCTATGCGATTCTGTTTATGTTTAGGCGTTAATAGACGGGCAGTAAACGCAAGATGAAATCTCTGCCTACTCCCGATAACGTGATGAAGCAAGCTCAGCTCATTTTTGGCGATGACCGATATTACTCAGCGATTTAGTTTGGCATTGTTCGGCGAGGGCTCTCGCGGAGGGCGACGACGGTCCAGTCAATGGAGCACTCGAGTTTTAAGGAATTAACAAGGTAGGTACCCTTGAGCTAAAGTGGTCTGCAGAGGACCGGGTTCATTAAAAAGTATTACGCGCCACCGCTACCATGCAAACTTTTTTCAGCGGTTTTGGGCGGGCCCACGCTAATACCTACTATTTTAATTAAGGAGGTAGGTACCTAACTATAGGTATAAATAGGGCGACGGGTTCTGTGCTTTCTTTGTTTGTTTTTGTTTAGATATGGCTTCGCACGGTTTGTGCATATAGCCAGTGTCAAGTATTTTATTTTAAGTACATTTTATTTAAAGTCACAGCAATGATATAGCAATCGTGGTCAAGTAGTCAAGTCAATTATTTACATCGTCAGTCACGATTCAGTAAAGTAGTGGATGCTTTACTGAAACTTCCTGGGAGTTTTGGAAAAAATGCGAAATGACACGTTTTTTGAGTTTATATCATTCGCCTACTCTCGTGCACGTTAACGAACACTTAATGGTTAATATTCCACCAATATTACACATTAACACTCGAAGAAACACAAGTTTGAGCTAATAATACAAAACCAACAACGTCTCACTATCGGATTCCCACCAAAACTCCTGTGCTTTCTTGTTTATTCAATATTTTGACACGAGTAACCTTAATTTGTAGGTATAGCTAGATAGGTTCGAAATAAGAAAATTTAAGATGGACGCGAAAATTAAATAGATATACCTACCTAAGTAACATAATTATAACTTCTTCATAGTGTAGGTGTATGAAATGTCCAAAATACTCAACAGGAAACAATAATTTCCGCATTTTGAGTTACGAACGTAAAAGCAACCGATTTCCTGAATATAAATCTACGACTTACGCATAATAGCGTCGTTTCACGGTGGCGTTCATTGAAGGTGTCTCGTCGCGTAATAGCGCGCTAATTGCATTACTTAAATTCAAGTAGAAATTGTGCTAGTTCCATAAAACGGTGAATTAAGTAGGGCTGGATTTTCTATTGAAATTTTACGCCGGAGTCTGGTGTGTTCATGATCGCTCATCGAGTGGTCGACAATGGCGCTAATGAGGTGGGGCTCCGCGCTAAATCAGCCGAAAATTACGCGAAAATGGCGTAAGGCGACGCGCATTGTAAATACTCCCTTCGGGGAATCTCCTTGTCGGCTCATTTCACCATGGGTAGATTGTTGAGCTTCTAGAGTTGCTTTACCACTTCTGTGGACGCGGTTATATGTAACTGTGACCTACGATATTTTGTGTCAAATATAGTTTGCAACTTGAGTATCTGCACACCATAATCTTCTTTTATAACATTAGTTAAAAGTTGAATTCCTAGTGATTAGTAGTTACCTAACACAATTTTTAGCTATACCTACCTACTTATACCTTGAATAACGCCGTACTAATCGTAGGATGAGTGCCTACCGAACTAACCCAGATAAGCTGGCAATGGCCTCGCTCGACTCCATAATATTAACTACCTACGTTATCGAATAGTTAAATGCACAATTTGCTAGTAAGTTAATTAAAATACTGAAGTGTGCATTAATTGGATAGCGTCACAAAAGCAGGGCGAATGGTTGTGCGAACCACAGATATTTGTAGGCTGAGACAGGTTGGGTGGGACGACGTCATGGTGAAATTATATGTATTTTAATTATATTTATGTAGATAGGTACGTACCTACCTAGTCGTAGTACGTCTGTATTATAAAATGTTGAATGGAACTTTGGAATATGGGAGTTAATTTTCGGTGTATATTAAAACCTATATCTACTTATTAGTGTCTATAGAATGACACTGTTATTAAAGTGTGTGTAAAGAAGCTAGTACTGAGGTACCTACTTATTATACTACTAACAGGGAGATATAGGATAATAGCTCTATTATTGGTAGACTAGGTCGGAACTATGTTCATTTACAAGAACTGTACCTACCTACCTACCTACAGTGGTTAGTAAAAAAGAAAAGATGGCTACGGATGTTAGCGGCTAGAGATATAGATATATATTGGTATCAGATACTTTTCAAATAGGTAGAATATATTGTTCGTAGCCCGATAAGCCGAGCTCTAACTTCTATCGCCTCGGTGGACCGCGCAGCAAACAATCGACAGAGTTAATTGCTTATATCCGCAGAGCTTCTATTGCTCTAAATATTGAAATCAATTACACAAATCTCGTTTTTATTGCAGTTATTTAACGGAGCATTTAGTGATAGACTTTCTGGTATTAATAAATCGTGACAGCATAACGTGCAGCTGTAAAATAGAGATATATTTGTGACATTATCACCTATAAAACACTACTGTAAAACAACGACTGGTATTGGGACAAGTTTTTTTAATCATTAATTTCTAAGGCATAATACGAGTATGTGCAGGTTGTTCAAATTCATATATTTATCAGTGTCCCTCGTCGATCGTCATGACTGTGGTGTCGGGCTCGTAGTCCCAGTCGAGTGTGCGCGTGCGCACTATCTCCTTGTACACGAACGCGGACTTGCGCGGCGTGCGCGTGCGCTCCGGGCTCTCGTAGTCCACCTCGTACAGGCCGAATCTTTGTCTAAAATGTTCGAGAAGTTAAAATTTAAATTTAAATTTCGTCTATTCTATAGATGCTATAGCATAATATTATGTCAATACAAGATTATGTTACGTAAGTTAGGTATACATTTTTATTTAGTAGATACATGGGAGACAAATTACAGAATCGGTTTAGGACCTATAAAATGATCCCTGTATTTATACTTACGTGTAACCGCTCATCCATTCAAAATTATCCATCAGACTCCAGGCTGTGTAACCAATAATATCCGATCCTTCTTCCACGGCATCCAGCAGTGCATCCAAGTAGCTCCTGTAGTAATCCACACGGTCGTCATCGTCGAGTCCACCATGAGTGGCGAATCCATTCTCAGTCACAAACACAGTAGGGTTATTGTAACTCTCACGTATCTCAGTCAAAAGCGCGTAGAATCCCCACGGTACACTCTGTGCATGTTTTGCAATTAAAATACTTAGGGTAAGTCCAGGATAGTTGCCATACTTTTTGAAAAAGCTTTATATTTCCCATTTTAATTAATGGATCTGAATGATTGTCACACATGTTAATAGATTGGTCTTTCGACTACCACTTTGAAGGAAAAAGAAAACATCAGTGTTGATATTTACTAATCTATATCGATTTTCCCAGACCTCTATTTTTGGAAGTATAGATGCCCTATAGCGGATAGTTGCTCCATGCGTAAAAACCAGCTATGGGATACATGCCTCATTGATAAAAAAACACTTTTTCAGTTTGAAATTAGGTATTCGTGATGGGAAGTAATATCTAAACACAGATGTTAATTAAAAACGTTCGTAAAAAGTGTGTTTTCTTTATAATCATATTAGGGTATAGATGCCTCACAAAATAAGTTTCCTTCCTGAGGCATCTATACTCTAATTTAGTTACATCGTTTGAAAATAATGGGAATTATTTGTTTTGTATGGTTAAATCTAGGCGAAAATAAATCGAGGCGTCTATCCTTTTCGTAGAGGATAGATGCCTTTTATATTCAGAAATGTGTATTCAATAAATATTCTAAAAAAACTGATTTTAGTGCTAATATACAGTCCACTGTAACATTTAGATACAAAATATAAATGATTTAGTCACCATGTAAAAAGTTCCAGCACCTCAAAAAGGCTGTAGAAAAAGAATTAGCAATTTTTTCGTCACACCAAATCTTTCATTGAGTATAGATGGAATGCACGACGGGTCAGGGGTTACCTCGCGGGGGGTACCGGGTAGGTGCGGGGATGTCTTTCTTTTGGCAATATCAACGACAGCAAAAACAAGCCGGGAAATCATAGTTTTTGAATTTGAGGCATCTATCCGAGCCGGGCATCTATCCTGGAATTACCCTATTATAATACATTTCAGATTCATTTTATACTTACATATTTTGGTAAAATTTTCTGGTACCTACTGTATGATAGGCACATAATAATAATATTATACTTGAAAAGTTATTTTAGATTTCGCGACTACTTAGCTACTTACCAACACTATTAATATAATCAAAGACTTACCCGAGTCATAGTAGAAGGACCATCCTTTGAGGTAATCCATTCGTCCTTTTGATATATGGCAACATCAATATCGTCGAAATACGACGGAGAATCATAAAATCCAATAAGAGACTCGTTCCTGTAAGCCATGGCCGTGCTGTAATGATTCAATCCGAAGTAATCAGAGGTCCCTTTTACATATTCTATTTCTTCTGGCGTGAATTCTGGTAGCCTAGATCTGGCGAATCCTTGAGCAGCACTCTTGGCAGCAACTTTCTCCTTCATTATTGGGGGATAATCGCCCGTCTTGCTGAATATGGGATGAGCATATTGTCCCCACTGGAAAGAAATCATTCTGTTTTGAAACATCGTACGTAGTGTAGTATAGTACATAGGTACGAGTATATTATCAGGTATAAGTAATATAATAGGTATGATGTGATTCAAATCTCCTAGATTAGGTAGATTGCAACTGAAATTTGAAGAATACCGTCAACTTACGTCGAATAAAATTAATTCCTTAGCTGCGTCAATATCGTTTTCTGTTTCGGGCGAATACCAGCCTGCACTTAGAGTAATGAAGATTTTTCCACCTTGAGATGGTCTGAATTCTTCATCATAAATGTGGTAAACCTTCGCGTGCGCCAAGAGCAGATTCTTTGAGCATAAGTAATCTCCTACTCCCGAGTAGGTGTACAAAGGCGCCAAACTGCCCACACCGTAGCCCTGGTAGCAAATTTCTCTCGGCTCGTTTATTGTGATCCAATATTTTACTCTGTCTCCGAACAATTCAAAGACGATTCGTGCGTAGTCTCCCAACCAATCGGCTATGTGGGGATTGGTCCAGCCCCCGAAATCCTGCAGTTTCTTCGGCATCTCCCAGTGGTACAACGTTATCATGGGCTCGATGTTGTACTTCAGCATTTCGTTGATCAAATTGTTATAGTACTCGACTCCAGCATTGTTGACTTTATCTGGGAAACTAGTAGGCAAGAGTCGAACCCAGTTAATGGAAAACCGATAGTAATCGAGTCCCAGTTCCCGCATCATCTCCACGTCTCTCTTGTACTGGTGGTAGGAGTCATCGGCGATGTCACCACTCGACCCGTCTAGAATTGGGCTCGGAACTTGGTGTGTGAGATGGTCCCAGATGTTCTCGCCTTTTCCTGTAAATTAAAATCTGTAGCGTACTCATGTTGTTGTGAAATAAGGTTATCTCGAAAAAAATGTCATTGGGGTTTTCGTACCATCTTCATCCCAAGCTCCTTCGACTTGGTAGGAGGCGGTGGCGGTGCCAAACTTGAACCCATCGGGGAACTTCCGGGCGCTTTTCCGTGCGCCAGTCGTTTTGCCCTCCAGCAGCGCAGCAGTTGCGATTAGTACAAAACTGTGAATTGAAATTTGTAACACATTTATAAAAGGCTGATAAATTAAGTATTACCTACTTGATCCACACTCAGAAACTATGGGTGTTTTTGTATTGGACAGGTTCCACCAGAATTTCAGAAAATACAGTATTTAGTAAACAAATTAGGTAGGTATCGAATCGTTTACAAATAATTCAAACGAAACATACATACATACAGTATACCATAATGTTACAGTTTTTGGTAACACACTAACAATATTCAACTTTTACTCACAGTGTTCCCCAATAAGCAAACATTTCGGACCAATGTTTACCGCGAATATGTGTAAATGCAGATGTTCAATTCATTTTATATGCGTTACTTATCGCAGCACTGCCCGATACTTCAAATTCAACGACTTACTTTCTAAGGGGTGTCACAATTATTTTTTTGGTGGTTCTAAATCTATTTTTGACGCATTACAGAGCTTAGATAATACAATTCTTTTGCGTTGGGTTTTAATACGATGGTTCGTGGACGTTAGGCTCATTGCCTGGTAACCTGGTTAGGTAAAAGTTTAACAGTTAGTCAGGGTTTGGTAAATTCATTTAAATTATAAGTAAATGCGGGGAAAAATATTTATAGGTAGATACTTATAGTGATTGGAAAGCTAGAACTGAATGGTTATTCATACTATGGATTCTAGTTTTTTTATTAGGGATAAAGACACCTAACAGCTCTATGAACAGGCTGCGCATAGAAGGTAGGTTAACTCAATAATTACTTTACTGCCATTCATGCATTGCAAACTTTTATTATGGATTGCGCCCATGACTATGACTCCTTTACTAGGTATTAGCCCCATTAGCAGATATTATATTATGAAGCTAGATGTAGATAGGTTGTGTGAACAATAATCCTTGGCCTTGGCCGAATCTCATGGTCTTTTATCAACCGTATCTCTAGTCAAGTGACAAGAGGTAGGTAACCTGCGCACCTTATCTAGTTGTTCCTCTCAGTTGTTGTTTTGACGTGCATGTAAGCTTATCTGATGGTATGAGCCGGACCGGGTGGGCTGATAAACGAAATTAAAGTGCATTTGAGATTGTGTTATGAATGTTATGACATAAGATATCTCAAGAAAAATATAAAAAAATATCTTGAAATATACCTACTTGAGATTGATGTATGAAAAACACTTACCCCTTATTCATAAAAAGTTATGTAGGGATTATTAAAACTGCGCACTAAAAAAATGTACCTACTGCGCAAGAGCGCAATACTGAGTGACGTTTAATAAACCCTAATCTTCGTACTACATTAAGCGTGTTTCCTACTCTTGACTACATGGTCAGGTGAGATTCTTGTTAGTTATTAGTCAAAGGTCAAAGGCTCACATCGTTGCTAATGTGTAGGTACGGTGTGCCAATAGAATATAATACGGCTTACCTTCTAACTCCACCGAGATAATATGCTTAGAATAACTGATATAAACGATGGCTCCCAAAAGTATACAATGCAACACAATTGTTGTGTAACAATACTCCACAGGTGATTAATTCTTAGTTAAATCATCTATAATCTAAAACACCAAAACTGAAGGTAAACGCAGCACATAATAGTTTGTAGATCGCGTTTGTGAGTAAGCGATGTTTGGAGACTAGCCTTCTGTTACTACGAGTATATTAGGAATAGGCTTTAGGTAAACTTTCCATAACTATCATACCTCGGTGTGATTCGATCTCCTATGTATCGATCCTATTATGATCGGATTACGTCATCAATGGTCACACTTTTCGTGACCATCAGATGACATGGTTCATTGCAACTTAAACTATTTGTTGAGCAAGTATTAGCAGAGTCGTATCTCGTAAAGCTCAATTAGCTCAGCTTTTTTGCGCTCTTATAACATCTAAACCAGTCCCTACTCTACCTCTATTAAATGTAGTATACATTAGTTATGCAGATACCTTCGATCTGGCGCCAGATTTCAACATAAAATTCTGACATAGTTGACTGAGGTGTTGAAAAAAGAGACGTAGGTAAACGACAAATTCACAGAAATATTTGCCCTGTACTGAAATTGCTTCTGCAGTCTCTGTACATTCTTAACACCTATCTGTAGGTACATAACTCATAGAGATAAATAAAAACAGGATTTAATGTATAATGTATAGTTTTATTGTCATTTGCCCAGCGATATAATAATTTGTTAATGTCCCTCGTCGATAGTCATGACTGTGGTGTCGGGTTCGTAGCCCCAGTCGAGTGTGCGCGTGCGCACTATCTCCTTGTACACGAAGGCTGACTTGCGCGGCGTGCGCGTGCGCTCCGGGCTCTCGTAGTCCACCTCGTACAGGCCGAACCGCTCTCTGAGTCAATAAGTTGAGAAACATGATAAGAAAAAAAGTTAAATGGATTCAAATTTACTTTCTTGATCTAAACAAATATGCTAAAACGTTTTTATACAATAGTGAGCTAGATGAGGACTTGTAAAAATGTTTTCATACCAGCTGCTCGACAATGTGTTATATGTCATGCATTCCAAACCCGGGGCCGTAGTTTTGTATGAAAACCCCAAGGGAATATTGTGATTTGAATTAGGAACATCAAAATATGTATGAAAACTCTAGTCAATACTAATATTATAAAGAGGAAAACTTTGTTTGTTTGGTTGTAATGAATAGGCTCCGAAACTACTGAACCGATTTGAAAAATTCTTTCACTGTTGGGAAGCTATGCTATCCCCGGTACACATAGGCTACCTTTTATCCCGTAAAATTAATGGTTCCCGCGGGATAATAGTTAACGCGGGTGAAACCGCGAGGTGCTTCTAGTATAATATAAAGCAATCGGGATAGGTCTATATTATAATTTACTCGAAAACGAATTGGCCATGGCCACCTAGATTTCTGGTCATGACCACCTAGATTTACTTGCAACCACTTTTTACGCCACTTTTTTGTGTTCGGTATGATTACGAGTAGTATGTGAAAGTAAAGATGGTGTTTGTTTGATGTTACTCACATAATTTTTACTCGTAGATATCATTAACAGTTTTATCATTTTCAAGTTAAGTAACACAAAATTGTCGTCAAGCGATAGTATTTTGATACCGGAATTGATTCAATCATACGCTTTAAGAATTATCAATAATCTATTATATATAATGCCTGAAAAATCAAAAGGTAAGCACTATAAGCCGCCCGTGACAGTGCTGCACCTGCTCGGTGCATAATCTACTATTTTATTCCTTACGTGTATCCTTGCATCCACTCGAAGTTATCCATGATGCTCCAGGCTGTATAGGCCCTCACATCAGCTCCATCCTCCATGGCATCCAACATGGCGCTAAGGTACTGCCGGTAGTAGGAGATCCGGTCCTCATCCTCCAAGCCACCGTACGTGGAGTAGCCGTTCTCAGTGATCATCACTGGAGGGTTGTTGTAGTCGTTCTTGATCTTCATCAGGAGTTCGTAAAATCCCCAAGGTACGACCTGTTGGAATAATTCGGTTTAACTCTTTGATTATATTCTAATGCGCTAATTATATTTCTATGTTCTATGCATGAATACTATATTATGCAAATGCTGGTTTTTTTGTGACATAGTAATTATTGCATGCCGTCTGTAATTTATTTTTACGTGGTGCGTAAACAAAATGCAGACAACACAACAGCAAAGAATTTATCATATCATTTTGAGCCTCCGAACCCATATATATATATATATATACCTCCGAATCATAAATTACATAGGTACCTTCAGGAAACCTGATGCAGCGTGATCCCAGTCCGCTGATTGGTAAACTATCACTTCCAAGTCATCATAGTAGGAAGGAGACGCATGGTAACCCACGGTAGATGCGTTTCTGTATACTAAATTTGTGGTGTAATGATTCAGCCCGAAGAAGTCAGAACTGCCCTTCACATACTCCACTTCCTCCGGAGTAAATTCAATCAATCGAGATCTGAAGTAACCTTGTTCTGCGCTCTTCGCTGCTATCCTCTCTTTCATTATGGGAGGGAAGTCACCATTCTCGGAGAATATGGGATGAGCGTATTGTCCAAACTAAAATTTATAAATATGTTTTATACTTCAAATTATAATAATTATCTCAAGTTAAGTGATGATACGATCAACGACGGTGGAAACTTCCCTGAATATAATCTGTTCACTCATAACATGGATTCAATATAATGAAACGCAGAAGAAAATTATGAATATTATGTTGTACGGGTGAATATTTTAGTTGGTAGGTATACCTCAAATTGCCTGGTTTCCTCAGCCGCCACAGCATCATTTTCAGTCTCGGGAGCGTACCATGAAGCGCTTAATGTGATGAAAATGGACCCACCCTGAGTAGGCCTGAACTCCTTGTCATATATGTGGTAAGCCCTGGCGTGTGCCATCAGCAAGTTTTTGGCGCACATGTATTCACCCACCCCCTGCATATTGAGCCGTGGCGCCATTGTGGTCGCCCCATATCCTTGGTAGCATACCTCTCGAGGCTCATTCATAGTGATCCAATACTTTACTCTGTCGCCAAACAGCTCGAAGGCGACTCGTGCGTAGTCGCCGTACCAGTCAACGATATGTGGGTTCGGCCATCCTCCCAACTCCTGCAGTTTCTGGGGAAGGTCCCAGTGGTACAACGTGACCATGGGCTCGATATTATACTTGAGCATCTCATCGATCAAATTGTTGTAGTAAGCTACTCCCGCTTCATTGATTTGATCGGGGAAGCTGTTGGGTAAGATGCGTGGCCAGGAGAGAGAGAATCTGTAGAAGTCAAGCCCCAGTTCTCGCATCATCTCTACGTCTCTCTTGTACTGGTGGTAGGAGTCGTCAGCGACGTCTCCATTAGAGTAGTCGGTGATCAGACTCGGCTCACCATGTGTCATATGATCCCAAATACTTTCAGCTTTGCCTGGAAGTGATAAACGTTATCGTTGCTTATTTTGATTATAGAGTACCAAAGGCTAACGTAACCATAATGTATTAATTTGTGAGTTACCATCCTCGTTCCAGGCCCCTTCTATTTGATACGAAGCAGTGGCGGCTCCAAAAGTAAAACCTTCTGGGAATTTTCTTATGCTTTGTCTTTCTCTGGTTACTTTAGATTCAGCTAGAGCTGAAGATAATAATATAAATCTGCAAACAGCGAATAAAACAGTTCCATAATAGCAATAACACGGAGTTTCCTACATATTTAATGTTATGAAAGATACAAAAAGTATTATTGTGTTTTTAACCAGCAGAATGTTGGGTGCTAGGCCATTTACTGGCTTTTGTTTTCCCAAAAAATCAGCAGTGTCATTTAGTGTGGCAATACAGTTAGCATTCTATTCTCCCCACGACCAAAGGTATTTTAAATTCTAATCCGTTTTATAAGTTTTCACTGCTATTATGGTAAAAGTGATCACGGATGGGTTATATCCTTTTATATAATAGATCTCTAGTGCATATAGGTACTCACAATCCAAACTGAAGTAACATTTTGATTTACTTTTCTGAAATTTAAACAAATATTAATATTGTGTAGGTAACTATAATACGAGTATATTTAATAAAAACACACGTAATTATTTAATTTTTGTTTTTGATTTTGGAATGTACCTATATAGAAATATAATTTATAACAGTACATTGTAGGAAGGTAAGTACTTGTACAAACTTACCCATGCACTTTTGGTAGGCCACTGAAGATCGCTCGCACAAATGCGTTGAACTCTCATATTATATACCTATTCCTAATCTATTGGTAGTGAGCGCATCTCAACTTATCACAGTTTTTATGATCCCTATGATATCAAAATCCGACAAGAAAGCTACATTGTCATTATGATCGATATGTTTACACAAAACATGACAATGATGTAATTCAAATTGATCTATTTGGTATCAAAATTATAATATTGTAGATAAATATTATACTTATGTAATGCATGATATTACTTGTGCAGAGTTTGAGCGGTTGCCGCGGGTGGTCGATGCGCCGCGCCCGCCGGCCGAGCTACGCGTTTTGCTAAATCAGAAAAGACGTATAAGTGATCACTATCATTTACCGACATCAAGCAATATTTGCCAAAGAAACGTATCCAAGAACATTTTCACTCTGCACCTCTGTTGCATTCCATCAGCTTACGAAGCCCTCATTTCCGATCACCTGCACAGCGCAAGACGGAACGTTTGATCCGTAGACTTATTTGATATTTATTATGTTTGATCCGTTGATTTAGTCGAAGTAACGGCAATTATGTACAGTAATTTTAACGTTCCAAATGTATCAATTAGAACGACCGAGAAGCTGCAGTGTAAAAATAGAAACTAATTTTACCTCGTTACTCTATCTCATGGAATTGGTAATCCTAGGTATTAAACATTCCATCGATCATAATTATCATCGGTTTACATCATCAATGGATCACACTTCGTGCCCATCGGATCATGTGATATATTGCAACAGCTCAAACTATTTGTAACCTCTAGTAAGGCAATAATTTAGCAAGGGTTAGTAGGTATCTTGTTAACTATAGCAACATAGCTGAGCTACACTTTATTACGCTCTAAAACATCTAAGCCGGTCCCTATTCTAACTCTACTAATTATAATGTAAAAATAAGTTCTGTAGAGACTTTCGATGATTTAGCTCTCATATAGCAATTTAAAATTATCATGATACAGTGGATTGACTTGTTGTAATAGACAGACACATACGATGAATTAAAACACAAATATTTGTCCTGCACGGATATCGAATCCGCAGTCTCACGTATCACTCACAAACCATCAATTCAGAATAATAACATTTTCATACCTAGTTAAACTTTCATAGGGATAAATAAATGCAGGATATTATGTACAACGTATAGTTTTATTGTCATTGGTCCATTGATATAATAATTCAAGTTAATGTCCCTCGTCGATCATCATGACTGTGGGTGGTGTCGGGTTCGTAGTCCCAGTCGAGTGTGCGCGTGCGCACTATCTCCTTGTACACGAAGGCGGACTTGCGCGGCGTGCGCGTGCGCTCCGGGCTCTCGTAGTCCACCTCGTACAGGCCGAACCGCTCTCTGAGGAAATAAGTTGAGAAGCAAGATAAGAAAAAAAGTTAAATGTTTTAAAATTGATTTTTGTGATCTACACAAATATGCTATAACGACTATAGACTTGTAAAAATGTTTTTAATCCTTACGTGTATCCTTGCATCCACTCGAAGTTATCCATGATGCTCCAGGCTGTATAGGCCCTCACATCAGCTCCATCCTCCATGGCATCCAACATGGCGCTAAGGTACTGCCGGTAGTAGGAGATCCGGTCCTCGTCCTCCAAGCCACCGTACGTGGAGTAGCCGTTCTCAGTGATCATCACTGGAGGGTTGTTGTAGTCGTTCTTGATCTTCATCAGGAGTTCGTAGAATCCCCAGGGTACGACCTGTTAGAGTAATCTCAAATGAAGTTCTATCTATGCATACATTTCAGATGCTGGGTGCATGGTGGTGATAGTAGTAACTCTGATGGGGTACTGTAGTGATATTCGTGACTTTGTTCACGTGGTGGTATAACAAGGTTCCTACTAATGTCCTACGCAGTTACCAATTGCATTTATTTAAGAGCAACATTTTATCAACCTAAAATTTACATTGGTCCTGCTCGAAAGTTTTTATGTGACGTGATGCAACAAAAATTAACTATTAAAAACCAACGCCACATAATAATTATCATTGTAACCTGTTTGAGTCCTGTTTTAGACCAAAGTTTCATAAGTATAGATTGCTCTGGTACCTTGAGAAATCCTGATGCACCATGGTCCCAGTCAGCTGATTGGTATCTTATCACTTCCAAGTCATCATAGTAAGAAGGAGATGCGTAATAGCCTACGGTAGATGCGTTTCTGTATACTAAGTATGTAGAGTAGTGATTCAGCCCAAAGAAGTCGGAACTGCCCTTCACATATTCCACTTCCTCCGGAGTAAATTCTGTTAATCGAGATCTGAAGTAACCTTGTTCTGCGCTCTTCGCTGCTATCCTCTCTTTCATTATGGGAGGGAAGTCACCATTCTCGGAGAATATGGGATGCGCGTATTGTCCGAACTAAAATTAATAATAAGGTTTTATACGAGTATAGTGTCATCTGATTTAAAGCAATGATGCGGTCGACGATGATGCAGCTTTGCCTGAACAAAAACAATAAAGTAGAGAAGAACATTTTCAAAATTATTCGACTCGATTTTATTTTAAATTTTTTTATGGTTGAAAGTTTTTAGGTTAGTAGGTATACCTCAAATTGTCTGGTTTCCTCAGCTGCCACAGCATCCTTTTCAGTCTCAGGAGCGTGCCATTGTGTGCTTAACGTGATGAAAATGGACCCACCCTGAGTAGGTCTAAACTCCTTGTCATATATGTGGTAAGCCCTGGCGTGTGCCATCAGCAAGTTTTTGGCGCACATATATTCACCTACACCCTGCATATTGAGTCGTGGGGCTTTTGTGGTCGCTCCATATCCTTGGTAGCATACCTCTCGAGGCTCATTCATAGTGATCCAATACTTTACCCTGTCGCCAAACAGTTCGAAGGCGACGCGTGCGTAGTCTCCGTACCAGTCAACGATATGTGGGTTCGGCCATCCTCCCAACTCCTGCAGTTTCTGGGGAAGGTCCCAGTGGTACAACGTGACCATGGGCTCGATATTATATTTGAGCATCTCATCGATCAAATTGTTGTAGTAAGCTACTCCCGCTTCATTGATTTTATCGGGGAAGCTGTTGGGCAAGATGCGTGGCCAGGAGAGAGAGAATCTGTAGAAGTCGAGCCCCAGTTCTCGCATCATCTCTACGTCTCTCTTGTACTGGTGGTAGGAGTCGTCAGCGACGTCTCCATTAGAGTAGTCAGTGATCAGACTCGGCTCACCATGTGTCATATGATCCCAAATACTTTCAGCTTTGCCTGCAAGTGATAAAACGTTGTCTTTGCTTATTTTGATTATACCTACCACAATAAAACCAAAAGTAACCACAATGTATTAATAACTATTAATTGAATAAAAAACTGGAAATTACCATCCTCGTTCCAGGCCCCTTCTATTTGATACGAAGCAGTGGCGGCTCCAAATGTAAAACCTTCTGGGAATTTTCTTATGCTTTGTCTTTCTCTGGTTACTTTAGATTCAGCTAGAGCTGAAGATAATAATATAAATCTGCAAAAAGCGAATAAAACAGTTACATAATAGCAATAATACGAAGTTATCTGTACATTATTTTACTATCGGTACAGAGTACTAAGTAGGTAGGTACGTACATATATTTCTTATGCAAGAATATATAAGTAAGTAAGTACTTATTATTCCTATACCTACGGAATATTAGCGGGTAGATTTGGCGGAAGCGAGTTTGCTTGGGGACGATTGCTGGTTCATGTTTAAGTGAAAAAAACTGCAGTGTAATCCAGCATGGCAATTGGCAATGCAGCCAGCTTTCTGGATACTTTTCTCTACGCCAAGGGTATTTTAGATATTAGTTTTTGTAAATATGTTTTATATGTTTTTTCTCTACTATTACGGCAGGTAAATGATCAGATCATAGCCTACAGGTAAGTAATAATAGTACACGTAAATCATAATAAGTACAGGTAACTCACAGTCCTAAACGAAGTATCATTTTGATTAGATTTTCTGAAACAAAAATAGATATTTCATTTACTTAATATGAAAAACTTAAATAAAACTATATAATTGTACCTAACCACAGATCTTTAAATTGACTTCACCTTACTGTCGTTTATGTAAAACATTGAACTATATTACACTGAATTGGACGGCGTTATGAAATAACGGAAGAAGCGACAAATCAGTAAAACTGAGAAAAAGAGCTTCAAAGTTTTGAAATTTAAATATGTTGCTGAGAGCACAATATTTATGTTATTGGTGTGATTTTTACTTATGTGATATATTATTATGTATATTTTATTTCATAAAAGAACATATTTTTGTATAATGCATAGTATAGAAGATATTGTAATTTTTCCGCTTAATTCCATATTACGTTTTGCATTATTTGTACGATTTTAAAATTGCAGTATGGAATCAGGCGCCATTTTGTCATTTAATACGTTTATACAATTTAGTTTTAGGGGTAATGAAGGGTATAAAGAGATTATATCCAAAGGCAAAATAGTTATATATTACCAAAAATAAACAAAAACTTGTTTTTGACAACAAAACAATCGGAAAAACGGTTGAATAAATGAAAATAAGTAGGTATACTTACTAAAAAATCAAAAACGTAAAGCAATTTTTACTCAATAGCCCAGTGGAATTAAATATTAAAATCGCGAAGCTTGTTGTTATGCATTTTTGGTGTGTTGTAGAACAGTTATGTTAGTGTACCTAGTATAAATCCAAACATGCAACCTAAAAGTCGTAAACGATGCGTTTTAGACAAACGTACTTCAGTCCTTTTATAAAGTCAATTAAATTTGCACCAATTTAATCCCAAACGAAACTATAAGGACCAAGCTATGACCCTTCAATAATGTGGTCCATTACCCGGCAAAATGACACTTTTAAGTTTTGCTCCCGTCCGAAGCTAAATATTGGTGAAATCCCTCGTCCTTTGAAAAAGGTCACTAATACAATGTTTTTGTACGTTTAATCAACTTTCATTTAAGTACAAGACGAAGTCTGTGATACTAATAGTTCACTTACAATCTTGAAGGTAAAAGTGGGGTTTGTAAGATTGGCGCAAAATGCATTAAATAATATATAAAGGATAGAAATACGTTTTAATTTGTGGCCACCTTGCTATACTGAAAGCTAGTTAATCGTACTACATCATTGTTTCAGTGAATTTTTTCATAGGACCAGGGATTTTACCAATACTCTGCTTCGAACGGAAGCAAAACTTAAAATTGTAATTTTTCCGGAAAAACTTACTGTATTTGAAGGGCCACAGTTTGATCGTTATAGGGTTTATAGAGCTGCGTTTGGGTTTCAATTTTTGCAAATTTTATTAACCTTATAAAAGTCCAGAAGTGCACTTGTCCAAAACGCATAGTATATGACTTATAGAGCAAAAAAGTGAGAAAAGTCTCAAAACTTCAAAGTTTTTTGCGTGTTGCCAAGCTAGCACAAGTTTTCCAAAGTTGCTAATATGGATTTAGGTATACCATATCCTTACTAGTCCATACAACCTACCAAAAATGCAGTACCACATCAAGCATTGCGATTTTAGCCCTATTTTATACCTAATTCCACTGGGCTATAATGATTGTTTGATTCTCAATCAATGAAATAGATGAACCAATGGATACTCAATAACGAACTATGCGCCTATTTTTGGTGGGTAATTTGATTTTGCATTTTAGATTTATAGTTGTTTAATAATGAAACAACGAATTAAGTCGAATGTCTCAGGATTTAATTCGTTTATGTTTAATAAAACCTTATTTATTGTATTTTGGAATAGCGACTTAGGCGCTTAGTTTGGTATTACAAAGCGATAAAATGCATAGAACCTAACATTTGAAGACATGTCGCTTGATTCACCCCTCTATATTAAGGTAGGAGAGTTGATTTTTGAACAAAGAAACGACTAGGCATGTAGTTTAAAGTCTCTACAATCGAACTGCATCATTAACTTTTTTTTTTTGGTTTGTTCGTGTAATTCGTTATTTCATAACGCCGTCCAATTGTACTTACCTAATAACTATGCTATTTCGGCAGACCACCGGTGTTTTACCACGAATGTGCAAATCGCAAATGCTTATACTCGTAATATATACCTAGTCCTAATCTACATCAAGTGAGGCCATCTCAACTTATCACAATAGTGTCGTTCCTTGTGATATCAATATCCGACTGGAGTGCCAAATTGTCAACCAAATATCACGAGATGTTTTGGCTCGATGCATCGCAACAAACACTCCAGATTAACAGTTTGCCCAAAACATCACAATGATGTATATAATTCAAAATTACTAGCCTAGTTGGTATCAAATTTATTTCATTATTGCTGTTTAGTTGATTACATAATTTGTTATGATGTGCGCAGCGGTTGTGCGGTTGCCGCGGGCGCGGCAGGTGAGCGATGCGGGCGCGGTGGGCGGCGTGGGCGCTGGCGTGGTGCGCGTGCGCCGCGGCCGCGCCCGCCGAGCCGCGCGCCGAGCCGCCGCCGCCGTCGCCCTGCGAACCGTTGCTACTGCGGAACCCGCCACCTCCACCGCCGGTAATTATTGACTACTCGATCGATCCATAAAGCAATATCTATTTCCTTTTGGAAATCTCTACTTATTTCACATGTTATAATGAAGCCTGACATCCTACTAGAAACGGGCATCTCACTTAGTATACTTTTGTATGTATCTATTACAGAATGCCCGAGAACACGAAGCTGCAGCCGTCCACACGGCTAAAGCTCTGGCCGAGTTAGTAGAGCAGGGCGTGGCCGACGAGAACCGCGCGGCGGCGCTCGCTCGCGCCGCCGCGCGCGCGCCGCTGTCGCCGCCCGCCGCCGCCGTCGCACTCGGCGCCCCGCAGCTACACCTGGGCGTGCTGTACGTCGCCGAACCGCCGCGTCTGATCGTCTTCCAACAAAACAACTCTATCGCCCTGCGTCAGTTTTGGAAAACGTTGGCCTCAGCCTGGAACGCCAGCTCAGTGGTGTGGTCGAACGCGTGGTTCTCGTGCGACCGCGACGGCGAGGGCTGGTGGGGCGGCGTGGCGGCCGCCCGCGGGCTGGGCCCGGGGCGGGCCGCCGCTGCGATTTTCCGCCGCTGGCCCGCGTTACCCTGCGAGGAGGCGATGTACGACTGGTTGGGAGCGGCTCCTCTTTGCGATGTCGCTACGACGGACTGCGAGGCGACGCCGTCGTTGGGCGCCACGGAGCGACGAATAGATGTATTTAACCATTCTATCATATTTTATGAACTGTCATGATATAGAAGAGGCTGCAAATACTGTGTGGAGTCTAATTTGTCCTTTAGTACCGGTGCAGATGCCGGTCGGGTCACTGGAGCGCCGGCGGCGCGGGCTGGGTGAGCGCGGCGACGCTGGCGGCGGACGGCGCTCCGCTGGCGTGCGCGCCGTGCGGCGTGGGCGCGGACGCCGCCGCCTGCCTCGCCGACACCTTCCGCGTGGCGCTGCTTGCCGCCAACCTCGCCGGCATGCTGCTGTGCCTAGTCGTTGCACTTATTATATTCAAGAAGAGAAAATGCAAGGTGATTATTCAATTCCTGCACCACTTAGCTGCACCTAGATATGATTATGGCCTGAATAAGTGTGCGTATCTACATATGGAGTGCGTACACTTCCATAAACTACCTCGTAGGTTCGCTTAGATATACTTATGGAACTTAGTTTATTAATATATTATAATATATTTAATTTTAATAAAAATACATACCTACCTATTCTAACTTTATGACTATATGATTTCAGGCGGTGGCAATGGGAATGTGGACTGTTTTGGAAGTCGTATTACTTGGCGCATTACTAATTTATGCTTCGGTAAGTATTTTTACCGCGGTCATCTTCAAGCGTTTTTCCAATTATTATTCAAAAAGAAGTTGGTTGACTTCTTGCAACCATTAGGTCAGTCAGATAGTACAAAATTATTTGCAGTAGCTAAATGTTGTATTGTATCTAGAAAAAAATAGGTACACATTGCGATGTTGTTCTGTTAAAAATCGTGTCGCTCGCCTTGGAGTGAATGTAATGTAAAATTTTACCACTGCGATTCGACGCGACTCATCGCGTAGCATCGCACCGCTTTTACGCGTATCAGCCCTTACTGTGGAAGCTCTATATACCTATATAGAAATAGGCACAACGCTACTACATCCCGGGGTAAGCGGTGTTCAAATGATGATGTTAGAATGTGTCCCAGGCGGCGTCCCAGTACATATCGGAGGCGTCGTGGCGCTGCCTGGCGGGCGCGTGGCTGCGCGAGCTGGGCTTCGTGGCGTGCTACGGGTCGGTGGTGCTGCGCCTGTGGGTGCTGCTCGCGGAGTTCCGCACCAGGAAGGCGCACCGCTGGACGCCACGGGACTCCGAGGTGCCTACTCCTATATTCTGCTTCTATTCAAGAAGAAGTGAGGTCGTTTCTGTCTGGTTCCGCCGCTTGTTACTCTCTCACAAGTTTCCCCGTCACGATTCCAGGTGCTCCGCGTGGTGGGGGCGATGGTGCTGGGCGCCGGATGCTACCTGGCAGCGTTCACGGCGACGGCGGCGTGCGAGGAGGCGGGCTGCGCGCGCGCCGCCTGGCACCACGTCACCGCCGGCGCGGAGCTGCTGCTGCTGGCGGCGGGCGTGCGCATCGCGTACGCCGCCAGGAATGCCAACGTGCCCTTCCAGGTATTTTCTTCTTCTTCCAGGGCTTTTTTGGGTTATTAGGGGACGGTGTTTTTCATAATTTGTTAGGCATAATTAGGGGGTATATTACTGTTTAGGATATTAGCTAGGTTTTCAGGGGGTTGTTAGTAGGTATATAAGATTACGTCATCAGTCATCTAGCCAACATTATTCAGACGAATTTTTGGCGGGATTAAAGCTACATATTTTTTTACTTCATTGTTTTGAATATAGATTTCCGCAAAGTAACGTCTGATTCTATCAACTAGTATATATTGTATAGATTACAGTTGTGAAAGGGGATAGTCTAGGCACAGAGTAGAGTAGAAGCACCTTCATGATTTCGGTGTGAATTTTCAAGAGCTCGGTATTACTGTGATTTCTTCGATCCGATTCGAAAATTTTTGTAATGTACTTAATTTCACTTAAAATAATATTTATTAGTTCCACACACTTTTTGCAAAGTTATGGGATATTAGATTATTTTTTGCATTGCAATCGCGTTGACCTTTCAGGAGCGTCGTTGGTTGTCGGCCGCGCTGTGGATAGAAGGCGTGTGCGGCGTGTGGTGGCGCGCTGTGACGGTGGCGGCCGGCAGCGCGGCGCCGGAGCGGTGGCCGGTGGCGGCGGCGGCGCGTGCGCACCTCTCCGCCGGCGCCGCGCTTGCATGCGTGCTGGCGCCGAGGCTATGGCACGGGTATCGGGCGCGATCGCTAGCACAAGAGGTACCTATGAACCTAACCTATGACTTGGCTTATCTCTGATTCTCGTACCAAACGTTAGAATATTGCTATTCACAATGTTGAATCAAGGGCATGCCGTTCATTTGTGCTTTTGAAGGTTCAGATTTCCATTTATATAAGTAGTGTAAGTGTAAAATAAGATATGTCTCATGATAAGTATATTTACGAATTTAACTATATGTTCATATTTAATTTTTCTACGAGTATCTACGTCAATAATAATTGGGCTTTTCGCCTGGCGCTCAAGTGTTCCGTAATTTATTTAAGGTACCCCACAACTATCACGCCCGCATCAGCAAATTTATTAACATGCAGGTGTCCCGCCGGGGGCCGGCCGAAGGGTTCGGCGTGGAGGGCGAGGAGGAGCCCACCTCCGAGGAGGTCAGGGCCGAACTCAAGCGGCTGTACGTGCAACTAGAGATCCTGCGCAACAAGACGCTACGGCGCGACAACCCGCACATCAGCAAACGCAGGGGCGGAAGGAAACCGCCCCACAGACGCTTCTCTTTACAGGTACAATGCGTATGATATCAAAAAGCCAGTTACATACTAGCTTAAATAGTACATTACGATACAAGCTGTCTAAGTAGTATATTAATACACGGCGGCGTGAAGTTACCGTGTCACCGTGTATTTAATATACTTGCTTGTGCAGCGAGTATCGTATACTATTTTATAGCACGTGCGACATAAACCCGCCATCCATTTAATTTATTTAAAAATAATCTTCTAATTAATGCAATGAAAAGATGTTCATTTGACTCTAAGTAATAAACACACAAATTTTAATGCGGGTAGGTTGGCATTCCACCAGTAGAGAACGGGAAAACACAATTTACACCTACCCGTATCACTTCTAGATTTGTTTTTTAGGTTATTAGCATTTTTGGATGCATATTTATTGCTCGTGGATTGCTTAATGTGATATTGTTTCAGATTTAATATTGTTCAGTTTAAATAATAGTCAAACAGGTTTCAACTAAAAAACAGTGAAAAAATATCAATAGTGTAGGCTTCATTTTGTAACCGAATCTTTATCGTAACGTGAATACCTACTTAATATAGGAATCTGTGATTGATCTGGTTTGTGCATAAATGTATTCACTATGAGACTATATTATATAATATGGTGTATAATAATTGAAAGTGTGTGTATTCAGTGAAAATAGTTCACGTGTCGGTTACATTTTATGTAAACAACAAAAAACACAACATTTCTAAATCAAGTAAGTATTCTTATGTTTATTAATTATATAATCGTATTAGAAATTTAGTAAAATGTACAGTGTACGGTTAATATCACTAACTTAGGTATAGCGTTTTCACGTAATATTGTCCAACGAAGACCAAAATGAAAACATGCAGAAATATGGCGCCAAAGAGATTGGCGTTTCGGTCCCACACGTTACAGGTTATACGTATCTTCTCTTGCTTACTATAAGTTTGTGAGTGGTGCAAAAATGTATGACTGATTAGCTTTGGTTCAGTACTACGCTCGCAACGATGGCTATATTCTTCAACGGTGTGAAGTTAGTGAACATCAGGCCGTTTAAAAATGTGCTACTTTGAACAGCGCAAAGCGTGACCTAAGTGCGGGTTTAGGTCGCACGGTGCTATAAAAGTTATATTATAGTCACTTAAGATGCTTGCTCTAATAAAAGCTTACTGACATTTTAAGAATAGCTTGATAACATTACAAAATATTTAAATAACATTTTATTAAGCAGCTTTAGAAGTTATTCCATTTAATGAGCAGTAATGGCTACTTATAATCAAATTCAATAACATTACAGTATTATAACTTGTCTAGCAGGCTATAAATCTGATTTCGTAATCATTCTTACATTATCGGATTTTGAACAAAAAGTAGCACTTTTTGTGTAGAATTTGTCCTAATAATTTCTAAATGTGTACCTACCTTATGGATTGTTTGTACCTATTCTGTGTCCTTTAGTTTATGGTCTCCATTATTTTTTAACAACAACCTACACCTGTCCTTTTAACCTTTGTTTGTATTGTTTAGTGATGTACTCAAAACGTTCATCCCAATTCCATGTTTTCTTTACCATATCTTAGAAACTGAAGTAGGTACTCATAGCCCGGTCGCATCGTGTGGTGCAGGAATCATACTATCTTCAGCTAGTAAATCCACAGTGACTTGATTGTAGAATTAGGACTAACATGTCTTGAATGTATATTGGGTCTTATTTTCACTTCCATTAATTGAATGTTTCATCTTCCATCCCACCCGACATTAGAAAAAGGGCAGTCGTGACAAGGTAAGGAGATCTGAGTCTGGTATACGCATGATCGTGGAGCACCCGCATGCACCCCGTGGTTGTCCACCCCGGTAGATGGCCCGGCGCCCGGCCCTTGCACCGACCCTGTGCCGCCACCGCTACCTTTCTCTCGCGTTAGATGACTTTATGGACACTTGATTGATTTATCCAACCGGCTTCATATTTTCCACTTCTTTTTTGAAAGAACGGCAAATGTATCATAAAGATTGTATGTCTAAAGTCAGCTAACTTTTCAAGTGTTTGCTTTTTCTGTGTACGAGTGCCATTATAAGCCGTATCGTGTAAAAGTGGTAACTATCGGCATCAAAAATATGTTCTAACTAAAGGCACCTCTATCGCTAACTGTCGCTCTAAGGCAGAACCTTCACGCTATGGATTGTGTCACAAATCTATGTTGTGTGTGGCACATATTGAAAATACGGCTTTTACTCCCAGCTATACGTTTTTGTAGTAGGTATTAATCAAAGGAAACTTGTTGATTTTAACCTTTATTCGCGTCAAACAAGTATTTTAGTCCAATAATTACATATACAAGGTGTAACAGCAAGGTGTAGTAATACTGAAACTACGCATACACATACATATTTCGAAGTAGTCTGGAGGTATTATAAATCTGTAAGTAGTTACGGTAATGAATTATTACACGTCAAAGTTTACTGCAAAACTAACCATCGTTCAACCCTAGTTATCAGCTGGGCAATGTCAGTGAACTTGAGGCATAGGCTAACATGTACAGTCTTACCCAACTTATATGGTGCGTCGTGAATCTTCGTTCACGCAGAAAATAAAGTATGGTCCGAAGATTAACGAAAGAATGCTTAACACTTACAATCAACCTAAGATCACTATTATAAGGTTCATAATACACTGCAGCTGTTGCACATCGCAGTTCTACCTGCGCAGAAGATGAATTTTCAAAGCGCGGGAAATGCTATTGACCGCTATTGGTCGGCAGCCGCCCCGCCATCTTAGCGATCGCCGCGTTCTTTCGTTAATCTTCGGACCATACTTTATTTTCTGCGCGAACGAAGATTCACGACGCACCATATAAGTTGGGTAAGACTGTACACCTCTAGCCGGCGGCATTACTCAAACAAAACTAGGTGTAGAAGTAAAGTTGTGGTAAAAGTTCCACCAAAAATTACTAGATGGCGCCAGGGCCGTTTCTAAGAAATCCTGCATCGCGCAAGCGTTGTGTGACCGGCGTAACGTGACGTCATCCGTATCATGTTAGGGTTGTAATATTTAGTTATTTTGTCAATTTGAGTGAAAAAATCGATTATCGATTTCAGGTTTTAGTACCCTGGCAAATGATTCATCACCAGGTACACATACCCACATTTCAATATTACTACACCTTGCCGATACACCTTGTATATATATTCAGTAAAAAGACATAGCAGCTTTTTTGTTTTTTAGACCAAACAAAGCTATAAATCGCTAGTACTACCTGTATCTCTTTACGGAGACAAAAACGAATTTTGGAGCACCGTCTTATTTGTTATTACTGTAAAAAAAAGCAACAAGTTTTCTTTAGCAGTGGCAGTGTCAGCCAACATCTTACAAAGTGTTGTTACGCAGGCGCTGCAGGCTCGACGCGGAGGGAAAGGCAAGTCCAGCGGCAGCGGCGTGGAGGCGAGCGAGATGGGCGGCGACGCCTCGCGCACGCCCGAGGACTCTGTGTGCTCCGTGGAGGGTCCGTCGCACTACACCGACGGAGACACGCAGGCATGATCCAGGGACAAGAGAGGAAAAGCCACCTCCAAACGCACCGGAAAGCCGCGGAAATGCGACTACTGCGACGTGCAGCTATAGAACCATTTATGACCCCGTCGGTCACGTCGATGTACGCTCTCCCTCTCATCATGCCGACGGAGAATGTTGAACGTAAGGATTCCGGTCAGACTGTCGGAGTGTGAAGAGTTTGTCTAAAAAGAAGTTGACGCACATTATTGCGTTGTACATTTGTAGATCATGTTATTTGTTATTGATGTGGTTAAGATTTTGACAGTTGGGTAATTTTTATCCGTAAACATAGCGTATAGCTATAACTTGCTTGCATGTAAGATAGTTTACATAAGGTAACGGACGGAGGCAAATTGTTGGTATCTACAGATACTTACGGTTTTTACAACCATTACAGTTGCACAAAACTAAGAAAAAAACGCTTGATTTTTGTCGTTCCAGTGTCATAGTATATCTCTATGATACGCTCAAAGACCATGGGAGCTGCTCGAAATGTCTTACATTTTACTATCCTCGGTCTTACAAAAGATTAGATCAGAGATAAACAGATGTTCCTAGAATTTCGTTCCAGAAAATCGACGTCTATCACTCGCGTTTTCTTACTCAATCCTGGCATTTTCTATTATTTTATACTAGTGAATTTGTTATTGAGTTAGAAAAAGCGAGGGTTAGACGTCGATATGTGGAGAAAATATTTAAACACATCTGTTCAACTCTGGTTTAAATCTTTTGTGGTAACACCGAGTTTATAACATTTTCATTGTAACTTCTCTAAGCTCTGCATAGTGCATAACCTCTGGGATAACTTTTAGGTTATATTCGTCTGTATATTCTGTCCTTATAAACTAGAAATGGGCTGTTGTGGTATCCCCTATAGAGTGATAGGTATATTTAATTATTTAACTTAAAACTGTATTAGGTGAACTTAAAACTAAACTGTGTCCAACTTAACCGGAACTTGATGAGGATCCTCAACTTGACCCTTGACTCAACTAAGACAATCTTTTTCATGAAAATCGTATTACTTATTCAGGTTTTCTGACCCTAAAAAGAACAGAATTTATAAAAGTTAGGTACAAATTATTAAAGCTATGATAAGTATCTAGATCAGTAAATTAATATAAGTTTACTGTAATATATTTGCTGTTCTGAATGTAGTCGATACTTTCTTTGATCCATTTGAACCTCAATCTGTCTTCTTTATTATATCTCTGTCTTTTTTGTATGACTATCTATATATATACCTACTACATAATCGTGAACCTGCTTTCATATAAAATCGAGTAAGAAATATACACTATGTACATATTGATATAATAATTTAGTTATTGTGGATGTATTTCATTATTTGAAAAGTACAACTCGCTAGTCATATATCAAACTGGACTCTTGCCAAAACTCTTAAACTATTAAAGTTCCTATACGTAAAGCGGGTCATAATAAAGTAGTTTGGAACTATTACATCTAAGTATCTTCATATTATTATATCCGTGTCGAAAATGTTTGGAAAAAAATATCAAACCCGTCTAATGGGTTTCTACAAAGACCTGTTTTTACCAATACGGTTTTCGTAGAGGAAAGTCGACTTAGAACGCAGTAGGTACTAAAACTGACAGCATTCATAGCTCCCAGTTTAGATGCTAAAAACAAAGGTGTTTTCCTGAATTTCTGTAATTGGGCAAGGCTTTCGATACGGTGTCCATCTCGTTTCTTTTACTAATTTATAAGCTTGAAAGGCTTGGAAGCAGATGTACACAACTAACATAACTCAGGGTTTTTGAGGAATCAGCAGTTATCGTTTTTGTACCTAGATAAAATGAAGTCATCGTTATTGTAACCCGACAAAGGAGTCGGCCCTATGATACGGGTTTCCGGCCTGATGTGTGCTTATCATTTTTATTTAAATAAATATTTATATTTTTCATATAATTTAATACAAGCAAAGTTTTACCAAAAAATAACCGACTTTAATTTAAATGCTATATAATATTTCCAGTTATTGTGGTATAAAAACCAAACTACTAAACAGATTTTGATAAAATTGTGAAGCCACAATACCCTTTCAAATAAAAAAAATAATCGTCAAAATCGGTTCACCCAGTCGAAAGTTATGAGGTAACAAACAAACAAAAAATACAGTCGAATTGAGAACTTCCTCCTTTTTGTGAAGTCGGTTAAACATTTTCAAACTGTTTGTTGTATCAGTATAAGTAGGTATAGCTTATTTATTATATAGCTACACTTATATACCTCGAAGTTTCAGTGCTATTGGTGAGCGCAATATCATTCTAGCGTTTGTGCGAATCGAGTCACCTATACGTTTTTGAGTACAAATAAATATAGCTGTACCTACTCTTGATATTTACAATTGTACCTTGTGCAATTGTGATTTACTTATCATAAATGACATAACTTATTACCACTTCGCATTTAACATTTCATTCGTGTCTTTTGTCTATCAATCAACTTGAGCACGATTTCCTCTACTACATACAATTTATAATACTTGATCAATATAATTATATTTAATACTTAATAATTATTGTGTGGATTTCACTGTTCAAAGTATATTATGTTACTCGTTGTGTGATAGTTAAATTTCATGATTTTTCATATTATAATTAATGTATGTGATAAATGTAAGTTATTGGAATGTAAATAGTAGAGATTTTTATTAAATGTTAAGCGGTGTTCTTTTTGTTAATCCGATATTATCGTATGTTGAGCTTTTTGATCAATGTTCGCGAAGCGTGAGGCAGACAATGCCTTTAATTAATTAAAATAGAAATATGAATAATTGTATATTATTTATTAAATAAATGACAATATTCATATCTCATGAGTTTACTTTCTTATCACATTTTTGGCCTTGATGCAAATATTAATTTATTAAATACTAGAAGCACCTCTCGGTTTCACCCGCGTTAACTACTATCCCGCGGGAACCAATATTTTTTACGAGATAAAAGGTAACCTATGTCACCCGGGGATAGCATAGCTTCCCAACAGTGAAAGAATTTTTCAAATCGGTTCAGTAGTTTCGGAGCCTATTAATTACAACCAAACAAACAAAGTTTTCTTCTTTATAATATTAGTGTAGAAAAGCAAATATATAATAGAACAATATGTATACCATATTATGTGTACATTTAAGTACGATCATACTTTATTTTTATGTGTATTGGATATAAAAACGTTAAGATTATAAAAAGTAAATGAAAGAAGCAGGCTGTAAATGTGTAGCGATGCAATATTGCGTTTCATTTTCTTTTATAACAGCTCATAAAAGCTAATCACTTTATTTAATATAAACGTAGACTTCCATAAAACTACCCACATGAGGTCATTGAATAACATTTTTGAGTCTAAGAAAAGACATCAACGAGCGCCCAAAATCGCACCCGTAGAAGGCTACGCGCCTACGGCGTAGCACCGTAATGACACGATGTTCTTTCAAAACGTTTTACTTTATGAAAAAATCAAAATACATGTAAGTAGGTATATACCTACCTATATTTAGGTGCCTTACATAGGTATGGTATTATGTACATTTATATGTACGCTCACATGCTCGATCACTGAACTGTGAGTCAGGGCATTTTATAAACAAGCTCGGTCACCTAGCGACGGTAGCTAATAGAAATTAGTACCGTTATTACGCATTGGGACAGCATAATTGTATTTTTTGTTATTATTATAGGTGAAATGTCGCATCGCGGCGTATCATGGCAACCTTCCGGCTCGGCACCCAGGACACAAAGGAAAACAGAAAATGCGGCGGACAGTTGCAGCTATGACGCAGGATAAGTTAAACTAGTGCACGTTATGGTGATTTTAAGGCTATAATAATATTGTATAAGGAAAAAGCGGAAATGAAAATATGTCCGGTAAGTACTCAGGAAAGAGAATGCTGTTTTTGTTATGCACATCTCGACCTAGTTATCTCTTCACAGTGACCACAATTAAGTTTACTTTGCACGGCATTTAAATTAACTGTTAAGAATTATAATAATACAATTTGAATCATTACGTGAATAAGTAATAAACTCAAATAGGTATGTGTGTCAGTCAGCTGACAAAGTATCCAACGGAGAGCCATCAATAGTTTATACCTACATAATATGTTCAGTCCTAGATAAATTAATTTACCATAACTTTTAGAAGCAATATGTACTCGTAATACCTAACTCAAGTAATATAATACTCAGTAGGCCTATCTACACGAGATTCTTTACGAATCTGCGGATATGTAGATACCTTACTTCCTTTTATCAGATGTAGCAATTTATTACGCGGGTGCAACTATTATTATGTGCATATAGATGCACATGCAACTTGGAAGCACTCGGTCACTTGAGTGACAAGTCCAGTTGCATGCATATCAATGCGCCGCTTCAGTAATCAAGCATCTACCTACATAGATGCATACGCGATAGTAACCTAAGTAAGATAGGCCTTACAGCTCTCCCTATACCGTATAATTGATGATACCTATTATGCACTTAAAAAATACGTACCTATGTAATGTTAATACAAATATGTACGTACCTTACTTAGTATCCTACTCCTACTTATTTAATATTATAACCGCGAAAGTTTGTAAGTATGGATGGATGGATGGATGGATGGATAGATGGATGTTTGTTAGTATTTCACGTAAAAACTACTGAATGGATTTTAATGAAACTTTACAATATTATAGCTTATACATCAGAATAACACATAGGCTACAATTTATAAAGATATTGTGTGAATTGTCCAATATGACGATAAGTGTCAAGTAAGTAGGAAAAAATCTACCATCTGCGAGCTATTCTGGCGTGCGCTGCCAAAACCGTTAGAGTTAGACATAATATGTAATGTATGATGGAAATGTTTATCTTAAATAGTCTTATAAATAAGCCCGCCACAGTATATACATATATCTATGTCTTATGTGTAAGCAGTAACATTATAAATCGTAAAGTATTTTTGCAGTATCGCGGATGTCAACTTTAATCATTGATGACACAACAATATGCACGAACCTTTCAAATATCTATAGGTGTCGTATGTGTAACGCGGGTGAAACCGCGGGGCGCAGCTAGTATAATATAAAATACAGGTAGATCAAGGTAAAATATAAATAGTATGTATTATGTAAAGTGTATAAACACTAGCAAGCCGCTAACTTTAACACTGGGGTCTAATACTAATAGTTTCGAGGGATTGCGTGACTTCGGTGCTCCTTCGAGAAGTCTTTAAGCACGTAAGTTGTTACGGAAATGGGTTCAACTAGGCTCTATATCGTGAACGGTAAGTATGCCAGTATGTGTGATTACAGGTTGATACCACGCTACCAGTTAGGTACAAGGAACTTTAATTATTTTACAAGCTGGGTTTAACGTTAAAAGCGATTCGACTTTAAAATAAATTTAACCTTTTCATAAACTTATAGTTTGAGATAGGCTTTTTATTATTAACTAAAGCATAAAAGATGATGGGGTAAAGTAAAGAACCTATACCTTCTTTCACTATCTTTACTAACTACGAGTAGGTATAGATATACTTTTTTGAAGCTAAAAATTATTGCAAGGTATAGGTACTTGTAACTTTTTTCGATCATATTCCTGACGGAACCCTTCAGTCATAATCTTCTGTTGTTTCCTTTCACAACTCATACAAAACCAGGCGAACGAATAATAACGAATTCATGCTACCACTAAACACCTGGATTTGTTTTGTAGGTGTCGATAAGTCACAAGTCGTGCAGTAAATCGCTGATATTTATCGTTTCAATTGGCTAGATGGCGGTATCTAGATGTAAAAAATAATTCAATAGAGCGATAGCGTGTCGTAGCAAACGGCTTCAGCAAATTCTCGCACTTATCGGCAGGCATGCCGTCAATCTTCCTACACCCCCAACCTAGTGCATACGAGCACCGAGCTAGTACCGCCTGGAGGCTTTACGGAGTCTTGGCTTGGCTGATATGGCCGCGTACACAGAACAACTGGAGCACACCACCATTTACAATCGCAATCTCGACGGTACCTACGGATAGTACAAATTGTGATGCACAAACAGCTTCAAAATTATTTTAAGACGATACGTAAATATGGCTAATCCGAGTTCAACTGAAAAGTTATTTAAACAAGATGATGCGTAAACATCGTGCGTGCGTGTTTTAAATCTAAGAAAACGTCCATCTGTCATGATATTCAATCATGTTTCTAATAAAATAAATAAATATACAATTGTATCGTATGATACATTGACTCTGAATACTTGCTATTTATTTGCTGTATAATATTTTTGAGATTTTTCATGTTTGTTCTCTAGATAGTACCTACGCTACGAGTAATACTTTATTTTTTCCGCGATTCAGCTTAGAGATATTTTCATCGGCGCCAAGTTCTTCTCAATGTAAGTACTATAGGTGGTACGCAATTATTTGTACCTACCCATATAACTCGTGTTCACCAGATAGCGAAGAAAGCGACGGAGAGGGAGGTTTCGGCAACTTGAACCGGCTGATCGTGCGGCCAGCCGGCCACAGTGGGAAAGCCAAACGGGGCCAGCTGTGCTTCGACGCGGCCTTCGAGTGCGGGAACCTGGGGCGAGCCGACCACATCACGGACCTCGAGTACGACCTCTACGTGCGGCCCGACACCTGCCGGCCGCGGGCCAGGTTCTGGTTCAACTTCACCGTAGAGAATGTCAAACAGGATCAGGTTTGGCATACTTTATCTGGGTCTAGTTGTATCGCTTTTTATTTAGCTATGGGAAATATTATTTTTACATTAGCTACAGTATACACAGTTGATTGGTACTTAACTAAAATTGCGATTAGTATTAATGGTATTTTTTACTACTATAACTATAGATACCTATAGTATCAAAGCTGGTAGCTACAGCCCGGTCTTTTTATTTGTTTTCCCATTACGCAAAAAATACTCAACCGATTGGGAAGCGGTTTTGACAATAATAATATGGTAGGTTTAATCTGATTTGTACGAGTAGAAACAGAGCTCTCGATAATGCGGTTTATTTTGCAGAGGGTGATATTCAACATCGTCAACTTAGGTAAAGAAGTGACGCTTTTCGACAGTGACATGACGCCTCTTGTGCGTTCGACATCACGAGGGAAATGGTAGGCACTCTCGTATAACAAGAATAGCAGTTTGCGACTACGCGTTCTGTTTTCACTGTTCGTATTTCATACTTTCCAGGGTGCGCATGCCGAGACGCTTCATTTTCTACCACCGCTCCATTCTGCACAGAGGACGTAAGATCCTCAGCATGGCGTTTGCGTTCGACCGCGAGGAGGACGTGTATCAGTTCACGGCAGCCGCTCCATACTCTTACTCTCGTCTCCAGAAGCACTTGGCAATGTGGGAAAAACGAGCGCAGACTTTTGCTAAGAGAGAATCGATTGCGCAAAGTACTGTACGTAAATTTATTTGCTACGATCAAAGTACCGTTAATTAGAGTAGATTTCATAAACTAAACTCAAAGGTCCCTACTCTATCATTATACCTAGTTATGTTTATTTACTTTTCAGCAAAAGCGTCGCATAGACCTTATCACTATCGGTGATTTTAATTTACTGGACAAGGCTGTTACAGAGGAGCCCGTACCGAAGCCCAAAGCGAATGAGGCCAAGAAACGTGTTATTATAATACTGGCGAGGGCGCACGGCGGAGAACCGCCAGCATCCTTCGTGTGTCAAGGTAGGCCGCAGGTGCGGTAGGCCGTAGCATAAGTACCTACTTACGATTTTTTTATCGGTGCAAATCTCTTGATCGGTTTATTATGGAAGATGAGCTTTTTGCTGTCTCTACGAGGATCACTACGAGGTCAAGAAAAATTAAGGCATTTAATAAGAAGATCTAAGTGTTCTACAGTTTTCGTAGGCATTCATTTTTTTTATTGTCTGCTACGTTGTTCCATTGAGGTGCGTGGGTATAGTAGTAGGGGAGCCCACGAGGCTAAATGGGGATTTACTCGAGCGCCGTAGAGACCTATTGGGATGCAAAGCTTAGATGATAAGAAGAAAAAATAGTTATATGATATATACCTTTACATCGGTGGGGGAAGCGGCTACCTATATATTTTTAAATATGTAAAAAAAAACTGTTGCATGGACATCCTCGAGCGCGTCAGATATTGATAGCATCAATGCCCTACGTATTTTTAATAATGTACGTATTATCGAGCGCGTCACATTTTCTAAGGGAGTGTTAAGTGCACCAAAAAAAAGCTCTCATTCACTAATCTGACGATTTCGATGGGACGCAAACTCGCGGCCATTTTCATAATGTGCAAAAAAAAATCGCCATTTTGAAATACTCGAGCGCGTCAGATTAAGATATATATGGTTAATCTTTATGTTCTAAACGTACTGTCTCATAATGTGACAATTATCTAGAGGAATTCGCCTGTCTGACAAAAAAAAATTAGAAAAACGGTTCACCTTAAAGGCCATCCCTGCAACTTCCCGCTAATTCCATTCCTGGTCGCTTAAAATTGTACTTATGACATTTTTGAGCTCAAAATATAATTTATGTGATATTTTGATCTCGCTGAGTTCAAAGAAATAATATTTCTATGCATTTGAGCTCTCCCAGCTCGAAAGTCTGATAGACGTTTCTTAGAACACTATTTTTGGAATTTTCAAACCGCAATAACTTTTGAATAGATCAACCAATTTTCACGCGGTTAGCGGCATTCAACGTAGTTTTATCATCCTCATAAGTAATTTTGCCATTTTAATTGATCGAACCACAAATTTCGGAGTAATCCCGAAAAAAAACTTATTCGGGTTTCTTTCGTTCACGATATCTCTCGAACTATTCAACCGCTTTTGACCAGCTTGGTGGCGATCGACGTGGTTTTTCAAGCTCAAAGGCGGATTAGTTTTTGAAGTTGATCGATAAAGCCGGTTAAAAGTTTTTCCAAAAAAACCACTTTTAAAAAAAAAATCTTATTTTTTTCAGATTTTTCAAAATTTCTCAAAATCTAGGTCCGAATCGGTTCAAATTCACAGGAAATCTAATTTTGAGGGAAATATTTAGAACGCCGGAGAAGGAAATGTAGGCATCACGCAGCTGCACGCATTTAACTTTATCGACGAATTTTTGTCATTTCGGCTTGCGGAAATCGTCAGATTATATACTTTTCATTATTCTTGAGTTATTTCCTTCAAAATAAAAAAAAAATTTGCTACGCTCGAGAATGTCGAGTTGACGTTTTTTTTTACGTCACTCTCAAATTGTCAGATTAGTGGAATATACACTATTTAGGATGTAATTAACTCACCCTACCTTAATCTGACGCGCTCGAGAATTTCTTATGGTCAATTTTTTATTTACTAATCTGATCCTGTATCCTTCACGGGCGGCCTTATTATGGGCCTCATGTTTTGTGGAGGTACTTAACCGGGTACAAGGTATCCCCCTGTATATTAATTTGCCGCGCTTTAGTAAATCCCGAAATGCCCGCTTGGGCTCCCCTACTATAGGTAGGTACCTACCTATACGAGAACCTACGTCGTAGGGCAACAACAATGTCCGTTTATTTGTACTGCTTCACCTGAAAGTTACGAAGCCGTAGCAATTCAACCCCCTTTGCTTCCATGTTTATGTAATAATATTTGTACCTGTTTCCTTACAAAACAAATTGCCTATTGTTCTTTGATAAACTTAAACAAATGTTTTACAACATTGACGTCGTTGAAATCACGGCGAAGTTAAGCCCTTAAAATTATAAAGTTCGTATTTATTAAAGGTCTCTCCCCATATTTCTCCTAGCTACTGGTCCGTGCTGATTATTATTTCCCTGATACTAATAGGTAGGTATATATACATCTGCATTTCGATGAGTAGGTACTACGGATAACTGTCACTAATGTGTTTTCGTAAATTCAACAGGATTCTTAGATTTCCTAGGCAGTTCGTCTGAAAAAGCGTGTGCCTTACGAAATAGCGTCATTATTCATGTGAGTATACTTATCAACCTTTTATCATTAAATATTTCAGTATAAACGTAGATACCTAATTGTTATACTAGGAATGAATATTTTGTCTATCATCTTGAGCATGAGATGCAAGTTTAATTATAGTGAAAAAATATTTATGTTGTTTTTCAGGTGGTACCAATGTTGAACCCTGACGGCGTGTTTCTCGGAAACCAACGCTCGGACCTCCTGGGCTCCGACCCTAACCGTACCTGGCACACCCCCACCAGCTTCGCTCATCCAGCTCTCATTGCTGTCCATGAATTAGTAGAGAAAATCACAACTGAAAAGGTACTTCTGATTTCATAAGACTGAATTTGTACGTTGGTCAAACTAATTTATTATTAAGTCTTAGAACTTTTTTATACGAAAATCTTGTTTTGTATTTCACGTAATTAGTTGATTGAGGTGAAAATTTACCTACCTTACTAACATAATATTCTTATTATAGCGAGTAAAGTATAAAAGCTTGTAAAATACAAAATTAATTTTACGCTTACACATTCACATTTCTTTTGCACTAGATAGGTAAGTACCTATCTACTACAGTTGTACCTATTGTTGTTTGTTCCAGACGTTACAGTTGGATTTTATTATCGACCTACACGCCGATATAAGCCACGAGGGTGTCTTCGTTCGAGGAAATTCTTACGACGACGTTTACAGGTAGGTAAAGCGAATATGCGGTTATTTATCATGAATCACTGGTAGCCAAGTCGCTAAAGATCATTTTACTTTGGACTTAAATGTATTTTGCTAGGTTTGAGCGTCACGCCGTGCTACCCAAGTTCCTGTCCGGTCGAGTGGAGGCGTGGCGGCAGGAAGCCTGCATGTATAATGCTGACGTTGGCTTGGCCGGCACCGCGCGCCGAGCGCTGCCTGTGGGGAATGCAGACGCTTATACGTTACTGGCGTCACTTGGTGGAAGAAGACTGAGTGCTAGAGGACCTTACATACATTACACTGAAGATGCCTGTATCCTTTTATATCTACACATTTGATTGGAATTAGTAACAACTGCAAAATTGACAATAATATGACCGCTGATCCCGATTGCTATCGAGCGATACTTGTCGTTAATCCCTTGGCTCTTGAGTAGCGCTACCCACTCAGAGAACGCCACGCGCGCCCGTCATCCAAGATTGTTTGTTATTTAGAAAGTGAGTATTTCCTTTTAGATTTCTACTAGCAACGTATACAATGATTGCTATTATGGGAAATGGGCCTAACACCGAAAGTGATCAAATAACCGAACTATACTGTGCCCTATAATACTTATTGCGGTTTAACCCACTCATTGGTTTTCACGTCATAACAATAAGTTTCTTAACAACATTATATTTAGATTCTAAAATAGGAAGGGCTTTAGCGAAAGGCTTTTGCGACTACTACCGGCACCTTGGCGTCGTACCACCGCGCATCGGTCTCTCGAGCAAAAAGAAGGAATCGAGGGGTAGACGCCGGAAACGACGACCCGTCACTGGGAGAGAGAGGTATAAAACACGATACGAGGTATACATCTAAGGAGATGGAAGGAAGATCGCGAATGGTGCCCCCACATTCGGCGAATACAGACGAGCACGAGCTTTGAATTTAATTCTGAACGTATGCAAATAAGCTAGAATTACATGCTTTGTTTGACCGAGATCGGCGAGTGTGGAGGCACCATTATAAACGATATCAATCTCAACCTCTTGTTCTAATCCTTAGTAATGTTTCACTGACAAAGTAACACCTATTAGGGCAAACCGTGTCGACGCAATTAACGATTCGATCGCATGTGGATGTTGCTCCACCATATTACTGCTGTAATGAACGTTCCGTCTGTGAAATACCCTTTACTTTTTAACGCACGTATTTTGAAGTACGTAGATGCACTGCAGGATTTGTTTCGTGGTGTCGATAATAAAAGAAAATAAACTACTACTGCTTGATGATGCTGAAGACTCGAGTCCACTTCTTATGAGGCGGCAGTACTGTTCCATTCAAGTTTCGCCGGTCGTTTGTGTCAGGTCGCCGAGCTCGTCTCCGGAGCGACGCGTGCTGACGCCGAGGATCTTGTCGCCGTCGCTGCCGGCGGCTTCGCCCGCCCCCCGCGTGTTCCCGCCGCGCACCGCCAAGCATCTCCGCACGGCACGTCCGCAGACGATGCCGGACTTCGACCACGCGCTGCCCGCTATCATCGGTAACTAGGCAATTTATCGTTCTCGCCGTGCGTTGTCACGGTTGTTAGGTCTTATCACTCAGGTACATGTACGCATGATACGTTGTGCAGGCACGGCGGTGCGGACCCCGCGGCTGGCGGTGGTGGACATGAGCGCGTACATCCGGGCGCCGGCGGGCGCGGGCGGGCGGCGCCCGGCGCGCGGGCCGGGGCCGCGGCCGGCGCGGGCGCCTCGGCCCTCGCACGCGCGGCTCACTAGCGACGAGTACGACACGCAGGACTCTGACCGCAGCTAAGGATCATGGCTGCGACTAGGGTCTACCGATTGAACCAGTGTATATCCATAAATAATACTGTGGTTCTACCACATAAATTTGTCTCCGCTTTACGCTTTGCGATTGTTGTGAATCTCCGAGTGAATGCTCGGAACGAGTGCCCCCTGTATACTTCGTAGTGTCTATTTCTTTATCTGTAAGTCTTGTATTTTACCATGTGTATTTTCTATATTATGCCAATAAAACAAGTTCTTTTTATTGAAACATTTTAATGTCCAAGCTTCGTATTTACAATCACTAACATCTAATCATTCAGTCATCTCGTTTTAGAACAAACTTATTGAACACTATTATCACTAAAAAATCATCAATCATAACGGCAAATGTAAAACGAGACTCGAGTATCGTCACGAGATTTATTATCTGAACATTATTAGTTTTACGATAATTTGGTAAACGGTTCGACTTCATCTACGCGTACTAAAGAGGTCACAGGAGCATCACAAATACATCCGTCGGATAGGGTATGAAGCGCGGGCGCCCCGTAACGTTCTGCGAAGCGGCGCGGACCGAGCGCGAAGCACCTCTCTAATAAATATCTTTGGCATGAACCGAACAGCTCGCCGAGGATCACACGCGATCGCACTCATCGACGACAGTCATCGCTCCGATGCCAAACGGGCGGCTCGGCGACGCGGCGCGTCATTCCCACGCGTCGTGGTCCTCGTCCGACAGCGTGACGAGCCGCAGCGGGTCGCCGGGCGGCGGGGCGAAGGCCGCGGGCGGCAGGGCTCCCCGCGCGGCTCGCTTGGCTCGCAGCTGCTCCTCGTCCGCCGCCGTGTGCGGCTTGCGGAACTCGTACACCAGGGGGAAGATGCGCTCCACCGCAGACTGCACGTCGTTCACGCTTCGAGCTGCAACACACACCAATATTCAGATACTCTATTCAGCCAAGGACGTAGTGGCGATGACGTGTACAGATAGATATGCGGCTCTGTGGGCGTCGTTGCTGAGATTACGCACATAAAACATACCTACATGTACACGTACCCGCTGATAGCCAAACCTACTAAAATACTTGACGCGACGTGCAGAGACATTTCTGCCCCTGTATATTTCACTACTCGTACTACCTAGGCGGAGAGGTAATCGTGATAGCATATCTGTAGGTAGTTCTGAGCTATCAGTAACGAAAAGAGGGGCGGGACCTGTTGCACATGCATCATCCATCACAAACCATATTATAGCTGCACTGCTGAGTACGAATGTCACGAAACTTTCGTGAAGATAGGCCCACCACGGGAGCCCCCTCCAAATTCGTACCTCCAAAATCATTCTCGGACATGTGGGTTTGTTTTAATACGTATGGTAAGCTCTAAGAAACAAATCTTGACTAAAAGCAACATTTTGAAAGTTCGTTTTCTTGAGGTTATTTCGAGGTAAGCATGTTGTTTATTCGAGAGCATCATAGCCTCCAGTTTCCGTCAACTCTCAAAGGACAGAAGGACGAAAAAGATAAGTTCAATTATCATTTACCTGTTATTGTTACACCTCCCGTGGAGAATATCTTTAGTGTGGCTTTAGGATTAAATAGCTTATACGTAACGCCAGGGTGGAGCTCTGGCTCATAGCTGAAAACCAAAAGAAAACAACATTTAGTTTCACTTTAATAAAAAGACTAATCTTTTGCAAAGTTTAACAATTAAAGAAAGCTCCGAAAAATGTAAGGGATTCTTTAATTTATATGACAAAATACGGAACAATACAATGCTTGGTTGTTTGACGATTGCTACTCATCCGTTGCCTCATAGTAAAAAAAAAGTTCAATGCAGTAGTTTAAATTTGCTTTGCGAGCCAAACCCAATTTCAGGCGAACGCAGTTGGCATGAACCCATTACTCGTTCCTCTATGTAACAACGCCTGGAGTTGGCAATATAAGTGTGGAGTCTGAAGCTCGTGAAGGAGGTCAACCAAGCGAGTCTATAAACTATAAATTCGGGATCGTTGAGTGGGGTAAGGGGAGGGATCAAATCGAACTGTCTCGTCTAGAGCGCGGCGGCGACCTCGCGACCGGGATAGGTCGGGCGTTCGTGGACCAGCGGGCCTAGACGAGTTGCAAAAGCTTCTTAGTTATTGTATTCGTCAAAAGATCAACGCTTTATCGACAGCGAAAATAATTTGGTAGACAAAGTGTTATGAACCTGGGAGTTCTCACAGTTCCGTCATATCGCGCCTATCGTCATATACTCGGAATAGTTTTCCTTGGGTCGAACTATATTTTGTCAGTTGTACTAAAACAATGATCACTGATCAAGAATATTAATTATGATATCTATCATAGGCATAAAGTACTTATGTGCTGTTTTTGATAATCCTAGCTAATATTTAATCATCGACTTCTCTTTAAAAATCTAGTAACCATTGAACCAAGTTTTACAATTTTAATTCAACTTTACCATGCCCATAATAACTCATATTTATTAACAAAATAATACTTTGTGAGGTAAATGAACTTAAATCTCAAGTGAAATAAACACAAATCTAGCATTGTACATAACATTGAAGGTAAATGAACTACAGTTTTATCTTACTCTAATTAATTCTGCTGGCAAATGACGCGTGAAATGATCCTCAATCTTGCCTGGGTGTGGGTCTTAATAGTAAACATTGGGAAAAGTTCAAAATCAAGTTTTTGAAAAAACAACGAGGCTAAAAATAATAATAATAATAATAATATCCACCATTTTTATGATCATAAAAAGAGCACACAACATCTTTAGATATTTAATTTTAAGCTTTTGTACAATACGATAAATCACTAATGAAGGGCTAATACTCGAATAAAGTATACATGCATGATTTGAGGTAAATAGGACAGCTCCAAGCCCTAATAAAAAAAAAATATATATATATATATATTGTATGGGAGTGCAGATGTATAACTACATATTCTTAGATTTGAGACTTCACTTCTAACAGACCCCGGAGCGAGTTTACAAGTTCTAAGGCTCATGTTAATCACATATATAGGAATTTAGATATTCATAATTATAATATTTAATAAAGAATGTATACTTACTCTGCTTCTTTATATCTCTTGGAGAAAGATATGATTCGTATACCGAAGGGCATTCTACAGGTTCCTAATACATTGACTACGCGGAAATTCTGGAAGCGCACTTCGAAGCCGAGCTTCTGAAGCGCGCGCGCGTACCGGCGGGCCGCGATCTTGGCCTGGTCCTCGCTGGTGGCGCCGGTGCACGTGATCCGCCCCGAGGACCAGATGGAGGCCGTCGTGTACGGCCGCCGCAGCTTCATCGTCACCATGCCGTTCTCGCGCCGGAACTCCACGTTAACACCTTTCAGAGCTATCTGTCTCAGATTCAAGTGGCACTTAACACTAAAACTGCACACGACATTGTTTATCATGATGTCTATTTCGGGGGTGTCCTCTTCCTCGGCGACGTCGGGGGGCGGCGCGGGCGCGGCGTCCGCGGCGGCCGGCGGCTGGCCCGCCGCGCCCGCCTCGCAGTACTCGTGGTCGGGCACCATGTGGCTGGGCACGCCGTGCGACATGCCATGGGTACCTTTGCTCAGCTCTTTGATACCATTCTCCTGAATGAGTGTAGCCATGTCCGCCACGGCGTGCGCTGAAACCACAATGCGAGCATATGTATTTTGATTCATATGCCTTAATTAAGCACTAATCGGTGCTCCATAATTATTAAAACACGAATTTATGTAGTTATCTCTTGTCATCTCTCACTATTATCTATCATTATCTCTTGTTTCGCTATATTTGCATAATATTATGATGTTAATCTGTATGTGTATCATATATCCTGCAATCTCCGCAACTCTATTTTAGATCACTGAATTTAATGCAGTCAATGTTACACAATACACAACAATACAATTAGGATATCATTTCTGTAAGCATGTTGCCATCTGGTTTTGCTTTAAATATAATCAGTAATTCACCTACTGCCAGCTGGTTTAGTATGACTGTACGTACACTATCGAGAACAAAAGGAAATGACTGAATATTTTTAATCAAGCTTTGATTAATAAAACAAGAGTACCTACATGCATGTGAGAATGCATTATCGTTACCATGCACTGCCGGGGTTTATTGAAAATTGTCGATTGCACAACAATGGCTAACACCGCACAATCTTGAAACAATGAAAACATCTCACATTAGGCTAAGCTTTAACCGTTATGCAAGGTATGTCTATCTTAAATTTCTCTGATTTGAATTTCATTAACAGCAAAGTGTAGGTATCTACTGCTCGGTTCACACTGATATTAGAAAGTTTTCCAAAGGAGCACAGCCTAGTCTTAGAGTATATTTTGGCAGAAACTTATCGCTATTATTTGATCCATTCATAGATTCTGTAAATTCCTTGCTTCTTTTTATAGTCCAATCAACATAAACCGAGTGTTTTGGTGATAAGAGTCTGAGATAACTGTTGCTTAACCTGATTAGTGTTTAGATTTACTCTTTTTACTGGACTGGCTGAATGGTTATGTTTTTCAGTTGTACTTATATTTGTATATATCTATGTGTGGATTTATGTTACTTTAGTACAGTCATAGTAAAGTCTACAGTCAGACAGATGCGAGTTGAGACAGATGCGATAGATGAGGTGAGGTGTTTCATAGGATAAGCATATGAAGTCACATCACAGGATTTCCAGTGAAGCATAAAATAACCAATCTTTTTATTATACTATCAAAATAAAGATATTTTGAAGTGCATTTTTATCTTCTAAACAGGTTTACGTCAGAAAACAAAAATATAAGACTAAGCCTCATTTGAAAACAAACCTAACCGAGGCAAACAAGCTATTTACTCTTGATTTAGTGTGATTTGGAGTTGGTCTTGTAGTAGGTATCAATAACTTCATTTCTAAATCTAAAATTATACAGATTACAGCTCTTTTTATCTTCGTTTGCAGTTGGATTTCTGTTTTTTATAATACCATACCATGATTGTGTTTTAAAGTTACTAAAATTATGTCACACAAATGTGAGAGTTTAGGTAGAGTTACAACTTAAAGTGAAGAGTTTATATTTTTCAAACTTTAGAAAATTTCAAACCATATCCCTATATAACCAACCAATAGGCACAACAAAAAGCTATAATAAAAATTATACACAAATGAACTTAGACTTTCTTTTTTTTTACAATATTATCTCACAACTCTTTCACATTGATCATCAATATGGCACCTCAAAGTAAGATTGATAAGATAAAAATGTAAGTACTCACAATGTTTCTTGGATTCATGCATACTCTGATATATACCATGCATGCTTGTATCACTACTGGACTAGTACACAAAGGAAAGAGGCATTAATTCAGGGAGGAGCAATCAACTGTCCCAGCAGCTCTAAAATGTGATTCACTTTTTAAGGAAATGGATGAAATTATACTCAAAGTGAAGCTTATAACCCTATGAGTGAATTCAGTGGAGATTGGAGGGGCGCAATTTAGGCCACTTCCCACGGCATGGCACGGCGGCGGCGCGGCGGCAACATGTCACTTTGCACAGCTGACTGCCGGACGGACCGCGCCCCGCGCCCCGCTTCTACGCCCCCCGCCTCCTTTGTACACCCCGGCGAGCCTGCGCCCTGCGCCCTATAGCTTTACTCTGCGTGCACATGCACACTGGGTGCAGCCATCCCACTCAATCAATTACCTACGCACTTGCGCGCACATCCCAGTGCCTCGACAATGTCGATTCATGATCGACTGCCACTGACTTTTGAGATCAACATTATGGAACAGCTGAAAACACCCCTCTAAATATTTCTACATGCAAGGCTTTTAGTTAGGGTAGTTAAAGTAACAGATATATAACTATTACGAAGTCAGGAAGTTATTGACCCCATAACGACCTGTAGGTACTGCACCACACGTGATTATTCAGCACAAAGAAAATATTGAGGGGGTCCAGTGCGAAAGCTACTGTCTTGATCCTGCGATATTTTGAAATTAAAGGCGAGATGAAAATTGCAAACTAAAAATAAGTTAGCAAAATAACAGAGAGTGAACTTGAACCAAAATGGGGCACACAGATTCACTCTCGTCACCTTCTAATGAGATCGAAGGAAGTCACCTGCCTGCCTATGAACTTTAGAGGTAACATTCAAATGATCTGATGAGAAAAAGTTAATACATATAACAACAATTTACCTGATAAAAGTGTTATATTCTGTCACAATTATTTTTACACCAACGAAGTTATAATTTTCATTGCAAAATTATTTTATCAAGCCCAAAGTTATTTGGTTATTTATAAACTCAACACTGTTATACTTTTTGTGCTTCACCGAATAAATCGAAAGTGAAGATGAACTGTGCCAATTTTTGCAATCAAGCAATATATTAGGCAAAAATCAAAAATTAAATGCACATCCTGTCTAGCACCGCCATGTTCCATTGAAATGAAGGATGACTGATTGGATTGAATGATTTGATTGAAACAAAGAATGAATCAATTTGCCTTTTTGTGCTCTCTTGTCTATTATATTTAAATTGTCTATGTAAACGATCTACACTACTACGATAGCAGTATTGATTTGGCAAATTATGCCGTTCGACGATGGATATATAAAACACAATGATAATAAAAATACTCCTACTCCTGTTTCCTACAACACAATTACTGTAGATCTACCTACACTAGCGATCGTTCAATCAAAGCGCATGTGTTGATCTCTTACCTACCTACAATATGGAGTCATTGGCTTGTTTGGTGTAGGAGGGGGCATTATTACGTTAGACTACGCTAATTATCATAAAACTTGATTTTTACCCGTGAAATTGTCAACGAAAGTGTCGGGAAACTAATTTCCTGCCAATAGTTTTGACAGACTACCGAGGTACTTATGCATTAATTTCACTACACTTTCGTGAAATACGTGATTTTTCATGCAACTTATTACAACCTAAATGTGAAAGTGAACAATTAGCATGCAATAAGTACGATAGTTCGATATTGATTGTCTTTTTTATTCGTATGCGTAAGATATTGATTGGTAAGATAGTTTCGATATTGACGGTGCCATAGTCTCAGCGACAATCAAAACAATTATTTTAACGTAACTAGTCTCACACGGTACTTCTACTGAAATTAATTCCATCATGTCATGCCACTGTGGCGGAGTGTAAATCTGACTTTACATAGGTACTACCAGTTATGTAGGTACACTTCGATTCACGAAAGATGACCACGGCGCAGAAGGCATATTTAAGGTCCCTAAGGAGGTGCGAGGTGAGGCGCGGGCGGAATGCCACAAGACCGGAGCGACGCCAAATTATTAAACCAACATTAAAAATTATTTTGTCTTAAGTCTTTTATTCATGAGTGTACGTGCCGCAGACGGCCGCCATTTGTAGTCATCTTTCGTGAATCGTACTGTACCTACACCCGCATCGTAGTTTTATAGTATACCAGCTATATAGGTACTCTATACTCTGTTTCTGGGATTGTTTGTACACTAAGCTATACTAGTCTATGTCCATTAGTCTATGGTGCATATAGTTCATTCATTCACTCTTAGCTGCTAACTTCACGTTCTATGTGTTCGATCATCATCCATCAGTCAAGCAAGCGGTTTTTATTCCCAAATTATCAATAAATTTGCCATGTTGTGGCAGTATCCGATTTATAATACTATTCTTGCATAATTTTGAATCGTTGGATATCAATAAAAGTGAGAAAGCAATCAGTTGCGCGTACAACGGTGCATATGCTTTGTTGTGAGAACCACCTTTATCTGCTGTCAGTCGAGTTCTAGTAACAGAATTTTTCTACAATGAAACATAGCCATAGTCGCCAGTGGAATCGTAGTTGTTGAGTGGCGCGTTGAGTGCGAAAGGAGCAGTGCGTCGTTTATGTTTCGTGATGAGATTGGTGTTTTTCTACGAAGCCGTATTGGGGAGAATGCACGGTGGTGTTTAGCCTCAGTGGCAGTGGCAGCAGACGTCAGTGTTGCGGGTCAGCATGGAGGCGAAGGACGAGGAGCGTATGCGGCGGCTGCGCCTGCTGGAGGAGCGGCTGTGCGACCCGCGCTCCACCGGCAACGTGGACTGCCTGTTGGACACCGTGACCGCGCTCGTCTCCGACTGCGACCACCCCGCCATCCGACGCATGAAGAACGTCGAAGCATACACCAGCAGATGTGAGTACTGCATAATAGAGTGTTTGAATAATCACTCGTAGTAAATTTGCTGGAGCTTACAACTCTTTATTCGCTGCCATTTTGATGTGGACACAGTCCGTATTCACAACATACATGGCACATATTTTGTTTACACATTTTATCGTTTACGATTGTGTTGGTTATCAAAATGTTATCATCTGTGATTCTAAAACATTGGTATAGATCTCTGTGTGTATGAACATTATGTTTCATATAGTTTGTTGAGCTTCAAAAAATTTAGCAAAAACTAAATAAACTGATTTCTGAACTGAGATAGCTAGTTTGGGTAACAATTCCATGCAACATGACAGAAGAGTTGAAGAAAAGAAATGGTTTGTATAATGGTATTTTTTCTTGCCATAGAACAAAGCTATTTCTGAAATGGAGAAAATTAATCGAAACCGACTTATATTCTGCCTCATTCTAGACCTTCTCTATGATTACCACTCCCCGTCACAGCCAGACTATTGACCTGACTACCTGTGCTAGGAACACTAGACGATGGCACTATTTCATATTTTCTTTTATTTATTTTTTTATTTATTAGGTTCACTGAACTTGATATAAACAGGCGAAGCTTAAAACATATATAATAATTATCATACTATGTGTACATCCTTCTTAGAGTGAACACAACACAGCATACCTAGAAAATAATGTTGTGTCATATGACAAACAAACACAATTGCCCTATGTGTAGGGAATTTGGATCTACAAAACCGATAGATGTTATGTTGTTATAAGAATGAAACGCAATAGAAAGTGTTGCAAATAATAAAACAATAATTTACCTTTTATCTTTAACAAAAATGTATAGTACTAATTAAGGTAGCTAAAGTTCCATTCAGTATATTGTATTTTCCATTTGCCTGTGTATTCTGATCCATATAATAATAATGAGTATTCATGTATGTGATTGTAAAGTGTTATTGTTATTACAGACCCATGATATCCTTTCAATAAAAGGAAATAACAATGACTTATTGAATGAAATAAATTTCATCCACAATTTTTAATGAAATGATATAGCAAATATTTAGTCAGCTCTACCCTGAATATAGAGAGTTGTAATATTTGCTAGTCTATTCAGTCCAATAATTGATTTTGTATGTATTGTTATAGATGAAGAGTTTGCATCAGAAATAGTTGATCTTCGTATGAAAGCAGCAGACTTTGACCTCATAAAAGTGATTGGTCGTGGGGCGTTTGGTGAAGTACAACTAGTCAGACAGAAGTCCACACATCATGTGTACGCTATGAAGCTACTCAGTAAGGTAGAAATGATAAAAAGGTCAGACTCCACATTCTTCTGGGAGGAGCGTCATATAATGGCACATGCAAATTCAGAGTGGATCCTCAAACTTCACTTTGCTTTCCAAGACCACAAATATCTCTACATGGTGATGGATTACATGCCCGGCGGAGATCTCGTCAGTCTCATGTCCAACTATGATATACCTGAAAAATGGGCCAAATTTTACACAATGGAAATAGTCCTAGCGTTAGATGTCATTCATGGCATGGGCTTTGTGCATAGAGATGTAAAGCCAGACAATATGTTGATTGACAAATACGGTCACTTGAAATTGGCCGACTTTGGCACTTGCATGAGGATGGGCCCAGATGGACTTGTCCGTGCTAGCAATGCTGTGGGCACACCTGATTATATCTCGCCCGAGGTCTTGCAGTCACAGAATGGGGAAGGTGTGTACGGCCGCGAGTGTGATTGGTGGGCAGTAGGAATATTTCTATATGAAATGTTAGTAGGCGATCCTCCTTTCTATGCGGACAGCTTAGTAGGAACATATGGAAAAATTATGGATCATAGAAACTCATTGCAATTTCCCGATGATGCGGAAATCTCAAAAGAAGCCAAATCCTTTATTCGAGGGTTGCTCACAGACAGAACCAAGAGATTGGGAAGAACCAGCGTGGATGAGATAAAACATCATCCCTTTTTCATAAATGATCAGTGGAGTTTTGAAAATCTGCGAGATTCCGTCCCACCGGTGGTGCCAGAGCTGTCCGGCGACGACGACACTAGTAACTTTGATGATATCGAAAAGTCTGATGCTCTAGATGAATCCTTTCCTGTGCCAAAAGCTTTTGTAGGAAATCACTTGCCTTTCGTCGGCTTCACGTACAATGTCGATTATCAGATATGCAGTAAATTCGGAAAGGAAGCCGACGTCGTAGATACGATTCCGAATAATCACATAAACAATGTGGGATCTGAAGCTATATTGCAGCTAGAAAAACTTCTCGAAAGGGAACGAGACGGGAAACGTAAACTGGAAGACGCGCAGGTCTCGATCTGCGCCCAACTGGAGGAGCTGGCGCAGAGAGACGCCAGGAATAAAAAAGTGATCGCCGACACCGACAAAGAGATAGCTCTCCTCCGTCACGATCTGCGGGAAATACAGCGGAAGGCCGAAATCGAATGCGAATCGAGAAAGAAGGCCGAGTTCAACCTCGTCGAGGCCAAGCGCCGGCTCGAGGAGGAACAGAGCAAGAGATCGAAGGAGATCAGCAATCTGCAAAACTACAACGAGAAATTCAACGCCCTCGAGAAGCAGCTGCAGGAGCTGCGCGAGAAACTGAAGCAGGAGTCGGAGGCCGCGGCCAAGTCGCGGAAGCAGGCCGCCGAGCTGTCCGCGGCGCAGGCCGCCGCGGCCGCCGTGACGGACGGCACGGTGGCCGGGCTGCGCGCGCAGCGGGACGCCCTGGAGCGCGAGCGGAGCGCGCTGGCCGACGAGCTGGGCGCCGTGAAGGCGGCCAAGCAGCGCTCGGACGCGGCCGTGGCCGAGGCCACGTCGCGGCTGAACGCGGCGCACACGGAGCTGGAGCGCTCGTCGTCGCGCCTGGCGCAGATCATGGCCGACAACCGGCAGCTGACGGAGCGCGTGGCGACGCTGGAGAAGGAGTGCGCGGGGCTGGCGCACGAACTGCGCGCCGCTCAGCACCTGTACCAGCAGGAGCTGCGCGCGCACCAGGACACGCAGCGCTCGCAGCTGCTCTCCAAGCAGGAGGCCAACCTCGAGCTCGTCAAAGGTGAGACGCTCCATCTCGCTCTATACTCCGCCTCCGAGGTACGGCTCGCGCTAGTCTCCTCTCATACTGATATTATGTGCTAAACTGTAAACTCTCCCGATGAGAATACATTCCGAAACCTTCACTTTTTGCATGCTTCAGGAGTATTGGAAAAGATATTTAAAGGTATTGTTCAGTTTGCTAATCTATCTATTTTATTATGTTCGTCCTTTAGTAATCGTGTGTCGTAGATACGTCCCATTAGTGGTCACGCTCATCTTCCACGTCGATCCTCGCTTCATTCTACCGATTTGCGCATTTAATCCGTCACCGATCGCAACTTCGGTCTCCATCCCGCGCTTTGCCCTTCCGGCTTCACCCCGGTCCATCGGTGTGGGTCCCGCGGCGCTCGCGCGCGGTTCGCTGACGGTCGGTCTGCCGCAGCGCTGCAGAACAAGCTGAACGAAGAGAAGGCGGCGCGGCAGCGCTCCGAGGCCGGCTGCCAGGAGAAGGACCGCCAGATGTCCATGCTGAGCGTCGACTACCGCCAGATGCAGCAACGCCTGCAGAAACTCGAGGGCGAGCATCGACAGGAGAGCGAGAAGGTGACGCTCTCATTCATATACATTGTGTATTCGTTTATAAACTCCCTTAGGAAAGTTGTCCGTCTACACAGTATATCTCCCGGCAGGTGATCGGGCTGGCGGCGGCGCTGGAGCAGGAGCGCGCGGCGCGCGCGGCGGCGGCGGGGGACACGGCGGCGGCGGAGGCGCTGGCGCGGGGCGCGGCGGCCGAGCGGGACGCGCGCGCGCGGGACGTGCTGGCGGCCAGGGCTGCGCTGCAGGACCTGGCGGAGAAGCTGGCCGCCGCCGCCGCCGAGCGCGACCTGCACCTCGCCCGGGTGAGTGCCCGCGACCTCGAGTCGCTTATCCACGGCAAAAGACTGAAACTCGACGGGCCGTCGACTCGATTTCGTTACTCGGGTGGCCCAGATACCTTGACCTTAACGAATTGAAACGGTGACGTCCTCGGTGTAGATAACCGGGCGGACTGTTGTTTAGCGAACTGCGATCGATTATTTTGTTGAAGTCGATGAACCTAAATTGTAAATTTTTATGTATTTCTTTATACATGCCACATACAAAAACTGTGATTTTGATTTGTTTACAAACTTTACTGGCTTAAATTTCAACTTGTATAGCTACTCTGTATGTCGTGGCACTGTGTCATTTTCTAAATTATATGCAATATCGCGTGGTCAGTTGTCTCTTGATAAACCTGACTGCCCCATTCTGCGCTATCGACATTTTAATTGTTTACGATAACCTGCCATAACGTAGCGTTCCCAAAGTAGATTAGAAATTGAACACGCACAAACTTCAACAATTCAATTCAATACAACCAGTTGCTAAATCTTGTTCATAAATAACGATTAACACATATTATTACATACAATATTTATTGTATTATACTCTGTTTTAATAAATGAATAAAAAAAACAAAGATTCTAACTACAGTAAGCAAGTATATGCCAAAAAAAGAAAAAAGCGTACCCCGAAAACCATGCTGTAGATATTTCTTTTCAATTTTACCTTTTAACCTGCGTCTCCAACCAAGTACTATTGATGGAAACCACCTTAATGTCGCAAGTAGGTCAAACATCAATACTGTTTGTATGTAGTTTTCACGGTGATCTCTCGGCGAGTACCGTTTCGTATGACGTGGCGTACAGACAGACCTCGCTACCTACGTCGCACGCAACGAGCTTTACATAGTTTTATTGTACGAAAATCAATATGACTATGAGTTCGTAGATGATGCAGTCATCGTGCCGTCATATACACTGAAGATCTCGGCTGAGGTCATGTTTACAAACGTGTACCGTTGACCCAGTGATAATCTCCGGGTTATTCTATCTTAGATTAATTGATAACTTCTATTCATTGAATTAAACTGCATTGATTATTATTAAAGTAAACTTATAAGAGTATGCATTCTTCGGATCTTGGGATTTGAAATGTATAAACTAGAAGGTATTCAAATGTAGGAAGTATAGGGACTCCTTATCGAGATGGGAATGAAGAAGTCGCAGTACAACCCACTGCTATGTCTTATCTAAGTAAATTACAAACATAACCCAAGCATAGCAAGGAATTACTTTAACAAGTTCCTCAACTGTTTCTTGTGAATTAATCATATTCTCATCGCGCCGAAATAGACTGTCCTCCGGCATTACGACATAGTGAGTCATTGTAGTCGGCAAACATGCACACATTCACGCGCACCACAACATTTGCCTTATACGAGAGCGATACCTGCGCGTGCGCCGCGGAGACGTCCCCAAATAAATAAACACGCTACGTACCTACGCAGCCGTCTCCACACTTGTATGCCTCACTCGCGACAATGATTTGACTCAATTAATAGAATATTTATTCATAAAATTTTCAAGGAATATTGTCAATTATCATTACACGTCGTATACGCTGGTAGGTTTTATTAATTTACTCAGTTTTATTTCTATGATTGAGTTTACGAATTACCGCGAACCTGAGAGACGCACGTTGTTGTAGGTATACATACCTAGTTCTCGGATAATTTGTTCTTTGGTAAAAAAAAAATGGAACAAATTGTAAGCATCGCCGTTGGTTGTGCGCTTACATAAATTAAATTGATGTAAGGCCTGGTGATGTAGGTATTGTTGTAGATGGAGGATGATAAATACATTACGTATAGGTATTGCATTCGCGCTGCCGGCTCACGAGCATCAAGTACGAAAAAGTATTCATTGCCGACCTTGATATTTATGACACTAACTTTGAGATTCATTCAGTAGATAGGATTATCATATTATTGTGAACAAATACACAATAAAACATTTTCAATGGCATATTGTTTAAAAACGGCGTGCCAATGCTAATAAGGGTTATAAAAACTTGATATTATAACGATCTACGGATTTTATACATTTATTGATTACATAACCGGACTAATCGGCTTGCGATGAGTTCATAATATAATGCCATAAGCACGAAGATTACGGAGAATGCAAAGCTCTCACTATTCAACAAGTTTTAGTTTTCAATCGGGTCTAACAAACACGAGAAAAAGGTTAGGCGCCTCTTTCCTAGAATAGTATACACAGATGCTTTGTCAAACCTTGATAAATATTCTTGGAAGCAAAGTGGGTTCGATATCTAAGACTTCTAGTACCGACGGACTGATAAATCAAGCATAAACTTTAATTTATAACTTCACACAGCGTATCTTTGGAACCGAGGTGCGAGGAGGCGATTTATCGAACGAGTATTTTTATCATTCGCCCGTATTGTTACGTCCATAAGGTACCGAATTGTTCCTTTAGATAGATTAAAGTATTTTTCATAAAACAAGAATGGTGACAAAAAAGTAGAAATAAAAAATTAGTTCATAGTATAACATAAAACACATAAAAAATTATTCATAGTATTATTTTCTTGGGTAGTTTACGTGAATCTCAGGATATTTTCTGGAAGATCTGAGACCAGAGATTTATGCGCGATCTCTAGGAACATAATAGAGATACATCAATCAGAACATGTGCCAGCGTCGATCAAACGCTTGGCAATATTATACTCGTAGTCACGCCAATAGAACACTCTCGTAATGAACTTGACACCCATTAATATACAGGAATGCCTCGTTGTACTCGTGGCAATTTCCTGAACATCTTCAAGTGGCGCTAATAGTGTTGCAGAATAAAATTGTACTTATCATATTATTTACGACTATTGTTGCGTGGAGCCGCGGTGCGATTTCCTAGAAAGATGTGCACTATTGATGTTATGTAGAAACTAATAACACGTTATACGTGTAGGCAATATTATGATCGAATCGAATGTCGAACCGCACAGTCGAACGGAATGCGTAATCGATAATCGTCAGTAGCTCCGATATGGCCGAGGTCCACAGCAATTTGATAAAGGTGAAATATTAGGTCAAAATATTAGGTCAAATATCTCCCGCAAATCGCGCCCTTATCTGTATAAAAGGAAACAAAATATTGATGTCGTAAAGTCAGTCCCGTTATGTGTATAGGAATGCGTTAACCCTTCGACCGTCCGTTTGCAGAGCGAGGAGCTGCGGTCGCAGCTGGAGAACGAGCAGCACTACTGCCACCTGTACCGCAGCCAGGCCAACGAGCTCAGCGCGCAGGTGGACGACAGCTCCCGCGCCGCCAGGGACCTGGAGCAGGAGCGGGCCAGCCTGCTGCACCAGCTGCAGCTGGCCATCGCGCGCGCCGACTCCGAGGCCATCGCCAGGTGAGGCCGAGGGACCTGCTTGTAATGTGCAGGACTCTGTAGGGTGGAATATTCTTTCTCGTGTTCATATATCCAGCCCGGTCACTAGTCTCTAGATCTACACACTACCATGCGAGACTGTGGTCGAAGTCTAGAAAAAAACCGCAGTTGTAATTCGATTGCGGAACTAACAGCCGGTGTGTTGTCGTAGGTCGATAGCGGAGGAGACGGTGGGCGAGCTGGAGAAGGAGAAGACCATGAAGGAGCTGGAGATGCGCGACGCGCTGGCCCAGCACCGCGGCGAGCTGGCGGCGCGCGACGCCACGCTGCAGGCGCTGCGGGACCGCGACCACGAGTCGCGCGCCACCATCGACCTGCAGCGGAAGGTACCCCCGCGAGGATCGCAGTATCAGACCTTGATTATGACTATGTTGGTTTGTGCGATGCGTATGAACGTTTGTCCACCCTCTACTCTGCAGGAGGTGGACGAGCTGCGGCGCAGCGGCACGGCGCTGGCGGAGCGCGTGGCGGCGCTGCAGCGGCTGCAGGACGAGCTGGACCGGCTCAACAAGAAGCTCAACTCTGAGATCATGCTCAAGCAGCAGGCGGTCAACAAGCTCGCTGAGATTATGAACAGGTGGGGTATTTTTTATCTTGGAAATACTTTTATTTATAGTATGACGTATCACTTTTACTTACCTTAAAAAAGATTGAGGTTCTCGATTCTTCGGTAGAATGGTTATGATTCACGTTCTATCACTTTAATTTGTAAAAGTAAAAAAAAACATAAATTAATAAATGTATAACTTTTTCAAGTTCCATAATAATTTCCACAGAAAAGACATGAACCCTGCGACGACGAAGACCAAGAGCAAGATGTCCGTGCGCAAGGACAAGGACTACCGCAAGCTGCAGCAAGAGCTGACGCGAGAGAAGGAGAAGTTCGACCAGCACGTCGTCAAGCTGCAGCGGGACCTGCAGGACGCGCAGCAACAGCTGCTGGACGAGCAGACCACGCGCGTGCGCCTCGCCATGGAGGTACGCCATCTCCCCCTCCCCTCCCCCTCCCCCTCCCGTCAGCTGCAGCGGGACCTGCAGGACGCGCAGCAACAGCTGCTGGACGAGCAGACCACGCGCGTGCGCCTCGCCATGGAGGTACGCCATCTCCCCCTCCCCTCCCCCTCCCCCTCCCGTCAGCTGCAGCGGGACCTGCAGGACGCGCAGCAACAGCTGCTGGACGAGCAGACCACGCGCGTGCGCCTCGCCATGGAGGTACGCCATCTCCCCCTCCCCTCCCCCTCCCCCTCCCGTCAGCTGCAGCGGGACCTGCAGGACGCGCAGCAACAGCTGCTGGACGAGCAGACCACGCGCGTGCGCCTCGCCATGGAGGTACGCCATCTCCCCCTCCCCTCCCCCTCCCCCTCCCGTCAGCTGCAGCGGGACCTGCAGGACGCGCAGCAACAGCTGCTGGACGAGCAGACCACGCGCGTGCGCCTCGCCATGGAGGTACGCCATCTCCCCCTCCCCTCCCCCTCCCCCTCCCGTCAGCTGCAGCGGGACCTGCAGGACGCGCAGCAACAGCTGCTGGACGAGCAGACCACGCGCGTGCGCCTCGCCATGGAGGTACGCCATTTCCCCCTCCCCCTCCCGTCAGCTGCAGCGGGACCTGCAGGACGCGCAGCAACAGCTGCTGGACGAGCAGACCACGCGCGTGCGCCTCGCCATGGAGGTACGCCATCTCCCCCTCCCCCTCCCGTCAGCTGCAGCGGGACCTGCAGGACGCGCAGCAACAGCTGCTGGACGAGCAGACCACGCGCGTGCGCCTCGCCATGGAGGTACGCCATCTCCCCCTCCCCTCCCCCTCCCCCTCCCGTCAGCTGCAGCGGGACCTGCAGGACGCGCAGCAACAGCTGCTGGACGAGCAGACCACGCGCGTGCGCCTCGCCATGGAGGTACGCCATCTCCCCCTCCCCCCCCCCTCCCCCTCCCGTCAGCTGCAGCGGGACCTGCAGGACGCGCAGCAACAGCTGCTGGACGAGCAGACCACGCGCGTGCGCCTCGCCATGGAGGTACGCCATCTCCCCCTCCCCTCCCCCTCCCCCTCCCGTCAGCTGCAGCGGGACCTGCAGGACGCGCAGCAACAGCTGCTGGACGAGCAGACCACGCGCGTGCGCCTCGCCATGGAGGTACGCCATCTCCCCCTCCCCTCCCCCTCCCCCTCCCGTCAGCTGCAGCGGGACCTGCAGGACGCGCAGCAACAGCTGCTGGACGAGCAGACCACGCGCGTGCGCCTCGCCATGGAGGTACGCCATCTCCCCCTCCCCCTCCCGTCAGCTGCAGCGGGACCTGCAGGACGCGCAGCAACAGCTGCTGGACGAGCAGACCACGCGCGTGCGCCTCGCCATGGAGGTACGCCATCTCCCCCTCCCCCTCCCGTCAGCTGCAGCGGGACCTGCAGGACGCGCAGCAACAGCTGCTGGACGAGCAGACCACGCGCGTGCGCCTCGCCATGGAGGTACGCCATCTCCCCCTCCCCTCCCCCTCCCCCTCCCGTCAGCTGCAGCGGGACCTGCAGGACGCGCAGCAACAGCTGCTGGACGAGCAGACCACGCGCGTGCGCCTCGCCATGGAGGTACGCCATTCCTTAGCAGGCGGAGAGGACATTGTTGCATTGGCTCATTAACAATTCAACGTACCTGCAGGTGGACAGCAAGGACGCCGAGATCGAGCAGCTGAAGGAGAAGCTGGCGGCGCTGACCAGCGAGACGGCGTCGCAGTCCTCCGCCGACGCCGAGGACGGCGAGACGGAGCAGACGCTGGAGGGCTGGCTGTCCGTGCCCTTCAAGCAGAACATCCGCCGCCACGGCTGGAAGCGCCAGTACGTCGTCGTCTCCTCCAAGAAGATCATCTTCTACAACTCCGAGAGCGACAAGCAGAACTCCACGGACGCCGTCATGATATTGGACTTGAGGTGAGCTTTGTAGTTCAACTTCTTTAGTGGAGATTCGTAGGCACGATTCGTTACATTACTCAACCGACGCACTCATAGTGCGTGCAGTTTTGTGCAAGGTTATGATGCTTCCAGACACGCGCCGTTCACAGAAAACAGACGAGCACAGGCGTTATAGCACTTTATTGTCAAAAAATTAAATTTGGACTTCGTGCTCGCTGTGTTCGTCCGCCTGCGGCGAATGAGTGGAAGCTACATTAGTGAGAAATTTCTCGTTGAACCCGACGTGTCGTTTCCAGCAAGGTGTTCCACGTGCGCTCGGTGACGCAGGGCGACGTGATCCGCGCCGACGCGAAGGACATCCCGCGCATCTTCCAGCTGCTGTACGCCGGCGAGGGCGAGGCGCGCCGGCCCGGCGAGACCGACCAGCAGCCCGAGGCCGCCGACCACACCGGTAACCCCGCCGGCTCGCGTGCTGGCCACGCGGGTCCCCTCACTGCCGTGAGGAGGATTAGGCCACCCATCACATGTGTCCAGATCGGTGGATAACATGCATGTGTAATGACTTGGGCATGTGGGGTACCTCTCGACGTTTTCCTTTGCCGAAAAGCGAGTGATAATTACGTACATACTCGCACCCTGTTCAAGTTTAAACCTTCGCGCGCTGCATTATTTTTATACCGTGCCTACCCTTGTTTTTTATATGTTCAGTTGCTTGCTTTTCTGCTGAGTAAAACGAGTCAGTCGCATTATTGAATTTTATTACCAAAATTATACCACACCCCCCTATATGGTCCTGGATCTACGCCGGATAATCATACCAGTTCACCATAAGATTGAGGAAGAAGTTTCCATCAGATTGAAGAGTGGAGCGCAAATTAATGCTACGGGGATTGCGCGTCACCAGAGTGGTCGAGAGTTCAAAGTCCAAAAGTGCAACGTGCAGGATAAAAGTGATTTAATTTAGAACCCAACACTCAAATCAGGTATAATTAGGTATAAGTCGACGTAAAATAAGGTCAGTAACAGTTCTTTCATATTAAAAATACATTTAGTGGTGTAAAATCATAAAGTGTGTTCGTCAGTAGGTACTTAATAATTAATATTATAAATACTACGTAATAAGTACCATTGTATAATAATTCGCACTCTGATATTTATTCATATTGTAAAACATCGTATTTGAAATAGGTATCTTGATGTCATTTATTTTGCATTGTAGTTTCTAGGTACCTACCTACTTTGTGTATAAAAAAAATATAATAGTCTAAGTACTTTAGTAAACCTGTTGCCTGTATCAGTTCCAGGTAAACGGTGCCGGTCTCCCAGAATGTCCGAGGATAAAGAGCTCATTAAAAAACGTGGCAGTATCAAAGGTCGAGTTACTGCTTTCGCGAATTGGCTGATGACTTTGAAATCGCTGAGTTCCTCGGATGCCAGGGAGTTACAATTACGCATCGGTAAGATGGAATCCTTATACGACCAATACGATGAGGTACAGTTAAAAATTGAGTGTAGTACTGATAACAGTGATGCCCAGCTAAGTGAAAGAACTGACTTTGAAGGTCAATATTATCGGATAATTGCCGACGCTCAGGAAATGTTAGATACCTATCAAAAGGTTCAAGAGAAAGCAGAAAGTGCGTCAAGTTTTCGTTCCAATAATAAGCTTGTTAAGTTACCCACTATTCAGCTGCCAAAATTTGGAGGTTCATACGAGAAGTGGTTAGAGTTCCATGACACCTTCTCAAGTTTAATCGATAACAATGATCAGATAGACGAAATAAATAAATTTCACTACTTGAGGGCGTCATTGGAAGGTTCGGCTGCTGTGGTTATCCAATCTATTGAGTTTTCCGCTAATAACTATCCAGTGGCTTGGAAGCTCTTGTGTGAACGGTTTGATAACAAACGTTTGTTGATACAAAATCACGTGTCAGCTTTATTCAACATAGAACCGGTCACAAAAGAGTCATCCGCTGTTTTGAAGCGCGTAATAGATCAATTAAACAAGAATTTACGTGCATTAGAATCATTAGGTCAGCCCGTTGAACATTGGGACACACTTTTGATTTATCTCGTCACACAGAAGTTGGATACGAAGACATTTCGTGAGTGGGAGGAACACAAAGGTAGTTTATCTAAAGATAAGCCGATCAGTTTGGTAGCCTTTTTGGAATTTATGCGTAATCGTGCAGATTTAATTGAGACGATTGAGTTATCACAAAATAATGCGACAACTAGCAAACAGGCGTCAAAAATAAAGGCTATGGTTTCTTATCAGAGTAATGACTATAAAAATAACACGTCTTCATCGTCAATGAAACCATGCCCTAACTGTAATGAAGAACATTATTTAAATAACTGTCCAAAGTTTCTCGCTCTGAGTAGTGATGCGCGATACAAGTTATTGCCTACTTATAAAATATGTTTTAATTGCTTCCGTAGTGGACACTACGCTAATTCGTGTAAACGGCCAGGTTGTAAATTGTGCAAGCGTAAACATCACTCACTCATTCACATAAACGAGTTCGGTGCATCAAAACAGCCGTCTACGTCTGTGCCTACAGCTACAACAGCTGATTGCGATAGCAGCAGCCGTACGAGGAACTCGCTGCCTACTGTGCCAAATTCTGAGAGCGCGAGTGTCACACTCACGGGAACTATTGCCACTGCATGTGAGAAGTCAGGTCAGTGTGATGTTTTATTATCCACTGCGTTAGTAAAATTGTATGATTGCTACAATCGTGAGGTCATCGCCCGTGCGATTCTGGATAGCGGTAGCACTTCGTGTTTAATGACCGAGCGATTACATAAACAATTGAACTTACCTGCTGATCGCACTGATAGGACCGTCGTAGGTATAAATAATAAAACATCGAAGATCAATCAAATGTGTCGCTTGCCTATAAAGTCGTTATGTGATAGTTTTTCAACTTACCTAAGTTGTTTTATCCTGCCGTCGATTACCGAGAACGTTCCTGGGTGTCAGATTGATGTTAGGAATCTAAAAATACCATCAGACATTTGTTTAGCTGACCCTCAGTTTTATTCGTCATCCGCCATTGATTTAATCATTGGCGCTGATGTATTTTGGGACATTTTAGGTTCGCAAAATATAAAATTAGGAGATGGAAAGCCGGTACTTTATGAAACTAGACTAGGTTGGATAGTTTCCGGTCCTGTTAATGGCGGCCGCGTACCTACGCTTTCACAAGTTAAATGTAATTTTACCAAGGTTGATTCTTTGGCTTCCCACTGTTCTGATGATGACCTCCAAAACCAATTAATGCGTTTTTGGCAGCTTGAAGAAGTTAGCCCTCAGTCATCTCATTATTTTCCAGAGGAGAAGCAATGCGAAGAACAATTTGTAAAAAATACAACTCGCCTCGCGGACGGTAGGTTCTGCGTTCGGATCCCATTAAAACAAACACCGAGCGTGTTAGGTGATTCTTATCAGCGAGCTAAACACTGTTTGCTTTCTTTAGAGCGCAGACTTAAAAGTAATGATTCATTTAGAAAAATGTATGCAGACTTTATGTCTGAATATGAATCGTTAGATCACATGACAGAGTGTGAACCGATTACATCGGGCCCTCATTATTTCATCCCTCATCATGGCGTGCTTCGTGAGAGTAGCACGACGACCAAACTACGGGTCGTATTCAATGCAAGTAGTCCTACTACCTCGGGAGTTTCGTTCAATCAAATCCAAATGATTGGGCCTACAGTACAAGATGACCTATTGTCGATACTTTTAAGGTTCAGACAACATAAATACGTTATAGTTGCAGACATTGAGAAAATGTACAGATGCATAGTAGTACATCCTGATTCCAGACCGCTGCAACAAATAATTTGGCGTGATCAAACTCAACCCAATTCTGAAATGAAATGTTATGTTCTGAACCGGGTGAGTTATGGCACGGCTAGTGCGCCGTATTTAGCAACTCGCTGCCTAAAACAGATAGGTTTAGACTGTAAGGACCCTAAAATATCTGAAGTCATTCTTCACGATTATTATGTTGATGATTTGTTGAGTGGAGGGGATGAGTTAAGTGAAGTTTTACATATACGCAACCAGGTTACCGCCGAGCTCGCCTCAGCGTGTATGCCTCTTAGGAAATGGAAGTCCAATGAGCCTCAATTGTTACCAGAAACTGATTCGTTATCATCCGAATTTAACATCGGAGATACTGAATGCAGCAAAACGTTAGGCCTCGGGTGGCACTCAGTGCAAGATCAGTTCTACTTTTCCATCAGTCCAACCATAGCAAAGGGGAACACAAAGCGTGATATTCTATCGGTCATTGCTCAGATATTCGACCCTTTAGGGCTCATCTCACCTTGTGTTATCTTCATGAAACTTATATTACAGAAACTGTGGTTGCAACGACTGTCTTGGGATGATGAGTTGCCACCAGAGATCAACCAGGCATGGGTCGAAGTGGTCGACAGCCTGCCAGGTCTGAACAGCCCACGCATACCGCGACGTGTCATCTGTGACTCACATTCCTCTCTGGAATTGCACATTTTCACAGATGCGTCTGAGCGTGCGTATGGCGCTTGCATTTACGTTCGGAGTACTAACGATAAGGGTGAGGTCTCAGTTAACTTACTAATCTCGAAAAGCCGAGTCGCTCCAATCAAGCCCACAACAATACCACGACTCGAGCTCTGCGGTGCTTTGCTTGGCGCTCGCCTGTACGAAAAGGCCAATGCTGCATTGCGAGCTCGAATCGAGCATGTTGTGTTCTGGACGGATTCCATGATTGTCCTAGGTTGGCTTAAAATGTTGCCTTCTAAGTTACAACCATTTGTGCGTAATCGCATAGCTGACATTTTAGAAACAACTGCCAGTTGTACTTGGAGACACGTTCCGACTGATGAGAACCCCGCGGATATAATATCGCGCGGTGTTAGTGTTAGTTCTCTCCAGTCTCTCACCTTATGGTGGCATGGTCCAGATTATTTAAAACGCGATCCCTCGCACTGGCCTGCGACTCCAAGTGCTGTTGACAAGTTGCCTGAAACTCGAACTGAAGTTTCATTACATGTAAACAATTTAACCTCCTGCGAACTTATTGATTTCAGTCGTTTCTCAAATCTTTCCAGGCTTCAACGCACCGTAGCATATGTGCTAAGGTTCGTTAACATTGTAAAAAAAAGGGACTAAACATGAACACACACATTTAACTTGTGACGAGTTAGATAATGCGCGATGTTTAATAATTAAGCTGTCTCAAATTCAATCTTTCCCTGAATATACTTTGTTAGTAAAAAAGCAAGATTTGCCTATCAAGAACCCACTGACAAAATTTAATGTTTATTTAGATAACAATAGTTTAATTCGCGTGGGAGGTCGGTTAGATAATTCTAATTTCAAATTTGAGAAGAAGCACCCCATTATTTTACAGTCCACACATCAAGTTACGAAGTTGTTATTCGAATTTGAACACAAAAGGTTAATGCATGCCGGCCCTCAACTTTTACTGGCTACAATAAGGGAAACTTATTGGCCAATAGGTGGTCGCAATTTAGCTAAGAAATGTTTCCGTCAATGCGTGCGTTGCAATCGCATGAAGGGTAAAACGTATAACCCACTGATGGGTAATTTACCACAGCAGCGACTTGAACCAGATGGATACCCATTCGAGAGTGTAGGCGTGGACTACGCGGGCCCAGTGGCCGTCGCTAGTCGCACAGGTCGAGGCTGTAGGCTCAGCAAGTCGTACATAGCTATTTTCGTATGTTTCACGACCAAGGCTGTACACCTGGAGTTAGTGGGTAATTTAACAAGCAATTACTATTTACTTGCATTACGCAGATTCATTTCACGCAGAGGAAAGCCCACTCATATTTTTTCAGATAACGGTACCTCATTTGTTGGCGCGTATAATGATATTTCGAAGTTTTTGAAAGGTAATTGTGACACTCTGGCTGCTGAGACCGCTCGGGATAGCATCAACTTTCATTTTATTCCTGCATACAGCCCTAATTTCGGAGGACTCTGGGAGGCTGGTGTCAAGTCGACAAAATATCATTTAAATAGAGTGCTGGGCAATTGTAATTTAACATTCGAGGAGCTTACTACTACGTTGGTGCAAATCGAGGCGATACTTAACTCTCGGCCACTCTCTCCGTTGTCGTCGGATCCAGAAGACTTGACGCCGCTCACGCCGGGTCATTTTCTCATCGGCCGCCCTCTCACTGCCTTGCCAGAGAGGAATTACCAGGACAAACCAGTAAACAGATTGACACGCTTCCAGCGCATTGCGCAGTTACGCCAGCATTTTTGGACAAGGTGGAGTAAGGAGTACGTAGCTGAACTCCAGCAGCGAGTCAAATGGCGACGCAGCAAGTACTCCCTCCAGAATGGAACTTTGGTCCTACTCAAGGAAGATGGCATCCCTCCTCTAAAATGGAAGCTTGGACGTGTCGTCGCTGTGCATCCTGGTCCTACTGATGGCATATGTCGTGTTGCTGACATACGAGTGTCGAATGGCGTAGTACGGCGAAGCTTCAGCAAGATAGTCCCTCTGCTGCCAGAAGATGATGTCTCCCGTTGAAAGACGAGCTTTCAACGCGCGGGGGCATGTTCAAGTTTAAACCTTCGCGCGCTGCATTATTTTTATACCGTGCCTACCCTTGTTTTTTATATGTTCAGTTGCTTGCTTTTCTGCTGAGTAAAACGAGTCAGTCGCATTATTGAATTTTATTACCAAAATTATACCACACCCCCCTATACACCCCCTGTTTGAGAGGCGAACGTTTGCCAAGTAGGCTATTGTCATCTTCACCTTTTCTGCTACCGTTTTATGTGAGTTTACGTGTGAGACTCCAGCACGTGCAGGGTGATATTCTTCCGGCCAATGACGGTCGGCACCGCCTCACTCGCCCCTGTGCCCCGCAGGCAACACGGTGCAGCACAAGGGGCACGACCTGGTCAGCATCACGTACCACATCCCCACGGCGTGCGAGGTGTGCACGCGGCCGCTGTGGCACATGTTCCGGCCGCCGCACGCCTACGAGTGCCGCCGTGAGTATGCGCCGGAGCCCCGCCCGCGCCCGCGTCCGCACCGCGCAGCACCCAGCCCTCGCTCCGTTGCAGGGTGCCGCATGAAGATCCACGCGGAGCACGTGGCGGAGGGCGAGGGCGTCGCCGCCTGCAAGCTGCACGCGGACCGCGCGCGCGAGCTGCTGCTGCTGGCGAGCGGCGCGCCCGACCAGCGGCGCTGGGTGGCGCGGCTGGCGCGCCGCGTGCAGCGCTACGGGTACCGCGCCGCGCACCACCACAGCCACGACCACACCAAGCTGTCGCCCAGGTAGGGAGCAGCGGCGCTGGGTGGCGCGGCTGGCGCGCCGCGTGCAGCGCTACGGGTACCGCGCCGCGCACCACCACAGCCACGACCACACCAAGCTGTCGCCCAGGTAGGGAGCAGCGGCGCCGGGTGGCGCGGCTGGCGCGCCGCGTGCAGCGCTACGGGTACCGCGCCGCGCACCACCACAGCCACGACCACACCAAGCTGTCGCCCAGGTAGGGAGCGGCGGCGCCGGGTGGCGCGGCTGGCGCGCCGCGTGCAGCGCTACGGGTACCGCGCCGCGCACCACCACAGCCACGACCACACCAAGCTGTCGCCCAGGTAGGGAGCGGCGGCGCCGGGTGGCGCGGCTGGCGCGCCGCGTGCAGCGCTACGGGTACCGCGCCGCGCACCACCACAGCCACGACCACACCAAGCTGTCGCCCAGGTAGGGAGCGGCGGCGCCGGGTGGCGCGGCTGGCGCGCCGCGTGCAGCGCTACGGGTACCGCGCCGCGCACCACCACAGCCACGACCACACCAAGCTGTCGCCCAGGTAGGGAGCGGCGGCGCCGGGTGCGCGGCTGGCGCGGGACTAGGGAGCCGGCTGTGCCACTGTGGCTGTGCTACCGTCACGGGTAGAGTGGGAACTCTACCCGTGACGGTAGCCGAAGACACGGGCTTAGTCACGAACGACTTCCGTGCCCATCAAATCCGTTCGTTCGATAATTGCCTCGAGCAGGCGATCGTGTAGTGTGGTCGATGTCAGTCACCTCTACAAACTGTCCAAGTACACCGCGACTAGTGTATAAGGGGCATTAAATGTTTACCGTTTCTAGGGACTCGATGCGATCGAATCTGAAGTCGGCGTACATGAACGCATCGCAGCGCAGCTCCACGCTGCCGGCCAACGCCTCGCTGCCGCGGCAGTGACGCGGCCGGGGGCGGTGGCGGGGGCGGGGGCGGCGGCGGGGGCGGCGGCGCCCGGCCGGGTGCGCCCCCGACCATTCGCCGCGACGCTCTCGAATACGCCCCGGCAGCATCGAATGCGCCTCGTGTCCGCGTGTGACTTCCGTCGGACTTGCGATACACAATGTTAGAGCTCGTGGGACACCACGACGTGCGACGCGACAGTGCGACGTTCGTCCGCTTGCCGATCTGTATTTACGAAATTTGTTTACCTATTCTGAATCTATTTACCGATTTGTACCTATTTCGATTGTATAAATTAGCTAGTCGTCTAATGTATTTTTAGCGTGTTCTGTCCGTAATTTTGTTATTACGAGAGCGGCGTCGCGGCCGCCATCGTTACTTATGTTCTGATGATGTACTTATGGGCGTAATATTTCATACTTATTTAAAAAAAAATCTTATTCGCAAGGGAATTGACCGTCTCGCTTGTAAGCTTTTGTTTGACGAGATATATTTTTTTACATGACTAGAGTAAGTGTCGGCCTCTGGTTTATACAACGGGTGCTACGATAGGCCATAAGCTGTGACGACAGTCGTGAAAATAGAACACCCCAGTGGTCCGTTATAAAAATTCTGAAATAAATAGCAGTAATTATTATTATGGTTTATTAGGGTTGGCTCCTTTTTTGTAATGCTTAGTTCTATTGCGTTGATATTAAAACACTCATTCACGTGTTGGCCCAATCATTTATTTTATAAGTGATGTAATATATTAATAACATACCGAGAATGTGATGTTTCGTGCCTGAAGTCCTATACTACTATACTATAATACGACTAAATTCGTGAGACGCATGGTTCTGTGTGTAGTTGCAATTTTCTGACTGGTCTGATGTTGTCACTTGCCTCACATAGCAACAATAGATCGTCTAAAATGTGTGTGTCAGTAGGAATAGGCCTAATTTTAGCAATAATTAGTGTTTCACAGCTTATGTATTTTTAAATAAGTACTGCAACACAAATGTAAGAACGACTCGTTACGTCGCGGGGGTACAAATTTGGAGTAACCTGAGATATCGTAGCGACCTCGTTTTGGTTGCTATAATAACCTGTAAAGTATGGTGATATTTTATATAATTATATTTTATTTTATAGTATCCTGTAGCATCGAATATAGTGTGATTAACTCTTACCATAATATTATCTTCTTATAGAAGTGAGAAGACGGTGTTTATGGCAATAATATTATCTGAATTTTTAATAGGCAGCATTATTCATCGTAGGACGAGAATTTGGCTCACTTTTATACACACAATTTACACTGTTATCGAGCTTTCGCTTAAACTAATACCTAGGGCGTATCTATAAGTATACAATACATAGGTATGACTGTCACTAAATCGATAACTCGTATGTATACTTATTTGTAACTTCATTTGTTTGATAACATTTTAACATATTTCCAAATATTATGCTTGTTATTGTACAAAGTTGTTCAGTTGCTTTGTGTGTATTCATGTTTTACATAGTGAAAGGGAAGCAAGCGGGAATTGATGTAAATTATTTGCACAATAATTTATTAGTCCTACATCACTGTTACACTAGACACTTATTCACTTGATCATTTCTGAGCTAACGAATATACAGTGCCATAAGTGTGTTATTTTGTAGAAAAATCTTTCCAATTATTGCTCAAATGGATTATAGCCACCATGATACTTAAATGAAAAAGACTCTTCGATGGGCTTCCGGTACCGCGATCAATTTGTAGAATCTAATTAAAAATGAAATTGAGCTTGTAGTTAAGTTACGCAACCTACGAAATTGTTCTGCTAATAATAATAATTGTTCTAAAAACATTTTTGAAAGTTTTTTTCCTCGGGAGTGTACTTTCGATTTTAGTCTATTTGGAACTAAACCCAGCCCTGGATATTCAGTTTTTTTAAGGCGAGGCAAAAACTGAAAAATGCCGTTCCCGGCCACTTATATACAGTGTGATTCACTATGAGTGTCGGAGCCATCAAGGGGGTAAATACGATCAATTTTATACACAAATCACCCCCCCCGTAAGTAGGGCTTCTGATAAAACTGCCATTGCTAGTACAAAACGTTGATCTTCATAACTGATGTGGCTGATTATTTAATGTCTTTTTTGGAACATATTAAAATCGATAGTAGACTTTTGTCGTGTACGAGTTAAACGCGTACTGAAATCAATTAACTGGACAGTGTCTCGCAATAAATTGTATACTAATGTTGTTATTTTATAGTAAAGTGTGTTTCGTTACATGCCATCAAACCTAGTTTGAAATTAATAACACACAATCTTCGGTCTAAGCATGATTTCATTTGCGGCGTTGTAATGGCCTTACAGTACCTAATTTTTTGTGATTTAAACGAAGTCTAATGATAATATGAAGTATGAAAAATATGAAGCCTTGTATGATAATATTAAATATATGTACAATAAATCTTTTTAGTGATTTGAAAGTACAAAGTTGTGTCGGCAGAGGTCACAACGTTACACGTAACACTGCACGCGTTCAGTGAAGCGAGAGATCGCGCGGCGACCTCGTCCGTGTGTCGGATCAGGGCTCGTGGAGGCAACAGTTTATTATATAAATATTTATGTGACGTGGATAGGGTACGGTGACCGATCAGTATCGAGGGGAAGGCTCTGGGCTGTGATAGTGGGCGCGCGTGCGAACACCCGTGGTGCTAGGTAACCAGTCCTCCGGCGCATTGTTGTTACTCGCGATTCTTGTTGAACATATTAAACGCTGTTTATATACATTTAAACATTGTTTACATTCCTCCAATTAAAGCTATGTTGAGTTTTGTTTATGTTAGTTTGTATTGACTCGGGCTCACTTTTGTGCTTCAACCGTTACGGCCGGTGCAGACGACGGCGTGGTCGAGTCGGTGGCCCATGTTCGTCCATCGTATTATTTGTTATATTTTGTGTAGGTTTCCCCTGACGGTCCGTGTTCGCTAATGGGCCGAAGGGCCACCGATTGTCTGTTGTCTGCGCCAGGCCTTATGCTTTGTTTAGGTTATAAGTTCGAAACAATCTCTTAATAATTCATTCGCGAACTGAAATACGAATTTTAAAATAAACGTACTTAAGTGTTCGTTCATTAACTTCATCGTAGGTTTACTAATTATTTTTGAATGCATTTTATATTGTATTAGGCAGCTATTGCATTTTTATGTTATTCTCATTCCATATTGTGTCGTAATTTTTTTTTTTTTTACATCTCTTACGTTTGGATATGGTTATTACCAAAGAAATTTTGAAATAACAGAATTAACAAAACGTTTGTAATTTGAAAATTTCAAAGTCTTGTATTATTTCCCATAGTTATCATTATCACTAATGTTAATATTTTAAAATAATATTGTTATTGATTATGCATAATTTTTATAAACCTGATTTTATAGATAGACATGTTTCGGGAGTATTTTTCCCAACATCGCCGGTGTAAGATAGCGATTAGAAATACTCCCAAATTGTCGTCCACTTATCAATAAATTAAATCAATGTGAAATCATCATGTAAAGTATTTATTAATTCTTAATTGCATTTGTATTGTATTTTTATTTATCTCGATATAATTAGAAGTTCCTAACTAGCTAGCTTCTCATTCTAAAAACAAATGTGTCAAGTAGCTTCGCGCTAATTCATACATGACGTAGTTTAACACTGCATTAGTTAGCTGACATTATTTGATATTGAATCTGTTGAATATCGCGACATTGATAAGGTAGTGTCGCTGCACCGCGCGCGTGCGGGCCGCGTGCGAGCCGCGTGCGGGCCGCGTGCGAGCCGCGTGCGGGCCGCGTGCGCCGCGCGTCGCGTCGCGTCGCGTCATACCGGTACGTGCCTTGGCTGCGGCCCCTCATATCATAGGCAAATAATATGTATCAATAGTGATTTTATTGTACATATATCATTCAAATAAACCAATATTATATTGAGTTTTATTAAGTAAAATGTATATTGTATAAAGTAATTGATTTTATCATTAAAATAACGCCTAGCTAATAAGGGCTACATTTGTGAAAAAAATAAACACTTAAAAAACATTTTGTTTTATTTCTCAAACCATTTTAAAATATTTTAACATGTTATACAATATTTTCTGATTTATTGACATTCTACACTCTATTTAGATTAATTAGATAGGTAATACATTATACAGAAAATCACAAAACAATTGCCTTTAAGAAATAAATAACATTAGCTAAACTTCAATAAACGGGAAGATTCAAACTTAAAAAATAAATTAGTGAGTGCTCTAAGAACATACCTATATTATTAAACAAATTAAAATCATATTTCAATAATAATTATCTATTAGTAGGAAGTGTACGTAGTGCGCATATTATTTTTATTTCAGTGTGCGCAGAGTTCTGAATGCGTGTAATAAGAACCCATATACATTTTCAGTAAGGAAAAGCTGCCGTACTCTGGCTGGTGCCGTTTTCCCATTTGGTAGGGACTGCACTGGATTGAAAATTAAATCAGTGTAATTTGTATAATAACTTGCACATTAGCATTTATTCTAATCGACCATGATCGAGGGAAATGATGTAGGTAGCTAGAAGGAATTTAAATAAAGAGTTGGGCTCTGGTAGGTAGACACTAATAATTTCCTCGGCGCTTCAGAGCGGCTATATCGTAACTCATACAGTAATCTCCGACAGAAATGGAGTCCAAGACGGTATCAGCGTCCAAGGTGGTTCAGGTGCCGAAGAGCCTATGATTTAGGCCCAAGCCAAAGTGCGCGAATGTGCTGAAAACCGCATCGTCTATATCTATAGGCTACATCAAGCTCGACTTGGTGTAATTATTATTACAAGCACCATTAGAACAGACCAACTGCTTTCTTCATCTCTTTCTGCTTCCAACCCGGCAGGCCTCGAAACTCGGTGTACGGAATGTCGAATGTCGCCACGAAGTCGTCGTGTGTTAGGTACAGCTGCAAAGTGAAATGTTTGTGTTATCTGTGCTGATGTTACTCTGTAGAGGGCTGTTAACGTCTTTTTTGATAAATGCGTCTTTGGGTAGCATTGTGACTAGAATAAAATTTCTCGAACCGATACGCGCTGTTGCCGCACTGCAGCACGCTGTTGCCGCATTGCAGCGCGCTGTTGCCGCTCTGTTCACTCACCTCTTTGATGAGCGGGTCGACGTCAGGCGGTAGATGCTCCTTGGGCCCTCGCAGCACAGTCAGCGGGTACTTCTCGTACTGATCGAACCGGTTCGCGCTGTTGCCGCTCTGCAGCGCGCTGTTGCCGCCCTGCACTATCGCTTTGCCTTCCAGGGCGCTGATGATGGCGCCGAAAGTTTTGTGGCCCTGGAGGTAGTATAACATTTATTTTTGGGCATGGACAGGTGCTTAGTAACACATTTAAACTGTTTCTGTTTTGAGCCTACCTAATATTACTTAGTAGGTAATGAAAATTTGGTGTTACCTTCCACATGGTGTGTTTCCAGTGCGGGAAGAAGCCGGTGAAGTGCGGCGGCTCCCGGCCCTGGCTGATGGTGATCACCGGAGTTTCTGGGTCGCGCGCAGCGGGGTCTGTAGGATACAACATCATCATCGTCCTATTTTGGATTCTCATCATCGCAAGCCGAAAATGTGCCTTCTTAAGGATACTCCTATATTTTAAGATCTTTTCGAGGTGTTCCGGCAGCAGTCCTTAGAGTCACTTCCGTTCTTGGATGATCGTTTATCAGCGTTGAACCGAACCATCACTGCATAAAATATGTAGAATCCAAGTACCTACTCGCTAGCGCCGTGTAGCCATTTTTACTTTTTGTTTCTAGTTCGAACTTTGACTCTTTATTGCTAGAAATTGAAGCTTTATGGTAAATATTTAAGAATTTTTCCTTTTGGACTAAATACCAACACGCATGCGACATTTTCATTGAGTTTGTGTGCGTTCTGGAGAAGATAATTACATGGCACTATTGGCACACACGCACAGTCGCACACATTGACAAAAAAGTGACTTCACTTTTGAGTGAAACTACGCAAGGAACTATCATTCTCTGAGTTATTATTCTATGTGCCTATCTATCTATGAGTTGGTGTGTTATCTGTCTGTAAGCTGACCGTGCTTGAGGTATGCGGCGGCGAGCGCGCGCGGCTCGTCCTTGGCCCGCGGACAGCTGTGCGCGCCGAGCCACACGAACACGGCGCCGTGCGCGTCCACCACGCCCGCCATCTCCGGCGCCAGGTCGTACTGGCTGAACGACACTATCTCCTCGACTGCAACCAAAGCACAACTACAAATAACAACTCATTTACGTAGGTAGTACATGTATATAGCGTAGTACAGCGTTACGTACCTAATTATCGTTTTTTTTTTCAGATTCAGCTTATTAAATACCTACTGTAACAGGTGTGTAGGTAAGTAATTTTTTTTTACCATTATCTGTAAAAACGACAAAAATGTCGCGTTTGTTGTATGGGAGCCCCCTTAAATATTTATTTGATTCTGTTTTTTAATATTTCTAGATACAGTGGCCATAGAAATACCTACATCATCTGTGAAAATTTCAACTGTGTAACTATCACGGTTCCACTATCACAGCCTGGTGACAGACGGACAGTCAGTGAAGTCTTATAGTAATAGGATGCTGTTTTACGCATTGGGTGCGGAACCCTAAAACTGCAAAAAATAAGTGAGTGTGGAGTCTCACAGGAGTAGTGTCCGGGCGGGCCCAGCGCGACGTAGAAGAGGCGCGGCGGCAGCGGCCGAGCCACCTCCCGCGGCGGAGACGCCACCAGCAGCTGGCGCCGCGAGCCCAGCGCCGTCCAAAAGTCCGCCTTCTCTTTGCCTGCTCCAAGTAAGGTATGAGTAATTAACATGATTTATTAAGCTGTGTCTTACCTACGCTGGGTTTAAAGTACTAAAGTTTTCCCGTAATAAGGTGCTTTCCTCGAGAGTAAGTAGATAGTTGGTTCAAGTTTCAAAACGTTATAATTCCGGATAGGTTAAAAGTGACTATATACCTAAGTAAATGAAACGATCGATATTCACTCATATTATGGGTGGATTATGGTAGGCCGCTATAGTGACCGCCTGGCTCGCTACCACATTGAAGCTGTTTAGTTGCCAACCCCCCTATAGGGGTGTCCCGGCAGCGGTCTTTGAGAGTCAGGGCCATTTTAGACTTCAAATTCCTAGCTCATAAAGTAAGTATACAAAATTAGTAGGGGAGGATTGAAATACTCCAGGTACCCACCTTGCATGACGAGCACGTGATCGGCGGCGGCCATGTTCTTGGCCACCTCGCGCTCGTCGCCGGTGGCGGTGGCCGCGCACCACACCCACACGCGCGCGCCCTCCCGCAACACGTAGCACGCGCCGGCTCCCCCGGCGCCCCCAGCTCCCCCAGCGCCCCCGGCACCCCCGGCTCCCCCAGCGCCCCCAGCGCCCCCCACGTCCCCGCGCACCTCGGTGCCGCGCGCTTCCCGCGCGTACTGCCCGGAGACGCGGATCAGAGCGCGCGCCGGTGGTATCACGCGACGGCCGCTGGCTGTATGAATAATCTTGTAAATATATATTTTTTTAATATCACCATGGCATAATCTTAATATATATAAATCTCGTGTCACAATGTTTGTCCTCAATGGACTCCTAAACTACTTGACCGATTTTAAGCAAATTTGCACAGCGCGTGCAGTTTGATCTAACTTGAAAGATAGGGTAGCTTACATCTCAATTTATAGTCGCAATAACAAAAACCTTAGCCACAGCAACGCGTGGCCGTGTCTGCTAGTTATATTATATGTATGTAGGTATATAACCCTGACTTCAATTAGGATTCTTTGTATTTAGAGAATCACGAACTACGTGTATGTATATACGTTATCTACACTACGAGGACCGTGGGCACACGGATACAGATGCGAGCAGAATTGCAGAAGGTAATTTCGTTTGCTTACGGTCATAATCGGCTGCTCGGCCGATGTATGTGATCATGCGTCCTTTGAAAATCTGTAGAAAGTGTGCGGGTTCCTTTCCTTGGTACACCCATGCCTGTGAAATTATAGATAAATATGTATTTTTACAAATAATTAAAATAAATGCAACAGTTCGCATACGATACCTAAAGTTCATCACCAAAACGAGTTGAAAATATTCCACCAATGAAATCGCTCCATTATAGTGTGATAAGAAAATGAAGTGGTCCTATTGGTCGGTGTTGGTGTTACGTACCTGAACCGGAAGACGTCCCAACTTCGTGTAGAGATCTTTGGCTTCTCTAGCGCCCAAATTCCTCAGATCATTTGGCGAAGAGCCACCCTAAAAGAAAATGGGAGAATTAATTGTTATTGAACCATGGTCACTAAACTCATATTTTGTGGTCCCCAGATAATAATATTAGAGGAATCAATTGTTAGGGGTCAAGATACCGTGTAGCTTTGTGAGGAGGTTATTATACGTATGCTGTGATCATTCAATGGTTATGTTTTATCCGCATAACTTCAAGAGAATATCGAGTGAATCAGCATTTGATGTTCAGACATGCCTCATATTAAACCGCATCCTCCGTTTTCATCAAGTAATATTATGTCACAAGCAAGAAAATATGTTAAAAAAAATTGAAGAAGGTACATTTAAAAAATATATTTATTAATTCTTCATATTGGTTGTGTTTCCTCACCATCCAGTAGTAAAGCAGGGTTTGGTCGCCGGTGGGCGCGTGGTAGGTGTACAACACGAGGTAGCAGTCTGCGTCGTAGAACGCGGCGGCCTGCGGGCGCTCCACCTCCACCAGCGCCGCGCCCGGGTGCTCCGCCTCCGACCGCACGCGCCACACGCGCAGCGCACCCGACCCGTCATCTGGCAATTGGGCCTGGAATGGGAAGCTTCTATTAGAACGGTTTCCTTTATAATTAGAGAGACGCTAATAATGAAGTACCCGGTAGTAACTTTTCATGACATGAAGGAGATGAGATGGATTAAGACAGGACATGCAAACCCTTAGGGCCGGCCGCTGGGGCGAGATGGTGAATGCTAACACGATCCCATCTCGCCCCACTTCAGGCGAATCGACGGCTCACGGGGGGTTTTAGTGGGTTGAAGTCCCATACACCCCCTTCTGTCGCCCTAGTGGCGGAAGAGATAGCGCGTAGGCATTTCCCCTCCCTAAAAAAACATGCAACCCCTTACCTCAGCAGCGAGCCAGGAGTTGGTGGCGAGGCTGACGGCGTCCAGCTTGGTGGTGGCGGAGCGCGCGCACCGCACGCGCACGTCGCGGCGCGCGTCGCACCAGCGCCAGCCGTGGAACAGCGCCGCGAACTCCAGCGGCTCGTGGCCCGCCGCCGCCGCCGCCACCGGCCCCGAGTGCCGCTTGGCCCGCGCCAGCCCGCGCGCCGCGGCCAGCGCCCCGCGCGCACCTGCCGCGGGGGCGCTCGGCCCCACCCACGCCCACACGCCGCGGCTGCCGCTGTCCACTATGTACACGCCCTGTAAGGGAACTCGGTTGATATCTCATTCCTCTTTTTCTCAAAACGTAGCCCCACTAGTATTGCTCCTGTATCGTGGGTACCGCTTACAGACATATAGTTTCACATACACGTCACACCCAGACCAGAAAAAAATATTTTTTCGAACCCGCGAACATTCTGCAACGGTCTGCTGTTTCCCTTGCCAGCCTCCGTGGCGTAAGTGGGCGCAAAGTATGACGTTACGAATTAGATTTTCACAAAGGGTAAACATTAGTAGATACATACGGTACGCTGTGATAGGCAGGTCGCCAGCAGCAGGGCCGTTTAGTTTGCAAGACTTTTATTTTGCTTTTATTTTTACTTTGTTTTTATTTTAGTGTGTGAACCCGATATGAGGCATGTAACTCGAAATAAAATGATTTTATATCGTTTGTATTAGTATGATAACCACTGGTGTTTGCTTTGAGAGATAATTCCGATTCCTGAGACACATGGAATCCTAGCATGGGTCAGGATATACGAAACAGTTTCGCATAGGTTTTTCCTCTGATTGTTACTCACATCATCGGACAAGTCGTCTCTGAACAGCGGCGCACGTTTGATCTCCTCGAGCCTGGCCGCCGGCCGCTGCGATGGGATGGTGATGGGCGCGACCCGAGGGGGCTGCGTCGCTCTGCAATTGGCAATATTCACAGAATGATTTTTTTTCGTAAATAAATTTTTAACCAACACAGGTTTGGCTACTTTTGAGGACTTACGTAGCTACCTACTATTACGATACAGAGTGTGTTTTCAGTCGGTTTTTAACGGAGTCATCAGATCATAAACGTCACTTAAAATAGGAACGTGTAACACTTCCTGGGAATTATCGATAAAAAAACACCCCGTTTGCCTCGCGGTCTATAGGTATAAGTTTATTATACCACTAGAAGCGCCTCGCGGTTTTACCCGCATTAACTGCTATCCTAAATTTTTATAGGATAAAAAGTAGCTTGTCACCCGGGGATAGTGCAGCTTCCCAACAGTGAAAGAATTTTTCAAATCGGTTCATTATAGTTTCGGAGCCTATTTAATGCAACAAACAAACAAATATTTCTTCTTTATAATCTCAATATTATTATAAATTACGCGTTACGTTGTTTGTCCGCGATGGACTCCTAAAGTATTTAATCGATTTTAATTAAATTACCATACAGTGTGCAGTTTGATCTAACTTGAGAGATAGGGTAGCTCAAATCTCAATATATAGTCGCAATAACAAAAACCTTAGCCACAGCAACGCGTGGCCGTGTCTGCTAGAATAGATCTATTAGCATAGATTAATATAGATGTTAGAGCCACAATAACGGGTGAGCACGGAGCCCCGCTGTACCTGTAGAGTCTTGCGAGGCGCGGCGGGTCCGGCGCGGCGGCGGCGGGGCGCACGGCGCGCGCGCGCAGCGCCAGCACGGCGTCCAGCAGCGCGCGGTCCGGCGCCGCCAGCGTCTGCTCGTAGCCGTCGTGCGCGATGGCGATGCGCCGCGCCGCCACGCCCTTGTCGGCGCCGCGGGCCATGCGGTATGCGAACTATGTCGTAGTCACAAGTCAAGCATTATCACCGATATTGGTAAGCAGTTGTTGCAATATTTTCTTCTGGGCAACCGCGTCGTCATCATTTGTTTCAACGCATGCGTTCGCCCACTGCCGAGTACAGCCGCATCTTACATTTGTAATGGGAATTAGGCCATAGCCGTGGTAGAGGACATACCACGGAAATAATTGTAGGGCATTCGGGAGTCGTGTCATAAATAGGAGTGAAGGGGAATTTTCTCAAATCTACCTAATATTTAAAACATTATTTTCGATAGTTTTGCTGTCATGGCTGCGGTTAGGTATTGCCACTATTGATACCATTGGTATACACTATTTGCTATGCCTTGCGACATAATGCTGAATTTCATGCAATAGTTCTGGTAATACGAACACCGGCAGTCATAGTATTTCACGGCTTTTATAAACTATTTGGCGCTACCTTGGCACCAATAGTTTCACAACTATAGACATCTACTTACGATCACAATTCTGTCCTTTGGCAATTGAAGAGTGAAGTAGATGTATAGTATGTTCTGATTTTATTTATTGTAGCATTCCAACCAGATAATATCTTTCTCTTATATATAAAAATCAATCGCTGTTCGTTAGTCTCGCTAAAACTCGAGAAAGTCTGGATCGATTTGGCTAATTTTGTTCTTGAATTATTTGTGGAAGTCCAGGGAAGGTTTAAATGGTGAATATTATCACTATTCCACGCGGACGTAGTCGCGGGCACAGCTAGTAACCAATATTAATAGAACAGGCAAACTGTGACAGTCGGTCACCTTCGCTCCAAATATCTTCTCGACGAGGTTCGCGGCCCGCCCCAGCCACAGCACGAGGAGCGACGAGGTGTCGAGTACGAACACTCCATCAGACGCCAGTTGGGACCAAGACACTGGCTCCAACTGGATGAGGACCGGTCGGCGCCCGCGCACTCGATACAGGCGCCCGGCGCCATTCAAGTGATTGGAACCGCTGCGAAGGATCCTGGAAAAGAAGAAGAAAGTGAGAGCGAGAAGAAGAAGAAAGAAGTTAGAGGTTACTATTGAAAAAAAAACAAAGATCAAAAGTATAGAATGAAGTAAAAATGTTACTCATGACCCCATCCATCATCTCTGCTTATGGTTTGTAAGACATAGTTTACCGTATTCCGTCCTTGAAGTAAGAGAGTAGTCTCGGTGTCTCCTTAGTGGCGGATTCCCTGTGTATGACCACGGGTGCTCCTAAGTACGTCCCGAGCTGGGTCCCCCTGCGCAATGCCAAAGCCGCCAGGTTGCCGCTGCGCTCGCCAGCCCATGCGTGGATGTGGCGCTCCGGACATTCTCCGTTGCCATTTTCTTTTTCTTTTATCTCACGACGCTATGAATAGAGACAAAAACAAATAGTTACTGGCTGGCCTAAGGCAAAAAAAAGAAGTAAAATAGATCTAAAAGATCTGCTGATTGCATGGCGCGGGTAACAAAAAGTTTTTATGAATGATAGAATACTGGCCTGTAATGAGATTTATAAACAAAATATGTTAATAAAAGAGGTTCGGTATTGGAATTCAAGCAAAAAATTTTTATTATGGTCTTGACATTATACCAAAACAGAAATTCATAGTGAACTATTAGCATATCAAAGTGTGAAAGGGTTACTTGTTTGGGATCGTATATTTTACTCACAATAACATCAGGCCCTGCAGGTTGCCCGGGTAACGATGAAGAGTACACCAAGTAGGCTTCGCCATCGTAGAACGTACCGTAGTGTGTCCGCGGCAGCAGTTCTGTGCAGGATTCCTGCAAAGTAGACATGCATATTAATTAGACAGATTTATATGGTAAAGTAGACATTAAAAAAAATGAAAAATATTACCTGCCTATTACGAACACTTACAATCTTTTAGCTAAAAGAAATCATATATACCAGCTAGCTGATAAATAAGATACAACAGCAAAAAAAAACTTGCACTATATTTTTTAAGTCGACAATACAGTTAATCAGAGCGAGGGCATTGACTTCCGGTAATTCGAAAAATAAATAGAAATCATCATCTGACTTCTGGCCATTAATCATTGGCCGAACGACGTACCGCAGCGGCTGCGCAGGCGCATCGGATCTACCGTTATTCGCGAACAAATAAACGGTGACTTAGCTCAATGGGATTGGATTTTAGATTTTTAATAATTAATTGTGGCTGGCGTGGTGGACGAGTTCCAGTATTCAGAACGATAACTTTTAGTTATTTTTATTTGACTATGTAAAGTTTCAGACGAGTTTGAGAATGTCTCGATAAATAGTAAATATAGGATAAAAAGTATCTAAAGGCCCTGATCTAATTATTAAGAGATAAAAAAGACACAATTTATGGACCAGAAAGTAATAATAACTTATGATATAAAGTTCTTGTTTTTGTTGATTGAAAATAATTATGTGCGTTAATGCACCAAATCGACGGTGAACTACCAAGACCTCCTAACTACAATTTCACGAATTTTTTTTAATTTCATTTTTGGGCGTAGAAAAATACAACGCACAGGCTCGCGAAGACTCCCGTCACTGTTTTCTTTCAAATTTCTGAGTAAAACTACAATTTCAATACCTCCTTAGTTACATTACGAAAATTATGCTGCTAAAATCTGCTATCTGCGCTCAAACACGTTTCCGCTCTAACGTTTCCCCCGGAGCGGACTGCTTTATAGTCTGAGCAAAACAAATAATTTTGTTAGGAACACTGCATAAACTGCACTATGGGTATGTTGTAGATTGAAATAATATAAATCCGAAAGATCATCACATCAGTCACCGATGTATATTATTTTAAAAGGGTTCAAAGTTTGCTAAGCAAAATGTTGGATGAAAAGTAAGTAGGACACGTGATTATTGGTTAAATGGCTTGTTTCATTCTATATCACCACCACTATATCAGCAATTCTTTGATTTAGCTAGAATTTTAACGCATTATGGCAATAATTTTCGTCTAAAAATTTTCCCCATAAACTTTTTTAAAAAGCTACTTTTTCCAATATTCCTGAAACTTGTTTGGAACGAGGATATTCGCCAAATAACTACAGTTTACGACATAGGTCGCAGGGTTTGTAAACTGAAGTAGCAATGGGCAGGCCATATTGCTCATGGAACTGATTACCGATGGAGAGAAAGGTTCTACAGTTGTGACCACGAACTGGAAGATGCAGCATAGGTAGGCCTCTTACTAGATGGCCTGACGACATCAAAAGAGTCACAAGCAACCGGAGGTACAAGTGGCAAATAGTCGTTAGGTGCGGCGGTCTAAGGGTTTGCCCCTACGTACAGCACCTAGTTGACGTCTACAGAGTGATGATGATGATGATGCTGATGATTAAACTTGTTTCCCTGACCAACGAAACGTAAGCTATATCTAGTTAACACAAATTACTTACACACAAAAATATAACAGTTTTGTAATGTTATTAAATGTGAATAAAAGGCTTTCAGTTCACACTTCAGACATGTTGGTTGTTTGAAAGGATACGTCATGTGACCTGCGACTATGACTGTGAAAAGTTTATGTTTTACCTGATTATATTCCTAGGTTACTTGTATATTTTTTGTTATAGTATGACGTTTAGTAACTTTAACAAACAATGATTGATTTTTTATTATGATTATTATGTGGTATTTTGTAGCTATTACACGCTGCATCGTTGATAGTGGTGTAAAAAGCTCGGCTTAAAAATATTTATATTTTGATAAACGTTAGGTACATGTTTATATCAAATAACTTCTTAAAAGCTCAACTAATCAACACTTTGGGCCTTTATTTGGTCTGAACCTGATTCAATGCTATAGTTTTTCCTTCTATCTTCCTTCATAATACCTTCTTTCTTCATAAATATGACAGGTTTTGTGTCATATCAGAAGCAATGTATTCTATCTACATTTATTTCAGAAACTAGAAATATTAGACAAAAATGGGATGCAGCGCTATATTCGGTATCTATTAACTATACCTAAACAATAAGAAAACTATGAAAATGTTATAACCTAAATAAATGAGACGTTTTTTTCGCCTCCTGTAAAGTAGCGTTTTTTCACTTAGGAGGTCTTGGTAGTTCACCGTCGAAATGTAGCAATAGTAGGTAGGTACCTATTGATACAATGGTAAAGAATGTTTAGCATAAAATATCATACCATTTAATGTAAATATGGATAATTAATAATAAGTAGTGGAAAGTAAAATAACTCTAGGAAGTAGGTGTACGTAATAACATTATTGTGTGTGGATTAAAAACGCCTGCTCTTTCATGCGCGACGTTATTCCAAATGTTCAGATTACTGTTTCATCTTAGTAGTGTTCAGAAAAACTAATTGTGGCCAGCGGCGGTTTGAGTCCATGAGCGTGCATATGCGAATGTGTGCTCAGTGCTATGCATGCATGCATGCTTCTGCAATTACGAAGGCATGCACATGTACTATGGTGACGTTTTGACGTCAGGGGTGTTACCACCATAATCCATGTAAATAAGTATACTCTGGTACCTACCGTGAACTGATGATAAATAACTATAAAACAGAACGGCTGACTGGATAGACTGGATGGAGAGATATTTCTTTTAGCGGCGAGTCCGTCAATTACAGGTCGTACTAGATTTAGTCATGTATAAAAGAATATAATAGAAAATGCTTTATTGCACACCATAAAAATACACAAGATATTACAGCTATAATAGGAATAATATAATGCTATAATTAAAAAAAAATAAAAATTAATAATATCTATAATAATATAGTGTTTCCGTAGGAAGCTTTTGTGAAGGTGTGCAACGAAGTATAATATATTATGTGATTCTATTCTAAATATAGTCACGAATCTGGAGCTCTACGATCACGAACGTTTGCCATCATTCACGAAATAAAGTAAACGTCATTTCGAGATTGAATCATTCGCGTGCGTTCGTGATATACCACTATCGTGGGGTTATGCAGCACCCCTGGATTACCACAGTTGATCACGGCATGGCTTTTTGCGATCACACTTTCGACAGTTTATCTTAGAACTGCCTGAATATTAGTTAGAAGTATATATAATTTTATAATGGTAGGTACGCATTTGCTCAGGTCATTTCAATGGCGGTCGATTTAATTGATACCTACTAAGCTATAGTATAGATTAATTATTACAGTACCTATGCATGTATGGATAAGTGGATAAGTGTTGATATAAATGTGTGGTGGAGAATTCGAAAGATAAGTCTGTAACAGTTTTTTTTAAACGTAGCCATTGTAATTCTCGGATTGTAGGTGCTTTCTGCTCGTTGTCTATGTTATTTATCTTTCGAAAAACAATCGTTGTTGCGTCTAAAGTGACGTTACGTACTGTTATGTGTATCATCAGCCTGTCTGTATGCTCTTATCAAAATTCATTAATCTGATATAATGGCTGTTTCCATATACCTAGTTATTACAAGGAAATGATTTACATTATGATTGCACAACCGTAAGTAAAGCGCGGCTCAGTTAATTGTAGTTATTTGACTAATCTTCACGGTTTGTGGACGTTACACACTGGAATTACGAAGCGAACTTCCGTTGTGATTTAATTTTATTATTATGAAATTCCATACGTTACGTTGTTTTGCCTTGACTGATAGTAAGCATTGGTTTTCACCTTGTATTTTTAATATGTAAAGAGATACCAAGCGTCCTCCCATCTGATAGACTTATTCATTATACTGGTTATCTGACAAATATAATTATATGTTAATTTCTGTAATTGTATAAAAATATAATGTTTGCCATGCAACGTGCATATAATGTTTTTATACTTGACAGATTAAAACATCCATAACGCTACGCGCGCGTTGATGTCTTTTGTTAGAGAAATATTACGAGCAATAAAAATTGAATGAGTTGAATTTGCATAATATAAATTCAATGTGGTTTTTTGCAAATTATCTCTTACATTTGCATATATATAATTATATTGAATATTGTAAATTACGTTCTAATATTTACATAGTTCTTATAACACCTTATTTTTATGTTACATAATATCTTCTATAGTTCGGTAGCGGATTTATGCACTATTACTAGATACTATAATTTTAGTACTTGTTGCTCATAAGTAAATTTCCTATTTAGGAGCGTTGGTGGGCGAACCAGCACTTCACGATCCAACTGCACCCGGTTTGAACCTTAGTATGCACAAATATCTTATTAGATTAGATAACTTATGTGTAGTTTTCAATGATATCGTTCACAAAAGGTGAAGGCATACCTACATAATATACTCGTACAAATATACAAATAAAGTAATCCACTGGAGCCCCGCGATATAAAGTAAACAATTCTACATCCATTTATCCACACATTATGATTGATTCAGCTTTTTAAAAACAACGATAGTACTACCTATAAAATAGGTATGCACCTACCTAGCTGGGTTATAGTATGGTTAACGTAACTTTCTGTTTCTTATCGAGAGAGTAGTTAACCACAAAACTACAATATCCCTACCTCAAACTAACCACTATGTGTACCTACTTGTTAAGTAGTCTCGTAGTGGCTCGTGGTACTAGAAAAGACGTTAAGCCGTGGTAAGTGTAGCATGTTTTGATAGAGTGCGTTCACGTAGGACTGTCAATAATTACCAAATTAGTTAGTTGTATGAGGTTGTGCTAGCTTCTGTCTGAGCTTCTAGTGTCAGAGTTTATCAGGTCGCCAAAGGGCTTCTGACATGGCTTAACGATTGCTAATTGACTGAGATAGTTGTTCCATAGTCGTCATCGGTGGTAACGCGGCATTACCGTAACGCAAACCTATAATATATGATTAGTTAAAGAACATTTAGGTAAATATCGTGAATGCGGCCACAAGGTATATTTCCTTTGCATAGCAGATGGCTAACGAGCGTGGCTCTCAGGAGCCAGTTAGCATGCAACTCCGTGCCAATTTATAGCTCGACAACAACATAAGTGCACACTTTCTCTTGCCATTAAACTTGGTTACTTCAAAAGTAGCTACCTACATTGAGTACAATGTTTACATGTATGTATAGTACCTAAGGTAGTGTTTGCACTTGTAACAAGGTGATAAGTTACTTGTAATTGTTATACTTAGGTAGGTACTATTATTAGATTTGTGGATTTAAAATAATGTGGGTCCTATTTGTAAATTGCAGAATTTACAGCTAAATAGTAAGTGGATTCTGTAAACGTACTATTGTTTTAATGTAAATGTAAAATATAATTACAGGTGATGCGCGTGATTATGCCAGGGCATATTATATAAGTGGGTACCACAAATCTCATTTCTACATAATCGTCAAAGATCCTTGGGTGGCTTGACAAACTCTGACACTAGAGGCTGACACAGTGGCGGATTTACACAACATTTCCCAAGTATGGGCTGTAAATTTTTGCCACCCTTCCCTCTACAATGGCGGTGCAGGTACTGTTGAATGTACTTACAAAGAAAAGGAAGAGGGAATAGTCTTCGGAAAGATATCCTGTGGACTTCTAAGAGAGATATCTACGCATTCGTAACCCATATTACAGAAATATTTTCCATTTCTGTAAGATGGCGAAGAAAAAAAGTCAGTTCTCTAATTAGCCGGCTTTAAAATCTGTCGGGCTAGTCTGAAAACCTAATTAGCCTGCTGGTAAATCCGCCACTGGCCGCCGCGTTGGCACTACCTTGTTCAACAAACAACAAATAAACCGGTATACTCTTGATTTATCCACTATGTTTTCCTTCTCTCCAAATACCCAGATACCAATTTCTTGTCTAATACATAGCTGTGATTGAAAAAAAATACTGTTTTGCCAGACAACGCGTGTTTCTTGCGAGACGTAAGGAGGCCAGCAAGCGTTCAATCGTATTTATTGCCTATTGTCCGGATGATGATAACCAATTACTGGGAGAGTCGCCGTAAAATTAAAAATTTGCGGCTAAGTATAAAGATAAACTAGACATTCTGTTTTATTTCAACCTATTTATTATTGTTTAGGTATAATCCAGCTACATTTTGTTTATTTCCCACATTGCTGTGACTCACGCGAAGTTAGCAACCACTTTTTTTATTTATGTTTCTATTTAGCATTTTGCAAGGCGTTCACGTCGACACAATAAGGTTCTTTCGCAAAGATCTGTAAAGGCGTTAAGAGGGCAATCTAATGAAATCTCAATTCACTGTGGTCAGACCATTCTTTCATTGTGGGTTTTGTGCAACGTGATTGTTTATTCGCCGGTGCCCATTCGGTGGGAACGCCGATGGTTTGGGTAACCTTTCACACGTTTTATCAAAACAACGGAAGGCGATTCGCATCGGTCACAAACATGTTGCGAATGACACATTTAGGCTGTGAGTTTTTTGACAGTAGCAGTAGGTAACCCAGTGACCTGGGTTTATTTGTTCGTTGCAGTAACCTACTTGCTAAGTCTGCCTGCGTCAAAGCCTGCGATCAGTTGAAGTAACAACCAAATTAACACCTACAGAGACTTACTGACAGTCTGCTACAGTGTAAAGGCTACATAAGAATTTATTAGGTTCCACTCTGGGTGGAAATAGCCTGCTCCAAGGGTTCCACTATAACTGCTGTAGAGCTTTAGGCATTATTGCGTGCTTGTTAAGGTTAGCAATAATAATTCGATGTAGATTATAATCTCGTTACGAAATCTCTTTTTCTTACGAAAATAATAAATGGTCTTTGTTGAATGGGTGTCATCATGTCATGGTGCCTAAGAGCTCAATCAGCCGTATCGTCTAGACAAATGATTTTACAGAATCAAATAGTTAATAACCGTAGAATTCAGTTTGATACTTAAAGTCCTAAATCGCTCTTGCGTGATAGGTCAATTTGGAGATGTTTGGAGATGCGTTAATGTACCTAATGAAATATAGAAGAAAATCGTGATATTCACGATTATACATATTTTGCACGCGTCAAGGACTTCTAAGTTCATTGGTGTATTTTATGTGCATTTGTGCGTCATTAGATAAGATAACTTAGTATATATTCGGCAAACCATTTATCGTTTACACCAAGCCCAATTAGGAACAGCTAAGTATATTGTACCAATAACTAGGACCCATTGGAATTTTGGTTTGATCATTAATTTGATCATCATGATCGATATCCCATAAAATTGGATGACATTTGAAATCTTTCTTGGATCATGAGCCCAAGGAGAATGTTGGAGGGTATTTTTGCATTAGGAGGATCATATCTAGGCTTTTTTTTACCACCAAAATACCGTAGTGTTTACCGTGACTCTCCAGACGAGGAAGGTGGTGTGATCCCGTGGAACTGTCCGGAAAGCAGCGTCCACAGAGCGCGGGCTTCCTGCTTCATCTTCCTGAAAACAGAACACTGAACATACAGCAAGATCTTAAGCTACTCTAATGGGTTTGATGACTGGACAGGATAAATATATAAATGGTTTTTTACCGTGATAATGCCCTCACTAAAAGACGTGCTATTTTACTTAATACCGGCAAATTTATTTATGTATTCTCTTTGCAATCTTCCTTATTATCTGAAAACTATAGTACCTATAGGTATACCTACTTAGTTTATAACTTGCTAGGTTGGAAGCCGAGCGCAGGTTTAGATCCAGCGTAGCATCTTCCATCTTTATCCACAGTGCCACTTACCATCACGGGAATGGGTGGACACAGATAAACTACTATATTTATTAGGAAAAGTCCATGCAAGGTCGCACGAAATCATTTGTGTTATATTTTTTTTGTGTTAGATCTGTGTTTCGTAGCAATACTAGCAACCCTTTTACGTAAATTAAGTCTGTTTGGGCAGTTATCTCAAAGGCGTGGCCAAGGTCGGTGGATGAAATCAGGCAAATGGCTGAATGACGGATTCTAGGCCATCGCCACAATAGGCAGGGGTGCGGTCTCCACTAATGTATTTCTACAATGGGTTATTATGGGTTTGTGGAATTGTGTCATTTGCTCTTAAATACCTGATGGTTACCTACTTATTTAGGACTATATACTAAGGTAATTATTTTACTGGTTTACTGGCTTGACTACCTATCTGGTTGGCTCTTAGGAATAATTATTTTGTAAAATACTGTTATACCTTTGGGGGCATGATTTTAAGTAGGTACGTATAGGATAGCATAAAACATGTACTGTGTAAAACATGTGTCTTATAAGCCTCAGCCTTATAAGAAGATATTATAGGTTTGTGCAATCCATGTTTCTTAGTTTTCATATTCGTATTTTTTTTAATACTAAAATTGTTATTGCTTGTTTGTCCGTCCCACATAATTCAGAAGTCTAAATACTTACTCAATAGCTTCACCCTTATTATGTGTCGTTGTTTATCGAATGAAGTCGTGCTGGCTTCTGGTGGCAGGGTGTTATTGTGCCGAAGTTCTTGTGTTTATTTTTCCCAAGACAGACGAGACTAAGTACCTATATTACTGAATAATAGATACTCCCTAGATATGCTCTGGGAATAAATGGATTTAAAATCTGTATTAATTTTATCTATACCTACAGTGTACATAGAGTTATTATGAAATAAAAACTAAATCTAGGTAGGTACCTAACTAAAATGGGTGTTCATGTGGTGGGTATAACTTTATTTACTTTTTGTGGTTGTTTTTATCGTCCTAGTTGCCATAAAACAAAAGGTTTTTACTTTTAATGTTATTTTAGCATGTTTATACTATATATCTACCTACTAATATTGTTACAACAACAGCACGTAGGTACACAAAAATTTCAAACTTGAAAGCGCATCCTAAATCCAGAAATGAATAATTAAAGGTACCCACGAGTGGCTCAACAAAGCTACCGGCATATCAAGACAAATACAATCAAACATCGCACACTCGTGCCACTTTTCATTTCACTGTTTGTAAACAAATATCACGCGATGATTACTTGGTCGGCTCCGATCTCCAGAATATGCATCTTGTCGGCGGTCAGAGGCAGGCTCCCATCACCGCGAAGATATATCACTCGTCTCGACCACTCTGGTATACCGCTAGTTCGCAAGCCGACGCGACCGCGGCGACCATACACCGCTCACAGACTAACCGGCCACTACCTCTACTAGCCAACGACCGGCGGCTCCGTCGAGCGGTGCAGAAAAAAAGAAAATTGTTTCACGCTTCTTGCACATACATATTTTAATAAAACTCGGAGAAGAATAAATTATTTCTCGCGAAAGTCTGGGCGGCAACTTGCGTGGATTGATGGCCGGCCTGGTGCGGCTATCGCGTTTTCATCGGCGCTCCTGCAGCCGATTCTTAACGTCTCAATTATTTACGCCAATTTATTGGTGCGATCTAATGGGCTATGTTTTTATATGGAACGAATGTACACTTAACTTGAAAATCTGCACTAGCACTCAGTAAAATCATGTAGAATAATAATTAAGCTACCGATGGTTTTGTTTCATTGGTTCTAGAAAATTTGATGGATATCATTTTATTGGTCCTACGACAACCTGAATCTAGGCACTATTATGTGTTACAGTAGGTAGGTACCTTCACCTTTATAGTCAACTGAGTAGGCACGTCTAATAGATAAGTGAGCATTAGATCTGAGTGAGCTTCTTCTCATTACTTGACCTGCCTAATGCCTAAGTATTATGAGTTCGCAGATAACTTTGATGCTATAGTAAAGACATATAACTATAATTAAACAATTGTGAGAGTAAAATATGCGCGGAATTAAAATGCACCTGATATTCGTCCATTAACGGCGTTAATATCTCACTTTCTCGTTCGCAATGCGCACGAGGTATGCGATCACAATCGGGCCCCACATGACCGTGTGTGCGGAGGACCACCACAAACTGATGGCGACAGCGGCATATGGGCAGTCATTACACATGCCCGGGTGCTTCCTGCTGCAACATCTCCTTTGGTGCGAACGAGAACACGTTTGCTGGAACGGATCCAGTTGGAAAAGACTGAGTTTTAATTCAGTGAGGGATGGTGTTCTTACCTTATTAGGTACCTACCTACATTAGAAGAATAGGATGATGTTATGCGTCATGCTCATGCGGCCTCATAACAATTGCAGTACCACTTTACTGAAATAATCGCTAACAGCGATCTCCTCTAGAAGACTAAGAACAACAGAAAAAGCTTACCTAGTAGCTTATTCACTCGTGACTTGAAGACATTAGGTAGGTAGGTACATATAACAATCAGGAAAGTTTCCGCAAAAGTTCCGGCAAGAAGTTCCACTGTATTACCATAGTAGTTAGGTCTATTTGTGCGTACAGTACCTACTACCTACTCTTACTTGACCCATTCACTGGCTCAATATAAATAAATCACCAGCTAAGTACAATTAATGATATTCCGCCACAGGAAGTACGGTTCGACGCGCACTTTGTCATAGAATCACTTTGTTCAATTGGGTGTTTTTATCATTCACTTTCGTTCATCTTTCGGACACGCTGTATATAATGTACGTACCCATTATAAATTGTATTCCCACACGTATAATTGTGAGATGGGCATTAATCTCGTTAAGTAGTGTGGATGGGATCGAGAAGAAATCCGTAGATCTATTACGATAAAAACGGTTTTGGTATCACAAATCCCCAAAAACTAATTCAATTCAATAATGGATATTACGAGTCGATAGACTGGCAATAAAAATATTATGCTATATTTTCATTCTATTATAGATTCCGCCTGTATACGATTCATTATTGTATCCGAGACAGAGCGCCTGAAAACAATAAACAATGTTTTCGCAACGTGACGTGAACCAGTTATCCCAGTTTCGAGTACCGTTCAGTTAGGGCTGCCATCCGTTGTATTTTCTTTGGACAGTCTTTTAATAAGTTTTCTTCACACGAGACAGGAGAAGATAATAATTAAGATACAGACACAGGAGGTGAGGTTTGCAAAAAAGAAATACCAGAAGATTAAAAAAAATGAAAATAATTAAGGACAGTGTACCTATTAGTACGTAAGGTACCTACGTAAGTAACTTCATGTTACCATTATTTACTGCAATACTTAGGTACTTTGAAAGATATATTTATTAGTGCAATAGAACATGCCCTCTTTAACGGGTTAATTTACCGCATCGCAGTTCTCAAACAGATAACACCCCGCACTATACTTAGAAAGTACCTAGTACAAATACATGGTAATTAATAAACAACACTTTACGTACTAGGTATAATAAGTAGGTACCTACTTATTATACCTAGTACGTTAGTAGGTACGTTATGTACTATTGTATGTTAGTACGTTAGTGTAACCTACTTAGTTTTTGGGTAGGTGTGGAGGTGTAAAGTATCTGGATCCAGGTTACTTACCATGTCTGAACTAAGCTTTTTGTCCTACATTATACTGCAACTAGATGGTTACTACAGTTATCTACCTAACACAAGATAATACGCTCAGTTGGAGTGCGGATATGACACGAGAGAGAATCGATTCGCTACGCTCTAGTGGGCGGCGTATTAGGGGCCTATAATCGATTTGTTTTTGGCATTAAAAAGCAATTTTGACAAATTTGATCACACCTTGACTTTCAATAAAAGCTCATCGCAGATGCTGGTTGGTGTGCACATTGATCTTGCATGTCAAGTCTACTTACGGCCTACCCTCAGATAGTGTCCTAAATTTCCTATTATATACGTAATATATAAAAATGGAGATGGAGAAAAAATGGAGGTAGTAGCTACTTAGGAAATGTGAGGGTAGGAATCTGTGGGCGACCGTCTCGTGTTTCGTGGCAGGTTGGTGGCGACTATGAAGACGACGTCACCCTCCTTCAGCGGCGGGCCCTTGTCATGCGGCTCCCGCCGGTGTTGGAGGTCGGGGAAGTACTCCCGGAGCCGTCGATGGCTGCGGCGGCGTGCTTCTGCGGAGACGGCACGGGATGCAGCTGTGCACGATCATTCTTGTCACGGGCCGTAGGCGAAGGACCCAGTAGTGCTGTCGGCACTCGTTGATGGTGGCTTCGACTCCGGCGTGATACAGCTGACGGTGTATGTGGTCGATCAGGAGTCGTGTGCCGTGCTGATTGCCATCTAGCACGGGTGGCGATTACACCGTGTCGGCGACGTCATGCGCTCGTTGTATGCGGCTTTTGATGCGTATGACGCCGTCCACGTACGTCAGCGACAGCGGCCTGAGGCGGCTGCCTAATGACACGGTGTTACCCTTTTCTAGGGCGGCTATTTCTTCGGTGAAAGCATCTTGCTGTGATGCCTTGATAATTAGTGTTTCAGCGCGGCGTAAGATTGATGCGTCAAGTGTCAGGTATCGCCGCCGTGATGAAGCAGGTTTCTTCATTTCTACTGTCTTCTTATTCGTCTTGTGAGCTTGTTTCCACAGTGGATCTTTGTCTTCCCAAAATATCTTATTCTTAACCATTATTACGGTAAATGATACATCCAGCTGCTCTAACACAATAGGGCCTCGATACAATGGCTAGTTGTAAACTATTGAAGTAAACTTATATTACGGCAATAAGACATTCTGCCTGGCTTGTACAATAAAGACCGTAATACAAATGGTAAAGACAGACAAAACTATCTTACTACTAAAATAAACTTATATTACGGCAATCAACACATTCTGTCTCGCTAATACAATAGGGCCGTAATACAATAGATAAAACTGAACCTAATACAAATGCCGCGTACATCTGGCATGCACCCATCCTGCCTCTTTCTCACGGTAGCGCGGTAATTTCTAGGAGACGGTCTGCGTGGTGTTTTACATACATCTATCAATTATCTAATGGCTACATGCTAATCTCATTATCATATATCTACTTATTTCAACTACTTAGACTTAGGTTGTGGCGCTCGTTAACATGTTCCCCGCTGTATGAGGGTTCCGCCGACATACACAATGGTTTGAGAGCACCACAACCTCTGCTACTGACCTAAGCATAGAATTAACACACGACGACCGTTGTGTGTCTGTAGCGCCTCGGAACGAGCGCACTGCAGATTTTGAGTCTTCCTCGTCTCCGTAGCAGCCTGTAGCGCCGCGGTTCGTGCGCTCTGCTAGTCTTGAGTCTTCCTCGTCTCCGTAGCAGCCTGTAGTACCGCGGTTCGTGCGTTCTGCTAGTCTTGAGTCTCCCATGCGCCCGTAGCTGGGACTGCCTGGTCGCTTGTGTAATAGCAGAGGCCAGCTCAGCAATGTCACCCCTCGGCGTCGACGGTGGCTGAAGGGCGACGGCAGCGTTCGGTCTTGATGTCGCAATCCCTGGATGTGGGAAGGTAGCTTCCCTTTGCGGCGCAGGCAGGTGTACTTGTGGACGGGGTTGCGGCGGTTCAGCTTCAGGTAACGCTTGAGTCTTCATGAAGGCAGCAAGCGCCGGAGGTGGCACAGGAGATGCCGGCGTTGCTTTCGGTAGCGTTTGCTGAACGTCTCTGTTTTCATGTTCAGTGATAGCCAGTATGTGAGTCTGGCTATCATGCAACCATGAGTCCACACGTTCAGTTGGTTCTTCGTCACCGAGGGTAGTGCGGACATCTTCATCTTCTTCATTTACAAGTGCTTCGGCTTCTAGTACGGCGACGCGTGCGGCGGCGAGTTGTTCGCGGGCGCGCGCTAATTCCAAAGCTCTTGCTGCTTTGCTGCTGTTGCTGGCTCTTGAGCGTGTTTGGTGCATGTGCAGTGGTTGTCCAGACATCGCGGCAGGCGGTGCGGCGATGGACAACCGGGCGTCAGGTATACGACTGGACGCGGCGATATGACGCACCGGCGTAGGCGTTGCGCCGATGGACCGTGCAGTTTCTTGAGACGCGACGATGAGCGCTGCCGGCAGTGGCGCGCCCTCAGTAGCGGTCAGTGCTACATGCGTCTCTCTTGCAGGCACGGTCTTCGTAGTGCTGGTGCGGGCCGCGCCGACATCGACAGCGGTCGGCGGGGCGTGTACAGCTGCGGTGACTCGACGTGTCTCTGCCCTGACAGTATGGGCAGACGTCGACGCCACTGCTCTTGAGCATGTTCGGTGGGTGTGCAGTGGTTGTCCAGACATCGCGGCAGGCGGTGCGGCGACGGACAACTGGGCGTCAGGTATACGACTGGACGCGGCGATATGACGCACCGGCGTAGGCGTTGCGCCGATGGACCGTGCAGTTTCTTGAGACGCGACGATGAGCGCTGCCGGCAGTGGCGCGCCCTCAGTAGCGGTCAGTGCTACATGCGTCTCTCTTGCAGGCACGGTCTTCGTAGTGCTGGTGCGGGCCGCGCCGACATCGACAGCGGTCGGCGGGGCGTGTACAGCTGCGGTGACTCGACGTGTCTCTGCCCTGACAGTATGGGCAGACGTCGACGCCACTGCTCTTGAGCATGTTCGGTGGGTGTGCAGTGGTTGTCCAGACATCGCGGCAGGCGGTGCGGCGACGGACAACCGGGCGTCAGGTATACGACTGGACGCGGCGATATGACGCACCGGCGTAGGCGTTGCGCCGATGGACCGTGCAGTTTCTTGAGACGCGACGATGAGCGCTGCCGGCAGTGGCGCGCCCTCAGTAGCGGTCAGTGCTACATGCGTCTCTCTTGCAGGCACGGTCTTCGTAGTGCTGGTGCGGGCCGCGCCGACATCGACAGCGGTCGGCGGGGCGTGTACAGCTGCGGTGACTCGACGTGTCTCTACCCTGACAGTATGGGCAGACGTCGACGCCACTGCTCTTGAGCATGTTCGGTGGGTGTGCAGTGGTTGTCCAGACATCGCGGCAGGCGGTGCGGCGACGGACAACCGGGCGTCAGGTATACGACTGGACGCGGCGATATGACGCACCGGCGTAGGCGTTGCGCCGATGGACCGTGCAGTTTCTTGAGACGCGACGATGAGCGCTGCCGGCAGTGGCGCGCCCTCAGTAGCGGTCAGTGCTACATGCGTCTCTCTTGCAGGCACGGTCTTCGTAGTGCTGGTGCGGGCCGCGCCGACATCGACAGCGGTCGGCGGGGCGTGTACAGCTGCGGTGACTCGACGTGTCTCTACCCTGACAGTATGGGCAGACGTCGACGCCACTGCTCTTGAGCATGTTCGGTGGGTGTGCAGTGGTTGTCCAGACATCGGGGCAGGCGGTGCGGCGACGGACAACCGGGCGTCAGGTATACGACTGGACGCGGCGATATGACGCACCGGCGTAGGCGTTGCGCCGATGGGCCGTGCAGTTTCTTGAGACGCGGCGATGAGCGCTGCCGGCAGTGGCGCGCCCTCAGTAGCGGTCAGTGCTACGTGCGTCTCTCTTGCAGGCACAGTGCTGGCGCGGGCCGCGCCGACATCGACAGCGGTCGGCGGGGCGTGTACAGCTGCGGTGACTCGACGTGTCTCTGCCCTGACAGTATGGGCAGACGTCGACGCCACTGACGGGGATGAAAATCCCGCAGCTCCTTCCGTAGTCGTTGTTTCGGTACAGGACTGCGGCTCCGTAGCGACACTAGATGTCGGGGCTTCTTCATATTGTTTTCTTCTCTTTTCCCCACATGAGCGTGTCACCGGCATATTGGCTTCTTCAGGAACATCCGGCTCGACAGGACCAGACAATGTGGGCGACCGTCTCTGAACGTGGCTCGGCTCAGGTAGTGGACTGTATAACGGTGACGACGTTCGTTCGCCACGCTCAGGTAGTCCGACGGCCGCCTTTTTGTATGTGCCGGGATTGCCCAAAGAAACCAATGTTTTATGGCGGTACGGAGGGAGCGGTGACTTTCACCCCGAGGCTTGCAGCTGTGTTAGATGTTTCTTCGTCGGTTGCCTGCAGTGAACTGTCTGTGAATAGTTCCTGCTCTATTATTTATCTAACTATTGTGCCACCCTGTGACGATCCCACGCAGGTAGAGGGTACGTTCCGGCCAGTCAGGGAGCCCGCTGTCTGCGAGACAAAGACGGAGGACGGTGTGCGACTGAAGGCCCTCCATCTTTAAATCCCTTCCCTGATTGGCCGTCCCGATTTGGCAAAATGTTGGTTTGTTCCCCTAAATTTGCTATCAGGTGCTCACATTTCCTCACTTATTTCCTAACCTAGTGTCCCTATCTGTCTATATCTAGGTTGATGAAGTGTGAGCCCTATTTTACCTACCTAATGCAAGCCTTTGGGCGAAATAAAGTGACCGCCCCCTCATTTATTTACATAATACGGCAATATAACGGAAATTTACAAATACACAAATCAACCTAACTAAGATGGTCCTCCCGTCCCGCTCACGTGTCGATGCAGTCGTCCCGTACAGAATCAATGAACACAAAATTTCGTCCCGTCATATTTACGTCTTCCGTTTCCAACGTATTCCATTATCTTATATCTTTAAATGAGCAATTCTTGTATATATATATCCATACTAATATTATAAATCTGAAAGTAACTCTGTTTATCTGTATATCTGTTTGTTTGTTACCTTTTCACGGCTAAACGGCTGAACCGATTTCGATGATATTTGGTATAGGGGTAGATTGAACCTATGAGACGGACATAGGCTATCTTTTGTCTCAAAAAACAATCTCGAAGGGGATGAAATAGGGGTTGAAAGTTTGTATGGGGAATCCATCATTCTTCAAGTTAGGGATCTGAAAATTCGTATTTAGGCTTTTGGTAAGAAATAAATAAAAACGGGTTTCCGCCTTTTTGCTAAATCATCCCTAAAGGGGGAAAAGCAAGGGGGTTGAAATTATGAGGTATTCTTTAGATGCACCCCCAACGCACCACAATAAACGGCTGAACGGATCCTAATTTAAAGGGGGAGAGTGCGATGGGAGGTGAAGGGGAGAGTGCGGGGGAGGAGAGGGGGTGAGTGGGGGGAAAAGGGGAGAGTGGGGGAAAAGGGGAGAGTGGGGGGAAAAGGGGAGTAGATGGTAGAGTGGAGGGAAAGAGGGTAGAGTGGGGGGAAAGAGAGGGGAGCGCGGTGAGAAACAGGGGAGAGTGGGGGAGAAAGAGGAGAGAGTGGGGGGAAAGAGAGGAGAGTGGGGTGAGAAAGAGGGGAGAGTGGGGGGAGAAAGAGAGGAGAGTGGGGTAAGAAATAGGGGAGAGTGGGGTGAGAAAGAGGGGAGAGTGGGGTGAGAAAGAGGGGAGAATGGGGTGAGATAGAGGGGAGAGTGGGGTGAGAAAGAGGGGAGAGTGGGGTGAGAAAGAGGGGAGAGTGGGGTGAGAAAGGGGAGGGTAGGGGGAGAAAGAGGTTAGAGTGGGGAGAAAGAGAGGGGGGTGCGGGGAGAAAAAGGGGAGAGTGGGGGAGAAAGAGGGGAGAGTGGGGAGAAAGAGCGGGGAGAAAAAGGGGACAGTTGGGAGGTAAATATGGGAGAGTGGGGGGAGAAATAGAGGAGAGTGGGGGTAGATAGACGGGAGAGTGGGGAAAAGGACGGGAGAGTGGGAGATAAAGAGGAGAGTGAGGGAGAAAGAGGGAGGGGAGAGTGAGGGAGAAAGAGGGAGGGGAGAGTGGGGGAGAAAGAGGTGAGAGTGGGGGGAGAAAGAGGGGTGAGTGGGGTGAGAAAGAGAGTAGAGTGGGGAGAAAGAGAGGGGAGAGTGGAGGGAGAAAGAGGGGAGAGTGGCTAAGGGGAGAGTGGGGGGAAATAGGGTAGAGTGGGGGGGAGATTGAGTGCGAAATACATAGAAATAGAGGGAGAGGGAGTGAGCGAATGAGGGAAAGGGAGAGATATAGACTGTGAGGGTGAGGGAAATAAATATAATGGATGAGATGGACAGGGAGAGAGAAGGCGAGAGATTGAGAGTGGAGACGGATATTAATGATAGAAAGATAGGGAAAGATATAGAGATATAAGGAGAGGGAAAGAGATAGAGGTAGAGGAAGAGAGATAGAAATAGCGAAAGAAGTAAAAAGATAGAAAGAGAGCCAGAGAGGGAGAAAGATAGAGGAAAAGGGAGAGAGAAAGAGACAGATATATTCTTAATTTCTTACCTAGCTGTTACCTGCGACATCAATTGATTTTTTAAACAGTTTACATTTTACATAGAAATGCGAACGAAGTTGCGGGTATCAGCTAGTATAGTATATATATACAAGAATTATATATAGTATATATCTTAATATATATAAATCTCGTGTCACAATGTTTGTCCTCAATGGACTCGCTAAACTACTTGACCGATTTTAATCAAATTTGCACAGCGCGTTCAGTTTGATCTAACTTGAAAGATAGGGTAGCTTACATCTCAATTTATAGTCGCAATAACAAAAACCTTAGCCACAGCAACGCGTGGCCGTGTCTGTTAGTATACATATATGTATATATAATTGGAATCTCGGTATCGGCTCCAACGATTTTCATGAAATTCAGTATATAGGGGGTTTCAGGGGCGATAAATCGATCTAGCTAGGAATCATTTTTAGAAAATGTCAATTTATTCGTGTTTTTTATGTTTTTTTTCTTTATATAACCAGTTCATATTTTTTTATTATTCTATCGGTAAGATCGAAAAATATTATTAATATTTCATCATTTTATTAGTAATTCGTACTTAAATATAATTTCCAAAAAACACAATTTATAAAAAAAAAATACCGAGCAAAGCTCGGTCATCCAGATATTATTAATTATAGCAAATAAGGAGTTTTTCATGTACGAAATGGTATGAACAAGAATTCTTGAAAATGGAGCTGTCTCTTTTCGCACCATTTAAAAACTATTGAACCGATTGCAATGCGGTTTTATCTGTTGATAACTAGAATAAACTTGTCAGCTTGTGCAATGATTAGGGATCTACCACGTAGGCTCTCAATCAAAACCTTCTTAGTAGTTTTAAGATGTGCCAACCAAAAAATACCGAAGGAAGTGCCAACTCACAACTGCCAGCTAAATGCCAATCGAGAACGCGAAATATTGACAGTTGTCATTTTAAACATTTTATTTACCAAAACTGATAAATAAGTTTTATTAAAAATAATCATGTACACCGACGATAATTCTGACAAAGAGAGTGAATTTGAAGAGCGAAGTCCAGAGAATAGCCCGCGTATTACGAAAAAATCTATGTCCACAATTGGATTCAGGAATAATCCTGACAATCAAAGTGCTAGGCCGCTCGCAATTAGATCGACGCAATCATTCACGGGCGCTGTGGAGGAACTACGTGTGTGTGGTAACTTTCAAAAGCTCAACTTGTGTAACAGAATGAACGTGATGCCAGCGCCGAGAACAGCCGCGGTATGCCCGTGCGGCTGTCTCTTACGACCAGCCACGACGGGCCCGTTCAGAACGCGAGAGCAGAATACTCTGGCGCTCCATGTCGTACCGCCGGAAGTACTCAATCACCACGGGTATAGCTTCGACTCTTGTCAAATAGCAATGTTTTGGAAGAAAGATTGCAGAATGTTTCTATGGAAGGGACAAGCTAAGCAGAAGAATGTGATCCACGCTGACTCCCACAAGCTTTAGCTAGCTATTTATCTATACAACATTATATTAAATTATTTTCTGAATTAAATTATACACACAGTTTATTTCGTAATTTTATAATAACAAATCTATTTTAATTAGGTACCTTAAAAATAAATACAATGATCTAAACAAAAGATTTCCATTTGAAATGCTCTATCCCTGACATGACTATAATCAGAAATAAAAATGTTATATCCATGCAGTTAATATCCACATGGCTAGAAACAAGCTATTATGAGCTTATTGCAGAGTTTGGACTGAGTCCAAAGATTGCTTTTCAACACCTGGCAGGTTATTTTCCATAGCTTCTCCGCAGGAGAACCTTACATAGTCGAGAACTTCAACTTTATTTTGCTCCAACACCTCTTGAACAGTGTAAGTGGGGTCTAATAAATATTCCTGGTAGATGAAACAGGTCTCATCATCTGAGTTTTTAGCTGGTTCATCTTTCTCTTTGTCGCCAATGCTTCTTGGGGAGCAGCCTACGACGTGTTGACAGAGTTGGCGGCCAATATCTTCTGTGTCCTTAGACTGTTTGTAAGCGAGTAGAGCTCCATACTTGCCGGCGGAGTAATCGGCGGGGGTGGTGGGAGCGGGATGCGTGTATCCAGCGATCTTGACGTCTTTGTTGTTTGCTTTCCAGCACTCGGCGCGCCTGAGGACGGCGTTCTCACCGACAGATCCGATGAACAGAGCTAGCACTTCAGATAGCTTCTTTCCTTCTACCGACAGGTTTGCAAGTTGTTCGCTGTCTAATTCCATCTGAAATAATTATATTTGGTTTATAAATTTTCATGTCGCAATTCAATCCGTTCAGTAAAACGTTACTTGTAATCCTGACATTTACATAGACATACCTTGGTCACGGGTCCCTTGGCCTGCAAATTGGTGTGAGCAAACTTAAAACAAGCGAGGGCTGCATCTTCAATCATCTTTTGGAATTTGTCATTTTTAGCAACAAAGTCTGTTTCACAGTTTAGCTCCACTAGGGCTCCGTGGCTCTTGTCGAATTTGACTGCTACAAGCCCCTGCAGGGCTGAACGCCCCGCCAGCTTGGTTGCCTTGGCCCAGCCCATGGCTTGGGCTTGATCGTTTAGCCATGATTCAGCCTGAAAGGAAATAATATAACAACATGTTAGTCAACCACCAGCCCTGACCAAATACAGATATGTGATATGTAATTCTAAAATGTTGCTAATAACAATATTCATGGTTTATTGTACTATATTGTATCATAATCACATAAAGTAAGAAACAAAATGCAAAATACATCTCCTACTGCAAAAGAGTTCTCTAGATTTGTCAGATTTCAACCTCGCAGATCTCCATTAACTGACATAACATTCAAGTGTTAAGTTTTCATCACACATAATAATATAAGTCATAGGGAGTCTTAGATCATAATTTTATTTTAAATAAAGTAAGTGGCTACTTATCTACCTCAGCTTAAGTTTTCTTACCTTATCAGTATCATTGTTATGCATTTCGAGGGCTTTCTTGCAGTTGGCAATGGTGTACCCAGTCTTCTTCCGAAGTTTAGCCAGTAGGGAGGACTCTGCAGCTCTACACACCGGCCCAGTATGGAGCCTCCGCACCAACTGGAATATCATCTGTAAATTCATTAACATACCTTTTGAGCGTACAGAAATTAAACCCACAAATAAAAATTGCACTCACACAAAGTCAACTGTGTAAATATAATTTAGATATGTAAGTAAGTAATTATTTGAAGTTTTATTAATCTGTAGTTTTAGAGAGCAACAAAACAGATTACTCAAGCCTAATCTACCCATGAGAATCCTATAGTGAAGGCCATGAGTATAGGCCATGACATCATCAGAATGGGATAGAATGAGTTGCTCTGTTATAACAAGGCCAAACAATCTATGTTTGTTAGGAGGGCGCCTGTGCGTGTGAGTATTAGTAACGACAATGCTTGGTCAGAACATGTTTTACCTTCGAGTATGCTTGTGCTCTCAGCTTCATTTACCAATAATTACAACCTATAATAATATTGACATTGAGTTTTGTACAACCACAAGTGGCAATAATACTGAATTAAAACAAAAAGGTTTATTTTGAAAATGTTTCGTATTGTGTACCTACCTACTGGCCCTAAATAATTAAAAAATATACTTACATCAAATGAAAATCGATGTTGTTACCATGGTGCAATCCAGTGGCTAGAAACTTCAAAGGAATTTTTAATGTATGAAATTAGTTCCCCCCTTTGTACAACCGTATAAAATTGTATCAAGAATTGCCATTTATTAAAAAAAAAACAAGTATGGTAGAAGTTGTCACCTGAGTTGCTAATATTTTTTCCTAACAAACGACTACCTTTTAAATTTTTCATAAATATTTTGTATTTAAGACAACAAAATGAACCGAAAATATTGTTATTCATTTAATTTCTCGTAAAACTACTGATTATCAATATCATAATAGTATTTTAATTGTAGTTTGTATGGTCACACTCAATTAAAATGTCTGAATATTTTCCGGCGCTTGAGTTTGTAAATTTTATGTTTCGTTTGGTTTTGGACTAATAAGCAGTGAAATTATCTTGTATAGTGAGAAATATTGGTGTAAATGTCGAGTTATATATCATTCTCCATTTCATCATTGGTTTCCTACTATCTTTTACCTGTTGTGTGAGGCAGTGACTCATTTTACAATAATTTGTGGTTTTTCTGTGCTTAATCAGCATAATATAAATAAACTTTTGAACAATATGGGTGGAAAAGGTGGCAAGGGTAGTCACAGAACATGTGAAATATGTGGTATGATTCCCCACATGAAGAATTACCATCAACTAGCCAACAACAACTACAAATACTTCCCATCAAAGAGTCGCAAAATGGTACGTGTTTTATTTAATTGCATTAATGTGTACACCCATAAAATAGTTTCAGAGAGATGACCAGATAAAAAAAACGTGTAGCAGAATAACTGTTAAAATGTTGAATAATTCATGAAAAAAAGAGAAAGCAATAAATCATTTTCTCATACATTTTGACAGGACAATGTCTGTCGTGGCAGCAAATTTTAATATAGAATACTAATATTAAAATGTGATTGCAGTTGCTGTTCCAGAGGCACCCTGTCTAGGCCCATCAACAAGCAAAGAAGCTGCGTTGCAATCTAGGAATGGTAAGCGTTATTACTATAGTATAGTTCAAGCCAAGCCAAAAACTGTATAAGTAAATAATGAATAATGATTTAATCATTGTTTTTTTTTTGCAGATGTAATTTCAACCATATCCACTAAGATACATAGTGAATGTACAGAAAGTGATGAAAAATCACTGAAAAAGAGAAAACTTGCGGATAACAGAGTTGCCTTGTTACCATACACAGGTATAATAATAATTATTATTTTGTTATAAGCTTTGTAAAATAATAATATGAATTATATTTTTTATAAAATGTTATTATTTTTGTAGATTTATCAATCCCGAGGAAAAAGAAACTCATGGAACAAAGAAAATGAAATGCACAGAAGTGCCAACCTTATTGAACGAATTGAATCACCAGTACTGAAGGAGATGGTACTTTAATGCCTCCAAAAATCAACACCGCAAACCCAAAGGAAGGAGGTGGACAACACAGAATAAACAGCATTAGCAATTTTTAAGTGTTCTCCTAAAACATACAGATATTTTAACAAAATTTTGCCACTTCCTAGTGAAAAAATCCTGCAAAACATTTTGAAAAAAATCCCTATGTAGCCACCCATCCATAAAGGTATACAATACAGGCATCCATAGGTAACAGCCAGCAGCAGCTACTAAGAATATAGTATATTATTGTGTGAACTATGTATGCTATTATAGATCAATCGGGTATCTCGAATTATTGTAATGTAAATAATGTAAATAAAATCTACACCATCTACTTACAACATTATTCATTTTAAAATAAGGTTCCCTGCACAAATTACATAACTAATTATAAAAAATAATACGAAATGATCCTGAAATCGATAAAGAATTATCGACAGTTCACATCACTATATTTGACAGCTATTTAATCGATACATTTTTGTACATCACTAGTGACAGCTATAATTTGTTTCGTTATGTTGGTAACGAGGGGGGAACTAATTTCATACAAAATGGTTTTACACTATCAAAGTATCGAAGTGCCGTCTCTTCTAGCGTAGCGTTTGTATTCTCTTTGGTGCAATCCAATCAGACTTGACAATTGCTTGACATATTTTGTTGTAGGAGTTCCAAGCGATATTTATGTGGTCATTGATTAAACCTTATTACTATTGATTGATTAAAACTTAAATTAAGATATTTTTGTGTAATTAAGTGTTAAATAGCTAGGATATTGTGTTCTAACCAACGAACTAAAACTTTAGTGTACTTACGTTTACGGTAAATAGGAGGTGAGTCAAATACTCCAACACTGATTTTTTCAAACAAATTACGTTTCGTGTATGTAGGTATTGAAATAATTAAAAAAATACTTTATTTAAATTTATTTTGTGGATATAGCGGCGGCCAGCTGATGATGACAGACTGTCAGAATTGTCAACTTGTCAAAGTCAAATACACATGGGCTTGTGTCAAAAGCGTTTCGTTATGCAATACGCAAATACTTATTTTAAATAATGTAATTTCATTTATCAAGTAACAATAATATAAGAAGGCCCAAATATTGAAAAAAACACTGTTATAATATGCTACTACTGGTGAAAGTAATCTGGAGAAGCAAAGGTCTTTAGGGCGCCACATGTGCTTAGATAGACAATTATTATTAAAGTGACAGTTTAATTTAAAGCATAAACCTGAGCAGTAGCAACGAAACGTCGTAGCGGAAGTAGATTTTTGCGGAAACTTTTTTATTTTTAGTTTCTTATAAAATATTTATGTTCGTTAATAGGTACAGTGCTCGATCACGCTTACTCGCGTGCGCGGGCGCGGGCGCGAAATATCAAACGTATGGCGTACCTACTATACAAGTGTTCACGTACAAATGTCACGTGCGGTCTAAGCCACGTCTACCGCGCCCGCGCCCGCGCCCTCGAGTTACCGTGAACGAGTACATACCTACTGTGCTATTGCTTTACAGAAGGCAGAGGCAACTATGCAGAGAAATAATAAACCTAATCGAAAGAAAAACTCCTCTTCACCAACCAGCTCTGATGTTAAACTCCCTAAAATAGCAAAAGTAACAATGCCTGAAGATTTCAAGATAAGAACAAGACCGCTGTTTTCTTTACCAGAAGAAGTCTTGAAACTACCCCCACCTATTTCAAAAGCGGCAAGAATTCAAGCTGCCAAAGCGGCTGGAACCAGTGGACCTAGAAGGAAATCTAGTGGTAATAAAAATACATTTATTCAAGAATTAGGTACCTACTATACCTATAGTCCTCCGTGGACTTGTACCTAATACCTAAAATTACCAGTAGGTGTTGACATAAGGCAGCAAAGAGTGTAGATCAGAGAGACATATAAGATAATTTTTAATTTACTTTGGCCACATTTAGATTAGAATTAATACAGGTTGCCAAGAGCATAGCTAGGATGTAGGCAGTGGCGGATACGGGGGGGGGGGGGCAGGGGGGCCATGGCCCCCCCCAGAAGACCCAGGAATGACATCACATTTTCGACTCATCTTCAGGTGTACTTTTTTACACAGCATACATATACCTACTCACTCATGAAGTGAAGTCGAAAATGCGGAATGTCTGCATTCAGCACACTGATAAGTACCCCTTCAAATTTTCGCGTTTAGTGTGCTGGATGTATGTTGTTTACTTTTTATTTTAGCCTAAATGTAAAACTAGATCTGATAGTACATACAATTAGAGAGGAATGATAATGTGTTTCGAAATAAATTTATTTCGCTAAGTTTTTTTCATTTCGTTACGTTTTTGCTCAATAACACCAACATTATAATTTTAACAAAAGGGCCGCAAATTATAACTCCGCTCCGGGCGACAGTGACTCAAGCTACGCCACTGAGTAGGCCTATACATAGCAATGCTCTAGCTAGGGTACCTATAATATCTAAAAAAAACAAGGGCGCTGTTATAGAAGCTCGCACAGGACGCAGAAAAGGCTATTGACGGCACTGCGTACGTACCTACGCGGACAAGGGGGAAGAGCGGCTGTGCAGGCTTGCACTACACATCCACAGGGATGTCCGAGTTGATGTTGACAAAATTATTGATAGGTTTGGTTAAAAGCGGCACTAGGCGAGTAAACTTTATTTTGTAAACATACAAGGTAATTAACTTCTTTTTTTGTTCCCTTGTGATTTTAACCTTCGAACCTTGTCAAAATAGCCCCCCCCCAAATGAAATCCTGGATCCGCCCCTGGATGTAGGTAAGGTACTACCTACTTCAAGATGGCAAAAATTTGATATTATATATATTTCTAATATCTAACTTATTTTTGCCCCACTTATGTCAAGTGACCCACGCTTCCCCCACTCCCAAATACCGGCGCCTCACTATGAGCTTTTGGTCCTCATCAACATTATAATAATATACCTATATGCTTCGCGTGTGGGCCGCGGTACCACGGGGGGTCAGAATTGTATACAAACACCGGTCTATACTTATTTCGCACGACCTACACGGCAAGGGATACATAGGCGCAGCCCGACTCAGATGCATGAGTCTACTTTCAGTCATGGATGATCTGAGCGTCGTAGTAACTGTTTGTGGTAGGTATGCCTGTTGCGGGCATTGTATTGTATAAGGTAGGTATACCTTGCGAACATTATCGAAACGCCTCGAGCCATTGCTCTGCCCAATTGGGGCTAAGCCTAGGCTACTGAGCTTAAATTAGGTGAATAATCGTATCAAAAATTCTTTCAATTTAGTACGTAGGTATCTAACCTTAGGTATGCAGAATTTTTTTCATGAATGTTTCATGATGAACTTATCATCCTATCAAAGTGAGTCTCATTAAATTTTCTCAGTGATGAAAAGCTTCACCGCAATGCGTAAGTCGCGCGAGGAGTTTCGCACGAAGCTGATGAATTTGATTTGTCAATCCGCGCCCGGGGAGGACGGAGACATGATACCCTCAGGGGAGGAGCAGAACATGCTGCGCTACTACTACTACCTGCGGTACGGGATCGATACCATTCACGTCGCACCGCTCGATAACAAGATTATATTACGGTGAGAAAGTGGTTCCCTCAATAACCCTATGTCTAGACTAGACCGATTGATAGATTTATTTGTTATGCTGGAAACAATTTTGGTTGATGATCTACTAGATTGGCCGACGACATCAAAAGAGTCGCAGGCAACCGGTGGATGCGAGTGGCAAATTGTCGTTCGGTGTGCTGGTCTAAGGGGGAGGCCTGGGTTCAGCAGTGGACGTATTCAGTCTGATGATGATGATGATGACCTATCATATTGTTGTCGACTACATTTAGTTATACCAGAGTAATTAATAGTAGCAGGAGCTATTGGACAATTTTTTGTTGCTATAATTTTTTCACCCGCATTGATTATTATTATCCCACAGGGACCGTTAATTTATACGAGACAAATGTATTGCATCTGTATTTCTGGTGTGTGTTAGATATCTATAAGTGTGCATGCCTCATCAAAATTCGTTCAGCCGTACGTCGCGGCGCGAAGAAGTTTCGCATTTGTAATATTAGTGTGATAGTGTACATTTTTGTAAAATTTTATTAAAATTAAATTTAATCGCGTACTACATAGGTACACATAATACGTCCTTTAGCTTTATCTGATTGAAAATTGTACAATATCTACCGAGCTATTACATTTCCAGAGTCCACAATCTCGTGTCTATGAAGTTGAAGAGGTGGAAAGAGACTTTGTTCACATGTACTGACGAAATGCGCGAAGACTTCATGATGAGCATGAAAAAAGCTATTGTAGACTTCGTCTTAAAGGATCCAAATACGGTATATAACTATATATATAAGTAGATCTATTTTAACTAAATTATTATAAGTATTTAAGCTGCCTACTTAGACTTCATTACGTAAGTACACGGTCGACTCAACATCCTATACTTACATATTGTACTAATTGTTGTGATGGATAGGGGAACGTAGGGAGATCGAGCCCCAATCGCCGGAAGGGTTCGATGATTTAATATTTCAACCGAGGACTATTTTAGGCATGTACTGTGTTATCTCTCTATAATATTGGATTTCAACCCACCCCTTCGTCTGGCGCGCTGAGTAGATGTATGTCAGGTATGAATTAAATTAGCTGATGAATTTGAGCTCTGTTCGACGGAGGCACATAGTTAGGTAGTTAGGACAAATTATTGGTTTTAAATTGGTACTTATTGCGGAGACTTCGATCGAGAAGAGGATTCAAGGTGCCTACATCTAAGCTAATTAAGCGATAAAAAAAATGTTAGAAACGTGATTTATTATAACATGTTGTAGATAAGTTTACTTGTGAAAATAGCGTTGGCAATAGTGCTAGAATATTGATAACTCATTAGAATGACGACGCGTGATATATTACCTATCTACTCATACCGTAGTTAATTTGAACTGTAAGTTAATAAACACCCAGGAAGAGTCGTTAGAAGAAGACGACACGCCCTTAAAGCAGGAGCTAGCTAAGAAGGACGACGCGTGGCGCCAGCGGTACGCTGTAGCGAGGAAGTACCTCACGAGGGGCCTGCACAGCGTCAACCCTTGCATCGCGCAGGTGCTCTCCATCTGGTACAAGCAGTTCAAGTAAGCCTCCATTTCGTGTGTAGTGGTTCATACTCTTCAATTCTTGGCCCCTTATGGACCAACGTCTGCTATAATTATTTTTTCCCAATTGATATTTTTTTTACAAATGCGGTGCGTATTGTGATAGCAGTTCATAGGTGCTTCAAGCTATACCTGACTGTGGAAGGGTTTACGCGATCAAAAATCTTATAGTCTTTTACAGTTCACTAAAGCATCGCGATCACAGTTCAATCGTGAGAGATGATAATAAATAAATAAAAAATACAAATAACGGTAGACTATTGTTACGCAGTCGGTTCTTCCTACAATGCTACATTACGCTTGTACTTATTTATAGCAGTTCAAATTCAATATACTTAGATATGTGCCAAAATAAAATTTCAACAATTGCAATTGGTTTGGTGTCAAATAATTGTTGAATTCCCAGTGACTTGAGGTTGATAAGCATGAAGGACATTATGACGACGAACGAGGCTTACGAGTTGCAAGACTTTTGTTTCGTCTGCAAGAGACATATCGAGGCGGCTGGCAACGTGCTTACTCACCAGTGGATCCCCACTGTGCAAGCGGTTTTTCTGCAGGTACATAATATTTATTACTATGTTTCGGAGAATAGTTATGCAAGGCATTCGAATGTTTACTATGGTCTAATAGAGCTATTTTTCTTACAACCATATTAGCGAGCTAAAGTAGATAGGTATATTTACGAAACATTTTTTATGTATGAGTATTTATAAAAAAAATTAGAGGGCTCTCTCAATTATTTCACTTGTTTTTTCTGCCCTATAGAAACGGCACACGCTTCTATCGAAATTGATTTTTAAAGCTGATCCAATCTGTCTGTGATATGGTCCGAAGCACTTTGAAATTAATTTGGACGAACAAGTCTGATAAATTGAATGACAGATAAAAAGGATCCGTCCGAGCCGGCCCTTTGAAATGTTTTTAATGCGTGTAGTCCATTGTTGGCTAGGGGAAGGGTTGCTGATGCATAATCCCCTCTTGCATTCATCCCCACGTAGATACACAGTTTGAATTAAATCTAGCTACGTACCTATAACTACTATATGTCGTATAATTATGTTTGGCTAGACTAATTGAGTCCTAAGCTCTTTCAAACAGAAGGGTGGGGCGTAATTTGATGTTTAGGTAGGTATATTATTATGGTCATGTGTGGATATCCATAGGCTACCTTTATGAGCTGTTATGTGTTGGTGTAGGGGGTTACATATGCAAGACTTATTCGTAGGGCGGAATGATTATGACTTTTCGTAAATCAACATTGTTTTCAGCCGACTACTATAAAGCTGTTTTAACTTACAGTAATATTTACCTTATCTAGTGGAGTGATCACTCCGGTTTTACGGTTTTTACAGGGCAACAAGAAACGACAGATCCCGGAGCCAAAGCAAGTGTCACTGATGAAGCATTTCTATAACTGCTTAGCTTGCATTATGACTTACAACCTGCAGACGTTGTGTTTGAAGTCTATGAAAGAGTTCACTGACTATGTCATGGATGTTGGGGTATGAACATCTTATAAAAGTATCATTTTCAAAACCAAGTGTTTCGGCTCACGTTGTTTCCTCTCTTTATCGATTTTGCTGCCCAAAGATGAAATATTTTATTTGTTGGTATTTATTTTATTTGGTGTATACAACAGATTAGTAACGAGTCAATAAGTCCCTTTAGCAGATGGTTAGCGTCACGTCGAGCTATAATTGCAGTCCCATCCAGAACTTTTTGCAGTTTCTTTGCAAATTCTTGCGCAGCACTGCACTGCTTGTCACCTTATATGACATTGGTCCAGAAGTCAGTATTGATTTTTTTTCATTTATTCAAAAAAGAGATAATTTCAGGGTAGAAACCAAGGGTTTGTAATAAACCTAACATTTGCAAACGACGCTATAGAGTTCGAGCCAACGTTCAAGCAGTTCAAGGATCAAGTGTGCCTGTTGTATGATTACTTGATCGACGCGTGCCGACAGTCTCCCCGCGTGGAGACTCTGCTGTATCAAGACTTCGTTGCCACTGGAAAAATGACTTTGAGGGTAATTATTCAGGGTTGAGTTTTGTTCGCCTAAATAAAGGAATTAAACATTTCTATTTCTCCTTGAGGATAATTGGAGTACCTACAAATCGAAAGGCCCCAGTTGAAGCTATTCAAACCTGAATATCTTTGCAATAGAGTGGGGAAATATTTTGTGTGTTGTCTAATATCCATATTACGAGTATAACGTAATGTTTTCAGCCAATAATTGACAATGACTTGGTCGAGCACTACAAGAAAACAGTCGCTTCCTTGATAGATGAACAGAGAATCGGACCGGAGCTTCGGGTGCAAGATTTTGACGATTATGTGCGTTTGCTCAATGGGGAGGTTAGTCCTTACTAGCTCAATTATTTCAATGCCATTAGTAGGATGTAAGCTTTGAAGATCAACGAGTTAGCCCACGAATTACTTGACACGAATCGTTACCACATCCAAAATGTTCTTCCAATCCCTGAGCTAACTAAAATATCAACCAAACCCATCTTTAGGCTATAACGGAGGTCGAAAAATTCATCGACTCCACGCCAGAAAAGACTTTCGAAGAATTCTGCACGGAAGCTGTAAAATATGTTGAACTTGCGAAAGAGATACCTTCCAAGCTGGAAGGAACCATTGTCATCGGTATGTTTAGAATGCAACGAGGAGACTTGATCACTTCGCTGAGAGGTGCTGCGACGAGGACAGCCAACGCGCTGCTGAGGAGAATGACTGAAGATTACCAAACTATGATTAGAGCGTGAGTTCCGGCTTATAACTCGACTTAAAGTTTTGTTACGTTTATCTACCTATCTATATACAGCTCGTATCCACTCACTTGCTGAGTAAAGACCTGCAGTATCTCACGCCACTTGTTTCGATCATGTTCAAGTCACAAAAATCTATGTTGAATACCATAAAACCTTGATTATTAACTTGCCAGTATTCCCATATGGCTTATATCCAACTAGGTATATGTGGTTATGGCTGAAAAGATTTTGGTTTTCGTAGCACATTTCTCTGTGTTCTTATAGGATACACGAAGAATACAGTGGCATTGCCAACACTCTCCTGAGCCCGCCGCCGGACACCGCGGCCCTCATGGACCTGCTGGTGTACTGTAAGAAAGTGGAAGACACTGTCCTGGCGGAGATGGAGGACAAGTTGAGGAGCGTCATGCGCTACATCATGTTCCTCGGCGACTACACTACCTTCACGCCGCTCGAGATGAAAGCGAACAATCAAGCCTTCCATTGGTAAAGCAGTCTCTCTCGGATCTGCTCTCTCTGCCCAATTCAAGCCTTCGAAAGACACTGGTTTTCTTAGACATGAGTGGCGGTCAGGTTAACTTACCCCTGTATCGTTAGTCGTTATCTCCAAATTTCTTTCACTCGACCTTTGCTGAGGGACCTCGAAATTTCCCCCCAAAAGTTACTCATATTTGGTATCGTTATTTGAACTTTCGAGGTTCCTCGGTACTCCATTTTAACACAAATGATCGTAGAGAAGCGGCTTCGAGGCATCCTCAAGGTACGTTGCGAGGTACCTTGAGCTGACAGATGGTTTGTTGCGTTTTACGAGAATTTGAGGACGTTGAGTGGAGCAAAAGAAATTCGGAGGTAACGATTAACAATACCGGGGTTAGACCACCGTAAGCGCAGCCTCGCTAAAGCTGATCACTCCAGTTGAGCGTCACTAAAGGTGAATAGATTGTGGAAGTACCTGTATTGTAATAGAAACGATTGACAACAATTCACATTCCTTTGCTTCAGGTACGCTCGCATGCCTGGCGTTATAGATGAATGTAAAAGTATTTGTGATCAGAAGAAGTTGGAGTACCAAGAATTACTAAAGGTGAGTATGTGACAAGGCCACATATACCTGCACAAATGCATGGATCTGTTCTTCAATACAACTATAGAATTTAGTGCACACTTCTCATCGCGCAGAAGTAGCACTTTAACTGACTTGAAAAAAAGAGCTGATCCTCATACTTAACTTTCGACTGGGTGAACCGATTTTAATGTATTATTTTTGTTTGAAAGGGTATACTTCCCATGTGGTCCCATAGGCTTAGCACTGACTCTAAATAATTGATAAGTGTGTAACGCTTCATAATAATAATCAGTTAATTTAATTTCAATGTAAGCAGTTATTCTTAGCTTTTCAGTGCCATTCTGTCTGGTTTATTTTTTTTCTAAATTTGTTTTATTAGAAGCGGCTACAGGGGTAATCAGTTCTGTTAGCTAGTACACTATTTACAAAGTAGGTATATAATATATTAAAATATGCACGGGCATGATAGGGCCTGCAGCCGGCCGCCACCGCTAGCCGCGACTGTCTGATGTAGGCTTAAAATGGAACACTAATGCATTCACCCCGGTGTCTGTGTGTCATAGCCTGCCAGAGTTAAAAGCTACAGCTAACTAGTCAGTTGAAAATGCTCTCTGAAAAAAGATAGCACATGTATAGTATCATTGATTTTTAGTTGGTTTTTCAATTGTCTACTTGTTCATTCAGGTTCGCATTGCCAAATTCATTGATGATCTCGACGTCTACGAACTCCTTGCTAACGAGCTGCAATACTGGGGCGACATTGAAGAACTACCGAAATATGTCACCCGGGCTCGAAATTTAGATGAGAAGTAAGTTAAATCATTGTGATATTATTATACGGAACGCCCCGAGAAATATAAAAATAGGATGTAGGCCTTATTCTACCCGAGACTCATGCATATTATATTTCCATGATTTTTGGCAACGTATAGAAGTCCAATATTTGGGTTAATATTTTGTTCAGCACCATGCTTAGATTTAAACTATGTTCGTAGGCTATCAACGGCACTGACTAAGATCGACCAGTTTAACGAGGAAGAGACCTCGTTTGGATACGAACTGTCCCAGTATCCGAAGAGGAAGCAGGTCTACGACAGGCTGGTGCCTTTCAAAAAACTCTTCGAAGCCGGTTCCGACTTCCTACAGAAACACGACACTTGGATGACGTCAAAGGTAGGCATTATTTTCAATGATGTGAAACATTACCAAAAAAATATTCTACTTCTAATAGTTTTGAAAATAATTGCCTTCAGCTTCCAGCCAGACAACTAAAGACTACATTTATCAAATAACATAAAGAGTGTTGGTAATAATTGGTAGGTAGGTAGTTACGACCCTGAAGACATCGAAGGTGACGTCGGCTACTATTACAAGATCGTGTATAAGTTAGAAAAGTCCTTCCAAGACGTTCCGGAGACACATCGCCTCGCTACTTCTGTCAGGTACTATCCCTAGCTACGCGCGCCTTATTAACTTACCTGTCAATATAACATTTTTAGTGTAAATAAACCCCTTAACACGATTCGCATCTCTAAAAAGAAATTCATCTATCAATGTATTATATTTTGATGATAATTACAAACGCATAACTTACAAACGATGCTCATTTTACCTGAAAAATTGCAGTTGCAAAATTGGGACCAATGCACAATTGGATAGAGTTATTTTACCAATTGCAGAGAAAAGATAGACGACTTTAAGACTAACATGCCTATCATACAAACTCTGGGCAACCCCGGCATGAAGCTCCGCCACTGGGAGAAGATATCTGACATCGTCGGGTTCCCCATCGTCGTGGACGAGGAGCTGTCGCTGGCGAAGGTGATCGACTTCAACCTGGTGGACTACATCGACAAGTTCGAGAGCATATCGGAGGCGGCCACCAAAGAGAACAACCTCGAGAGGGCCCTGGACAAGATGATGAGCGAATGGGGCGATCTGAAATTCGAAATCTTAAGTTACAAGTAAGCCTTGTAAATAATAACGAATTTATCATTACTAATTAATATCACTTGTATAATTTTGTCATTGTTGCCCTTGTTAGATAAACAAGTAACTTATTCGGGTCACTTTTGTATGATATCTGTGGATTGATCACGTATAACTTTAGTTGCATCCGAATTACCTATAAGTACCGAAGCTTTAACGAAGCACCTTTAGTAACATTATGTTAAAAACGTGATCAAAGTAACTCATGCAAATTTCAATGTAATATAATAGTTCCATTTTGTATGTATTTCATGAAATTCCAGTTGAAGGAGTAAATATTAACAACCATTTTTTTTTATAACAGGGACACGGGAACCTATATTCTTTCAAGCGTGGATGAAATTCAGTTGTTACTGGATGACCACATTGTCAAGACGCAAACAATGAAGAACTCGCCGTACATTAAACCATTTGAGGACGTTATTTAGTAAGTTTTTGTTGTAATAAAATGTCAATAATTAAGACCTACGCTTGAAGATAAAATACTAATAAAATGTATTGCTTACAGATCGTGTCTTCAGTAAAATGGTCATGCAAACTTCCGTAGGATGTATATTAGTGTTTTTATGGAATTTAATTCAAAGGTTTTTTTGTTATCAGTTGGGATTTGCAGATGTCCTTTCCAATATTACATTTCTTTCTAGCGACTGGGAAGGCAAGTTGGTGCTGCTACAAGAGATTCTAGACGAATGGTTGAAGGTTCAGGCCACCTGGATGTACCTAGAGCCTATTTTCTCGTCGCCTGATATTCAACAGCAGATCCCTGAGGAGGGTAGGAGGTTCAGTGCCGTTGATAAGGTATTGCCATCTTTGCTGAAAAACAATCATTTCACATGTTAGATTTAACAATATGGGTTCAGATGGTAACACGTGAAAGTCACAAAATGTTATAGAGCGTTTCGTTATATTTTACTGAGAATATTATTCCGACATAAAACATGGAGTCGATTAAAACTGATGATAAGAACGAAAAACCATTTAATCGACCTATTTTACTGTACAGATGTGGCGTGAGATAATGAAAGCCGCGGCCGCGGAGCCGCGCGTGCTCGACGTCATCCAAATCGAGAAGATGCTCGACCGGCTCAAGAAGTCCAACAACCTGCTCGAGATGGTCCAGCGAGGACTCAACGCGTACCTGGAGAAGAAGCGTCTGTTCTTCCCTCGCTTCTTCTTCTTGTCCAACGACGAGCTGCTCGAAATCCTATCCGAGACCAAGGATCCCATGCGGTGAGTGCTTCGGGGCATCAATTTTGATCCCAATGCGGTAGGTAATAAGACTCAGTGAAAAATATATGCTCGAAAAGTCCATTAACTTGCTGGAGACAGTGGAAGTTGAATTCTGATCGTGTTAATTTACTGTCTATAGTGTGCAACCTCATCTCAAGAAGTGCTTCGAGGGTATCGCGAAACTCTCCTTCACCGAGGACATGGTTGTTACTCACATGCGCTCGTCGGAGGGAGAGATCGTGCCCCTAACAGTTACCATCAATACTGCAGCTGCTCGCGGTCAGGTACAAAACATAGGCTTAGAGCATTTCATATTTATAATTCTTAAAAAATCAGGTAAACACAATAACAATTTGCGCGGAATCCTTACAAAGTATGCTCCGCTGGTAGTGTAAGGTGAGATTGAAGGTTCAATGCTCTGTCCACGCGCAGGTGGAGAAGTGGCTGCTGGAGCTGGAGAAGGCGATGAAGTCGTCGGTGCACCACGTGGTGGCGGAGTCGTTCGACGACTACACGAAGTGCAAGCGCGACCGCTGGGTGCTGGTGTGGCCCGGGCAGGCGGTCAGTCACCTCTTTATTATTATTGTTATTCTTTATTATTCTTGTTATTACTTATTCTTGTTATTCTTAGAGACTTTAGAGACACATTTCCTACTTGAGGTTAGCCAAGTGAACGATGATGATGATGATGACGATGACAATATGACGATGACGATGACGATGACGATGACGATGACGATGTCGATGACGATGACGATGAAGATGACGATGACAATGACGATGATTTTGCCCCTTGGATCCACCACTTGCTTGGTATGTTCATTAACGTATTACATTCAGGTACAATGTATAGCGATGACCTACTGGACGTCAGAAGTGACGGAAGCCATTCACGTCAACGTGGCAGCGATGCGCGCCTACTGGGACAAGTGTAACTTCCAAATATCCAAGATTGTGGACTTGGTGCGAGGCGAGCTCAGCCTGCAGAACCGAATCACTCTTGGTGAGTCATTTATGACTTTTGTTGATGTTGATAACTCTTCAACATCAACAACCCATATCCGCCCGATGCTGAGCACGGGTCTCCCCTCAATGTCGTGAAAGGGATTTAGACTTGGTGAGGAATTATGTATTATTCCATGAAGTTGTACTGGGTCAGTATGGTGTATTTAATCATGCTATTCACAAGATCCATTCTCTCTTTGAGAGAAAACAAATAACCAAATTCAGATAATCTTGATCATGCAGTTTGAGCTAACTTAAAAGATAGGACAGCTAACATCCTAATCTATAGTCGCATTAACAAAAACCTTAGCCACAGCAACGCGTGGCCGTGTGCTAGTATAAAAATAAAATTATGCGCTTAAACCAACTAATAAGTTCACCCTCTGAACTACTCACGAAATTCATTTGATAAAGTCCTCGGCAAAGTTTTTCGTACTGATCCGTCTACATTACTTGTACTACTTTACGTGCATCGACTGTGAGAGTGAGTTATATGACTGGGCTGCGTCAGTAAAGCTCGTTTCTATTTCTCTATTTTTAATTTAGTAGGTAAGCGTTGACTGTAATAATATGGAAAGTGTTCTAAAATGTGTATGTATGTATGGATGGACAGTCAGAGGGTTGAGACAATGAATTCGGTAGCGAGGTGAAATTCAACTACTTATAAAGAGATTGCTTCTGGTGAAATACCCAGAACGAACGAGAATAATGTTTATGATGAATTTGCCGTATTCACCCAATTTTCATGCCTGGAAACAATCTGCCACGACTGTTTGAATTGTCAGAGAGCCTGTTAGACATAGATAACTTGAGGTAAACCAATCTGGATCCTTATAAAATTGTATTACAGCATTATTCCATCATATGAATTTTAGGTGCCTTGGTGGTATTGGATGTACACGCTAGAGACACGCTGATGGTACTCATAGAGTGCAATGTAAGGCAGGACAATGACTTCAACTGGCTCTCTCAGATCCGCTATTATTGGGAGGTAAGACTAGAATTATGATTATTATTCAAATTATTACGTTATTTATCAAAACCTGTATAATAATAACTTTTGACTGAAGAAATAACGTCATAGCTAACGAAAGTTTTCACGTCTCTAAATTGCAAACCGCACTAGCACAGGGTGAACACTCCATACAAATGGCTGAATCGAACAAAATTGAACAAAAGACAAGCGCGAAGCAATAGCGTCGTACTGTGTGTGTACTCAAAAGACACTCAATCTCGTTCAAAATGTCAATCAAACTCCCGATCTGCCGTTTCCCACTAATTTAAAAATTGAGAGAGGGTATCCCTTCTTCTAGGGTATTCTAGGTCCTCTAGCCAAAGATTCAACTCCTTTTTAATAAAAAATGAATGTTTATTTTATATCACTAGCAACAAGAAGATCTCACGATGCAGATTGCGACTCGTATGATCAACTCCCAGCTAATGTACGGCTACGAGTACTTAGGAAACACCGGGAGACTGGTTGTCACGCCGCTCACCGATCGGTGCTTCAGGACTCTCTTTGGAGCTTTGCATTTGAATTTGGGTAAGTGTATGTAATTCCTCCATAAGCGTAGAGCTGGATTATTTTTAATACACCGTATTTCTTCAGGCGGCGCTCCTGAAGGTCCCGCAGGTACCGGAAAAACTGAAACCACTAAAGATTTGGCGAAAGCTGTGGCCAAGCAGTGTGTCGTATTTAATTGTTCCGATGGTCTGGATTACATCGCTCTTGGAAAGTTCTTCAAGGTACGACAATTTCATAGGCCTGTGAAATAGATAATTGTGTTTTTCATACCGGTGATACAAAGAAAAAATACTTCGCAAATATTGCAAATATTGTGGCCCCACAATAGTACGAGTAAATGCTCCTGTATCGTGGGTACCGCTTACAGACATATAATTTCCCATACACATCACACCCAGACCAGAAACAAACATTTGTGGATCGCACAAATATTTATTCCGGGCGGGAATCGAACCCGCAACATCAGGCGCAGCAGTCCAATGGCTCAGTACTACGCCAAACGTGCCGTCAAATATAGTGTATGTCACAACAATGTTAGCCACATGGACTCCGTGAGATGGACTATTCTTCCGTGTCCAGGGCCTAGCGTCGTGCGGCGCCTGGTCCTGCTTCGACGAGTTCAACCGCATCGACCTGGAGGTGCTGTCGGTGGTGGCGCAGCAGATCCTCTCCATCCAGCGCGGCATCAACTCCGGCTCCACGGAGCTGCTGTTCGAGGGCACGCTGCTGCAGCTGGACAAGTCCTGCGCGGTCTTCATCACCATGAACCCCGGTTACGCCGGCAGGTCCGAGCTGCCTGACAACCTGAAGGTTAGTTAACATAACCATCCGTGACATTCAAGGTCGAGAAACAAACGGCGCTCCAACAATAATTAGTCCATTGCGGTAACTGATTCTGTATTATCACAATTATGATGTTTCAGCAACTGATACAAGTGCTCAACTTCTCGACTATGAATTCCATTGTTTTAAAATGGACAGTGCCCCTTGAGTTTTTACTAGCTCGACATAGTACGCGTCAACTTGCGATTTTGTATGAAGATGCTCTACAGCGCCCCTACCGGCGCATTTATGAACGAAAAATCTTCACACAAAGATACTTCATACTATGTCGAGTTAGTAAAACTCATATATACTCAGAGCACAGAGTACTCCCCAGTTTTGCGGTGTCCAGTGGATTTATGAGCAGATATGATTCCCATTGCGAATCAGTAGTACTGTGTATGTCGCAGGCCCTATTCCGGTCGGTGGCGATGATGGTGCCGGACTACGTGCTGATCTCGGAGATCGAGCTGTACGCCTTCGGTTACCTGAACGCGAAGCCGCTGGCGGTGAAGATCGTCGCCACCTACCGCCTGTGCTCCGAGCAGCTGTCCTCGCAGTGTCATTACGATTATGGTTCGTATTTTCTAAGCAACGAAGAGCTATCTTTGCCTGTATAATTATGTGTTTCTAGATAACTTTAATCTCGAAACCCACTAAGTTGCAAGATCAGGTTAATATAAAGATACAACTTTGTGCTATTACGAGTACATAGTGGCGAGGTGCGAAGTTACTCCAATAAAAAGTAGAGACGAGAAAGTCGTTAATACATGGTTGTAAGTGCTACACCAATAAGCTATACGCAATTACCATATTAAAAAATTTGAGCGACAAATTAACATTGTTTATAATGAAAAGCAAATAAGTACTGAACTACTGATGTTAATTTGATTGTCAGGTATGCGGGCGGTGAAGTCAGTGCTCCGCGCTGCGGGAGCCCTAAAATTGCGCTATCCCGATGAAGACGAAGACGTCATACTACTGCGCTCTATCAAAGACGTCAACTTGCCCAAGTTCTTGGAACACGACGTGCCTTTGTTCATGGTGAGTTCGGATATATTTACAGTAAGAATCAAATAAAATCTTTATTCACTTGGGCCTAAAGACGGCACATAAAACCTTGCCAACCACCACACCACCCCCACCACCACCGTTACCACCGTATTACTAAATACATTCTACGATATAAGAAGAACTGGCAAGTAACTTTCGTATTTTTTATATCAATTGTTCTTTTATCAATATTATTTAATTTTCACCTAAATATTATGGTAGGTAGTCACCAGAAGGCACTTGAACAGTTTTTCTCCATGCATACTGGATAACTTCTGAAAACGTATCACCATAGCTACTGTTAACTTTTATATTGTAGACGAATTCAAAACTTGTAGTTTACCAGAGGGTAAAAGTTGTAAAACTTTAGATCAGCGTTCTGCCGACAGAGCACATGATTTCTCTAATTAAAGTTGTCTGAGATTCTCAGTACGAAAGTTTTGTATTTCTGAGATTCCTACGAGCTCTCTCTTTTGAGGGACCTTTGCCTCAGCAGCGGGAACACAAAAGGCTAATTATGGGGATGGTTAATTCAGGGTATTATCGGTGACTTGTTCCCGGGGCTGCCGCTGCCGGAGGCGGGGCTGCCGTTCCTGGTCGAGTGCCTCAAGGAGGCGTGCGTGCCGCTCAACTTGCAGCCCAATGACTTCTTTATTGAAAAGGTATTTTGGTACCCGTAGTGCTTTCATACCAGCTTTCTGATGAACTTTAGAAGTTCTTAAACTTTCGCGAACTGAATACATGTTAAGGCGCTAATATAGGAGCGATTCATGTATTTTAGAAGATGAAAGTTACCTGGCCGGGCCGCGCGCCACGCTGGCTCCGCGGTCACGGCAAGTCGAAAACGCTAATTCATAATATTATACTCTTACTAACGGCATCACGTGGCCTTAGCACAGATTACTAGATAGTTACTACGTAGGCTTTAGTCTGAAGCATTCAATTATTTCGACACTGTAATGACATGTCAGATTGGCCGAGCGGTCTGAGATGCTACGTTCCGTTCCTAAAGACGTAGTTTCGAAGTTTCGAAACCTGCTGCCGGGAAACTTTTTGTGTATGATTTTTGTTTTGGTGTATGTATATAAGTAGTTTGTTACAATGAAAAATAAACACAATCTGTAGTAGGTAAATAATGTATTAATTAAATGTTTTATCTTTGTTGGCGTTACGCACCAAGCACCAACATTACCGCCAGCATTACATAAATTATTACCTCCTTGACTATAATCCTATCAAATTTAGAATGCCGCACGAATTATTGGAGTCACACCTAAGTAAGTTGTATTAAATTTATTTAGTGTTGGTCCTTTCTGGTATGCGCGTTTGTCAAGTCCATTTGATACATCCTCTTTAGTCCACTTCCATAATTTTCTTTTTGATATATATTTTGACAATGACAATGACGGAGTAAAATATTTGTGCATTTAGCCAGTGTCAGGCATCCGTACTAAGATCATATAAATGCGAAACAGTGTGTGTGTTTGTTGGTTTTTTTTTTAGTTTTTGCCATCCTTTCACGTCTAAACGGCTGAATCAATCTTGACCAAGATTGGACCTATGAGATGGGTATAGGCTATTTTTCGTCAGAAAAAATAGGGATCTTTGAATCCAAATAAATAGGAGTTGAAAATTTATATGGGCAATTCATAATTTCTCAAGTAGGTGATCTGACACTTCATTATTTTAGGCTCTTGGCAAAATATAAAGGTTAAGACTAAGGATAGGGAAAAGGAAAGGGACAGGGACAGGGATAGAGATACAAATACTTCAATATTTATTTTCAATTTATAAGTTGCTTTTTCATATACGGATGAAGTCGCGCGTAAAAGCTAGTTTCAGTAAAGTTTACTGAATCGTGGCTATGACTGTAAATTTACTTTACCACGAGGTTGTGAAAATATGGAATACTAGCTGTTACCCGCGACTTCGTCTGCATTTAAATCGAATCCAGCTAGTAAGAACACAATATGCGTGAACTTTGTATGCTATTGTAGATCAATCGGGCACGTCACGTCTCTGTCAATATCTCTAAAACATCTCTATCTTCCTATTTCCTTATCGCTTTTTTCCCCAACTCCCAATATCTCATCTCCCATCCCTCATCCATCTCCGATCTCCCATCTCCTCATCTCTCCAGCTGCTACTCTCCATCTCCCCATCTCTCCAGGTCCTCATCTTTCCTTCTCCCATATACCTACCAAATTTTATTTTCATTTTTGTTGTCTCTCTATACCAAATTTTATCGAAATCGGTCCAGCCGTTTAGCCATAAAAAGTAACAAACAAACAAACATACAAATAAACAGACAAACAGAGAAACAGAGTTACTTTCGAATTTACAGTATAATATTTGACAATGACTAAATGCACAAATCGTGCGAAGCAAAAACATTGAAAAAACTGGCTCGTAGCTGAGCAGAAAGATTGCTGGAAGTGTGCTAAAAATAAAACGTCAGAATATGCATCCGCCAGATCCGCCATTATGGAAAACGGAAGTTCACTACATCTTCATTTTAATATACAATCATAATCTGCTCCTTTGATTAACTCCAAACTATCATAAGAAATCCCAGTTTTATTTAAGTGAACAATCTAAAAACGCGTTTTTGCTGCTAATTTCAGTTACAGGTGGTACAAGAATAGTCATATTAGCCATTATTCATTACACACAATGGAGAATAAATACAAAGTATTATAGGTTATAATAAAAGTTTAGTAATCGTCGAAGGAAGTCATTTACGGCAACTAAGTAAATAAACCAGTTGTATACCATGTAGAGATTCTGTTTGCTTTATTTTTTTGGAGAACAAACAGTAAATTCGACGAGAAAATTTTGAGGAACAGCGACATACGTCCTCTCTCTAAAACGCCGTAGCGGGTACTGAGCCGCCTAGTACGCGCTCAAACTGATCATATTCTCGTCGTTTTTATTAATTTAGAAGAACGGAATCGATTCAGTTCATTGGAAAATTCAAATTTCATTGGAAAATAAAATTGCCTTTTTTATGGTTCCAAAAAATATGATAGTTGTCGCTGAAAATGTTGAGAAATATGTGACGAAAGATTTTTTTCGGGTCCTTTCTCGTGAATTTTTTTCTCAAGATACTAGACAACTTTAGCCCAATATTATTGATTTATTACCTAACTGAAACACTTGACTATTCACTGTATTTTTTCTGGCTTATAATTATTTGTAATTACAGCTTAACTTTTTGACAAAAAACCGCCCATTTTACGGAAGCTCGCTGCCTACAGGTCCTTAATTAGTATTTAAACTGGTCTAATTCGCGCACAAACTAATATCAAAATATATAATTTTGACATACCTCGACGTTTCGACCGAGTTTCATCGGCCGTGGTCACGAGAAGACTGATGAACTTTGCCCATTTTTTTTTATGTGTCCATGATATCTCATTGTAGTGAGGCCTAAATAAGCATCCAATGTATCCAGGTCCTTCAGCTGTACGAGATGATCCTCGTACGGCACGGCCTCATGTTGGTCGGGTTGCCGTTCGCTGGGAAGACCAAATGCTACCACGCCCTTGGCGCTGCGTTGGCGTTGGTGTCTGAAAAGGTCTACTAACTTATTAATAGATTATCTAAATGCATTTATAGCTAACTTTTTTAACGTCCATATTAGCTTGCTTCATATAATTTATGAGAGTGTCTTCATGCAGTCTCTAATGGATGAGAATGCAGTCGAGTGGATCGTGATCAACCCGAAGTCTATCACCATGGGCCAGCTGTATGGACAGTTCGATCCGGTGTCCCACGAATGGTCGGACGGGATTCTAGCTATCAGCTACAGGGCTTTCGCCGTTTCACCCAACGATAACAGGTAAATGGTGCTGAAATCCAATATAGGTTTTGAGAAATTCCAGGAATTCACTTGTATTGAGGAGTTGATCTACTCAGTAATCTGCAAATAATTTGAATTATCTAGCAAGAGTATCCGGATATAAAAAGATCATAGTCCCTCAAATCACTTATGAAAACGAAGAATTAAATATTGAAAAGGTTCCTTGAATTTGGATTTCCCAATCAAAATGAACGTTCCAGAAAATGGCTCATTTTCGACGGACCGGTGGACGCCATCTGGATCGAGAACCTCAACACGGTGCTGGACGACAACAAGAAGCTGTGCCTCATGAGCGGAGAGATCATCCAGCTCGCGCCCACCACCAACCTCGTGTTCGAGCCGATGGACCTGGAGGCCGCCTCGCCTGCCACGGTTGGTCACTACCAGCTGTTAGCGAAATAAGAACTCTTTTGATGCCCATTCGATTCGAACGCCATGATAACCAGATCCGAGTATGATAATGACGATGACGGTGAAAATGACGACTTCTTGTACTTCTGCAAGCAAACTCTTCCACAAGAGACCATCCACTACAAAACGTTTGAAATGTACTGTTCTTTAATGCACAATGAAAGGTTAGCCTGTTGCTAATATTATAGTCTGTGGTGTATGTCCAGGTGTCCCGTTGCGGCATGATCTACTTGGAGCCCAAAGGCCTCGGCTGGAAAGTCCTGATGGAGTCCTGGCTGAACACCCTCCCCCCGACCTTACACAACGTCAATAAAGCCCTCATCAGGAATCTGTTCAATCGGTTCATGTCTCCACTGCTGTGGCTAGTTGAATATTCCGGCAAAGTGAAGGTAATATTTACACGTGCTTTACAGACCAAGCGTTTTCACGATTATCAAAATAACTTGACATTTTCAGCAAATGTATGTAACATCGCGCTCTAATCTGGTGCAAGCTTGCATGAACCTCTTCGATACGTACATGGACGATTTTTACGATGAAAAGTACGTCGAAGGGATATCCGACTTGGACGTGCGAGCTCAACTGGAGGTAAGTCTGATAATCTCGAAATGTACCTACTATAGTTATGAAATTTTAAGGGTAACTTTTGGTAGCCAAGCTCATTTAATAAGCAATCTATGACTTATAAGACTTTAAGTGGTGGGGCGTGTTCTATACTGACTGGGTGTTGAAGGACCATTCCTAATGTTCTTCCAACTTACCAATTTTGTAGATCTGTATTCGGATTATGTACGCGTGATTAAAAAGGCCATTGTTTCATTTCTCAGGGAGTGTTTTTCTTCTCTTGCATTTGGTCCGTCGGGGCTACATTGGAAAGTGACAGTCGGTCGAAATTTGACTTATTATTCCGTGGCTTGCTGGAAAAAGAATTCCCCGAGAAGGTAAATGTACAACTCATTTAGTTTACTGTTTGTGCCTTCTTTTAATATATCCCGTTTCAGATGATACTAATAATATTAGCATGATATTATTTTTATATGTACAGACTAAAGAAATACTCAACTACCCGCGAGACATAGCAAAGCCTGAGAAACAGTATATATTTTCGATACCCAAGGAAGGCATGGTGTATGATTATCGCTTTATCAAAGAGGTACGTCTGTAGCACAAGTTTCTCAGGAAACATAATGGTTTATTTAGAAAAAAATTAACAGCTTTTTTGTATTTTTCGGGTTTATGATAAAATTTGTAATAATACAAGTCCCAAAAAAAATTACGGTTATATCAATTGACTTTATTTCCCAACAGGACAACTAGAGCAAAGAAACACGTTTACGTTGACTTAAAATACCTATACTCAGCTCGCTGATATTCGCATAAATATATTCTAATATGATAGGTAGTAGGAGCTATAAACATTTACCTCCAGGGTAAAGGCAAATGGAAGCCGTGGCAGGACGACGTCGTGTCCGCGCCCGCCATCAGCAGGGACACGCCGCCCAACCAGATACTGGTGACCACGGTCGACAGCGTCCGGTACATGGCGCTGTTCAAGCTGCTCGTCACTCACCACAAGGCGGTCATGATGGTCGGCCCCACGGGCACCGGCAAGTCTTCTTACATTATAGTAAGTGAAGCACCCCTTAACCCCAACTTATGGTAATAAGTATTTTTTTATTTAGGCTTCGTTCTGTTTTTGCATGAAAACCGATATTCAGTGGCACTTTCAATAGACTCAGATACATGGCTCTGTCGTCCCTAACCGCCTTTAATCACAAAGATGTTTTTCAGGATTACCTTGTGAAAAAAATCGACACAAAAATATACAAATCCCTCATCATGGCGTTCTCGGCGCAGACGAATTGTAATCAAACACAAGATATTATCATGGGGAAGCTCGATAAGAGGCGAAAAGGCGAGTCTTTATGCAAAATATATATTCTACATTATAATATTCTGATAATATTAAATAAAAATCTGATAACAATAAAAAAAAAATATTACGCGCGGTAATAAACACACATAACTTAGGTACATGAATATGTATTGTCACATATACTTTGCGCTTATATTATTACTAGGGTTAATTTGTAGGTGTATTCGGCCCCCCGATCGGTTGCTACAGTGTAGTGTTCGTGGATGACGTGAGCATGCCCCAATCCGAGACATATGGCGCCCAGCCTCCCATAGAAGTGCTCCGGCAAGGGATAGATCTGGGCCTGTGGTACGACCGGAAGACAAACTTCGCTATGCATCTCATTGACGTACAGGTAGGATGGTCAGCAAAAATATAACATGGAACTCACTGCATTCGGAATACATCCATTCGAGAGTAATCGCAAGAAACACTAACGGCTTTTTGTTTGTTCTCGATATCAAAAGGTTTAGTAAAAAGTATAACGACACAGGCGCATCAGACATACATTTTGTCTGATTGTCATCAGACTACTGTACGTTATGTACAGTCAGTCAGGCCCGTACTGTAACTGTACGTGATAATTTGTTTTATTGATCCAGTAGTGATGTGTGAATGCACATTGCACAACTCAAAATTGTATGGAGTGCTAATTTAACGCAAACATTCAGCCGCAAATAAATTGTTTGTCTGGTGCTTCCGCGCTTTTTATGCTCGGATACTGTTCAAGTGTTTTAAAAATTCGACAAACAATTTTGTTTTTATAGTTTATGTGCGCCATGGGCAAACCGACTCCTGGTGCGAAGCTAGTGACGCCCAGATTCTCTAGGCATTTCACGTTCTTCTGTATCGACGAGTTTGATGACGAAACGCTGCAAGTCATCTTCGGGAGAATCATGCTGTGGCATCTTGATACCAGGTACTACGCTATGTATTTATGTGACATTGACTACCCTTCAATAGAGAAAGAAATCGATAAAACGCATATTATGTAATGAATAAAAAAAAACATATATATGAAAATATACTTTTCTTTCTGATCTATTTATTTACGAAAAATCTATAGACTACCCAACACCATTTTAATTTTATGTTTTTCTTAAGTTGTTCGTAAATTATGACTATTTCAGAGGGTTCTCCAAAGAGTTTGATCCATCTATTGAAGAAATCGTCCAAGGCACTTTAGAGGTATACAAGCAATGTCGTCTAAACTTACTGCCGACTCCATCCAAGTCTCACTACACCTTCAACTTGCGAGACTTCTCCAGAGTAATATTGGTAAGTAACCCTAAAGACAATATTGCAATGTTTAGGCGATTCTTTAGCACGAACTAAGATCCACATGAGTTGCTGTTTGAGATGATACGAGTAGGTAAGCTGCTCAAGATAAGTACTCATATGAGACAACTGACATCACCTAAGCATATTCTAGGCATATATATAATATGGAATGTTTTTAGATGTTTAAACATTTCTGCCAATTTTTACTTGGAATTGACATTTGTTTAAAAATTATCGAGGTTAAAATTCACGTCGGCAAATCATTTATACATATAATAATATGTATGTATATTAATTATCGGTGGTCTATCTTCAGGGAGTGCTGCTATCAGTCCCGGAAGTGACCCCCGACCTGTCGTCGATCAAACGTCTGTGGGTGCACGAGTGCCTGCGAGTGTTCTCCGACCGGCTCATTAATAAGGAGGACCGACAGTGGCTCGTCTCCTGTCTGAAGGACGCCACCGTCAAGTACCTCAACGACAATATGGATAGGATGTTTTCGAGGCTCTTGCAAGGCCCTAAAGATACGGTAACTATTGCTATATGCCTACGCCTTTCTTATTTTTACAAACGTTACAAGTAAATGTTGACCCAGAACTCCTTTTCTCTTGTGTTGTTGTACCTCGCGACGTGCATATTAGTATTATTAGCCTTAATAAGCGGTCGCACTACGTATCCACTAATGATTTCTCTAACAAGCCTAGGGTGGGTTGGGTATTAAATAGATTAATGAAACCCATTCAACTCGTCCACGAATATTAATTACCTTCATCGGCAGATTTCAGCACGTCATCTTCGTGACTTGATCTACTGCGATTTCGCGAATCCCAAGGTTGACACGCGTTTCTACATGGAGACGACTAATATGGATCATCTTAATGCCACAGTGGACGCATTCCTCGTAGAGTTCAATAACATGTCCAAGAAACCTATGAACCTAGTGCTATTCAGGTAAAGTCTGTACATTTTACACGCTAATAACAAAGGAAAGTAGATGTGGGGGTCTTGTTACAAATATATAAAGCTTATACCTCAATCCACAATCGATGGCGAGAAGGAGAATGTCTTTGAAATGAGAACTGCACAAATACAAATTATTAATACTGATTTTCACTCAATACATGATGTAGTGCACAATACTGAAGACGTCTGTCTGAAGTCCCAGTCAGTCGCTCTACAAAATATGCAATTCTGCAAAACTGCAATTTGATACTGTCTTATTACATCTTCTTTCTACATAGGTAACAATTGTATAATGTGTTGGATTCAGGTTCGCCATCGAGCACGTGTCGCGTATCTGCCGCGTGCTGGCGCAGCCGCGCTCGCACGCGCTGCTGGTGGGGCTGGGCGGCTCCGGGCGGCAGTCGCTCACGCGGCTGGCGGCTCACATCAACGAGTACGACCTCTTCCAGGTCAGCTCCTCCTTCACATTTAGCTGGCATCGACTATTCATTCATTGTAACTTGTTGCCTACAAGTTACTAAATATATTGTATATAGTGTTTCGTTCCTTATAGGTTGAAATGAGCCGTACGTACGGTAAGAACGAATGGCGTGAAGATTTGAAGACGTTACTGCGCAAATCCAGCACGCCGGATCTAATGATGGTGTTCCTTTTCATTGAATCACAGGTAAGATTTGCTTTCTTATTGTATTGTTAATAAGTACTATTTTGAAATAATCGTTTTGTTATTATTATTATAACAGATCAAAGAGGAAGGATTCCTCGAAGATGTGAATAACATGCTGAATTCTGGAGAAGTGCCAAACATTTTCGGTGGAGATGAAAAAGCCGAGCTGTGTGAGAAAATGAGAGTCGTAAGTTGAAATATGGACGATAAATATCATAAAAACGTTTTTTAAACAATTAATGACTCAGATCGATGACTTAAAAATATATTATCGGTCAGTTCCTGCCTTGTTTGTAGTGTCGTTTTCCTAAATAGACTCATGAGTGCAGTTTACGTTTACGCCACCCCCGGCCCCGCTAGATCGACCGGCAGCGCGACAAGTCCCTGCAGACGGACGGCACGCCCACGGCGCTGTACGCGTACTTCGTGTCCGTCGTGCGCGACCAGCTGCACATCGTGCTGGCGATGTCCCCGGCCGGCGCCGCGCTGCGCACGCGCATCCGCAAGTTCCCCTCGCTCGTCAACTGCTGCACCATCGACTGGTTCCAGGTACGAGGGCGGGCTCAGCATAACTATGAACTCCTACCCAGACTGATTCAACCTTACATTGTAACCACGAGTATTGTAGCCAAATGTATCGGTATTCTTCTACAGACTTCCCACTAACATGACGATACCGTCTACTTTTAACCAGGAATGGCCGCCAGACGCTTTGCTCGCCGTGGCGACGCGTTTCCTCAAAGACATCGAGCTGACGGACCTGGAGCGAGACACCGCCATCAAGCTTTGCCAGGTCTTCCACACGGACACTCAGGAGCTGACCAGGCAGTTCCTGGTGAGAGTCAAGAGATACAACTACGTGACGCCCACGGCCTACCTGGAACTCATCAATATGTTCAAGACGTTGCTGACCAAGAAACGATTGTGAGTAGAGACATTCTGTATAAACGTATATAGGTCAGTTTCTGATAGCTGGTTTGATTACGGCTGATTTCACTGTACCTGCGGATGATACAAAACAAAATACGCTCTATAAGGTTCTGTCATGCTATCCCGTTTCACGTTCACCAGAGAGCTGACCACCGGTGAGAGACGTTACCTCACCGGTCTCGACCAGCTCGCGACCGCCGCCAAGTCGGTGGCGGCGCTACAGATAGCTCTGGAAGTGCTCCAGCCGAAGCTGGAGGCCGGCGCCGCGGCGGTGGCCGAGACCACGGCGCACGTCGAGAAGGAGAAAGAGGGGGTGGCGCTGGTCGAGGCTGAAGTGTTGGTGGACCAGGCGGCGGCGGAAGAGCAGGTGAGACCCGCGGCTGTCCCTCAACAGCTTTGCGAGAAAGCGAAGCGGGGAAACAGTCAGTAACCCACCAGATTTTAACGTTTCCACTACTAGGGCACAGGCCTTCTTTTACAGAAACTAAGTATTCACCATATTGACTCAATCATGGCTGGTGGATTTTGCAGTTCCGACTTTTGCTCAAGGGTCTAAGGCATTAGAGCATTTTTCTATGTGTCTTTTCTATATCTAGGCAGCGGAAGCTCAAGGGATTAAAGAAGAGTGTGATGCCGATTTGGCTGAAGCCATGCCGATCCTCAACTCAGCGCTAGCTGCTCTGGACACATTGACTCCGCAGGACATCACCTTCATCAAAACGATGAAGAGTCCCCCTAGGGGTATCAGATTGGTCATGGAAGCTATTTGTATTTTGAAGGTATTGTTTACTTTACTACATAATGTCTTTACTACATAATGCTCCATCAGTCCATTGCTCTGATTCTGGTGTATGTGAACCATGGTCTTTGTTGTTCCTGTTCATTTTGATACAATTATTTTGATTGCTTGATTGTAGATACCATTAATATTTTGTCCGCCAGGCAGTCCCAGGCTGTTTATTTTACAAATGCCTGCTATTGTGCAAGTGTAAGAATGTTATACGGCTTGCCTTCATTTCGTTTTTTAATATTTAAGACGTAATATAACGTTTTTCTTTATGTATATTTTCTTTTATTACGCCTACCACAAAGTGGGATGACCCGGTAAGTTTTCTTTTCATCAAGATGCCCGTGTTGTTTATTTTAATGTTTTGATGTTTATAACTTAATCACATTTTTATACATTCTCCAAATTCTATGATATCCCTATGGAGAACAATGACCTTACGTAACTATACCTTATAAGATAAGGTGATTTAAATCCAGGTCTCATCTAGGGCCGTGGCAAAATTTGGTCTGTCTAACCAAGCTAATAATTCATGCAAAACGTGTTCGATCTTCACATGTAATTTCTACCATGTCTAGCATGTGTAGTGTACTGACCTCTAAATATAGGAAATGAAACCCGACAAGTTGCCCAACCCCTCGGGCGTGGGCACCATCGAGGATTACTGGGGCCCCTCCAAGAAACTTCTCAACGACATCAAGTTCCTCGAGGGTCTGCAGAACTACGACAAGGACAACATCCCACCGGCCGTCATGAAGAAGCTCATGACCACCGTCATGCTGGATGATGGATTTGTGCCGGAGAAAATCAAGACGGTGTCCGTTGCCGCTGAAGGTATAGGGTTTTGTTTCATGTCATCGTGGTCATTCCAGCCCATGTCAATTCGTTTATTCGCCACCTACTCTAGACATTGTTACGATACGAAACGTCAAATTCAAATCAAACAAGATTTTTGTTTTCTATAACTATAATAAGAAATGATTACCACTGGATTCGGCTCAACTGTGGTCCTTGTAAAGTCCATGTAACATGTCAGCAAGTGCTGTAATCGAAGTACTAAAAAACAGTAGCATAGATCTTCCTCTTGCATAAAAAAATATAAAGTGCAACTCGCGGGAACGTATAACATTCTCCTGAGTGATTGGACAATACCCAGGCATGTGCAAGTGGGTGATCGCCATGACGAAGTACGATAAAGTGGCGAAGGTGGTGGCGCCCAAGAAGCAGAGGCTGGCGGCCGCGCAGGCCGTGTACGACAAGGCCATGGCCGCGCTGGCGGTCAAGCAGGCGCAGCTCAGGGAGGTCAGTAGTTAAACATAACACACCTACTGCAATAACTCGTCGAACATACGTTTAAGGCTATTTACAGCACAATGGTCTTCCAACGAGCTTACTGCCAAACTGGTCAACATTGTGGTCAGGCAAGAAAATAAGAAACATCAGTTCACCTTTTGTTCCTTACAAAGTATAACAATTACCTTCCATAGGTTCAACTGAAATTACACAAACTAGAGGACGCCTTAGCGGAGCAAAGCCGCCAACAGAAGTTGTTGGACGACGAAGTCATGGATTGCAGCAACAAGTTGAAGCGCGCCGAGATGCTCATCTCTGGGCTGGGCGGAGAGAAGACCAGGTGGACTCAGATCGCCAAGGAGCTCAGAGAAACTTATAATACACTTACGGGTTAGTATACATTACATTTCAATAATTTAAAGTTAAACTTAGATGTGCATTAAGTTCAATCGCACTATGTAATGGACTAAAACTGTATAATTCGAACCCACAAATATGTCCGAAGGGTTAATTTATAAATGAAGCCCTAGGAGAGCACTCGTGAAAGTCAATTTACTCTAACATCTAGTTAGAGGAACCAGAAAGAAACTTAAAGAAATTTTAGAAATGTAAAGATTCTTTAATATTTTCAGGTGATATTTTGATCGCCGCCGGTGTCATAGCGTACCTTGGACCGTTCACAGCCGTTTTTAGACTTGGACAAGTACGTTTCTTCATTATATAGCTTCTATCATTCGACATCACTTTTATAACACTTATATCTAAAAAAAAAACAAATATCCGCTCACCTAAGGGACTCTATACACATAATATAATAATAATAATTCAGCCTGAAACTGTCTCACTGCTCGGCATAGGCCTCCCCTCACTTTCGTGAGGAGGATCATTACTAGCTACACATAATCACTCATTAATAAATACAGACAGATAAGCCCGCTTACACACATTAAAAAATGGCTCACGTACACGTAACAAGAGATAGACAACGGACTTTGCAAGAAACAATCCGTGTAGAACGCCGCGTGCGTAGGGTAACTGACTAGTCGTTGGACAGTTAAGCAAATTATCTTGAAAAACTATTTATTATCTTTATCTGTAGAAAAATTTGGACTTAATACTAGTATGGGTCGTTAGTTTAAATGTGGAACTATCGGATTTATATGTATACTAGCTGCGCCCCGCGGTTTCACCCGCGTTTGGATAATATACGATATATCTTTATGAATTGTAGCCTATGTGTTATTCTGATATGTAAGCTACATTATTGTAAAGTTTCATTAAAATCCATTCAGCAGTTTTTACGTGAAAGAGTAACAAACATCCATCCATTCATCCATACTTACAAACTTTCGCGTTTATAATATTAGTAGGATGTTACAGTAAATAAATGTGCTACTACGCGCAGGTGCAGAAGTGGGCGCGCGCGTGCCACGAGTGCGGGCTCGTGTGCACGCTGCAGTTCGGGCTGGCGCGCGCGCTCGGAGACCCCGTCACCGTGCAGCAGTGGAACATCGACGGGCTGCCCGCAGACGACTTCAGCGTCGAGAGCGCCATCATCATCATGTACGCTCAGCACAACACTCACTCACTAGACATTTCGAAACTTCAGCTTCACTAAACTACAAGAAATTTAAGATTTTCTTTCAAATCTAACTTGTATCATGTACGCTCAACGACATACTACTCGCTAGACATTTCAAAACTTCAGCTTCACTATACTACAAGAAGTTTGAATTCAAAAATTTAGGACATGTTCACCGACTTATAAGCCAGATGTTTGTTTCTGGTCTGGGTGTGATGTGCATATGAAATTATGTTTGTAAGCGGTACCCACGGTACAGAAGCAATCCTAGTGTGAGGCTTCGTTTTTAAAAGAAAAAGAAAGAAAGATAAGATTTGGAAAATGAATTTGTTGCGCTAAAGAGTAATACGACGCGCCTTCGTTTAGAAGTTGAACTAGGTATATGAGGGCGATTGGCCGCGACCAGCTTATAGCGCGAACTAGCCTTCCTTGCATAGATAAATATGCGAGACAGGCGAGGGAAAGTTTGAAAAGTTGCGAGCGTTCCGAGCGGTCAGCAACTCGAGCAATACACAGACTGCTATCGACTTCTCGCTGCAGTTAATCAGTTATCTTCCTTCGTTGCTGGCTGTTGTTTTTGGTGGCCGACGGCTTGAGGAGCCAATACTGAGTTCTCGAGCGGTCTGTGACCGGTCGGCCTGAACGTACCTTTGGCGCAGGACGGCGCGGCGCTGGCCCCTGATGATAGACCCACAGGGGCAGGCCAACCGCTGGATCAAGAACATGGAGAAACCCAACAACCTCTGCATAGTGCGCATGACGCAGGCGGACTTCAGCCGCGTGCTCGAAAACGCTGTGCAGTTCGGCCAGCCGGTATTTACCACTATTACATAAGTTTTTAATTTAGACTCAAATTTAATTCTTAGATAGACGTTTGACACGTTATCACACAGCTCTCCACGCCAAGCGACGCAGCCTGAGAATTCTAAAAGTAAACGACGTAAAAGATACAATCCTCACAAATCTAAATAGGTACATCACATTACGACAAAATACATTTTATCCATCACCCCTTTGAACTTGCCAAGTACTTTTCCGACGTTCTCACACAAAGCCCGAAATCGCTCTCCTCCCACTAAAGTTCGAAATGGAAACGAAAACTCTCCGTCGGTACACTTTCGAGAGTACCTTGCTGTGGCCGTATTACGAGCACATTGTTCGTGAACTTTTTATCCCGTCGTACGTGCTGAATTTATACCTCACACCCACCCCAATAAAAGTTGGCGGAACCGCCGGGAGCCGTCGAGAGATAACTTTTGTTTTATTGGCCAGGTGTTGTTGGAAAACGTGTTGGAGGAGTTGGATCCGATGTTGGAGCCGTTGCTCCAACAGCAGACGTTCAAGCAGGGCGGCGCGCTTTGCATCAAAATAGGCGACTCGATCGTCGAGTACAGCAAGGACTTTAAGTGAGCCCAATTATAACTATGACACGGTGTCGGCGAGATCTGTAACTCGGAACTCGTTAGCGAGACGCGCTCGTATGCGTCGCGAAATGTCAACAGTTCCCCGGTTGTAAAGCCAGAACAATCTATTGAAGTTGCAAACTATAGTCACGAACTAAGTGCTCACCGTTTCAGTACTCGGAAACTGTGCAGCTCGTAAATTCTCATATAAAGTTACAAACTTCAATCTTCCCCATCCTTGGCATTCATTGTCTTTATTAACAAAGTTCAAAATAGGAACATATTCTCAATTTGCCTGTATGTTTTTTTTGTGTAAATGACTGAACCAATTTTGTGTTGTTATTAAATTCATTCATAGTCGCTTTTTTGATAATAAAATACATTTACTGGAAGAAATTACTGCATAGGGTTGGCCGTCGGTTATCACAATGAAACGATCTATGTATCTATGAGGAGTATGTATGAATGTATGTATACACGCGCAGGCTGTACATCAGCACGAAGCTGGCGAACCCGCACTACCTGCCTGAGGTGGGCGTGCGCGTGACGCTGGTGAACTTCATGCTGGCGGCGGACGGGCTGCGCGCGCAGCTGCTGGCGCGGGTGGTGGCGCGCGAGCGCCCCGACCTGCAGCAAGCCAAGGCGGACCTCACCACGCAGGGCGCCGAGCACCGCCGCCTGCTGCAGGACATCGAGCGCCGCATCCTCAACGTGCTGTCCACCTCCGAGCGTCTGCTGGAGGACGAGGAGGCGGTGCAGGTGCGAGGTGGCTCTCACTCACCACGCAGGGCGCCGAGCACCGCCGCCTGCTGCAGGACATCGAGCGCCGCATCCTCAACGTGCTGTCCACCTCCGAGCGTCTGCTGGAGGACGAGGAGGCGGTGCAGGTGCGAGGTGGCTCTCACTCACCACGCAGGGCGCCGAGCACCGCCGCCTGCTGCAGGACATCGAGCGCCGCATCCTCAACGTGCTGTCCACCTCCGAGCGTCTGCTGGAGGACGAGGAGGCGGTGCAGGTGCGAGGTGGCTCTCACTCACCACGCAGGGCGCCGAGCACCGCCGCCTGCTGCAGGACATCGAGCGCCGCATCCTCAACGTGCTGTCCACCTCCGAGCGTCTGCTGGAGGACGAGGAGGCGGTGCAGGTGCGAGGTGGCTCTCACTCACCACGCAGGGCGCCGAGCACCGCCGCCTGCTGCAGGACATCGAGCGCCGCATCCTCAACGTGCTGTCCACCTCCGAGCGTCTGCTGGAGGACGAGGAGGCGGTGCAGGTGCGAGGTGGCTCTCACTCACCACGCAGGGCGCCGAGCACCGCCGCCTGCTGCAGGACATCGAGCGCCGCATCCTCAACGTGCTGTCCACCTCCGAGCGTCTGCTGGAGGACGAGGAGGCGGTGCAGGTGCGAGGTGGCTCTCACTCACCACGCAGGGCGCCGAGCACCGCCGCCTGCTGCAGGACATCGAGCGCCGCATCCTCAACGTGCTGTCCACCTCCGAGCGTCTGCTGGAGGACGAGGAGGCGGTGCAGGTGCGAGGTGGCTCTCACTCACCACGCAGGGCGCCGAGCACCGCCGCCTGCTGCAGGACATCGAGCGCCGCATCCTCAACGTGCTGTCCACCTCCGAGCGTCTGCTGGAGGACGAGGAGGCGGTGCAGGTGCGAGGTGGCTCTCACTCACCACGCAGGGCGCCGAGCACCGCCGCCTGCTGCAGGACATCGAGCGCCGCATCCTCAACGTGCTGTCCACCTCCGAGCGTCTGCTGGAGGACGAGGAGGCGGTGCAGGTGCGAGGTGGCTCTCACTCACCACGCAGGGCGCCGAGCACCGCCGCCTGCTGCAGGACATCGAGCGCCGCATCCTCAACGTGCTGTCCACCTCCGAGCGTCTGCTGGAGGACGAGGAGGCGGTGCAGGTGCGAGGTGGCTCTCACTCACCACGCAGGGCGCCGAGCACCGCCGCCTGCTGCAGGACATCGAGCGCCGCATCCTCAACGTGCTGTCCACCTCCGAGCGTCTGCTGGAGGACGAGGAGGCGGTGCAGGTGCGAGTGGAGCTCGCGAGAGACAAGTCTACCCTACAGAAGTCTAGACTACAGACATAGCATTTATCAGTCGATCTTACAGTCTTTCTTGCGATATATCTGTTTTAGTACAATTTGCATAAAGTTGCCCGCGCGATCTGACTCTGCTGCGATGACACCGTGATAGTAGTGGGACGGGACGCAAAATGCACTATCGGAATGACGCTGAGATGAGATATTATCGATAGAAATTGTCGCGCCTGTGCGGTAGTATTCCATTTTGGTTCGTTCTAGTTAAGCGTATTTTATTTTGAAATCCGTCACGTGAAGTCATTTCGGCGTTCAGTGTAAGATGCGCGAAATAAACGTGAAATTATAAACGATTCATATTCAATTTTGATTTATGTTCAGATCCTGAACTCGGCCAAAGACACGTCGAATGAAATCAAGGAGAAGCAGGAAGTAGCGATGGTGACGGAAAAGGCCATTGACGTAGCGAGAAACGATTATATCCCGATAGCGGTGCACTCTACCAACCTGTTCTTCCTAATAGGTAATTCATCCTCTTATAACTACAATACAATATTCAATTCTCGATTTGCACCACTGATTGCATAATTTTATGCAAACCCTGTTACATTCCCCGTTGCAAAGCCGGCGGGTAATTGTGCCGACGACGCAAGACGCGCATTGACTGGCAACTCTGTTGGGTAAATTCACAATGCATTGTGCAGAAATGGATAATTTGATCTGGAATTTATGATAATTTGATCAAGAACTTGCTTTAGTAGAGACTATAGTTTTGAATGAAGGCGTAAATAACCGGGTCAAGTTACATTGTTTGCAAGGTCAAAAATGAAAACTATAATAATACTAGCAGACACGGCCACGCGTTGCTGTCTTTGTTATTGCGACTGTAAATTGAGATGTAAGCTATCCTATCTTTCAAGTTAGATCAAACTGCACACGGTGTGCAAAATTGATTCAAATCGGTTAACAAGTTTAGGAGTCCATCGCGGACAAACAAAGTGACGCGTAATTTATATTAAGATGGCTGGTATTTTCCAGCGTCTCTGGCCCACATCGACCCCATGTACCAGTACTCGCTGGGCTGGTTCGAGGGTCTGTTCACGGCCTCCATTGACAACACGGAGAAGGTGGACGAGATACCGGCGAGGCTGGCCATCCTGCGCACCTTCTTCACCTACTCGCTTTACGCCAACATTTGCAGGAGCCTCTTTGAGAAGGTACTTTACATTTTAGTACAGGAAATGCTTACTCATAAAATTGTCATAAAGCAGTGCCACTTAAAACTTTGAATTACAATACTTTGCGCAACATTTCATAAAACTGTCTTAATTTGAAAAGTCCATCGAGCGAGGCTAGTTATATTTAACGTAGTTTTCATTTTAATGCGATCTGTTTTAACGTGATGGTATGTGTTTATCAACTCAAGAAACCAAACTTCCTTGTGTAGCTAATTTATAGTTTGATATTGCTAGCTGGAAATTTCAAAATCTAAAACACCACAACATGTTTCAATTACAGTATCATAGAAAGACTTTACTTCCTTCTACGAATACTATTATTTGTATGTTCGATTTCTTTGGTTTCCCATACCAGGATAAAATGGTGTTCTCTCTACTCCTCGTGATCACGATAATGGTGGCTGAAGACAGGCTGGACCAACACGACGTGTTGTTCCTCCTGGGCGGCGCGCAGCCCAGGCACGTGCCGCCCAACCCGGTAGCCTTCCTCAGCCCCCAAAACTGGGCGGAATTCAATGGGTCAGCTATTTTACTTGTCATAGCTATTTGTACTTAGAAGTTGGCTGATTATTGTGACGGGTGATCGTGACGCATAGATAATAAAAATTGCCTAATAGTGTGACAGTGTAAATAACGAAAAAATTAAGTTTTTTATCCTAAATTATGTATTTATACACAGTGTAATATATTTGCAAGAAAGTATCTACTGCTATCCAAAAAATTAGCATTGGATGCAGTAAATAAAAAATACGTCACTATTCGTCGTTTTAAACACGAAAGAGAGAGACATGTTATCTCTCTAGCTTGACATTATAGTAATTGTATCTAAATTATAATTTTAGGCACTGTTTTTCTATACACACAAACCTAACCGCATTCTCCAACAATATAGGTTGAACGAAATAGAGAAATTCCACGGCATTTACGATCACTTCATAGCAAACATTCCCGCCTGGGAACAATACTGCGACACGCCCGACCCCCACAACCAGCCGCTGCCGGAGCCTTGGGATAAGAAGCTGGATGCATTTGAAGTAAGTACACATTCGTTACGATGTACTCGATGATGGTTAATAATATTTAAAATAAAAGAAAACTCCTGTCAATTTTATTTCTCATTATGTAACATATTATTATTTGTTATTGTTTGCTTTGTTTAGAAAATGTGCGTTTTGCGGTGTCTGCGTTTGGACATGATGAGACCCGCCGTTCAGAACTTTGTCGAAGGTAACATTCAACACGATAACTTTGTGCAACTATTACCAATCCTTCTCGGATATTTTCCGGCAAAAGTCCTTAAAATCCTATAACTTTATTTATTTATTTTTCAAAATAGACAATTGAAATCTATTTTTTGTAAAGTACCTAGTGATCGAACGTTAGCCTCTAACGTATAAAGCGAAATGCTCCAGGTCAAATGGGGCGTCAATTCGTGGAGCCTCCTCTCTTCGACCTCGCGTCGTCGTACTCGGACTCCCACTGCTGCGTCCCGCTGCTGTTCGTGCTGACCCCCGGCTCCGACCCCATGGGCACGCTGCTCAAGTTCGCAGACGATCAGGTCGGTTAATATTTGACACTGAACTTTACAGTGACTTTCATATCGCCGCTGTCCTATCAAAAAGTCGTATGAAAAATCATCATAGATAATGTTATGTGCGGATTTTCATTGCCCCGTGCTTCGTTCCGGTTGCTATTGATTGATAGCAGTCGTTAAGCCACGTCTGAGATCCTCGCGTGGCCTAAAAACTCTGATACTAAATACCTGCAACTACTTCTCACGGCAAACGACAACAATAACCAACTTAGTTTTTGGACTGGAATACAGTTTCAAAGCTCCAACATTTTCAGGGCTTCGGTTCGTCCCGGCTGTTCTCCCTGTCGCTGGGGCAGGGGCAGGGCCCCATCGCGGTGCGACTGATCGACGAGGGCGTGCGCAGCGGCACCTGGGTCGTGCTGCAGAACTGCCATCTCGCCAAGAGCTGGATGCCTATGCTGGAAAAGGTACGTTTTATTCCCTTGGGATTTTCTCACGAAAGGAGAACTTATGCCGTCCAATAACCACTCTCCTTTTAGATTTGCGAAGGTCTGACTCCGGATAATACGCATCCAGACTTCAGACTGTGGCTGACTTCGTACCCGGCTGATCACTTCCCTGTGTACGTCTTGCAAAATGGAGTCAAGATGACTAATGAACCTCCTCAAGGTAACCTTTATTTTTTTGTACCTAAACTAAATGTTCGAACTATACATAAAAAAGCTTCCTTTAGAAGTTACTACTAATTGAATTTCCAAATACGCTCAGCGATTTTGGCAACATTAATTTTTTAGCTAAGCTTATTATATAACAATATGTATAACTTTGCTGAGCTAAATAAAATGTGGCCTAATAAAGGAAGACCGATAATATTCACAATTTGAAAACATAGGTCTTCGTGCAAACATCGCGCGCTCGTACCAAAGCGACCCGATCAGCGATCCGGAATGGTTCGAAGGGAATAAGCAGCCGGAGATATTCAAGAAACTACTGTTTGCCCTGTGTTTCTTCCACGCGGTGGTACAGGAAAGGAGGCAGTTCGGTCCGCTCGGCTGGAACATCCGATACGAGTTCAACGAAACCGATTTGAAGATCAGTGTGACGCAGCTCTACATGTTTCTCAACGAATATGATGTGAGCGGCTTGCGATTCTTTATCCGATTTTATGAAGTAGGATTAAATATTTAAGTAAAGTAATTTTAGTAAATAGGCATTAAAATCGCACTTTTGCAAGTCAAACACTTTAAAAAATCTCATTGACAAATAAAACCATAAAACAAAATAAAACTAAATTGTAATTAATAGTGAGGAAATCGTGAGAAACCCCACATGCTTGAGAATAGGCTTATTGACTTCATTACCTATACATTGTAGTCACCCTACCAGATAATAGCGTTGAAAACATATTTCACTTTACTTTAAACTAATATAATATATCATAATTATATTCGTTGCAGGTTACACGAAATAAAAATAAATATTTTCGCAATTTTGCCTGTAACTTCTACGTTGTAGCATTACGTAGACGTGCTATGGAATCGTAGCCATTTGCGTAGCTGCCAACATGCTACAAAGCTACGCCAAAGGCTACGCCAGCATACAGTTTGAAACACCCACACAAACATTGTAAATAAGGATTATTCTCTCGGAATTCCATGCTGGCTTGCATTTCAGCCCAATTAAAAGTCGAGAGTTTTGCGGCAACGGTGTCGTATGCACTCGCGTGGGATGCCAAAGTTGCACAGTTCGGTTAAAATTCAATTTCAGTTTTACAACACCAGATTGTTCCACTGTGTAATTAAAAGTTAGAATATTGGTTTCCGCGATGTAGTACAGCGCTGAAATTTTATCCACGGTTGCGGTTAGTTTGATGGACGTTTTTTGTGAACACGAAACCAATTTTAAGTTTGATTGGTTCTATGTTATGGACACGGTTCATCCATAGTTAAAATATTTGTCAGCATCAAATATATTTTTTTTACATTGGATTACCCGTGAAATGTTCTACGAGTATAATAATAATATGATGATAGAGTTTAGACTCTATTTGCCCCCTTAGGATGATATTCATCATCGCGCTCCATTCAGTACTGAATTACAGTAACAGGTTGCTATTTTTGATCGCTATAAAACTGATGTCTTCTCATTAATGGTCTGTAACAAAAACAAAACTAAAAAAGCAGCAGCTATCTTCCACGTCTTTTCACATACCTACTACAACCGCAGCCTATTGCATTGCAACATTGCGGCAAAGAAAATAAGAGCCGCGGCCCACCTGTAGTGTTCGATAGTTCATTTAAAATGTACGCAAGTGAGGTAGGAAGTTTTTGGTATGCGATGCGATGCGGTGTAGCCGGCACATTAGTGCCTGTACGTCTGTAAATCATTAGGCATCGTTCCCAGGATGTGCAGTTCGTGGCGCTCCGCTACCTGACCGGGGAGTGCAACTACGGCGGCCGCGTCACGGACGACTGGGACCGGCGCTGTCTCAACACCATCCTCTACAAGTTTTACAATCCGAAGGCCATCAACGATGAGAAGTACCCCCTCGATCCTTCAGGTCGGTGCTCGCATTTATCAAAGAACAGTTTTTAGCCGTGCAAGTATAGACGATATAAATAGCCTTCATCTTACCAACCTTAGAATCTTTAATATTATCTACTTGTAACACATATGCTTAGAGCTATTAAATACTGATTCCAATAATCTACGATCAGCACCTTAGCACATTATTACGGAAACAAATGAGTACCTACCTACTTCACTGAACCATATTGTATAGTGTATTTGATGCAATAGTGTATGTTATTTAATTTAGCTTTGACAGGTATGTACTTATTGGTCTATATCCTAACATTGTTTGTTCTTGTGATTAGATTTTCTCGGATGGAATTCTTCCCACATTGTATTCTTAGCGGTAAATACAGATACATTTTGTGCTCGACTCACGGGTTATATTTCAACTGTGACTACTTGCACTTAATAAAGCTTAGTACATACGGCCGTCAACACGAGTCACAGGTGTGAATAGGTACTGGTGATGACGTTTGTATTACACTTCACAGCGAACTGGTAACTGCCGGTTTCCGAAACGTCAGCCAACTTTGACTACAGATTAATTCTATTGCCATCCTTGTCATTTGTTTAGTGTCAGATAGAGACAACGATAATTTTAATCTACTGTCAAAGCCAACAAACGTTCCAGAAACTGGCAGTAAGGCACGCTATTTTCGTAACAATGGAACATTTTCTACCGACGTATTTTATACATGGCGTCCCACGGATACTCCACATGGAGGGAAAGTGCCTTGAGTATTGTAAATGGAACATTTTACTGAATGAAGACATTATTTGACTTTAAAAAACAATTTAAACTACATTCATAGATATTTAAATAATTACATGGTTGAACCGAGAATCGAACCCGTTACACGAGAAAAATAATCACCCTGTAGCCTTATCATACCGATCGGAAGGCTTCACCATAAGGATTATTTTTTGCTAAATAACATAGTCTCAGAAATAAAAGGAAGACCATGAATTGTAACATTTTTAATATGAGAATAATAGGGAAATTATGCGTACTTCTCAAGTGGGCACATTTAATAGTAATAGGTATGTACTTATGATATTGTTAGTTGTATGTCCTTACGGCAATGTCAGCTTTTTATTTATTTATCTGAAACAAATTTGATTTACAATTTCAAATTAAATTTTGAAGCTTTTAAAGAAGTTCAGAAGCTAAAGCCTTACGGTCCACATATTGTGTGGGCCGTAAGCCTTCAGTCCCTCTTTGTTGCGTAGTGTTTGTTTTCTAAAATAAAGCAAGACATGATATTTAGTCGGATACAAAGTGACCGAGCCACATTGCGCGCGGTGCGGAAACAGTGCATTAGCGGTAGAATAAATAATGGCAAAAACTATGTTAGAGAACGGCGGCGGATGGAAACTTTGTTATCTTTGCGCGTTCAAAGTTTACTCTAGTTATTGGGTTAGCTCGACTATTTCTTTACTGTGAGAGTATTAAAACCATTGCTGGAATCTAAATCGACGAGAATCTCGGAATTGTATTATTACCTAGACAATTTCGAAGCTTTCCTTAATTAATAAATATTGATTAACGTTTGAATAAGTTTCTTTTTATAACGTTAATAGTTCTTTAGGATTTAATAAATGTAGCAGTTTTTATCAGTTAATTTTCATAAATCTCACATCTTTTAATTTGAATATCTACAGGGGTATACTACGTCCCGCATTTGAAAGAGCATGCGGATTTCATATCGTTCTCTCGCTCGCTCCCGGTGTCGACGCCGCCCGGCGTATTCGGGTTCCACCCTAACGCCGACATCACCAAGCACTTCAGGGAAGCGCAGGAGTTGCTCGAAACCGCTATATTGACTCAGGTATTATACAAGGTGTATCGGCAAGGTGTAGTAATATTGAAATGTGGGTATGTGTACCTGGTGATGAATCATTTGCCAGGGTACTAAAACCTGAAATCGATAGTCGATTTTTTCACTAAAATTCACAAAATAACTAAATATTACAACCCTAACATGATACGGATGACGTCACGTTACGCGGGTCACTGGCATTGAATTATTTTTGTCGCAAAACGCACCGCGCTCTTTGAATTTTCCCGACAATATTTCCTGGCATTGAATTATTTCTGCCGCAAAGAGACCGCGGTGCACCGCGCGGTCTTTGAATTTGCCGACAATATTTTAGGGTTCAGTATTGTTACAAAGTTGAAAGCCTCTAAAATTCATTTCAGATACTTACCGCCTTAGAATAGAATTTTGGTATGTACATTATACGGAGCAGATATCAATCAGCCGCCAAGGAATACTTTTGTCCGGTTGCATCTGTCCGGGTCGGTACAAATCGGTAAAAATCATTATTTAAAAAACAAACGGAACCCTTAGTACTTTTACGAATTTTTCTTGACGGATTTAACGTTAGTCTATCCCTCAAGTTCGCTGACATTGCCCAGCTGATAACTAGGGTTGAACGATGGTTAGTTTTGCAGTAAACTTTGACTTGTCTTAATTCATTACCGTAACTACTTACAGATTTATAGTACCTCCAGACTACTTCGAAATATGTATGTGTATGCGTAGTTTCAGTATTACTACACCTTGCTGTTACACCTTGTATAATTGTGTACACTATAGAGAAATACTATTCACTTGAAAATTTCAGATACCTCTCTATGAAAACTTATAATTGGTAAACATGCACTTATATAATACAACTTACTTGTATGTAGATGTTTATCATTTGATTAAAATAGCTATCATTATGCGAGTAAAAGAACGTAACATATTGTTATTGAAAATGTCATTGTAATAAACATTTAAACTAGAATGTATTAATTAATAGCCGTAGTTGTATAATCATAACATGTACTACTTTTTGTTTCAATCATCCGCTACATCACATGGATCCAAAGGATCGGCTGGTAAGTGTTGAGTGTTGTGTATTCTCATCATATTATTGGTACAGTAATTTTCATTATAATAAAAAAATTCTTTTCATGCAACCAGGATCTCTTAAAAAAAATGGTAAGTAACCGAACGAAATTTTCAGGGGTGACTTTATTATGGCTAGTAAGTGCGTGGTCCTTTAGCTATCTATATTGCTTTTCGCTGAAAGAGGAAACTCTCGTGTCGCTTACGAGTCTTCTTTAATTCATTTTTTCATTAGCACAAAAAGTGGTTCCTACTGAGCTTTCTGCACAACAACTATTTCACTTTAACCGTCTTTGCTTGGCTGAAAAGCTGTATCAGGGCTTTGTAAAAGTTCGATCACTATTAGGATACGATGGCCTCGGGCGGTGGTGGAGCCACGCCCGAGCAGCAAGCCATGGCTATAGCCGAGGACGTGCTGGCGCGGCTCCCGAGCCACATCCTGCAGGGGCCCTCGCACGAGGGCGACGTCAAGCCGGCCGACATGACACCCATGTCCATCGTGGTGCTGCAGGAGGCGGCGAGATACGAGAGACTCGTCAATGTTGTCAGGTCGAGCGCCCGAGCGGTGATCGGCGCGGTGCAAGGTGAAGATCCTCCCGTCTCACTGTTTTCCCTCTCGTTTGAAACTTTCACAGTCTTACCATTAAAGATTTAAATTACAGTTGAACAGTTGAGTCTAAATATTTTCTTCACAAAACCCTCGCTTTTTCTAACTCAATAACAAATTCACAAGTAAAATAACTAGGAATGCTAGGGTTGAGTAAGAAAACGCGAGTGATAGAAATCGATTTTATGGAACGAAATTTTAGAAACATCTGTTTAACTGTAGCCTATCTTTTATGGTAACATCTTTTATGGTAAGACGGTAAAAAGTAACTATTTTCATACTCTATTGTTACTATCACCGGTTAGCGCCTTAGGTACGGGACTGGCACGCCGTAGTAACTATGACTTTATTAGTGAACCGCACTGTCTTTCCCATCGCTCTCGCCCCTTTCGACAATCGCCTCAGGCGTCAGTCGCGCGGTCAGGTACTTGATCTGATAATCGGAAGACGATCTTTACGCGACGACTGGCATTTGCACGTACCCTATTGTTGTGATCTACACTAATATTATAAAGAGGAAAGATTTGATTGTTGGTTTGCATTGAATAGGCTCCGAAACTATTGAACCGATCACTGCTGGGAAGCTACACTATCCTCGGGTAACATAAGCTACTTTTTCCCGTAAAAATTTAACGGTTCCCGCGGGATACTAGTTAGCGCGGGTGAAACCGCGAGGCCCTAGTACTCCTATATAGTGCACACTCATCGGCTCGATATTTGCCCCAGGCGTGAGCGTGCTGAACGACATAACCGAGGAGGTCCTCACGAGCATGGTGCGCGGCAAGATACCCGCCCTGTGGGCCGGGAAGAGCTACCCGTCGCTTAAGCCCTTCGCCGCGTACTACACCGACCTATTAGACCGGCTGGCCTTCCTACAGGTCAGTACATGCCTTCACACTAGAAACTTTTGACTCCTAATAAAGTTTTGTGGGTATAAAACATGTATCACTTCTGTGGTGTCAAATCTATAGGGACAACATAATATATGGAATGAATTACAATTCACTAATGTTTTTCTTTGTAATACCATCTCTATAATTAAAAATAAATAATAATTCAGCCCGTAACTGTCCCACTGCTGGGCAAAGGCCTCCCCTCACTTTCGTGAGGAGGGTTAGGCCATAATCCATCACGGGGGCCAAGTCCCGATTGGTGGGCAACATGCCTCCGAAATAATTCTCGGGCATCTTGGGTTTCCTCACGATGTTTTCCTTCACCGTAAAGCGAGTGATAATTACGTACATATGATGTAACAAGAAACACATTGGTACGTGCCTGCTCTGGGATTTGAACTAGCCACTCCGGCTTCGGTAGGCGGACGGTTCGCCCACTAGGCTGCCACCGTTCCCATCTCTATACGTAGCTGTGTATTTATCCCGCGGCAGCACTGGCACACGCACGGGCCGCCCGTCGTGTTCTGGTTGTCTGGCTTCTACTTCCCGCAAGCGTTCCTGACGGCGGCGCAGCAGAGCTACGCGAGGAAGTACAAGATTCCCATCGATCAGCTGGCCTTCCATTATCAGGCGAGTGGCCTCTTTTCCATTGTGTTTAGGGGTTCATGATTGCCAAAGACTATGATCGGATTTCTCGCAGATCTCGCTAAAGGGGAAAAATGTAAATGAAATCCTGTTAGAAAATTGTTGTTACGGACGAAAGATTGATTTGAAAACCAATCCTTCGTTGTTTCTTTTGAAAGATGCAAGCATCTGTTTTACTTCAAATTCTGGTCCCAATGTGTCTGTAGCTAAACCATGGATTTTTTAGTTGGTTATTGAACATTGCCTGTTTTTTCTATACTAATCTAGCCCGGTATTTAGACTAAATTGCTATACTTTATGTCCGTTTGTTTGTAGGTGCAAAAGATGAGCAAGATAGAAACTCCCCCGCCGGAAGGCGTCTACATCAGAGGCCTGTTTATGGAAGGAGCAAGATGGAACGGCGACAACTATTACATTGACGAGTCTATCCCCAAAGTGTTGTACGACGAGTTTCCACCGGTAACACTTTAAACAATTTACTAATCAGACATGCTATGTTCGTTTGTATTTGTATGTACCGGACAAAAGATGTTGGATATTCTTAATTTTGCTATGACACCGTGAGTTCTGACATGTTTAAAATGTAATGAAGTTTGATAGTCTTCAATATATAGATATACAGTTGTATTTCGATATATCGTTGAAATTACATGAGTTTTCGTTATTGCCAGGTTTGGCTGATACCTCTCAAGAGAGACGACATTCCAAACGAAGTGTTCTATAACTGTCCTCTGTACAAAACCGGTGAGCGGCGCGGAGTCCTCTCCACCACCGGCCACTCTACCAACTACATCCTGTTCATGAGGCTTCCCACAGCCAAAGAACCTGACCATTGGATCATGCGGGGAGTCGCGCTTCTCACGCAACTGCCTTTCTAAAGCCGATGTTTGAAGACTGACACTCCAGCTGCTTAGTATAGTTATGTGCGGAGTACTACCATCTTTACTTTTTATTTATCTTGGGTATAAAGTTTAAACTTATGATTTTGTCTGCTCCTATTTATGTACCTTCCTACCTACGACCTAGTCATAGTGTGATGTTTTTTTTAGTTGTCGTATGAGTTTGTGATGAAACTAAATATTTAATTTATTACTTGGGATGTTTGTCACGACTATTTTAGAATGTATGATCATGAAAATAAAGTATTGGAAATTTACAATTGTTGTTATTTATTTTAAAAAAAAACTGGTCAAGTGTGAGTCGGACTCGCGTACGAAGGGTTCCGTACCGTTATCTATAAAACAAGTTTGTTGTATGGGAGCCTCCTTAAATATTAATTTAATTGTGTTTTAGTATTTGTTGTTAAAGCGGCTAACAGAAATAGATCATCTGTAAAAATGTCAACTGTCTAACTATCACGGTTCCAGCCAGCGATATCCAGTCTGGTGACAGACAGACAGGTATACAGGTGGACTGACATCGGAGCCTCAGTAATAGGGTCCCGTTTTCCCCTTTGGGAACGGAACCCTTAAACCATCCTTTTATTATTATTACGTGCTCAGCTAGCTCTGAAGTTATTGGTATAAAATGTGTTATTATGAATGAAAATATATAGAAAATAAAATAGTAGGTATACGAGTACCTACTAATGCTCTCAAAAGCAGATTTCAATAATTGGTAAAATATGAATATGTACGTCATGATTGATCTATTATACTGTGTAATGAAAAGATGAAGACCCAGTGGGACTCGTACAGAAAATTAGAAACGAAATAAGCTGGTGCCTTTGCTGTAAAAGGAACCCGTAGAAATGGGGCCTTGGTTGGTAAAGTCTTTAGTTGTAGGTATATTTCGTAGTGATTGGCACAAGTACGAGTAGGTATGTTGAAGAAGAGATAAAAAGTAAAATCCAGGGCTCCAATTTGTCATACATGATCTCATTGTAAATGGGCGCGAGACGAAAATGGAAGTTATCTCGGCGGAACGAGGTCAATGTCATCGTTACCAGCCTCGTCCGCACCAACTGGGGAGCGAAACGGCTGCGCTGCGGTGGCGATTACGGGAGTTGTGCGTCGGCGTTTTGGCGTATTACGCCGCCCTGTCATTTAGTACGAAAACGCTCGCATCCCAGATACGGCATGTATTAAATAAGCGAGTAGTGGGCAGAGCGCCCCCTCCGGGGGCCGGGGGGAGTAGTACGGGAGGCACTCGGTCTGGCGCGGCATCACCCCGGCAACGCGAGATATTGATCTGCGCTCCTCTCCGGCCCGCGCAGCATCCCCCGCCGAGCCGCCCGCCCCGCGCCCCGCGACACACGCCCTTGATTCTACCGCTCGACCGCTGCCTCCATCCACCCACTACCAGAGTTGCCAGATATCCGATATTCTGACGGATAATCCCGCTTATCAAAATTCTTCGCATATTCTTTCTTTATCTCATGTTTTTTCCAGTCATATCCAGGCGAATTCCACATAGTACTTTATTTATGTTTGAATTACAAAGAGGATTTTGATATTTTAACAAATATAATATTATAGTAGGTATTATTAATAGGTTTATCTGGTAGAGATCGCTTTATGCGATAAGACCGTCCATTGTACCTATTATTAAGTTCGTCCTTTCTTTGTGTTCTATGTATACATTTTAGTGTCAATAAAGAGTTATCTATCTAAATATTATATACTCGTAGGCTGTACATTTTAATCTACTTCGTACTTAGCTGACTAAACTTTGTAATACGGCTCGAAGACATAATTAAAAACTAGCTAGAACTTAACGGACTGAACAGCTTTACTAATGTCTCGTCCTTTTCTCACTTTGCCTAGCCTAGCTTCTCAAGTTTTCAATACGCGATGTCCGATACTTTCACTCCACTCCTGGGTACCCGCACGCAGCAGCCGTCCCGCAAATACTTATTACATTTCGCACTACATAGTACATAGTACACCACTCCACGTAATCCGATGAAAAAACTGCTTATGTTTTTTTAATCACGGGGAATATGGAAGCTGGCGGGCGTCGCGGTAACTACTTAGTCAGGTCATAAATTCTGTCACATGTTTTATATAAAATAATTGAAACAAGTTTATTCATTATGTAACCATTTATATACCAAAATGAACTTAACAAAACATAGATTCTTATGACACTAAAGTTTATTCAAAATGACCTCCGTGATTTTGAATACAGGCCTTCAATCTGCGCGGCCAGTCGTCTATCGCAGCACGAACGAGGTCCATGTCAATATCGGCGGCTGCCTTAATCAAGGATGTCTTGAGTGACTCCAAATTGGGATGAGGCATTGAGCACGCCTTTTCCTCCAAGTGTTGCCATATCTTGTAATCTAGCGGATTCAAATCTGGACTGGAGGAGGGCCAGTCTTCGTGCCGGATGAAGTCGATTTCACGCGCCGCCAGCCAGTCTTGTGTGCTCTTCGCTCTATGAGCTGGCGCCGAATCTTGTTGGAATACCCAGTGCCTGTTATTAAACATGGTATGAGAAACAGGTTCCACAAGGTTCGTCAGGACTGTATTTTGATACACAACTGCATTCGTTTTTACACCTTTCTCACAAAAATGTACCTCTGTTAAGCCCCAATAAGACACTCCCAACCATACCATGAGCGAGGATGGAAAATGACCTCGTTGGACACGCGGAATACGGTTGCTCGCTTCTTCACTACTGTGTGCGTACACCTTATCATTTTGTTTGTTGTAGCTCTCTTCTACGGTAAAAATTTTTTCATCCGAAAAAAGAATTTCCCGATATTTTTTTCCCGCGTACCGCTACAACAAAGCGCGGCATCTCTTCAGTCTCAGGTCCATTAGACGAGCATTCAAATGATGTCCTGTATTTCTTCGATATGCCCGAAGCCCTAAGTCTTCATTTAACACCCTTTTCACCGTGGTTCTGCTTAATCCCATCTGAAGGGCCAACAGTTTCTGCTTACGTTTGGGATTTCTTTGAATTCGCGCCTTCACAGCTTTTATCACTGCTGGAGTCCTAACAGACCGAGGGCGACCACTTCTTGACCTGTCATCTACACTAGAGTCTTCATTGTATCGTTTGATGGTACGATAAACGAATCTCTTGGTTATATTCAAATTTTTCAGTATGTCAAAAATTTGAATTGGCGCGTAACCGCAACGATGCAACGCAATAACTGCAACACGGTCTTCTTTAAGCGTCCCCTCCATATTTAAAAATGAGTAAAATTCTAAAAAGTATACATTTTTATTTTCATGAACAATTCGAAATTCGAATTCAATAAACTTTTTTGTGGCCAGCATTCTAAAAGAAAAGTTTTTACTGTGTGACAATACTTATGACCTGACTAAGTACTTATACGGTAGCTTTGATTTATGTAGGCGAGATTGTGAGTTTTACATAATGAATAAAATAAATGAGCGAAAGACATTTTCACCCACCTATGGGACTAGTATTTATTTCATTTATGTATGGGTTCAGGGCAACTACATTTTTTCAGACGTGAAGTAATGAGTCTCGCTTACTTAGAAATAGGATGAAGGCATAATAGGATGAATAAATAGCATTCCATCCTTATAATAAAAAAATATTAGTAGCCCGCTCTGTATGAAGAACTGGTAATAAAGAAACAAAAGGATATAAATCCTCCCCTGTGTTATCTCCTTCTCAGTGAAGGCATTTATGGGAAGTAATAAGCTGATTGGTGTTGAAGATTTTATTCTGTAACACACTAACAAAAGCACATCAAAGTTCAAAGTTAATTTACAGTAACATATCTACGTAATATATACCTACATGCCTATTCTACTCGATGTGTATTATAATGACTACCTGTGCCCTACTGCTTCACCCACGTTAACTATAATAAAAAGCTGTGTATGATAATGATTAAGATGCCTGTTTTATTCCAGGACCTAATAATTACCTATATACTTAGATAAGCCCTTTTGGCGATATTGAGTAAAAACAAATATACAAACATCCAAACTTTTGCATTTAATAATGTAGATACCGAGTAGAGTTATATAAAGGGAATGTTAAATTAACTAAAACTCGTGCGGCTTTGTCATAGCTACTAGACAGCAGGAATGCACGGCATGCCTTGGATGCCACTTAATTTATCAGCTCAATAGAGGTCGCATGCCAGGCATACGTAGCCTATAGGCATACCCGCGCTAACTTACAAATATGCAATTTTAATTGAAGCCTCGCATCCCATTCCTTTCTTTGTTAATTATATTGATGGATTTAATAGTCTTGCCACGGTAAACACCAGCCGGTCGTTGGCCGACACTTATGATGAATTCCATATTATATTTATTTTTATTTAGACTATGAATCTAAATGTTTCTTTTGCCCGCTGGTACTGTAACGGTCTAGCCTTTTCCAATGTAGTTAATGGAAATAGCTCAGCTATAATTATGTTTGAGTTAACTTTGCCGAGCTCAAAGCTATCGAGTTTGTTAATGTTTTTTGTATGATTTATCCCGGGTAGCCTCCCTCCCCCACCCCACATGCTTCCCCCCGCCCGGTGGGAAGTGGTAGACTGGTAGCACACTGAGTGCTCAGCTCGCGCCCTAAGCCATAGAGGAAATAAATACTAGGTCTTTCTCAAAGCTCTCAGCTCATTTTCAATTTTCACTGTCGCCATGGTACAAGTCCTGTACCTACCTACCTCACTCATGTGCATAATACTGTAGTATCACAAACAATGCTTGTTTCTTGCTACGGTAGTGGTACCCTATTGAACACCCAATGGGATTATACCCCATCCCACCACTGACAGTTGATGTCATATGTAGCATATCCTTTCCTTACAGACGGGTGTCTGAAACGTAATGACATCAATTATTGTGTTGATATCATAAAATCTTGTAAAACCCCGTCATACAGAGCCTTGGACGAAGTAGGTACCCTCTTCATAGTAAAGCCCAATCAAAAGTTTACACTCATGTTAAAAAAGCGTAATTTTAGCTTATTCTATTAATCTAAAACAAATGCCATCCTACTACAAAAGCTTAGACCAGAGTTGAATAGATGTTTCTAAAATTTCGATGTCTATCACTCGCATTGTCTTACTCAATCCTGGCATTTCTAATTATTTAACTTGTGAATTTATTATTGAGTTAGAAAAAGCCAGGGTTAGACGTCGATTTGTGGAGAAACTATTTAGACTCATCTGTTGAACTCTAGTTTAAATGTTTTGTGGTAAGACCGCAATTTTATTAAGATTTTATTGAAATACGAACGGTACCTAGTTGATATTTATTAGGTAGGTACCTTACATACGGTCTTAGGTTTGTTGACATGTAGATATTTTCATTTTGTGTTTTATAATGAAAACATTTGAGCAGCAGATTCATTATTTTGTTTGACATTACTCCGCCGCATTTTTTCGCGTTCTCTCCCGTGAGTAATGAGATGTGTCAACACCACGCTCGACACGCCGATAGCGCTCTTTGTTACACGGTAACGTCAAATATTCCGGTCTTTTTTCATTTTCCAATGGTATTTTACTAAAAACTCATCGATATTTCAGCGTCAAGAGATCGTAGTAGCGTTTTATATGCAATTACGTAGAGGGTGCATTGGTTCTCTTAGCTCTCTAAGCATGCAATTTTAAACGTTTGTAAATGCAGTTTATACCTAAGTATCTACATTTTTAATCTCAACCGAGAGTTTAATATAATCGCAGCCAAAGCAATTACGGTAGCCCGTGGCTCTCAGCCCACTCGCATGGCTGTCGAGTACCTTGTTTGCTTGTTCCCATCCTACGTGCTTGCACTCACTCTACTGCCAAAACGGGCTACCGTTGTGGCGCGACCAAGCTCACTCGACTAATTAAATGATAAACCCTCCACCTGGGCTTTTAGAGATGCGTTTTCTTTTGTTTTATTTTGGTAGGCATGTCTGATAAAATTTATTTCACCGAAGCGGTTCAAATGTACCTGCGCTATAGTTAGATAAAACGGGAATAGGCTGGGGTAGAGGGTAAAGTTAGGCTGTCTGATCCGATAAAAGCCTGCCGCCCAAAGCCGTATTTATACGAGCTATTTTGGATCGGTGGTAGAGTTTGCCGTCATCGGCCGGCGGCAATGCATATTAGTGCATAGCTCGGAGCCAGTCGCTTACTATGATTGGAAATAAAGTAATTTAGGCCGTGCCGGTCACCGGTTCGAAAAAATGTGTAACGTATCTGACCCTAATTAATATGGTACCTATATTATTATGATGTCAACGTCTATTGAATCAGCTAGTTTGGAATAAATATTACTCGTTAACTGTATATAATAAGAGTTGTGGTCTGTAGGCCGTAATTAAAAAGCTCGTTCAGCTCGAAAATGGCTTTAAATGTGGTCTCGCTCCGCGTTTGCGAGGCTTTTCATGTCGAAATTAATAACAGTCGGATTGGTTTGTGTAATTAAAATCTTAAATGCTTGTAATTAGTTCAAATATAGTATGATGTCCTAGGCTTTTGCAATAATAATCTTTATAAACACCAATAAACCATGAGCCAATGAAGCAATTTTATTAAGAAATCTATTTTCTCGTCTAATATCTTACGCTCACTACAGATTAGTTTCTCTATTCAATATTTTTTCCGTTCATTAGCAGTCTTATCAGATCTCTTTCGCTCGTTTCTGCGAAGTTGGCGACTCATTAGGTAGCGACTGAGAAAGTAATTATAACTAACTTACTTGCTTCGAGCGGTTCTTATTTGTGCCAGTTCATAAAAATATAATGTTGTAAGCTTTTGAATACTATTTTTGTATAATTCTTATATCCAGCACATGGTGACATCGAAGCTGAGTAGCTTATAATGTTTTTCCTCTCTCTCTTCTTATTAAAGTGTTCGGATATCGTATTTGATGGTAGAAGTAAGTATACGTCCCCGCGTTCTCAGGGGCAATATTAAGAGTAATGAAATATGAGGGTACTGAGTGATATCATTATCCACCCTGGGAACTTATGTAGATAGGCGCCTCGACGAGTTCCACCTCGTTGATTTTTAACAGTGGCACGAGCCGGTGCCGAAACAATGCTCTTTGATCCCTACCGTCGCATTGTACGTGTTCGCTCATCATCAGAAACGTGTGAATCATTGTTTAATTGAGGGGTGGGGGTGACGGTGCGGGGCGGGGGGGCGTGGGACGCGGGGGACGCATCGATCGTCTCGGGTCGCCATGACTACGCCCGCCCGCACCCCGCACACTCTCCCCGATTCATTTGTAATCATTTGTTTCGCGGCCGTCGAATAATGGTGCTCGTCAAACAAACGGCGCGAATTTGATGGATTACACTGTACAGTACGTAGGCTTTGATACAATTACCATTTATCACTTTGTTACATGAAACAGCATAGGTATGCTAATACGCAAGGATATTATGTTATTTTCGTCTTAGCTACGCAGCGCTCTAGTTACCATGCTGTTGTTATTTTGTTGCACTTGGTTTAGATATAGGAACTAAAGGAAGATTATCTCGTCTGAAAATATACAAAAAATGGTGTTACGCATACGAAGCCATGGTACGCGACACGACTATGTAGATTGCTAATTTACTTGAATTGTCAATCTTTTATGTGGAGAGCAGTTGGTTGGATAAATGTAAAATTAAAGGGCATCGGGTGACAGTGATCAACCGATCTGCTCAATACCAAATCAAGCTAATCAAATTGTACGGTACGAAGATCTATTAAAACTCGATTTAGTTGACGGTCGCAACTTGCAGCGCAAGCGCTGTTGAAGTACCTATATGTAGGGTGCGTATTAGGGTGGAGCGGTCATGTATGGAGATTTTTTATTTTTGTAATTTCGTTTACCCTGGGTGTGCAATAGTTGCTCTATTATATGCTTATCATGATTCTTAAATATAGATAAAAAATATCAAGGTTTAGTACTGCCCCAAAGCCCTTAAAGTTTTGTAAATATTTGAAAATTTGCAGATTATTCCACTTATTACTTTTACCATTTAAAATGATTTACAATAAAATAAAATCACATCATAGCTTAAACTAAAGAACAGGCTGTCATCTAGCTATTTTTCTCAGTATTTTTCAATACTTCCTCTCCCCTCACTCTTCTATTAAAGAGTGGCGCGTGCCGCAAAAACGACAGTCCAAATATCGACACCACCGTAAGGTCGCCCTGCATTGTTTTGATAAGTTTGGTTAAAGAAGAAGGTTCAGAATACTTTAAACACATCGCCATAAATGCAGTCGCATACATTATGCCAAAAGTATATTCCTGTATTACTCCAAAAGTCTATCAATCGATCATATAAATTTAGTGACTGTTGGTTGCGATGGAAGAAAAGGTGGAAGTCTTTCACATGTTGGAGCTACAGTTTGCGAAGACCATTGCAGTAGCTGATGTAGCAGTTACATGCCCATGAACTTAATATGCGTTTCCATTTTGGTTATCTTGAAGAAAAGGTATGATGTTCGGTCGTAAAAAAAAATCTTGCCCGCATGCAGTAAAGCTCAGAATAATTGTGAAGATGTCCCGGTCGCTAACTTCCAACATATCGGTAAAACTCTGCCACTGATCACGAATACTAAGCAAGACTTAAATACAGGTCAATTGTATTTTAAAAGAGACGTGTGATGCCATAAATTCGGGAGAAAGTAATAAACGTTTGACAACAAGAAACACCGCCTAAATTTGTGCACTTATGATGGGTTATGACATCAATTAATGGTATTTTGTCCAGCTTCATGTCGTATCTGAATCACTACATGAGAGACTTGTGACATCGCAACTTTCATCACAGATTAAAGGATACCAGTATAGTTTCATCTTGAAAGTACAGGCCCCAATCTGGTGTCAAATTCAGACTGAACCATCGAGTTTTCATGGCGCTAGACAGAAAGCTGCCGTGTACGTTTATTCATTGAATTTGTTAGTTAGGACATGTGGAAAATCTTAAGAGACGAAAGACAGCAACGTAATAGAATAACACTAGAAACGAGAAAATCTGAACAGAGAGAACGTCGGATCGTGTTTTCAAAATGAAAGGATTCAATTTTGAAGAATCAGAGTATTACTATATGATAAGCTGGACCACAGCAACTAATCTACCCCTAACACAAACATTAAGACACACAGACTATTATCACAGTGTAGTGTGCTATTATGCAAGCAATTAAAGAACCAAATTTACTAATTGAAACTGAAATATTAGAAAAATATGTCAAGTATCCTTGCCACACGCAATCAATGCAGAGATGTATCAAAATTATGACAAAAGCATCAGTTGCTGTTTGTGTTGCCTTTAGACGAGATGAACTTATAAAAACTGTCTGAAATCTCTCATTATTATGCCCAAATTCAATAACAATAAAATATAAACCCTGAATAAATAGTGAGTATTTTTTTGTAATGTGTCGTTTTTGTGATAATTATTTTGACACTTTGTTTTAATGATTTCGTCCTAATTTATCGCATATATTGTCATAATGTTATCTAAATACTACTTATAATTAATAAAAGTTAGAAATATCCACACTTATATTTTTTTAGGTCAGTTTAACGCACTCCATGTTTTTGCAATAATTTTGAAACTTTGACCCCCTTGGGGCAGTACTTACAATACTGTAATTATTTTTTAATTATTTTATTCCGTAATGGCTACTTACATAGCAACTATTCCATACCCAGGCATTTCAGATTTCTCAAAAAAATAAAATCGCTCCACCCTAGTGCGTATACGATAGGCTTTTGTGACATGGTCTTCACGGGTGTTGAAAAAGGAACGTAGTATAATTTAAACCTACCGGGCTCAGTTCACGTAAGAGCCCCAACATTAAATTAGCACTAATCTAGCATAAAAAAGGATCTAAGAAATGGATTGGCTAGACTTTGCTACACGCATGAACTACGAGTAAGCATAAAAATATATATACACAGCTCTAGAAACTACCTACACAAAAGTCTAATAACAAAACAATTCTATTCTTCAACTGAGCACCCTTTTCTATCAAGAATGCTTGTTTTCTATTAAAACGGTATAATAAGCCCCTTGGAAACGATCCGCCCGCCACCGGAGAAGATTCCGCTTCATTAAAACGTCTGAGAAGATCTTAACTTTGTCTGAACAGTTTTCCCTTCAGAATTATTATTTTAGCTTATTAACTTAATATGGCATGGTTCTAACGGTAGGTAGTTAATTTAATAAAATTATGCTTTGTAAGTCAGTACTCACTGAAAATACACGTTTGGCGTAGTGGCTGAGCACTCGGACTACTGAGCTTGGTGTCGCGGGTTCGATTCGCACCCGGATTAAATATTCGTGTGATTCGCAGACATTTGTTTGTGTTCTGGGTGGTGTGTGTATGTCAAATGTTTTCTGATAACAAAGGCGTTCACGGCTAGATGATGAAATAGTGTGCGTCCCCCGGCTAGCTGTCGAACCACAGACTAAACTAGGCAGAACATAATGCTAGATCATGTCATACCGATCAATTACTACCTAAAATAATACCTAGTATTTTAGATTCACGAGGCACACATGCTTTGGAATATGATCCAGTTAACACACATTTAAGCTATATAATTAGAAAATGTAATGTTTGTATTCTGTTTTGTTAGCTACTAAATAATAAAAATAAAAGAAATCATTACCTACATTTCAATGGGTTGGTACTAACAATTGAAAACAATTGAGCAATATTAAAAAATGCAGCAACAAAAGTCAGCAGCAAATTCAAAAGGCTTTCCAATTATTCTGTCGATACCGAACAACAAAAGATCTATGAAGTATGAAACGCGGTATAAATTGGAGCGGCGGAGACTCGGCTGTGACGAAGCGAAGCGAGCGGACCAAGTGTTGGGTTTTCTCAAATAATTTTAATAGATGTCTGCCCGCCGCCCCGGGTTGGGCGGGCGGGGGCGCGAAATGAGATTTCCTTTGAGCCTCGCCGCTGACCGCGACACCCGCCGCTTTGAGTCCTTGCTCATACATCATGCGTCCCACGCGCCCGCTGCCCGGCTGCGTGCGTGTCTTGTATATTCATCTTTCATTTACTTCTTTTGGAGGCTGGGGAAAATATGTTTATAACATTTTTTCCAGTTATACGAGTAAAATACTGGCGCTGTGTTTTTGTCAACCTTACTAGCACCGCTCTGCTATACGCCCTTTTTCTTTTTCTCAGGACTGTTTTCTAGGGACCAAATAATCCGTATTAGTTGGTATCAGTAGGTTGAATGTTCCGTTGCCAAATGAAAATGCAAAAAGAAAAGGAAATCAACTTTGAAATTATTACACTATCAAACCCTATAATAACGAAAGCTATAACAATAATGACAACCCTATTCTTTGAATCCACATAGTATAGAGATACGAGTAGATTGGAATAGAGATAGATGGGACCTTCGAGGCGAACATAGGATCTTTTTTATCGCAATATACTTACTAGTACGAAGTCGCGGGCAACAGCCAGTCATAAATACATATACCTATTAATTATTATAATATGACCATCTAAGACCCAATTATACAAGGACTCGTAGACGTACGTGTATCATACTTTGTGGAACGTGAAATAAAAAAGGTCTAGTAAAATAAAGCAAACTTTGAACTTGCGCAAAAGAAAAATCAAATGTTTTAATAATAAAAAGAAAACTGAGAGCCTTTCTAAGCATTAAATGTTCAACATTCATAAAATTGAAAAGAAGTCTATTTTATTCCAATTGTGTTATAGAGGAAAACGAGGCTACATTGTTGAGAGTCTCTAAGCGAGTCGAGGGGCGTTGCTAGCGGAGAAAAATTACCTTTTAGGCGAACACTACACGGTGATCTGAATCGCGGTGATATATGAAATTCATTATAAAAAAAGGAAGAACAACTTAGCCTTGCTTACATTCTGATGATAAAACCTAATACACATTCCAAAGCCATCTAACGAGCATAAGCATCGTCGCTGTAGGGCAACACGACGCGGCGGACCTCCCAGAGCAAGCTGAACGGCCCTCCGGCGGGAGGGTGCTCGAGTTTCATGCAAACTAACGATCACGACGTACGTAACTACGTACCTAGAGTTGGAAAAGGTCCTATAACCCTCGCTACAAGCCTTTTCCAACCCCTATAACAATACTTTACTCAGTTAGCGAAGGCTTTTTAAGATATCGTTATTGCGGGGCATTTGAATAATGGCTTACAATGTTGGTAAGGACTTTTCTTCTGTTTATACCTTACATTCACCTTATGCTCACTTTAATTTTGCGTTATAAAGCAATTTAGATCTCTTTATAACTCTGCCCCCTGTAATTAAGCCTCCATTGTGTATGGGGAGCCCGGTGATCTCAGTGCACGCGTCCATTTCCGCTCGTGAAAAACATAATTTCATTAGCGGCGGCTAACAAACTATTGTTAATATCGCAAGCACGGCGTCCCCGAGCGCTATTTACTGCAGAGCTGGAGGCTTACGCAATGCTCCATTGATCCCTCCCTCCGTCCCTCCCCCCGGCGTGTCATCGAGAGACCCATTAGAGCCTGTATCGAGGGCCGCACTCAATCACGGCGGACGTCCGTCAACTTTTGTGCCCGCTGCCGGACGCCGCCGCCGGCCTTTTCATATTCCTGCAAGAGACACACACACAGACAAGGCTGGACCAATATGATATGTTGGGGAGAAATTAATTTGGAGAGTCCCTTTTATTCATCGAAGATATAATTTTAGACGTTGTGTAATTACACCTTTTCTTTGGGTTCAACTTCAGTCTTTTATATTTTCTTATTTAAAAACGTCGTAGCAGAGAAATGACGAATAACGTTCTCACTATCCAGAGAACGATGTGTATGAGTTTAAAGATAGGTCAAAAAGCCAGGAACTCTCCTTCCGGAAGTTTCAAACTGGTTTAAACCATAACTATTATATTGATAGATATAAATATAAATCTACCAAGAACAATCTCTGGCAGCAATACGAATTTCAAAGACCCTTAACTCACGTAACGGCAAAGTTCTGAACAAAAGACGAGAACTACAAGCAGGATTGCGAATTTTTCGTTTCCCGTACCTACCGTAGTTTAGACGAGAGTTACGGAGGCGAGTTGGGAATTAGTCTTCGTTCTCAGCTCGAGGCTTTACGAGGAGTTACAGCGGCCCGGAGTGCATGCTATATTATGTAACGAACCGCGGCCACCCGACACCCGACACACGCCTGATCTACGGAGATAGCTCATAATTATGTACAGCAAAAGCGTACCTACCTACACGATAATAATATGTAAGTACCTATATACTCGTAATATTGTCATCATATAGAAAATCATTTTTCAAAGAGGAGACCATGCGATTACCATGTTTGAAAAGTCATGCCAAATAAGGGCCCTGAGTTCGCCAGCAATGCAAAAACACTTCGATAATGAGATTTCAATGATTTTTAATTTTATATGTTTAATGTAAAAATAATATGTTTGTAATATAAATGCAGGATTTTGTAACAGACGAAGCGCAACTTTCCATACATTTTGCATGGCTGCGTCAACCAGCGAGATGATGGTTGTCTGGGAGGGTTATGATCCACTGCCCGCCGTGTGACCCAGCACTAAACCACGCCTCTGGGAATGTGGTACGGCGCAGGCTGCCTGTGTGACGGTGTGCCTTGTAAAGTCATGTGACATTCACAAACATTTACTAATTGACATGACATAAGTGTAGCACCAACTACTGTGAATATCATCATGAATATTGTTAGTATCGTCTCACATAGCTTGAACGAAAGCTCTTTTGCATCTTTCTAACACCTAAAAAACTGCTTTCTGAACTGCAAAAGCAAAAAAGACGTCGTTTAACTTGTAAATTGGACTGGAGTTTATAAGCAATGATTTACTAGGTCATTATTTTTATAAACATAACAGTGGAATTTCACTTATTTGCATAATGTACTCATACTCAGCGTCACGGCGGCCGGCCTCGAAATTCCAAGCGCTGCGACCACTGTAGCAAGGGCTACAAGCTGCAGCTCAGCAAATGTCAAAGCACTTCTTTGAGACTTTACACCAACGTGTTTCAATGGAAAACTTTGAAAATATTGTTACTTTGCACGTCACATAACATAACAGCAAAGCATAGCCAGTAAATATGCATAAATGATACACAATTTAGACTCAATTTATTTTAGGCAAACAAGATAAAGCAAGCAAGCAAGGATGGATAAAAAATAATGGTGTCTACTAAAACTGATAGATATACAATCATTCAAATCAGGCTGTAACAGGCGTAATTTATCTACTTATTGATTTATATGAAAATATATATTTTCATATCCAATCGGGAACTAATTTAAACTCGTTTTCAGTTTAATCATTTGAACTTTAAATTTAATAGGGTGACCAAATACTATTGCTTTATCGTCTGTTTTTGTGACAAAGATAATAGTTTTTTTTACAACAAAGGTTTAAACTTATTTTGTATTTTACTTGCGTTAAAAACATGTCAAGTCAATTTTTTTCCAAAATATTGATCATCATAAGTATAACGGCCTTCTGTAGCAATTGATATTGTTTAGAAATATTATCAGTAGCCGCCGGATATTTACTTTAAAATGTGTAATGTAAGAACTCAGAATACATTATATACCTAAAAAGAGAGTGACAACTCTTGTACGATATCCTGAGAAATATTTTGTTCTGGAAACTCGAAATGAAACCAGTATTCGTTATTACCCCACGCTTTGATAAAGCTCCAATTTTCAAGTCCCGGTAATTGCTTTATCCGGACTTAGATAAGCTTTGAATATTAATGATGTTGCATTGGGCATAAATGCGGAACCAATATTTGATTTTATTTTGCAAATACAGAACCATTTTTGCGTTTCATGTAATTATACGAATTTTAATTGACACTGGTTTACCGCAATGCTGCAATTATCGATAACTCAGCAGGCTTTATTTATTTTATATTATCGGGGTTTTTCATAAAATAAACAAAATTATTAATGTTTCATTCGAATAATTCTACCGTAGTATTTTATACTACATACGATAGTACATAATTATGTTCTACGTCGCGCCGCTACGGCGCTGAAACGCTACGGCGTGGCGCTACGCCGCCGCCGCTACGATAGATTAGAGTTGTTGGTTTCACTTTAGGCATAGTAGGTACTTTAAGTACCATTTATCAGTAAGCTAAATCCAAACCCTATGGTCTCAGTATATTTGTATTCTTTTTATCGGCCGGGCACACGCATTTCACGCGCCGTCGCTCATACCTACGACTAAACAAGCTTTATTTACATACGTACCCGTGTTTGCTTAGCGAGAGGTTTGGAAAGGAAAATGGAATACATTTTTCGCTCGGATTAATGTAAAACAAGTATCTTTGAAACAAGATATTTTTTAAATAAATAGAAGTTAACAATTTGTTTGCCGTATGAGTCAGGTATACTTTATACGATGAAGTGACGGACAAAATAAGTACCGCTGTACTACCTCTGTACTGTGACCTAAGTTGCAATGTTGTAGGCAACAGAATATAATACCAGATAAATAATGTTAATTACAAACGCATTGTAATTATAAGACGTGCCAATGAGACGTTCCATAATCATACTAAGCCCTCGTCTGACGTTTCACCGTCAAAGAAACCGAGACACTGAAACCCACCTGAAATCACATTATAATATTACGACTTGTCATTAAGACCCTGTGCAAGCCTCTTCCCTTTATTAAGGCACGGACGACATCTGTCGATAATCGGCTTATATCCTCGTTCGGTTCATTTATTTTAAGATCCCTTTCAGTGGTGGAGCCCCATTTTTGCCTCAAAGGTATCCTGGTTCCTTTAATAAGATTGGATGTAAGTAGGTACGGCGCAGTCACTTTGAATTGAACGTTGTACCTTATGAATGATTTTTATCCGGATTGACAAAATTAGTATAGGTATCTATCAAAGACTTTTTAACCTGCAATGTTCAATCTTCAAATTAAGGTCCGTGACTAGACTATTAAGCTTTTACTGATTCCATAGGATTTTATATATTATGGCTACCAATTTTGGTATTTCTCGACGCCAAGAGGAGCTAGACTGTGTTATACGAGCATATCTAACTGTCCTAATGTTTCTACAAAATATAAGTATTGGTACAAAGGTTAAACGACGGCACGAAATAATAATTTAGATTTCATGATGATGAGTACAAACTACATAATAACCCTTTGCCAATTTGTTTGAAACACGCAACTATATCAAATACCTGCGTCCCGCCAATTAGTTGGAGGAGTATAAAATGATTGCTATCTGTTCTTATAGATGTATATAGAGACCGGCGGTCGCCATAGCGACGGCTCTCCCGGGCAGAGCTGGGCCGGAGCCGCGCTAATTCACCTGTCTCACCCACACACGCAGCGGCACCTGAAACACGACCTACGCCGACAACATTACACGGCTGTATGCACACGCCGCCGCCCGATGCAAGCCATAAATTCACGCCTCGCCTTATTGCAAACCGCGGAAGGCTCAGTTCGCGGAGTTGCCGATCGCATCGCCTGCTTGTCCCTCTGCTCTGGTTTACAATATATACAGTGACAGTGAGGATGCGAGTTGCAGTCCCGGGCCCGGATCAGGAAGCGCTCGTTAAGCGCGACCGCCTAGGAACTGCCACGGAAACAGTCTTAGCCGCAACCGCTAGAGTCTAGTTTTTTCTAGGAATTTCACCCCGCGCTCGTTCTTACCGCCGCCAAAGCTCTCGAATCTGTTAATGTGATTCGATTGAGCTCGCGAGTCGCCGCGCCCGGATCGTGTGCGAATACTGAATTTTCTTGTGCACGTTTGTGGAAAGTTTTCTCTCACGGTCGGTTTGCTGCAAACGTAGCTATCGAGAAATATTAAGGCGATGTTTTCCCTAAACATTGGCACCGAGCCAACCTTCGTCGGCCCCGCGGGAGCTCACATAAAGCTACGATAAACTTCAACTTACTCGCTACGGGCTTAAGATTTAAAATTATTGATATCGCCAGTAGTTAAAAAGTATTTAATGAAATAAATTGGAGGTGCTTCGATTAAATAAAAAATAAATAGCACCTATCCGGTGAATACGAAATTTAAATTCAGTTTTCTTTGTCTATTTGTGATTGGTCAAATAAAACATTCAAAAAATATTCAGTGTGATTTTAATCGAAAAAGTGAGCAGCTGTTGCAGATAACTTGGTAAGTACAATATGTTTTAAAAGTGTGAAAATTTATAAGCATCTAATACAATAAATTTGGTTAAAGTATGTTGTTTCATTTACGTTATCCTTTTAAGCGCGGTCATTATACCTAACATTTTTAGTGTACTATAAATAAACAGGAAAATAGTGCCGTACCCGAAAGTCTCATAACACAACCAGACCAAGTAGTTAGGTACTTGTTCGACTTGCAACAAAAGGACAAGGTGAGGGTATAGCGGCCATTTATTTGGCAAGTCAGCCCTAATGCGTGTTTATGGCCTGTCTCGGCATCACCTCCGTATTCAGGCATGTTGAATTAACGCCGGCCCGAGATAATTACCCTGTTCGAGGCTATTTATGGCTGCCTATAACAAAAACAACTACTGCCCTCTGTACGGCCTCGGATCAACGTTTGTACACTTAATTAAGTTTATTAGGAGATATTCCGCTTAAAATAATACGAATATAATATATTATCCGTCATTAAAAAACAGTGGCTGACACAATAAACTAGCTAATTACAATCGAAGAGTTGAAGAAGAATAATAAAAATAATTCAGCCTGTAACTGTCCCACTGCTGGGCAAAGGCCTCCCCTCACTTTCGTGACGAGGATTAGGTCATATACTCCAACACCGGGGCCTAGTCCGGGTTGGTGGATAACATGCCTCCAAAATAAATCTCGGGCATGTTGGTTTCATGTTAAGATGTTTTCCTTCACTGAAAAGCCAGTGATAATATCGTACAGTAGATGAAATAAAAGAAAATTTTCAATGAAAACTGGAAACTATGACTTTCAACCGGAATAACATTCCATAGCTCTTCCAAAGCACCAACTAAGCTATCCATAGGAATATATAGGTATTCTGTGCAATAGTTAAATAAAATTAGAAGACAACTAACAACAAGCTGAGTTTAGAAAACTCATATGTACTAAAACCTTTGTGAATTGAGGACGGCAGAGGTATAAATACAAATCCGTAGAAAATAGTCGCCCGCTCCAGAAACTTATTTTTAACATGACCTACGGCTACGTCTGACCGATTGCCACAGCACAGCGGCTCAGATCCAAAACTAGACGGTTGCCAAAGCGGCTAAGTTAAGCAGCGCTCGACGACATGACTAGGCACTTCTACTGAAGATATTTAGAGCAAAAGCTGATGAAACACTTGGTCTGCCACTGAAGTTTAACAACTACCATACAGGTCGAAGTTAGTTAATGTTTGTCCTTCCATAACGTAGTTGATTTGTATGTATGAACTTCAACGTGTTTTATAAAAGCAGTGGTAGTTTACTTTCTATTGTCATACATAATGGTCACTCTCGATGAGATCCGCAATACGGTGCGCATCGAAGTAGAGTAGACCGAAGTAAGGAATTAATGGGCATTAAAGACACGGTATACTAATATAACCACCATATGCTTTGAATGTCTTTTCTACACCAAGAAGACGGGGATAAAAGGGGCGCAAAGTTTATGGTTCAAAATCGCAGTTTCTCGAAAAACTTTCATATTATCACACTTAAGAGTTCAAGAATTATTTTTTAGGGTTCCGTACCCAAAGGGTAAAACGGGACCCTATTACTAGGACTTCGCTGTCCATCCGTCCGTCCGTCTGTCTGTCTGTCTGTCTGTCCATCTGTCACCAGGCTGTATCTCATTAACCGTGATAGTTAGACAGTTGAAATATTCACAGATGATGTATTTCTGTTGCCGCTATAACAACAAATACTAAAAAACTGAATGAAATAGATATTTAAGAGGGCTCGCATACCACAAACGTGATTTTTTGCCGTTTTTATAGATAATGGTACGGAACCCTTCGAGCGTGAGTCTGACTCGCACTTGGCCGGTTTTACTGAATTCTTCCATCATTATGATGTTAGTTCTCATTTTAGCTTCAGGAGGTCAGTGTCGTAAAACTGTCCATTTACGAGCTTGCAAAAGCTTTGTGTTTTCGTCTTGTGTAAAATATACATATTTTTTCCTAGCCAGCAACCGGTCTCTTTAGCAGGGCTGATTATTTGCATTTATTTTGGAATATAGTATGGCGTCCTATCGTGCGGAATTATAAGGTTGCCACGCTTATTATAGTTTAGCTGGCAATAGCTGAGGACTCATACATTTTTGTACAAAATAATAGTACTCGTATAATTATTTAAAAGTGCGTAGTACTATTTCATTGGAATGTCTCTAAAAATGATAAATAATACTGCAGATTGGATTTATTTTGTCTTAACCTTGAGACAAATTGTCTGAAAGGTAATGAAGAGAGTAAAAACGCCCATTGTACCTATTGTCTTTCTTTCGTATCATATCACAAGCAACATTAAATGTACTGGATGATTTCTAACAATTCTTCGCCGTTTAAGCTGAATAAAGTACTCAAAACTTTTATTTTGCCTTAGGAACGTATGTTCCGTACAGCAATGTTTTTCAAATTGAATTTCAAGAGTTCCTTCGTCACGCGATCCAATTACGGTGTCTATAGAATTAAACGGTAATGTCATCGCCAACTCTCCGAGGAGAGTTAACGAGTTGCCCGACGCACGTCCGCGCTTGCTCTCATACTTATGAGCTTATATCATTTTCTTACTGCCATCTACGCGGATTCGTTAGTGCTATAAAAACATTATCATTATTAGCTATCTGGTTTTAGTGATATACAGTTCTGGTTCCTAGTTTTCTATTATAGATTTTAGGTATTAGGTGTATCTGAATTGCAGAGTAATCCTAACAACATTATCATATCCATTGTTTTCCTATAAGATTTATCCCGTCCCCTAATGCGGGTCAAAGCATTAGCTAAATATTCATGGCACGTTTTTTGTCTGAAAAATTCAAATGTTGAGCGGAAGATGGAGTGCCCGGGGGTCCAATAAGAAGAACGGCTATAGAGAGGACTTAATGAAGAGCACTCAAAGGCGGCTTCGGACCGGCCGGGCCGGCGATAGCTCGCCGCGCCGCCGGCCGCCCGGGCTTTCGAGATGCACCGAGCCACCCTTAATTGAATAGCCCGGCCGGGGGCTAATCAGGGCTCAGCTGAGCGGTGCAGGCGGGGTGCGGGGGAGCGGGGTGGCGCGGGGGGGACGGGGCGCAGCGGCCGGAGCCACGCGGGCTGGCCGCGCCCCCTGCGCGCGCCGCGCCGCCCGGGACCTCATTCAAGTAGCGAGCGCGCCCCGTGCCAGCCGCCACCCTCAGGTATGTCCATTTTGCTTTTGGTGTTTGCACGTAACGTTCGTCTGCTGTGCGCGGTCCGCGAGTGTCGGTCGTACTGTGGCAGTGAGTGAACCGTGGCGGCCGCGGGCGCTCCGGCTCGGCTGCGGCAAGGTACGTCGCATGCTGCACACGCACGCCAGTGCCATAACACTGATCAACCCCATTCACGTGTCATTCGCAAAACGCACATGAACTTTGTTTCAGCCACTTGAATTAGTTATTAAAGTTGGATTTTATAGCCCCGGTACCCGGCATCTGACTCAATCTCGTTTTCTCTTCGGATCTTATTTGAAGCGTAATTTCTGTTTTAGACGTGAAATATTATCTTTGTCTTCAAATCTATTGATATTTATAATTTGCTGCATTAAAAAGTTCTTCAATAAAAACAATTGTTCGAAATACATTAAAGCACTTTAAAGTGACAAATTCATAATTCACAACTCTATCATTTATTGCACAGAGGTAGTATAATCTATAGCAATTATATAATTCAACATTACCTAGGGCTCGAGTTCAAATATACGTATAAATAAATAAAATACGATTATTCCGTGTTTGGAACACAGTTAGTATTTCAAAGTTTCACCGGTCGCTGACCAACACGCTTAATGTGTCGCATGATGTATGTACCATATGCTTTAAATGTTTTAATATTAATGTTGTTTTAGTGTAACTGAATAATAAAGTACTTGTGAGTAATTCATTTCTGATGACGACCCTTTACATCAGTTTGTGATTATTTAATGAAATTGTTTTAATTATTTGGTTATTATATTAAAACAGATAGTTAATTTTTTTTTAAATCAATTGATGCAGTGTTTTAATGTAATAAAAAACAAAACGTTCAAATTGATATTAGAGATTTAAATACGCAAAAAAATTATAAGTATGCCCAAAATATTCTAGCATCTTTTTTATGCGACCCACTTAGCACCTAAAAAACATATTAGCACCTAAAATAATAGTATAAATTATATAACTCTTGTCTTTATATCTCCCTTGTTCAACCCTGTTTTGCAATAAATAAAAGTTAAAATCAAAACTTTTTGTTCATACGGGCCCCAAAAAAGGAATTACTGAAAGTAAACTGACTACCATCGTATTCGGAACACATCTAATCGAGAAGAACAGGCAACGAACTCGACGGTGAATCTTTTTCAAATATTCGTTCTTTATATCTTAATACGTCAGTGCTACGAAAAAGTACATCAAGAAAGACATACAAAGTAAAAGTACTTTTACACCTACAGCTACACACATAAGGGTAGTGCATATAGTATAGAGTGGGCGAACTTGGCGACTTTCGCCGGCGTCGCCACTTCACCTTGCCGCCTGGCAGGCTGCCAGCCTCCCTTCACCCCTCGGGATCTAACGCGTTCCATCCCCGACTTATTTTACGACGCTTTTGGAGTTGCGTTTTTCCGTTATACTGTTATGAGATAGGTGATAAAAGCGTTATGGATTTCTCTCATATACCTACCTTATACCAGTATTGTAGTTGTAGAAAGAAAACTGTGATTGTGAATCGCATAAAAATAATCTAACTTTTGTGAATACTAAATAATGTGTGTGATGGTAAAATCATAGAACGAAAAATATACAGTGTAGTGTAAAAATATACATGCTCAAAATAATTGATCATGAAACAAAAATCATGCAATTATCTAGTTACAAAATAAATAATGACCTCTCATCGTAAATAGTAGGTATGCTAAAGACCTATTTCCAAGAATAAATCCTATTTCAATAAATACGAGTATGTAATAGTCAATCGTATCTACAGATAAGGTCTACGACTCGTAGCGTAGCCGTAGCAGTCGCTACAGGAACCGCGTCGTAGCCGCCCGCGCCGCTGCGCTGCGCCGCCCGTCGGCCGCCTACGGAGGCGTTTAATATAATATGTGCCTAGACTATAAAGGGTTGTTTAGCTTTTATGATAATATGGAGTTCATTTGTCTACATACACAATTATAGTATAAGCGCGTAGTTTGAATAGGTGATGTAACTGTGATATTAATGATGATTAAGTTAACATTATACTCAATAGTACTCAATAATCCTTAACGAATAAGTATGGAAAATTATTATAACAAATGTACAGGTAAGGAGCTTTATTTTGTCTTTAATACCGATTTTTGGATCAACCAGTTTTAACACAAAAGACACTGTTACACTTTTCAACTTATACGGTGGCCATATTTATTTCTATAACGTTTCTAACTTTGAAATCATTCCGTTCAAACGTTGGCTTATAATGAAAATAAATATAATTATATCCCTAAAATCGAGACACTTTTACCGTATTTAAAATAATAACATAGGTACCAGATTAACTCATATTTCTATTAACTTGCTCCATCCAACGAATGTTTATATCAAAACTGGGATAGCTAGCGATAGATAATTCTTTTTTTTTGAGTATCGATATTTCATCAACGAAACCCCGCTTCAAAGCTCCTATTTCCAGCACAATGATTAAAAGCATTACAGCGCTCACTGTCGCTTTGATTATAGTGGTTTTCTATTCCGTGGGTTGTTGATCACCAATCTCCTCAATTATTGACACGGCACGCGTCACTTCTACTTTAGAACAAAGCTTATGACTTCCTAATGCTAAGGCGTGATACAGTTTTTTTAAGGTCAGGACTAGTACAAGAACTTAAAGTTGTTGTAATACCTTATTTTGAATTATAGTCTTTATACTATATGACAACAAAATTGTAAAGAGTCAGTCAACGCCGCAGTATAATAAGGGATATGACAACTTATTATTGGAATTGATGTTTTTGGTTATTTTATTTCAAGTGTATTGTAAAAGAAAGTTTATAGCAAAGCATTTGGGCTAGTTTATTTTTTCCACATACCTACATAAGCTTTTCTAAAATACGTATTCGGTACCTACCAGACATTAAAGGGTACTGTACCTACGGCCAACTGATAAAAATTATTCTTAAATACATTATTCTACTTTTAACTAATGAGGAGTTTCATTGCCAGTAGACAATTAATTATGGAAGGAGAGTATTCCGTTTCTATCGTCATATGAGCTCGCTCTCGCAATAACATTGTATTGTTATATTATTGGAACTTCACAGGCATGCTAAATTTTAACTCAATCACACAACAGGTAGTGGGCGAAATTGACTTTCAAAACTTATCCCAAATATACTTACTTACTAACAAGTTGAAGTAAAGCTTGTCACACAGTTTTATTAAAAACCATAAAGCTTAAGCTTAACATATTCTTTATAAAAACACTTCCAAAATTACGACTTAGTTCACTTTCTGTTTATTTCATAGTGTAAATATCGAATGAAGTCATCAAAGAGATCGATAATGACGATTGTGAGTCATTTTAAAGTTACAAACTAAACCGAGCAAACACGCAATATCGATCGTACAGCTGATTGCGTGCACGCGTGATTATCTCTATCGATCGGCGAAGATAACCGAATCAATGGGGAGAGGGGGACAGTAGTGTGGTCACTCGAGCCCTAGAACTATTATCAACAGTTTGTTGTTATAGATTGCGCGCTGGTTGCCAAGGGGCATTTCTTATGCATGTATATAAAAAGATAAAAATACGTCTAAAAAACAATGCGTCTTTAAATCGGTAGTGTGGTAGTTTCTTAAATAAATAGTATGGGATAGTAGTATGGGATAGTATAAAAAGGTACACGTAAAAAAATTACCTCACTTTATTAAAATTTAATCTAAATATAATGGTCCTGTGGTGTGATTTTCTAGACTAGAATGTTTATCATTTAAGCATACAAAAAAATTGAATCAAATTTTTGGTTATCGTGGTTATGTATTGCCAAATGAAAATCATCTCTAAGTATGTTTTGCAAGTTTACAGTGGTATTTTATGTAGACAACAATGCACTTTAACATATTTTGTGGGATCGATCCGCCTAGTTTTTTGTCGATGTCAGATCGGACTTGTGACTGAATCGTACTAACTCTTCTAACGTTGCCAAATATTTAAATTACCCAGTTAAAAATATTTATTCGCGTATTATTTTATGAACCATACTAAAACCTTATTACGTATTCACGCAGTAAGCCACACACAACAAAATACGGCGCACCGGGCCACCCCCCGGCACGTTGTGTGACGTCACCGACGCACGCGCACGATCGCGACATGTGTGCTGTGCTATCAATTTGATCCGCGGCTGCGCAGCTGCGTTCAACGACCCCAGCCCTTGCTAGACTGGCTCGCCTATTATCTTCGGCGCATTACCAAAAAACTCACCCCACATTTCAAATGATTAATCCAACCCGCTTTGTCTAGGATTAAAACTTTTCGGGTATTATTTGCACGCGCAATCGATCTGCATAACATACGCATGTTTATGCGAACATTATAATGCACCTATTGTACTTACTGAATTCGGACAATAGTTTGCATATGGCTTGGCCAACTACAGCTTAGCTCCAGCACGTAACATGACAAACCGGTTTCAAGTTAAACGGGCTGTAATTAATATAGCAACAAATAATAATATATTTGGTGTCGACAAAATTTCTGTAAAAATATTTCTCATTAGATTTGACTTCAAATTTTTGAGCATTTATTTTATGGACCTACTTGAATATCATACTTACCTATAATATCACAAAACATTTAATATTTTTTAGTTTTATAAAACTCATTCTATAATACATAGCAAATAATATTGCTCAGTATTGGCAACTGTAGTATTTATACCCGACTCTCCTTATGACATAGAACCCAGTGCCAGCCAGCCGATTCGTACAATACTATGCATACTATAAGTTTACATAACCGTTTCGATCGAGTAATTCCAAATCCACGTCTAGTAATTTAATACGGCTGCCTCTTAATCACCGCCACGCTATTGTGTCATTGTGTCAGCCGTAAACTTTTCCAATAAAGATTCCTTCGCTAACCGAACCAATAATAATCACGAACCGCCCAATATTCTGGCGTAACGAGTCGCGTCGAACAATCGACAGAGAACAATGTGGTCGTGAATCAAACAATCGATGCCACGAATGTCGCGACTCCCGACGATCATTCGACAGCTGCTCGTGGGGCTGGAAATGTGGACGGTTCTCGTCTCCCACGGTGCCCCAACCCTACGCTGCTCTATTGTCGTGGCTCCCGAATGTGAAGGAGAAATGTTAGGATACCAGTTTGGAACTTTCCGTGACGCTTTCATAATAGTTTCTACGAAGATAAAAGTCTTGCTCGACGATGTGTTCGAATACTCATGTGAACTTAACATGAATGGCAGAATGGACATAACATTGTTTTTTTTTTATAGGTACTGTGGTTAGATTAGATAATTTATTGTACTATAAAATCATTTTTTTAATTAAACTGTAAAAAAAAAATAGTAAGCGCCAGCAACCACTAAAAACGTAACAAACGCAGCATTGTAGATTTAATTTGATCACCAAACAAATAGAAAAGCGCAACTTATAAAAATACTAGCAGACACGGCCACGCGTTGCTGTGGCTAAGGTTTTTGTTATTGCGACTATAAATTGAGATGTAAGCTACCCTATCTTTCAAGTTAGATCAAACTGCACGCGCTGTGCAAATTTGATTAAAATCGGTCAAGTAGTTTAGGAGTCCATTGAGGACAAACATTGTGACACGAGATTTATATATATTAAGAAGAAAGATGTCAATGTTTTGACATTTTCAGACTACAATGAATCTCCTAACAGTTGAAGCTGTTACGCAAGAACTATTTAGTAATCTTTGCCCTTACACGAATTGCGAAAATATTGAAATTCCATCGCGTCGACTCGTCTAATGTCTATAGAAACCATTAGTAAATTACGAGTATAATTGAATGGCACATGGATTGCTATTAGCATACAATGACCAAAAACGAACGGTTCAACGTCCTACTGCCACGCGACTACCCCTTCAACCCTTGCATTATTATTCTTGTTCCCATTCAAAAATATACAGCATTTTAAAGTGTGCTAAGGTCGTCCAGTTTTTTTATAAAGCGAGGGTCCCATTGAATTTGTAATTTAAAATAGGTCGAATTCATTTCATCGGGTGCCAATTCTGTGGGGTTCGTGTCGAACTGTGAGGGTGTACTCAGAGAGAGAGAGAATTACTATTAATCAAGGTTTTGTTCGTGGATACAGTTTCTATTAATAATAACGTGTTCTCACCATAGATTGATTGTGGTAATATCGTTCTCACGCTTTCAAAATACACATTAACAAGGATCGTTATATATTTTCAGTGAGACAGTATCTTTATAATTTATTTATTTATTCAATACTTAAATACACATCGATGTTGTGGACTTAATACTAAAACCATTTTCTACTCATAGAAACGAAAGGCTTTATTACGGTGGTATATTCTTACTTTAGTGAACAAAGAACGGATTGATGTAACTTTTTTAGGAACGGGCTGGATATTTACGTAGTCTATCTTTTATATACGGTTTCTATAGGGAAGAAACTTCGAAACTCAGCTATGTTATCAAGTAAATAATTAGTTGATAATATACAATTATACATTGTAGGTAGGTTAGGTTATAATTGTCAGATATACATACCTAATGATATTCTTGGGAATGTGATCGCCTCATGAAACTGAATTCCACTAGTAATCAGTTATTTACAAAGATAACTCGGAAATACCCCCTAAAACTCACGATAACAGCCTGTGATAGTGTACTCGTCGTCACACGCCTTATTGTACACACACTTTTCACTTTCATTCAGATTGTGGACTCCAATAAGCTATTAATAGAACGCTGTTGAATGGCAGTTTACGAGTTTGCGTCCGGTTCACAGCCACGTGAGGACATTGATCTATCAAGGGCTAGCGAGTGACTCTCGTGACGTCAGCGCGGAAGCGTGCAAGGGCTTCCCTCTAGATACCCCCGCTCATTGCCACACGTACGTCGTAATTATGCGAACTATTATGACGGTATTTTTTATACTTTCACGGCCTTACCACAATATATTAGACCAGAGTTAAACAGACGTTTCTAAAATTTCGTTCGACAAATTCGACGTCTATCACTCGCGTTTTCTTACTCAATCCTGGCATACCTAATTATTTTACTTGTAAAATGGGTTTGGAGTAAGAAAAAGCGAGGATTAGACGTCGATTTGTTGAGAATTATTTAGACTCATCTGTTCAACTCTGGTTTAAATATTTTGTGGTAAGACCGTTATAGGTTACAATTTGACCACATCTCACCCGGTACTGAGTGATCATGTCGAAGGCGGTAAACATGCTCAGCCTACAATGAGGCTGGCTCTCAAGGATCGCTGCCGGAACACCGCGGTAGGGGTTTGGCGACAGATTTCCTACTTGAGGGTGGTAGCTAGTCAGGCGGCTTTAATACCCTACCACGAAGGGTTTTAACGATGTATCCATCTTCAGAAGCCGAAGCTCAGTTTTTCACGCCTAGCTGCATGTGATCCGAAGATGAATCCAATTGAACTATCATCGCTTGAAAATTGTATCGGTGTTATTTATCTTATATCTTTAAACGAGCAATTCTTGTATATAATCTCGGAATCGGCTACAACGATTTTCATGAAATTTAGGAAATAGGTGGTTTCGGGGGCAATAAATCGATGTAGCTAGGAATCATTTTTAGAAAATGTCATTTTATTCGTGTTTTATCAACTTAAACATAAACTTGGAAGAAAAATAACAAAAAGGAGGCGTTTGAGTAGTCCCAATTTAAACTGAAAAATATGACTCTTCCTGACATCTATTGGCGAATAATAACTACTACTTTTTTTTTCCAAAAAACACATTTTATAAAAAAAAATAACGAGCAAAGCTCGGTCATCCAGCTGGTAATGTTATATTTGAGATAATACTCGCCTACTCCTACCATGGACTATATTATAGGTACTCAGTTTTTCTCAGTAATGTAACTGTCTGTTGTCGGCCAGCTGTTGTCGTTTACCGGTCACCCCTACAGGAAGCCGTGCCGCAGGACTTCCCCAAGTGGTATATAAAGTGGCCGGTCACCAAGGCAACTCCGCATACACTTTTCAGCGCTTTGCAGTAGATGCCTCACTTATCAGAAATTTAAATCAATACTACTAATTTGTAAAGTCGTGTTATCTGATCACGTCATTATAATTTCGAAAGTCAATTTGTAAGTATGCTTACTATGAGATTATAATAATAATTATAATATTTATTTGTGATACAAACTCCTTTGAAAATTTGGCTAGGTGTCATTTAATTTTATGGCTGCTCGGTTTCAGTCACGTATACCACGGTACTAGTAATTATGCGTTATGCTTTACATTTTACAGAATAGTATGGCCACGCGGTGTTGGTACATTTTTTTCGTATAATATTTTTACATTTATAAAAACTCTGTCAACATTCTGAGTTCTAAATAAAAAATATGTCCACGTCAATAATAAACCTGTACATTTGGCTTTCAAAACAATTTACGGTGAAGTGACCAAAACACACATACTCCATTAACCATATACCGGTAGCACGTGGCCGTCGCCCCCTCCCTCTAGGGGCAGGTTGTATTGTTTACATTCCTTCACCATGGAGAGACCCGCCGTAGTCACGAGTAGCCGGCACAGGCCAACGTGCAGCAGGTTAAAGTTTCCCCTTCTGTGAATTTCATTGGTAATCATGGGCTACCACTTAAAAAGATCTTGGTACTTGAGCCTAGTCCTAGCTGGATCTTGTGACGAAACCGTGTGCCGATCATGATAGTATCTAACTACGTTTGGTGGTTTGGATCGCATAATATATATCAATGGTGACCAATCGTACATCTTACAGTTTAGATATATGTTTAAAAAAAATGTAAAGTATCACCCCTACTTTAGATATACAAAACGAATCGCTATTAATTTACATGTCATTTCTATAAACATAATTCACTCTGTTGTATGCTACGAATGGTGTACAATGCTACGATGCATGCTACGAATACGTCAGCTAGCACTTTTGTCAGGCGCCAACGTTTTTGCAGCACAGTCCATCGATGCAAAGCGCCTTTCCATATAAGTAGGGCGGGCGGCAATTAATCAAATGCACGGCGCTAGTAGGGAGGTAGCTATTACGAATGTCAAACAGAGTTATTTGACTCTTTTATTACTGCACCAGAAAAAAATCAAATATAATTATGTTTAATACTTAATAACCAATACCTTAACTCTTTAGTCAAGTTAGGGTATGAAATGGAAATTGAATAAAAACTTAATTTTTGTTAATTAGTATTTAAACGGGTCTAATTCGCGCACAAACTAATATCAAAATATGTATATTATAATTTTGACATACCTCGACGTTTCGACCGAGTTACATCGGCCGTGGTCACGAGAAGACTGAAGAATGCGGGTGTCACCGTCCGGAGCGGCAGGTGTTGTTTCCAACTACCCGCGTTTGGTCTTGCAAAATATAACCGTCACTACATACAACACTAACAGTATCTGAAGTCCCACTCGAACACGAATCGCGCCGTACACATTTGCTAATAACTGGATTCCAGGAACCAGACAACCTGAACCCATCTTCCCGATTGAAATTTCGGTATTTCTTGATTTCAATAATTAACATGTATTCAGTTCGCGAAAGTTTAAGAACTTCTAGTGCAAACTCAATTTTGTCAACGGTATATTATACCTACTGCCGTCTGGTATTAGCGGGCTGATTTATAAGTCAGCCCGTTTTTTATGGAAGTAATTGGTTAGTATGCAATGCTTACGTGAATAGCAGATATTAGGCAGTAGGTAACTCGGTCAGGCCTACCTCACGGTTCAAGGGCGGCTCGCATGTTCCACGGTACCTACGGTCGATGTCTAACAGATTTACAACTGGCATCACGTCAACGCACCGTGCATGGCACCGCCGGTTTCTAATTCCGGCGCATTGATTACGATTAGGCCCATATCCTACTGAAAAACGTGATCGTTGGAAAAGGCTCGACGTGTTGTGAGTGTTGCTAGGTTGTCTGAACGGTTTTTTGTTATATACCTACTATGATAAAAAAATGTGTACTATTATCACTGCAGTTTTAGGCACGTCCATTAACTACAGATAAAAATAATCTTCGACTCGCTTTACATGCCAATGTGTTTACAGTTTACAGGCCAATGTGTGCGAAGTAGAAAAGGGACGCAACTACCAAGCTGCATAGCTGCGTCTCTTTTTATTAAACACTATTTCTATTGAGAATCATCGCATAGATAGTATACTCGTAGATACCCCTTACGTTTTTATAATCTAGTCTCTAATAATATTGAATAATAGCCATTAATAAGTAATTGAGGTACTTACAAAGTGAAAGAAGACCTTTGCATTAAACCTAAATATGTCTTCTATCTCACCAACATTACAACATATACACGTCAAGGCACCATGAACTTGATCTCTAAAAATGTCCCGGATTGGCCCCTGTTAATTAGGGGGCGAATGTCTTTGCTTATCCTCTCCGCTAAGTCTCTTTCATGTGCCCTTTGTGAATAAAACATGGGATAATGGTCAAACAAGGGTGGGCAAATCCTATTATACTGCTGTTTAAGATTAGCATTTACCGCCATCTTGCGTATCATGATATTGTGATGAATACACTCGGCATAAAAACCCTAGATTAGGAGCCACGCTCAAGAACTGCTATATATTATAATTCATAACATGAATGATTCGACAAGATAAACTATACACATGCGTAAGCAATTTTTGTGAAGCACAATTTATAAGTTAATTAACTAACATGTTAACAGCTATTATTTGGTTGCTATTAATTAAATAACTTTTCTGGTTTACAACATTTTAGTGTAACTATTATTATACCTAAGTGGGTTTTTCGAATCTAACTACATTACGTATATAAAAACGCCTACTTACATGAGAAAGCAATTCTGGATAGTTTGCAAAAGTTCCTATACAATGTAGAATTCTATAAAACCTATAAAAATTAAAAATATTAGTGTTATATAAATAAAACTGCGAATTCCAGCACTTCTTTTCATGCCGAAGTATGAGCATGTTTTCAGCAGAAGTTTCTCTACAATTTTCAAATGATCGCTTTAACCTATTTGATAGGTTTTCACGATATCAACTTGATACCATTATAAGGCATCATTCAGGTCGTACATCTGACAGAGAAAAATCAACAGCACTATTTCACCACCCTACCAATTTCAAGTTACATATTATTCTGAGACTACAGTGCCCTTGAAAATGAAAAACAGTGCCTCATTTTAAGTTGATCCCACTAAAGGAGAAGGCAACGAAAATAAAAAACTAAACAAGGTTGATGAACTTTGAAATCATTGTAGTTCAATTTATCTAGCTTCACGTATGGACCCCTAATATTTTCGTTGGACCCTTCTGCTAGTTGCCCGTGGCCCCTTCGCTAGCTGCCCCTCGGCTAGGCTCAAAAGTGCCAGCTGCGTCGTGCTTGCAGCGCGAACAATACGCACCCCTGTATTAAAACGAGCAATTCGCATAGACACGCGCCGGGTTAGTTATTCTTCTTTAAATTACGTAAAATATAATGAGATGATAGTTACAGCGTTGTGTATTGAACATCCCTTGTTCTCAATCCTTCAAAATCAATCTGTTCAAAACCTTGTTGATCCCTATATAAGAGTGAATGAGTGAGAGTGAGTGTAGCTTCAATCGACGACCACAGAAATAATATATCATTTTGGATATAGGTAGATACTCGTTGCTAATGCTTACATAATTATCTTGAGAGCCTTATTAGCCCTGTTCCAGCTGTAATCGATATATTTCATACCATTAGTATATTTGAGGCAATGTATAATTAATAATGTTAACTTTAACACTCTAATTTCGGTGATTACAGTACAGTAAGAAACCGCAAACGTAACGTAGACATAACTAAAAAGGAAAAATATAGAACAAAATAATTCATCGTAGCTGTAGGTATGTGTTCTTTATTTTCTTAGTTCATCTGAAACTGCTATGAAATAATGTGCATATTTCTTGTCCAAGGTTTCCTCATCCTGCCCGTGAGATTCGTTGTTCCCTAGTTCCCCCTCCCTACACTTCGTCCTATTCTATAAGTAATTTAAAGTTAAACAGTGAAGTAGGAAGGTATTTAGCGATATAAAATCGTATTACTATTATTTATTCTGTGATTGCGTACCAGGTCGCCGCGCCGGGTCAAGGTCACGGAGGAACATGCGGGTCAATCTAGAAACACGAACAGTTAACTTTAGAAATACCTACTTATACGAGTATAGTAGGATTGTATAACGTATCACTTGATTGAATACTTTTAGTTTTGTTCAAGTTTTTACATTACGCAATATTTAATCGGTTTGGAACTTTTATGTAGAGCGTAGAGATATTCGGGGATAAAGTATTAAAGTGCACGAAATTATACATATTTGGTTTATTTATAATTTTACTATATAATACCTAAGTTATTTTCATAACTAACTCAACATTTGCTTCGCTACAATATACATAACATCTGCCAGCCAAATTATTTTTCCCGCCACCAATTAGCATCATAAAATGACCCTTACGATTGTAGAACCAAGATGTTCCAAACACTTTATTTTAATACCAGGCACGTCTCACATCTTGTCCTTGGTCCCAGCTGTTTACGGTTCTCTTACAACGAAACGTAATAAAAAAGCTCCTAGACGAATTTGTATAGCAATATATAAAGACGCAGGCTGAGTTTTGCTGTGGTATAACGAAACCTAAATTCAGGAACAGAAAAAAGTAATATAAAAATACGATACCGAATTCAATCTCATATACAATATACATAGTTAAAGTATACATAATTAACTTAATTATTATTCTAATGTTATGTAATGATCACTGATGTCCATTCGCGATGCAACGTACTAACGGCCGAAATTAATAATCAATCCAATCCAAATTTTGCTATCTGGGATTGGTATCACAATCTATTTTTATGGCCAAACGTGCCAATAACCGATCCGTGGATTGGTTTATAAAGGCACGCAGATTGGAAATCGATCGAACGATAGGCAGCAATCCAAGATCGATTTCAATCTTGGATAGGAGATACAATATTAATTTCGGGCGTTAGACAGCTCTAAAATTATTGGCACTTTCAAACCATAAAAAAACGAATGCGACAGCTATAAATATAGAGCAATCAAAAATATTCGTTTATTGCGCTCAGTATCGACACAATTACAATTAACTAAAAATAACTGAACTGACGCACGGAGACATAAATATATATATAACGCTAATAAAGCATTAAAGCATGCATAAACCTGAATATATAGGTACCAAAAATATTTAGTGCTCCAACTTCTCTGAATGCGGCAGTTAAGGCTAGCGCATACTACAGACGCAGCGCATCGTATTGCAAAATTGCCTCAAATAAAATATGAGCCGCAGCCCGCCTGTAAAGTGCGATATTTCATATAAAATGTATTAAAGTGATGAAATAGGAGGATTTTTGTTATGCGATGCAGCTCACCCTAATGTGCGTCAGCCTTTAGGAGTATATTTTTAAGGCGTACCAAGAAGAAGATTAAGCTGGAAGAAGCTGCGGGGAAGAAGGAACATTACGAACTGTCTAACTCCTCGCGTTCATCACGAGCCCTTATGTTCATACAATAATCATAAGGCACGCGGTGAATGCCAAGAGCGGACGTTGGTCAACAGGTACGAGGAGAAGCGCGACTAACAGCACCACCAGAACACGGATACCTTGTGTATTTTAACTGTTTATAATTTATAAATATAATTTATTTATTTTTAATCTATTTTTAACTAATTACTTAAGATAGTGAGCATATTGGTGTTATACTGTTAGCTTCTATTATAAACTAGATAAATAAATAAATAAACTGGTATATAATAAAGTATGCTCTATTCTATTCTATGGTTATATCGTTAAAAGGGTAATGCCACTCATTGTACAACATTATTGTTAAATGTGGCTTGTATTGTTGTCAAATATCACCTATAGTGATAATTAAAGAATGATTGCATTGTATAGTATCGATCTTTACGTCGTCAATTGTGAAAAGAATAAGAAAATAAATAATAGTTATCAAGGAACAATAATTATGTAAGCAGTCCATGATCACTTTGCTGTTCGCTCCGAGTCACGTTTCGTACGTGACAAAAGTAAAATAATTTATATATTTTGTATCAATACAAGTATAGCATTGCATGATGTGTCATTGTCACTGTTTTTAGCATTAACACAAATATCACCAGAATGGAAATCATCGTCATCGGAAAGATCAACTAAAGAACCGAATAAAAAAAATTGGAACTATAAATGTATAACATCGAGATTAATCTTTTCTGTAGAAAAGCAGTCGATGTGAAATAATTTTAATATTAGGTGAATAGATAGATACTCTTTATTTACACTAAAATGTACAGAACACAGAAAGATCAAACCTAGAATAGGTAAAATGTGTCAATCATCATCATAATCACGGCTCATAACAGCCTACTGCTGAGCAGTGAGCATGGATCTCGCCTCACGTGAGGAGAATAAGGACATAATGGGGATCCTTATATTATTATGTTTAATATGAAATAATATAATTATAATTTGTTTAAGTATTGGTAATATTCGGTATTTGCAGGTGGCTGCAGACTAAGCTGACTTCTAACGATTATATAAAGCATATTATTATTATATAAGCAATAATAATGTACGTGGGACGGTGGGAATAATAACAGCATCCTGCGAGCTGTTATAGACTTATAGATAAATTTCACCGCCCCATTGAAACATCGCATTCATTCAAGTAGTGTTTTTTTCGTGGTGATAATATTACGCTGTGATTGTGTTCAGTGGGTCAGAGTGCAGCTCTTCAATGTTGGTTAAAAAATGTGATTCAGAAGTAATTAATTAGGTATAGTATTAAAAGTAAATATGTATATTAACTTTGATTAGCGATCTGAATGTGTTTGTTTAATATTATGACATTAAAATTTGATAAACTAATATTGAATACCTTGAATCATACTTAATAAATAGGTTTTCTTTCTTCAGTAATCCTAAGTCTAAAATACCAGTTTCTGTCTGTATAAGTATATTACAAGTATATTACGAATTATACTTATGTCAAATTTTAAATTGAACTGCTATCTTTACGGTGCCTAACCGTAAATAGCAGTTTTTAGAAAACTTCTGACTGTCTGAAAGTTTGTCCCGAATAGGTTACGAAACGGCTGAACATATTTTATTAAACACTTTAGAGTTTAATACAGTAGTGTTAACTTTAATTTTCGTGTATGTTCCATATTATCATGTTTTACAGATTCTGATTCAGAATATAAAAATATCAATATTTGGCGCTACTTGTCCAAGTATGGCGCGAAGTAAGTCACAAGTGTAAAGCTTTTCTTGTAATAAAAATGAAAATAGGAGTTACCCATATAAAATAAATAAAGTATTAGTACAAGCAATGTCTACTTATTTAGAGCCTATCTAATCAGCATTACCATTAAGTTGTTCAACCACTTTTGCGTAGATAGTAATTAGACAGCGCCCCGTGGCTTCACCCGCGTTGATTTTGATGATACACTATCGATGATGATGATGATGCTAAGTTTCTTATATACTTAGTATTATTTTCTATACGCTTTTAGTCTTGCCCGAAGATCTATAAAATACTTACTTCCGGACCTAGCCTTCATTGTATTTACCTACTGTAGATGGAATATATTTAGAATAGTAAAATGATAAAAAAAATGAAAATGATAAGTATTAATATATATCACTGCATAAATATTAATATAAACCCAAATAACAGTACTTACTGATAAAGATACAAATAAGAGCTATCATTCAAGTAATCAGTGAAGATAGAAACCTAGAAACGTGACGTAGAATGATTGTCTCGATGAAAATGTTGTATCGCCCGTGAGAGAAAGAGAAGGTAGCATCAAAGAAGCCACTGGAAAGGGAACAATGAAAATGAGCTACACACATTATTTACTTCTTATACACAGTAGACAACAACGAAAATATATACCAAACAATTGCAACTGATATTGTATCTTATCACCATCGATGAATTTGCCAAAATAATACAAGAAGATAGATAATATGTCTGGGGCACTGAAACAAAAACGTACCTACGTACTGTAGTCTTACGGTAAGTTTTTAATTATACAATGCACACACTGGACAGTTGCACACTGTACCTGTAGGTAGGTAGTACATTCTGACATTACATACAAGACAGAGCTGTGAACAATCGCTCTGAAATTGTTCAAAGCGGCACACTCTGATATCTAAATGATTAAAAGTTTCGGAATTACTAATTAGGTCAAAAAAGTGAAATTGCAATGAGTGAATAGAGCAAGTAAATAGGGATAATACAAATGAGTGTATGATCAATATGTTTTGGAGACAAAGGATGACACAACAAAGAAGAGTAAAAGGAGAGTAAGAGAGTAAGAGGTCTTTCTCGATACTCTACCCCAAATCTCAATCTCAATCTAACTTGTGAGTAGGTCGTAAATTGCAGAAACCTTAAGTATAATGAAGTAGCAAGATCACCAGGTTATCAAATTCGAGTCCAAAATCTCTTTCTGACGATTTGACGTCATCTGGCCTATCAATCGCCTTGTTTACGGTCAGAATTTTACACGAGCAGCGCAATAAGCATAAGTGGTGACTGCTGACGGTGACTGGTGACGCAAATGCTCGCTTTGCCCACTTCGCCCGGCGTAGTGCGAACTTTGCACCATTTAGCGAGACTACCAAGAGCAGAGGGCGAACCGGGATGACTCATTTGAACGCTGCCCACAAACTCTGGGGAATTTCGCCTTTGTTTCTCGCACTTCTTGGCCGCCATTCAACTATCTGAACAAAGTGTAATAAACACAGCGTTCTGTTAAAGGCGAAGATAGTAATGAGCGGGTATGTAGACAGTAGTGATTCCCGTTGTGTTTTGGGGCTGTGGCTTTGGCTATAATTAGCGGCGGGCCCGGTCGGTGTCGATATGTAGAGCGTTATAAAACCGTCACAGTACTGTAGATAATAAAACAGAGGAAGGGAAAGTCCCGATACACGAAACGATGAGATGGGGCAGACTTTGATTCGTGATCGCATTTTCCCTTTCCGAAATATTAAAACTTGACCTTTGTATATCCATTTAGGGATTTAGGACAGATAAGAAAAAACACTAACAAGGGTAATTACCATGCTAAGTTAATCGGTGAGTTGCTGTAGATATTTTTCATTGTATTTAAACAGCATATCCTCAATATCTCCTGACATTTACAAGTTGGACGCCTGTCCATGTATAATTTGATCCAACAAGGTAAACATATAAATATACCTATAGGTAGGTACGAAGTGCCAACACACAATGATGTGATATATTATGTAGGTAACCACCTACCTACTCTGACTCTACCTAAAACTATTGTCAGCAAAACTGTAACCTAAAAACTTTGTATGTCATTGTCAGAAAGCAGCACAGTGCTGATGCTGAAATATGAAGAAGCCCTGACCCATCGGGGGTCTACCACAGGTGCTTGTAGAGCACATAAGGAGGGGCACATGTAGGAAAAATCCTACTATTGACATTTGTGTTATTTCCTGCGCAATAAATAGTCCTTATGTAATGCTACCACATATTAAAAATTGTAACTAGGTACGTTGCGCCAATTGTAGTATGTAGGTACTTACTTACATGCCCTTACATATCAAATATTTACAAATAGCAGCGTTCGTTCGCTACAATGCATCAACATTTCGAGTGCAATGACTCATAGAGCACTCGCGACGTAGACATGACGACAAACAAGTGATGCGAGAACGTTAATGTACAATTTAATTAATAGTACCAAGCGGTTCGCACCTAGTGCGTACAGATAAAACCCAGGTTTCCTCGTCGATGGCGGCCGTCGAACAAAGGCAGGATCTAGGTAATTAGTTGAGGACAAAAATAGTCGTCGCAGTCGGGCCCTGGGCCAGGTGACGTCACGCGCCAGGGCCGGCGGCGGGGCAAGACGGGCCCCGCGCCAGTGTCGCGCGCGCCGTCCGCCCGACCGCACGCTATCGAGCCTGCTTGCACCACCGACCACCGCCTGCCGCGCGCCGCTCAGCGCCGCCGACCCCGCGCCGCCGCCTGTCTCTACCGCTCAGCCGGCACAGTGAGTACTATCCTCTACTATATCACAATGTTACCTATGACGTGACGAAAGCTATTGTTGTCTAATTGCAACGATGCACCTCGTAACGTCCGATGCAGATTTCTCTTTGCCACTGCGCCGACCGAGGGCATCCAATGCACGAGTGCAATGTTGGATGTGGTGACTTTCTTATAGAATTAAAGCAATTGAGATTTTGCTAATTAATAATCCATTATATCGATACGGAGAAGCGAACCAACCTTGGCGCATCGTGCAATGCAGCGAAGACCTTGCAAGTCACGCGTCAGAGTAACCTCGACTCGCGCTGTACTCACCCCGCTACCATGATAATTTTCTGTTGTCGTATTAGAACGTCGTATTGGTGCTATTCTCATTCTGTTGCTCTACGCAGCGTTCGCAAGCAAACATTGCCTGAATTAAAGGCGCAATGGTAGTTGTGAGCTGCGCAGTAGTCGCGTAGTAAGGTATATCATATTACAGAGGCCTGTTGATAGACGCGCTATGGAATTAACACAAACAGCTGACCGCTGACGACGTTTTTTCTTTTTTCGACTGATAAAAAATATGACGCGGTCATTCAAGGACGGACAACCGCTCTCGAGAGGTATTTCCCGTTTTGAGGTCGACAAATTGACTTACAAACGACTATTGGATAATGGTTCTTGCCATTAAAAAATGCGGTTTTGTTATGGAACATAATTTATCATGAATGGTGGAAACAATGCACGCGTGTATACGAACAAGGGGCCTCTCCGTTTCCAGAGATATCGTTGGTAAAACACGCCATACTTTATCGCACGTTGTGTGCGCTATCAGTAGAACGCGGACGCCAGAAGTATGATTGCCGTGGTATAGTAGGCACCGCACACGTTAGAGGCTCCCGTCAATGACACACTCCGATATACTCGCATGACTACCTCATACCACACTTATTTGTCCAGAGTACTTTGTTTGAGCAACGTCTGTAGCTAGTAATACACGTATTATGGTAAATACGACCTTAGGACCAGCGGCGGCGAAGGCAACGTTACGTATTCGGAATACCTTGCTACAACAGTGGGCCTTAAATGAAGCACGGCATTCCCCGCATGCGAAAGGTATTTTGCACATTAATCCTATAATATCTTACTAATATCATAAATACGAATAAAAATATGTTTGTTTATCGACACTCGTACTAAGCGCTGAAACGGCAGAACGGAACGGATTAGGTGAGTTATCACAGATTTATAACATTATTATTTCAACGCGAGGGAAGACGTGGGGCGCAACCAGTCTTTAATAATCTTGTAGGTAATGTAATGGAATGATCACCTTTGTTACCATCGCTTATGGTGATATGTATTACGAACCCACTGGACATCAGCGGCTGCACTGTGTTCGTCCAGTTGGTTGATATTATAGAAATTGAAAGTGGCTTGTTCGGTGAACCACTTTTCTTCTTTCGGAACTTGTCCTGTCAAGGTTCAGTACGATTGTGGATAATTTGTAATTCATAATTGTTGGAGTTATCGCCTGTCTTACAATGTTATGGTATGAATCATAGGGAACATTGTAAATAAACAATTAGGTACTACTCGTAATATCAAGCGGCAGATTTTATTATTGAATTTTATCTCTAGATTATTTTATAAGTAGTCATCATAATGTAATCTCGCATAGGTACAAGACGATGCAGCAGTTACTACTATTGGTACGTGCTTATTAGCTGCCTGCATCATGGCATTCATTGCCTGCAGGCACTGAAGATAGCGAATGGTTTCGTGGAGTTGCCACGCGCTTACAATGTCGCGGGCAACGACATTGTGATGCGGATTGTTGGATCCACACTCCCGGCTAAATGCAAAGTAGGGTATGGATACAAGTAGGGATAGACGAATCTACATTAAGTTCATTCTCAAAGATACAAGACATAATTTGTAACTTAGCCTTCGGTGCTATCACGACAGTTGTAATATGGGAAAGGATCAAAAAAAATCCTAAGATATCTATTAAAAAAACGTATATAATTACGTGCTATCCGTGCCTATATTCCTCTCGTAATTTTTGCAAAACTTATTAGGGTATCTCTCCATGCCATAGCAACGCACAAAATTAGCATTTTTAATGCTTTCTTTTTCTTGTGGAAGATGTAATTTAGGCACATTGGATCTTATCTACAAATACTACATTATTTAATAAATAAAATGAATTTAATTGTTTGTACAAATTCCCACATGCTGGCCACCTCCACTCAAGGGTACCTACCTATTTATATTATTTACTAACTGCCTTCTAGAACGTCTTTAGAGATATTTTTTTCACCTCGAGTTGGCATTGATTGTGGTCCAAAAAACCGGTAAGGCTGCGGTTACCCTTCGCCGAGCACCCGGTCCGGCGCGGACGCGGCCTACCTTATTCAAATTAACTAGCCAATTACAAAATATCAAATAATATTGAACTATTAAAAATGAACTCGCGTACTCAAAACCATCGTATTCTCTTAGGTAATTAGACCTGAACTGGTGAAACGATACAATCACAAACATCATTCAATTGAGTATATTGTCTGTTTCAGAAATGGTAAGGAGATACGAGAGAATGAGCGGACGCCAGTCCTGGAGCGAGGAAGACATGGCGAAGGCGGTCGCCGCCGTGGTATCGGGCAAGATGGGTTACAAGCTGGCCGCTCGCACCTTCCACATCCCGCGCTCCACGCTGCAGCGCCGCGCCAGCAAGGTCCGCTACCAGCAGCCCGACGACGCCAAGCCCCTCATGGGCCACTACAGGAGAGTCTTCACCGATGACCAAGAGAAAGACCTAGTCGGTTACATCAAGAGCATGGAGAAGTATTTCATGGGCGTCTCCAGACGCGACATCCGCGAACTCGCCTTCCAATATGCAGAGGACAACCATCTCAATCACCCGTTCGATGTGAACAGCCGCATGGCTGGCGAGGACTGGGTGCGGAACTTCCTCAAACGCAACCCGGAGCTGCTCGACAGGTCCGACCACGAGAATGGGCTAGAGCCTGTCAACTTCGACCAGTTCTACCATTTCATGTGCCAGCTGTCGTGATGATTCGTTACTTAGTTTTAATTCGGAAATAGTTATAAGTTAAGGTCAAATTCGTGGGACGCACCCGAGAGAGCCTCATGATTTATGTATGAATGAGTCCAACCCGTGTGCTTGTAATTAAGTACATTTGTATTGTTAATTTTAAAATAATTGTAGGTAATATTACGATGCTCAAGAAACACACAATTTAATACGTAACCACTCTCACGTACGTTTGAAAGGTTTACATTTTTTTTTCGAGGTTGGACGTATAATATTCCCCTAAATATAAAATCTTTTCGAGATGTAAAATTGATCGAGCTCAGCTCTAACAAAATTCTATATACAAGTACGTTTATGTATATATAAATTATAGTGTTTATAATTTATCTATACCTACCTATTACATAAATCAGAGCTAGACTAAAAGGGTAATGAAGAAACCTTTTCTGGACTTTCTGACCTCGCTACGGCTAGCGGCTTTGCCTGTACTTACCGTATCATAGGTAAAGTAAATTGTTTAGTTTTAGTTAAAACTTTATATCTGTCTTACCACAAAAGATTTCAACCAGAGTTGAACAGATGAGTCTTTATATTTTCTCCACAAATCGACATGTAACCCTCGCTTTTTCTAACTTAATAACAAAATTACAAGTAAACTAATTACGTATGCCAGGGTTGAGTAAGAAAACGTGAGTGATTGACGTCGAATTAGTTGAAAAAAATTTAGAAACCTCTGTTTAACTCTGGTTTAATCTTTTGTAGTAAGACGTTATTTGTTGGCACCCTGACGTGAAACATGTTACCTAAAAATAATATTTAATGAGGGCTGTGATAAGTATGATGTACCTACCTACTTCATGGAGCATATCTACTTCGAGTGATGTGTGTCTGATATATAGGAACCGGTTTTAAAACTTGAAATTTTTGTATTCAGTTAGTCTAAGCGCTTGAAGTTATTTATTGGAATCAAGAAAAAATTCTCTAAACGTTACACCTTTAAATTCTGTTTAGTACTTGTCTGCTTCAGTATAACCGATTAAATATGTATTTACACATCGGTTTCTAGGTTTGTTGGATTATTCAGTGTAATGTTCAATTTTATCGATAATAACATTCAATATACTTCATGTATCATTTAATATACTTAATGAGATTTTACACCACTCATCGCCACCTTTTTTCTATTTTTTCTTTTTTATAGAAGTCCCGGATGTAGATTTGAATGTTATTGAAGGCGTATAAGTTGGTTATATCGGTTAAATCGAACATTATTTTCTTATACTTATACTGATTGTAAATTTTTTATTAGTACTTATTGTATGAGAGAGAACACGCTTGTAAAGTCACATCTCCAATATTTTGTACACGTTAATAATTAAGGCACGTTTTTCATATCTCTCGGTAGGTACTTAAGTGCCACTTTTAAATTATAAATTAATGTATTATTAAAACGTCCCAAAAAGCTAAAAAATGATTCATATTGTGATAATGGTGATTGGTGATATTAGCGGGAAAGGCTTAAATTTTATAAACGGTTACCAGTAGTTAATTTTAAAATTACTTTAAATTTTCTAAAGTGTATACCTTAATATTTTTCTAATGACAATTTGTAATATTATGAACAGAAATTTTGTCTTTTACATTGTTATATGGCTACCTGAATGAAGTTTGATCTCCTTAATTTATAATGCGAAGTAACATAACGAAATGATGTATTTATTTAGAACTCAAGATATAAATGTTGTTGGAATTGAAGAAATTTTAAAAAGTTATATTCAAATTAGTTTAATACCCATGCCAAACTACGTTATTATTAATTGAGATTTATTTTAATAGTTTAAGAATTGTACTTATTGGATAAAGTTATTTGATTTCAAGACTTATTTTAATTTGTTACCCTTTTAATTATTAGGTATATAGTTGCTACTATAGTAAACAACATTGTGCACAGACATGAGTGTACTTGTTTATCGGAACGAAAAGACTCTGTCATATTTTTAGCATCCTATTACAAATAAGTAGGTAGGTATGATTTTCAGTTGCTAATTCGATAATTAAATTTGATTGTGTATTTTTAGTGTGTCCTGAACGGTGATGAATAGTCCGTAACAGATGATGGTAAAAATTATGATGGCTGCTTTAACAAGGGAATCTTAAAACAAGAAATAAATAGTTAGAAGAAACCGGTGGAATACAACTTTACTCAAACATGTAAAGCTAGAACCCTTAAAAAGTTATATTCAAAATTAGCATGTGAGGATCCCAGACCAGATGCAAATATTCATCATATACATAAAATAACCTTCCCAGCCTCTTTTCCTAACCATGTACTATCCATCGCCATGTAACCAGGCATAAATAGAAGTGAATACGGGCACAAAAGTAACTTCCCCTGAAAGATAATATTTTCAGGGCGTATATATTTGGTTTGTACTTTTGTAGTTTATAAGTTCAGCAAGATGAAGACGACGGTGCGAGAACGCAAAAACAACGTTTGAAAAGCTCTTCTGAAAGGACGGTCTGTCCTAATTCAAGACGCCTCGGGGGAAGAGCGCAAATATTGTTTTTTATCTTCTCAGAAATGTTTAATTACGCTCAAGTTTTAATTAATTATACGCAACGAACGCGCCTTATTACTTCGTTGATTCTATAACATTATCGTATAACATTACAAAGGAGTAAATAAGTGGGATTAGACATTTTTTTTTTGTGTAGGCTTGTTAATTAAATTTGAGAACTGTTCTAATTTTATGCTACAAAAATTAATAGCCAGCTGCTCAAATCTCTTTTTACCTTTCTCTTTTTTACTTTTTAAGAGATCGTATAATAATTATGTATTGCCATACTTTTTAACGCTCAATGGGAGCTAGGGCGTCCAAGCGGCGAGCCGGAGCTGCTCTACATTCAGTTCGCTATATGACATTGGAAGCGACGAAGTAGATAAATAACAAGCAGACGTAACGGGGTAGAGCGGCTGCTCCACTTTGCATTTTGAGAGTTTACAAACTGTGTAAAATGTGTTGAAAATTATAATAGAAAGAACCCGAAAAATTTGGTCAACCAAGTCCTTCTTAGTTGACGTTTTATGGAAGTAAACCTACGTTGAAAATTTACAATATTCTTACGAACGAACCCCAAAAAATAGTTATAAGATAAAGCTTATTTCGAATGCATTTAAATTTTCTCAAGGGGATCCAAGTCCAGTTTATCAGTGGTAGTATTTTCAGTACATCGATAGCACACGGAGTGTTGGCACGTTGAGAGTTTCAGCCGTAGAAAAGTTTGGCACAGCGATGCAGCGATAACGTACGAACCGATGCCTTTTATAGCACGCCTGGGACTAACTTAGAATGTCTTTCGAACTCCAGCGGGTGAATTATGTGGAGCAAAGTTTGATGTTTCTTAAGAAGTAACGTATATTTTGGGCCTGAGACCGTTTCTTATCGGAAAAGACAACATTGTGATGGTGTCCGTGGCGTAAGTCGGTGATGAACCGACAGAGAAGCGTATTGTTACGGGTTTGATTCCTAAGACGGGCTCGGAGTGTTCGTTTTTGTAGGACGATGGTTTTTATAGTTTCAGATTCCATAGATATTTACCTTCCCTAGATCGTGACGCGTTATTTATTTAAACAATGTCGTTGTATCATCGAAAATAAAAATGTTATACGTAACAAGATGACCATCTTTAACTTTTTAGTGTCACCCAAAACTATGGATTGCAAAGTATTGCGCAACACTACACTACGCTTGACACACTGATAAAATGGGTAATGATACGCCAACATATTACCTACTTTAGGTAATAAAGACAACATCAAAGAGACTCACGAATATAAAATAAACTAAGCTGCTAGAATTTCAAAACAGGTTCTACTGTTTTATATACCTAGCTGGGTTGCAGCAAATCCCAAGCTCTACCGGCTAGAGTCCACACAAACAGAGCACTCGTATTCCATTAGCTAGCGCTCAAAACTGAAAGCGTTGTTTGCTTAGAAATGCTGAGGCAATCCAATTATATCAGCGTTTGCCCCTCAAAGGAGCTGAAAGCCCCTCCCTCCGGAAAGGACGTATAAGGACGTAGGTACTAACGAGGAGCGACGCTTTTTATTTATGTTACACTCTATTACGAGTTCCGACTCCATAAATTGAAAGCCAGACTTTTCACTCTCAGTCAAAGGCAATGGAATGAATACACGAATGCCACCTCCGGGAAATTAGTCAGCCAGTTTGTTTGCGACTTTACAACGTCGTGTGGCACTTGGAGACATATCTCATGGCCAAACGCCAAATGGTGCAACCTACGAGTATACTATATCAATCACAGGACAATCAGACAATTATTGCGTTTCACTTTGCTTTGGTCTTAGTATTAATATAATAAACACTGTTCGTGAATCTTAGAAAGACATTGAGACAATATTGTCTCTATACAATATAATAATACATAATAATAGCAATCTATGCTAATATTATAAAGAGGAAAGATTTGATTGTTTGTTTGCATTGAATAGGCTCCGAAAGTACTGAACCGATTTGAACAAATATTTTACTGTTGGGAAGCTACACTATCCCCGGGTAACATAGGCAACTTTTTATCCCGTAAAAATTAACGGTTCTCGCGGGATAGTAGCTAACGCCGGTGAAACCGCGAGACTCTTCTATTATATTATATAATAATATACAATATATAATATGCTTATCTCTACACACTACGCTCTCGATAAATATTTTGGATCGAAAAGAGGGTGTTGCTTGAGCTTTGCAATGCAATGCACAGTATTACAGTGCAATTGAATTGGCAGTTACAAAAAGTATTTTTTTATCGCACCCAACGCAGGTCCGTTATTGGCACCCGCTCAACGTTTAAAAACTATTTAATTCACAACGTTTCCAAGTATTTGCATATTCAGCACTAACTTTTGCAGCAGAGCTTTGAGCTTAACTTTGTTACTTTTTCGATTATTGTTGTAAAATGTTGGATATATTTACACAAGTTTTATATAAATGGTTTTTGGTTGCATTGCAATTCAATTTAACGGAAGCGTTTCCACGCGTAAAGGTTTACCTAGCTATCCGACCAGTGTGTGATGGACTGAGGATAATATTATTACTAATGAAATGGTCTTGGAACCTACCTTTACCTTAGTATACGAGTAAAAGCTACGCTCTCAATGCTAAATTTACTAATCATCATCATCATCAGCCTGAAGACGTCCACTGATGAACATAGGCCTCCCCTTTAGCCCGGCACACCGAACGACAATTTACCACTTGCATCCACCGGTTACCTGCAACTCTTTTGATGTCGTCGGCCCATCTAGTGGAATTTACCAATGTTGCCAAATAAAACTAGATAGAAAGTTGCCCACATTATTTGGTGTACCATGTTTCTACTAGCCCAAATGATATATTCGTTCACGTTCGTTTGCTTTTTTGTTGGTTGGATATATTATACTCCAAAGATCAAAGCTATATTATTGGATTGTCGTCAAAGGATTTGTATCTTATTTCGTTTCACATTTAGCATACAGGGTCGGGCAAGAGGCGGTATGCTGGTTGGTAGACATATAGTCGACAAACTTTCTACCGCAGTGTAACAAGAATAGAATGAAATTAGAGCAAGAAATTAGAGCAAATATAAAAGAAGTTTAAGTCTGTGGCAAAGATCTATTTAGGACAAATTACAAACAACCAATTTAATTATTGGAAAATCCTCATATTACTTATAGATTTTTATTTTGCAAGGATTTTTAATTAATAACATGACCACATTCGCCTTATGGACAAGATATGAATAGGTTTTACTCATTCTTATTAGTCCATATGGTAAGAGATATTCATACGTCTATAAAACTTGTTTAATCCTACTATCTTATACTATTAATGAGGTGAAAGGTTGTGACTGTGTCTGTATGTTTGTTACTTCTTCAAGCTCCAACGGCTGAACCAAGGTTAATGAAACTTGGTATGGGAGTAACCCACACCCTGGATTAACACATAGGCTACTTTTTATTACGAAAACTGCGGGTAACACCGCGGGGCGCGCTTGTTATTACATAAACGTTGAGGCACGCAGCAGCGCACAGGAGCTATGCATGTCATGACTGGCAGCCGAGTATCCGCCACTCACAAAGCGAGCCTCACATTCCAGCTCTTCAAGCGCTAGAAAGCACTTTCATTCGAATTGCGTTTATCTCTCATGTGAGCGAAGTTGCTGTAATTTTCTTATATATATCAGCCTCCATTTCCCCGATCCAGCTACATACTCGTATTTGCATACACAAAAACTTTGAAAATATTTTCTTGGTTGATACACGTATAAAAGTTGAGAGAACTAAAATTATTATGGTGGTAAATTATTCAGGTATACCTTAAAAAATGCAGATTAACATTTTAATGCGCAACCATGAATATGTAAGGTTATAAAAAACGAAGGACCTACAAAGTAGATGTGATCTCTATACGCTATGACACATTCTTCCGAAATTTTGACAGAATCAAACTCATAGAACTATTGCTCAGCAACCCCTAGCTATTTGCGACATCAGAGAGGATCTAAAAGCTTATTCCCCGCGTTTACCTGGACAGTGACAAAGCGACGCGTGTCACCGGCAGCAGCACCTGCCGCCGAACGGAACCAAGATGGCGTGCCTTGGGATGATCGGGCACATACGAGCTAGTAGGTGTTATGTAACAAATACTGACGCTGTTTTATCTCCCTGTTCCTACTGTTTTATATAATTTACTTTTTAACGCTGACTTAACTATTGTCATTTAGACCGCGTGGCCCAACCGAGGTTATATATATTATATCATACAAGCGTGGCTTCAGGCAGTCGTGAGCAGAGCAGACGTGAGTCGAATTATGTAGTTCTGTATTTAGTCTTTCAAAATAAATTTGCAGCAGTAATAAAAGTGGTTTTAAAAAGGACCTACTGTGCGCCATCTTAACCACGTAAAAATAACCTTCCTTACAAAAATGTTGGCCAGAGCTATAGAATTAAATTCCTATTTAAATAAATTTAAATTCCTATCCAGTGCATGATAATACATCAATGTCACATTACAAAAGCTACTATATTAAACGATATTCCAACTCAAATAGCCCATTTTAGAGCTCACTAGGTGACAAATTTCTCGCGACTCTTCTTATCAGATAGATGTTGCGCGACGCCGCGTCGCTAGACTTTGCATCACATGGCAATACTTTGAGTAAAAGGTCTGACGAGGTAACGCGATGTGCGGTGACTTTGCAAGATGCCCCTGGCGATACATTGTGCACAGCAATATTTTGTCCACTTATTTTGTTTGTGTTACTCGTATCAACGAGACGTATTAAATTAGCTTGGTGATACAGCGAGATGCCCCTCGACGTGAATCAGAGTATTGCAGCAACATATATTATAATACCGATACCTACGTATACGCGAGTTTTTTTGTTCCCAATATAATATAGATATATGGGTATCTACCCTAGACATAAAGGTCTTGTTCAGCTACATTAGTTGTCTATTCCTTACGCCTTCCTCTGCGTTATGTGCTCCGTTCGTCTTCTCAGTCCTACCCAATGTATGAACTGTGACATCCTCAACCCCAACTTCAATTTTCATCGCCATTGTCTTCACGTTCCGTAGACGAAGATTCGTCTCATACAATCATTCAACATAATAACTACAATAAATAAATACGATCCTGAACCTATCTATCTATAGGTAAGTACATATTTTAAAAATGTAACGGATTGCTATCTGTACATGGAAGATAATATATGAGAAACAACATGATAGGAACCTTTATCAACGCAAATACGAGTAGCACCCAAAACAATGATTTTTAGAATTTTAGTCAGTTTGTCTGTGCGTTTGTGCACGCTAATCTCAGAAACGGCTTATCCGATTTAGATGTGGTTTTGCATAATATATTGTGGTATAAGCTTCACTTAACATTTAGTCTTTCACTCATGTCAACGGATTATAAATAAAAAAGTTACGCCAACCTTTGAAATAGCTATAGGTGTTGTACATATTGTAACGCGGGTGAAACTGCGGGGCGCAGCTAGTCTGGAATATACAAGAAAACCCCGTCCGGCGCTGTTTTCCACATGTAACTTCCATATTCATCCCATATGTACCATTTCCGCTAAGATTTACGATCCATCTCGCTCGACCTCGATTCACCGCAAGTATGACGCAAGCACGGGGACAACACATAACTTGAAATTGCGTAAATAGCTATCGGAAACACATTCGCATAGATCGGAGCAAAGAGAGGCGTAGGATGGTGTTCACGGTAGAGGTTACCACCTAAACAACTTATTACGTATTAGTAACTTATTATGTCTTGCTTTCAATCTAAAATGTCCCTCCTTCATTTAAGTTTTTGTATGTTTTTACTTATTGAAAAAATGTGATAGCGAAATTAGAAAATGTAAGTTCCCAATCGCTTGCTATATAACAAGTCCGTTTTATAACTATAACTTTCACGTGGTTTCATGATGGAATCTGTTAATAGTTGACAAGTTAAGATGCCATTTAGTGTCATCGTTGTGATTTCTTTTCATCGAGTAAATTATACGTAATTGCGTTTCTGTCTTCTCAATCGTCTTCATTGTGTGATCAATTTTAATTAACTAAACATGTTTTTTTTCACTTGAAATTTTATATTTTAATTGGTTTTCTGAGCTTATTAAACTTCGAAATTGAGTAAAATCTCGCCTTAAACATCAAAGTTTTTAATAACATTAAGCAGCCAAGACCGTCGTAAAGTCAAACTAGAGGAACTATCAAAGGAAATGGACTCTCAAAGGCAACTTTGAAAGGCGGACTGACTGAAAGGACCTTTGAGAGTTTGTTTGAACGACGAAAAGAAAATAAGATGGATTGTATTGTAAATTTAATTAGAGCTACTACAATGGATAACCTGAGACTGCGTCGCTAAAATGGAACCTTTTGTCTAAGATTCAATAGATGAATCCGCTACATTCTAAAGAATTCTGTTACTTACACTTAGTAGAGTCTAACAATTTGTTGCTGAGATCGTGTTGTTTCGGCACTTAATTAGTCAATAACCTATCAAATAAATCTTAGTATCGGCGGTTGCGTGTTCAAATATCAATAACTAAGTCTATTTGTGCAAGTGGAGTGTCTGTATATACTACACATATTCACGCCTCTTATCAGTTCAGCCATGTACTAGTGGTTGGAAGGGCGGCTCAATATACCAATATTTCAGAGTGTTCTGCCCAAGCTATGCCCTCAGGAATCTGTTACGTACCTTCCTCTCCATACCTGCCTCTGTCCTACATTTCAGATGATGGATGCAGCCAGGAATTTCTTATATTCCTGTAGGAAACGCCAAGTTATGAGAAAGTTAACTGAGATATGATTCTGGTTTTTCGAAAAATGTGCCAGTTACGAACATACTTTAGGTTCCTATTTCAAAATGTTCACTGCGATAAAATGGTCAAATAAGAACATGATATAGTATACGTAATGTTATGTTTTATTGAATCGTCTTTACAACATCTTTTAGGGCTGAAGATTTTAAGATACAAATTAATAGGAAGCAAATAGTGTGAGTAGTAAAAATATACTAGATTTTTATGCGCGTATGTGTGTGCGAGTTTATAAATTAAACACGTATTATTATGAATTCGTGGCTATGTATTCGTCGGTCGTATTTAAGCCCGCGAACTAACCACGCGCTAAAAGTTAGTTGAGTTTCGTGTCACATGCGTGCGATATCATATATACATTAAGAGTCCGTTCACACAAACCAGCTCGGAGATGAGAGTAGATTTTTTCACGTTTAAATCAGTGTTTTTGGCATTATGATTAGGTTTATATTTACATGTCACTTCTTTTATTATGACAATATAATGTCATAAGCAATGATTAAAACCTCTGTTCTAAACGTGGCAAAAATCTGCTTTCCTCTCTGAGCCAGTCTGTGTGAACGGACCCTTGAGTAGCTCCAGCCTACGCTATGCCTTGAGGAGCGTATAACATACCTGACTTTGACATTATATCTACACTCTTCAGGCATATTTAGATAGGTGAGTATACCAAGTATATCAAGTGTAGATACGTATATCACATTTCCATGACTTTAGCTGCTCATTGGATAAGCGGTGAATAACTTGATAGTGTAAATAAATTATTGAACATCCAGGACAATAGCAAAAATTTTACCTCACTTATTATCTACCTAATGTATAGTTTAATAAAGCAACCAACAAAGGTTTTCAATATAAAAATAAAAAAAGCGAACATCAAACACACCTTAAAAAACAATTGAAAGAGAATGCGTAATAATAATAAGCGACGCTGTCAAAGCAAACATGCGCACAAAGCGAAAAATATTTTTGAATTTGAATTCTATCATTCGATATTTAAATCCGACAGCGCAGTGGTGCGGTTGGGCGGGCGGGCGAAGTTCCTCGGGCGAGGGCGGCGGGCGCGGGGGCGCGTGGGATGAAATGGGGTAGGGAGGATCGGGGAGAAGGGGGGTAATTAGGCGGCCCGGCGGAGGCTGTATTGATCGCGCGGTCGCCTAGCAACGTGCGAGATGGCAGCGCTCGCTCGCACCGGGCACGGCTTTTTTGTTCGCAGCCCCAGCTCGCTAGGTGAGACCGTTTTGATGTAATCTCCTTCGAGATGATTCAATTCGACTCGTCTCTGCTCGCACCTACTCCACGAGGATTACGACGCTATTTGTTATGTTTGGAGGGATACAATACTGTGCCAATAATGTTGAATTTGTTGAGGGGCTGTGATTTAGGGCATTTTAATTAGCAATTTCAACTGTTAACTTTTTAATTTATTTTTTCATAAAATATAGAAATTCAAACCAGTTATTGTACGTTTTGTTTAAATATATTATGTATGTACTTATAGTTTTTCCTATAGCCTTACATATTAAAATATCTACTTGGATAACAGTTTGACGTTGTTTGTTTGTCGTATGAAGTTCTGCTAGCTTCTAGTGTTTGCTTACATAAACCAGTTGAAAGGCCTATATTTTGTCATCACAGTCCAAAAAATAACAACACAAAACTCTAAAAATTTTAGGTCCATGCCAGCTGACAGTTTATCCATCATGCTGGTAGCATCGTCTCATTGAGTTGCAGTGCTGGTTGGATTATATTTTCTCTAGGTTCAGTTTAGCTCAATCTGAAATCCCCGTAGAGAACAAAGGAGCGAGCCGGGAAAGTTACGCCACGATCAATCTTTTAGTCAGAGGTGCTCATCGGTATCCCTCAAGACCTAAAATTCTGGTGAAATATTTTCATTAATTTCTTCCACAATATACTTTAGTATCAAAAACCTATCTATGATGTACGGTCAGAACCAATTCGCTTAGCTTATGATATGCTGATAGTCAATCTAATGTGAAGATATTTACATCGAAATATATCTTGATGCTTTGTTTCGTTCGATGTACCCCAAAATCTTCAGTGGCTCGACACTTACGTCACCCCTTTGATCTTCTAGCTGTCAAACCCCGTAAAATGATGGAATTGACTTCGCGAAGTGTCACCCTAAGACATAATAATATATTGGCTTCGTGCGTATCTCTTGCTTTTCACACCACATCATGCGAATTTTATATATGCCAAGTAATTTTAAAAATCTTTCAACTATCCAATAATAATAATGTTTTTTTGTTATATCAAAAATGAGAGTATTGAATATTCCATTAGAGTATGCCATTGGTGATACCTGAACCCCACATAAGGGAGACCGCTGTGTCATGTGAATCAGTCTCTTCCATTATAAAGAAAGTACCTACATAACAACTGTGTGGTACAATTGCGTAATTCATAATACTGTGAACATAATATAGCTAATAGATAAGAGCCCGGGGCTGGGTACACATAATTATGGGCATGACTGTCTATGGAGGATGTTTACATTATCTGTGCTGATCCCGCCCCATCGCCGCGGGGCACGACCGAATATTCCGGTGCAGAGGAAACTTACCGATTTCTCATCATATATGGAAAATGTAGCTCGTTATTATAGGAAAACTTTTATAACAGCTACAAAAGTTTAAATATAATGCTGGATCGTTTACTGCTTTTATAAATCCTAGGGAGACATTATTTGGTGGAAAATAATTATATCACCAGTTAAAAAACTACGTTGCATCAAAGCAGAGTAGAGTGTACTCAGGGTAGAGGTTTTTAAATGTTCACTTTAGGGCTGGTGCGGCATGGGATGCAATCAACTTTTTACTGAGTGGTCATAATTATTAGTCACTCCCCCTGCTCCGCTTATCGTCTCTTGCTTTGGCACGCTGTACATATACCTACTTAACATTATTTTTAGTAGTTACTAGCTATATGCACCAGCTCCAGGTTTCACCCGCAATTCCCGGGATAAAGGTAACCTATATTTGAATCCCGTACCTCTATCACCTACCAACATAAAGTCACCAAAATCTGTTTCGCCGTTTTGGCGTGATGGAGTAAGAAATGCAGAGTATATTCATGCAAACTTTCTCAATTTTAATTAGTAAGACAAAAACTTTCTATGTTGTATACCTAACAATTAAATTCAAAAATAATTTTTAAACTTCTACGAATCAGCGGTCAGATTACTACGATCTTGAAAGTGCCTTATTGCTTTAAAACTACATACACTGGGGCTGTTCGCGTGACCTTTCGACCCTCGAACATCTGTCTCGGGACCCATTTCTCTTCCAAGCGATTTAACTCTGGACCCGGCGATCAACATAACTTATGTAGTTATATCTCGTTCCTATCTTCAAATGTTTTATATGAAACTTTTCAAGTAATTGGAAAGTAGTTAACTTGAAAATATATGGTACTTTGGAATATCAAAATATTGCTATTTAGATCATGTGATTTAATTAATAATAAGTTTCTGAAATGTGTAAAAAAATTGGATTATTAATTGTGAGTATGTATGAACTATGAACTAAGGTAAAGGCTACATCAAGCCCGCTGCCTACGCTCCGTCTCGGCGCCTACTCAATATCAGCTCATAAAATGCGAACACCTAGTATAAACACTACAGTCCATCGGCTTAGTAATGCGAGCGGCTGAAGTGACAAATCGATACAGATTTCGAAGACGATTTCTAATAACACACCAAAATGAAATCGTACACAAACAACACAACGAACTTGTCGACCACACCATTATTCTATTTACCGTGACATCGAAAAATAGAAGAAAAAATACCACGGTACAACTATTAGAGGCACGTCAAAAAGGAATGTACAACATGAAATGCTTACAGCATTCCCGGGTGCATCGCCAACCTGGCCGCGTCTGATAACTTATAGCGCTACATATTTTCCGAATACCATCATTCCAGTAAAATGTAATAATGTTGAGTCGTGGTGCGAACCCCCCTCTCTTCCCCCGCCGACTCTCTCCCCCGCCCACTCTCTCTGGAGAATATTGCACTGAAAATGCGCCCTACATTTCTTTGACACATTTGACACTAAAAAGTAAATGGAAGCACTCCGACGGGGTAAATCGGAAACTGTGAGTTTTCTGTAACAGTGAAAGAAAATTACGCTTTTAAAACAATTGGATGGCTTTAATGAGCGATTTGTTAGAGGTTTTACAGAACGCCCGTAAAACATATTAGTCAGGAAAATTGCCGTAAATAAAATTATGTACAACTAACCACAGACGTCCCTATTGTGACATGGCTTTTTGTGATCGTTGCGCAGTAAAGAACCCGTTGAGGTCCGTGTATTAATTAATGGAGAATTATTAAAATATTTGAGTACGTTATGAGCTTTTCTTCAGTAGCTTACAAATTCGCAATTATTACAAGTAATAACATAATATAATGGGTGCAAGCTCATTGTTGGCTGAAACTATATCTTGTACTTATACTGTACATGGAGCTCATAGATACCTTCTACATTTTTACAACATAATAAAAGGAAGTCTGTGAATACATAAGCAACTTTTTACCCCAACACCCTTAGGGTATCTGAAGACAGGTCCTCAGGGAACAACAATTTACAAACAAGATTCCAGTTTCGTAATTCAGTTAACAAGACGCTCCGCAGCAGTCTACGAAGAAGGCTACAAGTTCGTAGCAGTCTACGGCGTAGCGTCCTCATACTGCTTTTGAATAAGGAATTCGCAATTACTTCAGCGGGGACTTGCGAAGTACTTCTATGGTACTTGTACGGGCTGGGTGAACAATTTTTCAATTAGTTTGCTATGAAATTGTTTATAACAAGTATGTTCTAAAATATTAGGGTTGACATCTGCACCGAGACACAATATTGTCTTCGCTGTTGTACGGAAAGTAGTAAAATGACATACGAGTACATGTTGGTATGATGATTGGTAAAAAATTGTGTATCATGATATACATCTCCTAGCGTTATCTTTATTAATGTGGGCATGTTTAATGATAAATATCGTATCAAGTTATCGTTATTTTTTGTTCAACAGAACGTGCACACAACACGTTCTAAGTTATTCTTTGCTTTAATTAGGCATTATGCTACATCTTTCGTAGCACTATTGTAGGTAACCGTAGCACATTACAAGTTACAACACAATAGCCTGGGATACGTGCGCCACTATTGCGCCTGACTCCGCTCGCTGGAGTCATCCGTCACGCTAGACGGAGCGCGACGTGTCATGTCACGTGAAATATGCGCGACGAGCGTCATGGATGGCGGACGCGACATGAAATATTGTTTCCATTTACAAGGGAGACAAAAATGCTGCTCTACTGATGTTGACGTCATTCGTAGTCAGCATGGTATGTAATGATTTATCGTGTCACTTCTATCATTTGTTCTGTAACTGGGGCTATAAGAATCATGAAGAAATACGAAGAATAATCTTTGCTTCTTTCTGCTCCTTTCAAGGGATGAAGCGGATAGAGTGTTCCACTGTGCCTAAATTACTGCTTCATACAAAATATGAATCTACATAATATGCAAATAGATACAGGTATATACAGGTGACAAGTCTGCTGCTGAAATAAAATTATTACGATTTTATCTTTAACATCAGCGACTTAAGGCTTAGATTTTCTTGACCACTTATTTTTATTCATCCGAAACAGAACCGGACCTCTAAATTAGAGTTCAGTCCCCTTGTCCGTCACTGGCCGCCTGTCGAATCCAAAATGCCTCCTATTACAAAGGTAGAATTAATTAACAAATCCAATATCGAATCCGTTTGATGCAAGCTTCGGGACAGGCGAGGGGCGAGGGGGCGCGCGGCGGGGGTCCACTCTCCACGCAATTACGGCACGTCAACGCTGTCGCGTGCACCCACCGTGAACTTATTAAGCCGGCACAAAGCGACGACCGGCAAACATCCAGCTCGCCCGGGCCGGGAGTCAGGTGCCAGCAAGGTGATGCGTTTCACCTACAACTTTCAGCTACACACCGATTTAAACCCTGCCCGGTGGTGATTGAGTTCCAAATAGAACGCCGAAGCCTCGAGCCCCGGGCACAGCTACGTGCAATTGCAAACGCCATTCCAGTACCCGTTGCCAATGGTTACATCTGGGTGAAGTGGGCGGAAGGGGGGAGGGGGGGCTCGATATAGACATACGTTATAACACAGTTAATATTTGACGAGGGACGTTCTAGGAATATTTATATGGCATGGACAGCTTCCGAGAATCCCCGGGGATGCATGGAAATCAATAATGCTGTTAAATTCAATGTACGCAGGTGCAAACAATTATATACCTAAATCTACTGACACAAAGATACAAATAATTATATAAAACGTAAACCTAATGACACAAAGGAAAATGATTACATGACTACATTAGGATGTTTTGATTTTATATTATATACCTATTATTGAGTGAAGAGAGGAGCGTGTCGTTTACCATCGTGTGAAGGTGAGTGCCATGCCTGCACATAACAGTTGCATTGCCATTCAGAACTATGCATTGCGTTGCATTATCTTGAGCGGGTTTGCACTGCGCCCGTCGCCTTGAAGCATTCCAAAGTCTCATCGGTCCGATCATTTATGCCAAAGTAAGGTACCTACTTTGTAATGCTTTTTATACATTACTTAGTCAGGTCATAAGTATTGTCACACAGTAAAAACTTTTCTTTTAGAATGCTGGCCACAAAAAAGTTTATTGAATTCGAATTTCGAATTGTTCATGAAAATAAAAATGTATACTTTTTAGAATTTTACTCATTTTAAAATATGGAGTGGACGCTTAAAGAAGACCGTGTTGCAGTTATTGCGTTGCATCGTTGCGGTTACGCGCAAATTCAAATTTTTGACATACTGAAAAATTTGAATATAACCAAGAGATTCGTTTATCGTACCATCAAACGATACAATGAAGACTCTAGTGTAGATGACAGGTCAAGAAGTGGTCGCCCTCGGTCTGTTAGGACTCCAGCAGTGATAAAAGCTGTGAAGGCGCGAATTCAAAGAAATCCCAAACGTAAGCAGAAACTGTTGGCCCTTCAGATGGGATTAAGCAGAACCACGGTGAAAAGGGTGTTAAATGAAGACTTAGGGCTTCGGGCATATCGAAGAAAAACAGGACATCATTTGAATGCTCGTCTAATGGACCTGAGACTGAAGAGATGCCGCGCTTTGTTGAAGCGGTACGCGGGAAAAAAATATCGGGAAATTCTTTTTTCGGATGAAAAAATTTTTACCGTAGAAGAGAGCTACAACAAACAAAATGATAAGGTGTACGCACACAGTAGTGAAGAAGCGAGCAACCGTATTCCGCGTGTCCAACGAGGTCATTTTCCATCCTCGCTCATGGTATGGTTGGGAGTGTCTTATTGGGGCTTAACAGAGGTACATTTTTGTGAGAAAGGTGTAAAAACGAATGCAGTTGTGTATCAAAATACAGTCCTGACGAACCTTGTGGAACCTGTTTCTCATGCCATGTTTAATAACAGGCACTGGGTATTCCAACAAGATTCGGCGCCAGCTCATAGAGCGAAGAGCACACAAGACTGGCTGGCGGCGCGTGAAATCGACTTCATCCGGCACGAAGACTGGCCCTCCTCCAGTCCAGATTTGAATCCGCTAGATTACAAGATATGGCAACACTTGGAGGAAAAGGCGTGCTCAAAGCCTCATCCCAATTTGGAGTCACTCAAGACATCCTTGATTAAGGCAGCCGCCGATATTGACATGGACCTCGTACGTGCTGCGATAGACGACTGGCCGCGCAGATTGAAGGCCTGTATTCAAAATCACGGAGGTTATTTTGAATAAACTTTAGTGTCATAAGAATCTATGTTTTGTTAAGTTCATTTTGGTATATAAATGGTTACATAATGAATATACTTGTTTCAATTATTTTATATAAAACATGTGACAGAATTTATGACCTGACTAAGTATATTTAGTTGGCTAGCATTTGACTATTATCTACCCTGGTTTTAAGTGACGAAGTGATCGAAGGTGGTAAACATGCTCAGCCAATACTGGGACTAGCTTTGAAGGACCGCTGCTGGAGCTCCCCGATAGGGGTTTGGTGACAATAATTCCATTTACTAAAGTTATTAGTTAGTCAACTTCGGTCTCCACAATTCGCTTCGCCGATTTTGATGAAACATTATAAAAATAATAACATTTACTTACTAACTTCTTTAACTAATAATGTAGGTACCTAATAACTGCTCTTAACCCTCACATTTCATGATCCCTTTGTGTTTTAAATAAACTTAACATCAAAGATTGTCCCCAAAACGTTCCTAATTTAAGTAGATAGGCGGGTATATTACTATACGCTTACAAGAAGGCCCGGTTACACAGCGCTTGTACGTACAATCAGCGCCGAAAGTCAGTGAACATCTAACTTTTAATTTAGTTGTTCACACTTATATCATTTGATGAGTAAAATTATTGTATTGAAAGTTTGGAGATGTTCAGGGACCTATGTCATCTGATTGTTCGTATGTAAAAGGATGTACGTCAGACATAAAGAAGGTACTATACAGAATTCATATTCTATCAATTGTATAGTTCTAGTCAACAAGTAGAAAATATTGAAGGGTTGTGTTAAACCAAATAGTGTTCATGATACACGCGTTATCAATGTACCTGCATTATTCTGGACTAAAAAATATTATAAATAGCAATTCTGACAACACTTCCCAACTATTAAACGCGACCATATGAATTTGCAGCGCGCGCTGATAATTATATACGTTAATCCAATACGCATTCGTGCGATATTTATAGGTATACCTACTGACCAGAATATCTAGCTTCTAAGGGGTCCTTTATTCGCCTATTTTACATCACTATTATAAAGTTGCAAGTGCCGCCGAGACAAAGGGTTTTAGTGGAGTGGTTACAAGTCATGTCAATGAGTAACTAGAACCAGCCCTAGTTTGCTATGAGAAGAATTTGGTGTGAGATGTCCACTCCAGTGCTTCGTACAAAGGGAAAGGGTTAATTACGCGGACGCCCTGCGACTATGGTGACTATACATTTTAATATATTTGGAACTAATAGGTGACCGAATTAATCAGCGGGCATTAATTAACACATGAAGGTTTTATGTTACATAATAATATGACCGAAAAGAATATGCGACCAACCAAACTTAGTGTGGTGTGGTGAAGAGTAAATCTTAGAAACTTATCTCAACTTAATTAGTCTCATTGAACTTGATTCTCATTCTGACGGCCTCTGTGACTTAAGTGGGTGATGGACCGACTCTGAAGTGTGAGACAGCAAGTTCGAGTCCTGCAAAGGGCAAGGATGTGTATGAACAACGGGTATTGCTCAGAGTGTGTGGGTGTTTGTGCGACCATGGCCCTCGTAGTCCCTGATACAGGGAATCTTAGTTAGCAGTCAGGCTCCGTGTATGTAATTGTGACTCGTTATTATTATTGACTGTTTCGTATTAAATATTTGTGTAATAAGCACGTATTATTTTACTTATTTTGTACAAGGATTAACTACAACATCGGCAGGAAGCCATCCCGACTCCGGCAACTCCCCAAAGGCAGCGGAAATTACGTTTCTGTTGGCAACCCTCTCCTCTGCCATGGTAACAAGAGAACTTTGTTGAAGGAACATGACTGTGAATCTGCAGCGAAAATAAAAAAAGGATTTTTGTTATCTAGGTAGGTACTTTAACTTTTTTCTTAATTACACAATAGGCTTGTGCCTACTAAGAGTAGATGTGCCGAATTAGTTTCTCATTATTAAAATAACATTTATGTAGATAAAGAAAAACATAACTAATTATAATTAAACATTAATATTATTATTACCACAAAATAATTTCGGAAAAATAGGCATTGAGTCACGTGACCGTAATCACCAATCAGAAAGTCCTACGTCATCGTCTGCGAAATATTGTTGTTTTTGTCGACGTTTTTATAGAACAAAACAGGTTACATACTTGATGTTACTTTTCGTTTTTACCATATTTTTGACACGTTTCAAGCATATTTAATTTATATATTGCCATGCAATCAGGATTTAGCATAGTAAATAGCAATTACTTACCCAATATAGACGCCGTAATGCTTGGTAGATTTTCGCATCAAACACAATCAAACAGCTACTTTTGCTTGCCGGGTGTTAGTTTGATGTAAGCCTTGCAATTGGTCCCAAGCCACTAGCCACTAACCAGCCCACCAGTTGAAGACGTTAATAAAAATATCAGTGATTTTGTTCACAAAGGTACCTAATAAATACCCGACAGCCGACCATCTAGACATATTCGTTGCTGCTATGTACATACATACCTTCTTACCATAATACCGTTGAAAAATAAACTTTAAACATTGTGGGCCACATGAAGCTGCAAAATTCCACTAAATTTAAAGCGCGGTGTAATATCGCCGTCTCCGAAGCTTAGCGGCGCACGTGCCGTCTTTGTTTAAAAGAAGACCATAATCCCTTGGCTCTGGTCCAAACGTTGCGCAAATTCCAGTTATCTATCGAAACAATAAGAGGGTAGGCACTTTATCATAAATAAAATGAAACGGAAATTCTAGTAAACAGGTGGCTGTTTTGTTGCTAAGACTAGGGGTTTATCGTACGTATTGTCAGATCTGATAATGATAATTGATATGGAGATGTATTATCTAGTAAAGCAATCTACCCATAACGGGTTTCATATACGGTTACGATTAGACTGTATTATCTTTGTCTAGTTTTTGTAGAAGGTGTCAAGTTCGTCCTCCCATCTCTATCTAGGTCTGCCGCTACGCCATCTTGCTGTATCAAGGTGCCAGGTTTCATAAAAACAGTGTAACAATCCTAAAAGCTAGGATTATAGTTACATATATAGATAACTGAATTATAGATGGCAACGATACCAGACACTCTAGACAGGTAACTATACGCATACTCATAGAGGCGTAATGTCTGAGGCGTATGCACAGACATTACGCATATGAGAAGGTTAACGATATAAGTGTGTTATAACTGAGACTGACGTATCCCAGGGGTAGAGTTACGGGCTAGTGTGGCCGAGAGCTGATAACGCAACGTCGCCAAGGGACAAGGGAAGCCATTTTGATACAGAAGATTAACTGCTTCAATTATCTGGGGGCACGGCAGTGCCCCCGCCAAGTCGAGCAAAACAAAAGGCGCGGCCGTACTATCCTTTTCTCGAAGCGATTCGGGCCATTTTCGACACCCTGTAACTTCATTATGGATTAAACCAGAAGCCTAAATTTTTAGTGACCAAGAGGGCATCACGTCTACAGATAATAAACCAAGTTACATCAAATTTGAACCAGTAGTTTAAGAATTATTGCAAGTCAAAGTTCCTTAATTTTGCTGCCCACTGACTGACTGACTGACTGACTGACTGACTGACTGACTCACCGATCATCAAAATTCTATGGTACTTCTAGCCGTCCCACAAGTTTCAAATGTTGAGTATAGCTATTGTTTAGCCCATAAACCATGGAAAAATTCTGACATTCCATAATTTTCATCCCGTTTTCTAGATATATGATCTGCATAAATAACTTTGTATTCCCATATAAATCCTATTAAATTGTATGTGATTACAAAGTTACTTTTACAGTTCATAATTAGACTTCATTGAAATTGAATGAAATGGGTAACAGGGGTAAAAATGAGAAATGGTTTCGAGAAATTCGACAGTTGAGCGCTTTTTAAAAACTTCCACGATAGATAGAGAGATACTAATCCCTATACTATACCTACCTACACTTTTATAGGTTGAACAAATTCGTTACCTAGGTACCTTATACCTAATACGCATCTATGGAGACGCAAAGACACTCGTTCATGATAATCTATGAGCATGACCTATGTCGCAAGGGGCCCCGGCCGCACAGGCGCGGGGCGCGCGTTGATGCGTGTTTTGCAAAAAAAACGAAATAAAGAAAGAAAACCTACAAAAAGAAATGAGATCCCATCAAAAACATTACATGTACAAAAATGCACAAGTCTCGCAACGCAGTTTATCTGCCGTAAAAAGTTGTGAGATCGAATATAAACCAAGTCGGTTAATTTCAATACCTATCTGTACCTATCTATGGGAGCAGTTATATCTTTATTTCTTTAGTAAATAGAGTGTCTTGGCGATTGTACACGGCAGCATAATCTACTAGGCAATCTAAATATAATCTTCCGTATAGGTGTAAGTACTTTCAAACAAATACCAAGCACAAAGCGCTTAACATAGATTTATGTTGCCGTGTGCAATTGCCAAGTCACTCTATTTACTAAAGAAATAAAGATATAACTGCTCCCATAGATAGGTACAGATAGGTATTGAAATTAACCGACTTGGTTTATATTCGATTTCACAACTTTTTACGGCAGATAAACTGCGTTGCGAGACTTGTGCATTTTTGTACATGTAATGTTTTTGATGGGATTATTATGTCCCACGATTTAATCACATCAGTTTTGTTTGACTGACGAATCGTAAAGTTACGTAGGTAGACACAAAGACATAAACATAAAGAGTCATATTTCATGGTTATTATCACGATTATTGTTTGATTAACAACAAAAAAACAAAAGAATCTATTGTTTGGTTGACTACAACACGAAACCAGTTCAAAGGCGACCGGCGAATCCCAGTTGATAGGCTACAGCCTGTAACGAAGTATATAAAAAGGAAAGGCATAATTTCCCTTGATTGTCGGACTAGTTAGAAAATACCTACAATGCCAGATAACTTCTTTGTAGATTGCTTATGAAGAATTGTGAATTTGTAATTTGTGCTTCTAACCCCCAGTTCCTGAAACGTCAGTCAACGTTGACAACAGATTAATTATATTGCCATCCTTGTCATTTGTTTAGTGTTAGATAGAGACAACGATAGTTTTAATCTACTGTCAAAGCCAACTAGCGTTCTAGAAACCGGGGGTTAAGCTAGTTAAATAATGAGGTACTACCTACATAAGTACATATTACATATATTACATTCTCATTTTAATACATTCGCAGATGATGATGATGATGATGCGAAATTTTATATGATAAATATTTGTTGGTAGTAGCTAAAAAAACAAAACCTCTAACTTAAAACCTCTCTCTCTTATAAGAAAATAGATGTAAAATTAAATCCATCATATATATTAGAAACCTCACTTTTCATTTGAAAGCGCCTACACAGTTACAACTTACAACCCTCGTTTAGCAAGAACTTTGTTCACTTATCTTTCTCCACACGCAGCAGCGACCCTAAAACACGTCGGTAGCTGTAGTTATTCTATGTCCGACTCCCCATCGAGCCAGCGAGTAGTATTATACAACCGTGCAACGTCCATCATAGCCGCCGCTATCTCGGCCGGCCGGGGGCGGGCGATAAATCACCAATAAGATTCATGGACCCTTATTGCGTCACCCGCGACGTTTTACGGCCCTTTTTACGCTGCCGTAGATGAAAGCTTTTTATGGCCGCTGCGTTGCGCCTGAATTACGCAGAGAAACTGGGTAAATTGGCAAGCGTCTTACTTATTCCATTACTATAAACCGTTACTATGAATTTGCGCTACGCAACTCAAAATCTTTCGCTGTACTTCAAATCACCTTAAAATCTACAACTATTGTTAAATAACGTCAACTTATCCACGTAAGTTTTGAAGTAGCACCAAGCAGGCATTTAATTCCATGCATTACCGTTGGGCAAAGAATTATGCCAAAGAACCAAAGCACGTTTACCGTTCAATGAGATTCCCTAGAAAATTGCCTCGGCAGATTTATGAGATGCAAAGGCACGACGCTCAAACAAAGGCGTTGTATGTAGCGCCGCTGAAAGTGGCATTAAAGGGAAATAATTAAAAACCTTGTTAGTCTTAGCGAGCAATGAGAGCGCCGCGCAAAGGAGCGCTGAGAGAACAAAATAAAGCAAGAGCTATGTTCGCACCGCCGTCGTCTGAAGCCAGTATAAAATAGTAGGTAGGTATAAATGCTGCACATTTCCAGCCAGTCTACCTCTTTATTGCCCGTTCCACGGCCGTGACAAAAGAACTAAAACTGTGCCCTAGGAATATTAATAGGAATTTATCTCGCAGCCTTAAGTGTCTGCCATTCATCGCCCCGTTTTATATTAATAAGGCTCACCATACTATGGCTAGACAACAGAAGCGCTACGACAGCAAAAACAGATTTTTTGAAATATAATTTACTTATTCACCGCAAAGGAATCAGCAAGCAGAAATGTAGGTATAAGTCACAATGGGCGACCAGAGTTTTGAGGGCAGGAGAAAGTTGGACGCTCTCAGTCTCAAGACAAGTGCCACCGCCCGGCGGCCGGTGCTCCGAGCGCTCCGACCGGGGGTACGCGCCCTACATTATTATTCTGCCAGGACGCGATGTTCACCGCTACCGCTGCTTTTAAATGCAAGATCGTGCCACCTACTTTTTTTAGTTTTGACAGATCTGAGCGCCTTCAACATTTATCAGGCCGTTTGCAGAATTCGTTGGCCAGGGAAGTCGTCGAATGTCGGTGCTAATTTCCATAATTCACACAGAAATGGCGTTCCTAAAAATAATGTATAGCTCCGCTCGGGCCGGGTTCTCCCGGGCACCGGGCGGCGGGCACACGCCGATGTGAACGCACTCGATTCGTAATGGCGTCACGCGGTCTGGCAAGATGGCGGCGCCTCGCATCGTAAAATGTACCGCTATTATTTGCAGGCCTCTCGTTTTCCACTTTCCATCGACTTTTACTCGAGAAGAAAAATGTTTTGCGAACCGTATCCTTGTTTACTGAGAGCGACTTGGCGAAGTATTTCATTCGTTTCGATATTACCTTCATAGAAATATATAACTACCTGCAAACAAAAAATGTGTGACTGCAACTCCCTTCGACTCGAAGATGGTATTCATACAAAATTTAAGATGACTACCTGAGGTGGGAAACTGTGAGGTAATATAAAACCATTAATAAGCCTCTTACCTTATCCGTCTCAGTCAACATCGGTGTACTATGTAGGGTAGGCGAGGGGTGCGGGCGGCGAGGCGGGCGGGGGGGTTGCCGGGGAGCGTCGCTATGGCAACGCACGGGGGCGCGGACCCGAATTTTATCGATTTGGATACAGACAGCAGCCGCGAGAGCTCGCCTACACTAACACGATTCAGCGACCGTGTTTGCAGAACTCAGAGGTTTATAAGGGCTTTGACGTTCGGAAACACGTACCTACGCTATTTAAATAGCTATCTAACTGTACCGAGTAAACTCTGGCCGCATCCCCCGCAAATTGCTTCGCTACGTGATCACTGGGATGATAGAAAACGTGTTTTTAGTTTACAAATTCTAATAGTACCTACTTATCTTCTGCATATTCGCAGTTAATATGTAATGTTCTTATTACATACGTAGGCTATTATTGCATCGGGGTTTTAATTTTGAATAAAAGCTATAAGGCCCATCACCGATAACATTATTTAAGTAGGTAGTTATACAACAGGTAGGTACAGTGATTAATCTTACAACTGCTAAATGAATATTATGAGGATTTTATCACCTAGAAAACACTATACCTAAGTACTTCAAATAAACAAAATTTTTTTTATAGCATACAATAATGATAGTAGGCCATAACAATCACTATAAAATAAATGTACAGCGCCCGGTCCATACTTGCACCCTCGGAACAACGACCTGCCAAGCCGGGAGCAATAGTAACTTACCCAAAACGTAAACACGACATTGGAGCAATTTTTGAAAGGGATGAAAAGTGACGTGTGCGTGCAAGGGTTCCTGGTAGAGGTGCGACAGGTAGAAACTTGCCGGGGAGTTAGCTTTAGGCCGGAGCGCTGAGTCGGCCAAAATATAGATACCTAGCTGTACCTAATGCATATTGTACCAATTTTTTATTTAACCGCTCGGTAGCACTTTCGGTCCATTTTTGAGTATTGGGTGTAGCCTGTGTAATGTGTATAAGACAGAAAGTTTTCACAAGCTGTTTTCTTTTTTATGTCTATTGTTTTTCTATGCGCGTAGCAGCGTAGCTACGGCGTAGCCGCACTGCGATGTAGCATACTGGGCTATTGGCTAAACAAGTAAACATACTACAACTGACTAGGATAAGGCCGGATGCAACATTTGCCGAATAAACACCTCATGCCTCAGTCTTAGATATTGCGCAACACCCTTCGGTCTCCTCTCCCCCATCAATTGTTACTATTTGCGCATATTTTTCCCGCAGAAATAACTACCGCTGGCGATACAGTGGCATGGCATGGTCACGCTGTTATTAGGGTTTGGATGAAATAATTTGATCACATAAATATCCTCGCATGAATAAGTAGGCATCTTATGTAGCTCCCCTGTAATATTATGCTACAAAAAAATAAGTAGTCCTATTCATAGTGTAAACCGTAATTGTAAATTGAGACGTTCAGCTACTTTTGAGGTCAACTGTACGAACTGAATGCGGCATATTATTCAATATTTTATTTTATTTACATCTGTTAGTTACTACATTTTTTTATTGCGATCAGAGAGCGCGCGCAAGGAGCGTGGGTAATATTTTTTTATCCACGACCCTTGCGTTTACCCTTCTACAGGAATTTCCCTAAAAACTTGAACATCACACAATATTACCGAGAAAGGTATTACCTACCTACCTACTTTTACCAACAACCCAACAACATAATAGAGCAATATTTTCATAACAGAGAAAACCTTTTCCAGCGGTCAAAGAACAATCAAAACGTAATGACGGGTGAACTCTGGGAAAGATCAGTTTTTCCACTCGAGTTCCGCAGACGTAATTCAGAAAAAGTATCCCAGGGTCCGATTAACACGGTATCCTTGAGGATGTCTCTCACAAAAAGGGGCACGGGGCACAAAGGCGCTCGAAACATTTCTCATTGAGGCGGGGGGGTCGCCCCCACCCCGTCCCACTCAGTACGTGCCCGTCTCGAACCACGGTGTCCATAATTTATGCCTTCGCGCGGACCACGTAAAATAAATGTGCCCCTATAACGGGAGGAAATGGAAAAGTAAGTTATGTCGCGATGTGCTTAGCGCACGGGAATCGTGTGAATACAAATTCCTAAAAGTTTCGTAGGACTTGCATTAAGCAAGTACTAATTGAAGTAATGTAGCTTTCATTCACAATCCACGTCAGTAGTTTTATATAAAGTTTCTTGAAGCTTCTAATTCAACTTTAAAAGGGAGTATCTCTTAGTTGGTGCAAGTGCTTAGAACTTAAGTTTCGCAGTTTTTACAGTAAGACTGAACAATAAGTTTTTTATTGTTTATTTTACTTAGCTTTTATTAAATTAAAGGTAGGTACGTGTCAGGTACTGCATGTCTTGTCATCGAAACTAGACAGGCACGCAAGATTTCAACGGTACTGGATAAAAATTAGGGGCCATTCCCAGTTGTCGCCCCCGTTATCGTCCCCAGTGGTCACAACTGGGAATTATTTTTAGAATGTGTCCCTATTATCACCACTGGTGATGTCCCAATGCTGTCAAATGGGAATCGTTTTTTTTTTACTTGCATGTAATTTTGATTTGCACTCATTGGCATATAAAGTCCGTAGAGGACGTTGGCAATCTTACCCCATTAATGTAGATGTCTAATATTATGGCCACCTCATAAAACAGGAGGAGGTAGATATTGCACAACACAATGATATTAATTTGTACATTACGCTGGTGTGCGTAGTCTCACTGGACTGTGAAACGAACGAATTTGTCGCATGTGCAAGCAAAAAAAGCCAATATGCCTACACTCTCCCTTTGGTTCCATTTTTTCTATCTTCGTTCTTCTTTGTTCCCTATTATTGCATTGAATTCATAATATCGTCTTTTTAGTTTTTATCATGTCGTTACGTCCACTTGTCGGAGAAAATGTATTTCCATGTTCGCTTTTTAGATCGGTATGAGGAAAGATACATCTTTTGTAAGTTTATTTTTTCACCAGCTGCGCCCCGCGGTTTCACCCTCGTTACATATAGGTACAACACCTATAGCTATTTGAAAGGTTAGCGTAAGTTTTTTATTTACGAACCGATTGACATAAATCAGACACTAAATGTTAAGTGAAGCTTACCACAATATATTAGTCAAAACCACATCTAAATCGGATAAGCCTTTTCTGAGATTAGCGTGCACAAACACAGACAAACAGATAAACAGAAAATAATTCTAACAATCATTGTTTTGGGTGCTATTTGCGTTGATAAAGGTCCCAATAATATTGTTTCTCATAATATATCTTCCATGTCTAGACAGCGAACTGTTACATTTATATTATATTACAGATTAGGACAGGAATAGTTTGATTAAAATGCAATATATTTTACGATAAACTATTTTATTACTAAGAAAATTATTGTCAATACGTTTTGGTGGGATCAGTCACAGTTACACAGTGGGCCTAGTCAAGTTACTTTTAAGATAATAATTATGGAAATTGGCGTTATATCGACCTTCTGTCAGTCTCAAACACTGTCAATTTACTACATAGCGCTAACGTCGGGTCGGGCGATGTTAGTAGAAAGTAATTTGATAAGGCCAGCTGCAACACATTTGAAAATGTCTAAGTTTCATGATAATTGAACATCATTGTTCAAAGAATTTATCATAGGATACATTTAAAGTAAGTAATAAGTACAATATTTCACAATAATTAATGCAATTTTTAATATTACATGATTGTATTCATATTAAATTGATTATTTCTGATTCGCCAACATTAACTGGCTCGCATGATTGGGACTTAATTTATATGGCAAATACAAAGACAATGCTAAGTCGAGTTTAAGCCAATTATGTACTTCGAACATCACCGTTCCTTAAATATAGACCCAAGTGAATTTTAGGATGTTTCTATTAACAAAACACATGATTTCTCTGAGCAGTCACGTTTAGAACGGCTCCAACCTCATAACAACGTACTAAAGGAGCGTCTATAGAGTTACAAATATCGCAACTCCGGCAGGGCTTTCTTCAGGAACCTACCGAGATGAGCAAACTCGTGCACTACGACCGAGTTGAAGAGCATCTTGTTGTCGGCGTCTCTGTGATCTATGTCCAGTAGCGTGATGTAGGTGTAGGGCGCGAAGGCGAGGTGGTTCCGTATACTGAGTTTAGCGTCGACGTCGGGCATCAGGCTCGCCAGCTTGGCGGCTAGCTGCGGGTGCAGCTTGTCGAACACAAGCCCGCTCCGGCGCCCGCTCAGAGCCTCTTCGCTGTACAAGCAGTTCAACAAGTCGGACATGTATCTGCTCAGTGTTTCAATTTGTTGCTCGTTTTTGGTGTTGCTTGCGGACATGACCTTTTTGTATCTGAAACAACAGTGTGATTTATGACAGAGCAAACATGTCACACAGAAAATATGTATTACGATCGACTATGGTATGTTAAGGTACGAGAACAGACGTACGGCCCAGATCACTCCAGTGAACCTCTATCGAGAAAGTGTTCGATATGTTAACTGTCAAATTTGTTTTAGATTTGATCAGCACCTTGCAATATCGAGAAGATGAGTACGCGAACGGTTACCTTGATCGATACGTTAACGATACGAACCGTTAATATTTTCGGGCTTGCCTTATTTTAAGAGTACTGATCAAATTTAAAACAAATTTGACAGTTAACATATCGAATACTTTCTCGATAGAGGTTCCTGCTCGCCCTACTGGGAACTGTTCGTAAAGACAGAAATAGTTAGCATGGCATGGCACATGCCAGTCAACATTTTAATTTGGACGTGCCAACATAGCCTTAGCGAAATGGTGGTGCTAACATCATTGCACTTACAGTATCATCAGATCGGCCATGTGGTCCAGCAAGCCAGCCGACACACTCAGCAGCGGCAGCGCCAGCGCCAGCGGCGTCGGGAGAGCGCCGACGCCGGCGCCGCGGCACAGCTCGGCCGCCGCGCGGCGCTGCGCCGACCACGCCGCGGCGTACAGGACTCGCATGTCGTCTGCCAAGTGACTAATGGTTGTTGAGCACTTAAACAGACTTTTCCAATAAAACTTCTCACGCGACGATTCGATAATCGCCGTGAACGAGAATTTGAGAGTGAAATTTTTCTGGACGCGTCAAGTTTAGGCACCTTTCGTTACATGAGATAGATGACGTGAGTAGAATGAGAGCTATGTATTCGAACGCCTAGGAAATTCACGGAGGTAGAGCAAACGAGGGCCTGGCAAGCTATTTAGGTGCACCTACCGAGACTACCGAGCAATAAGTATCGCACAGCGAATCGCGAATACAGCATGTAGCACTCAAAATTCTGTAACAGACTGGAACAAGCGGATAGACAGATTGGGGAATCTTTAAAGGGTTCCTTCTTATACTAAAAACCCTTAAAACGCCGGTTATACCGACCCGGTGCCACTTGCAGCGCTTTGTTGCACAAGTCGGAGATCCTCTCGGCGATGGCTGGAAGCACCAGCGTGTAGTTGACAGACTGCTGGCCCTGGTGTTGCACGGACTTTTTACTGGTGTATACCTGAATAGATAAAATAAGTTACAATCACATACAAAGGTCCGAACAAGCTGTAGGTAGTCTTAGGAAATCTGGAAATACGATGACCATGGTCCCGAAACATCCCGACTCAAGAGTAAACTCGTGTAATTAATAGGTTTCATTTAGGAAAGTATCACACAAAGGTACGGCTCCACCATACGCCATCTATTGATATTGTGGTGAACTAACTTGGTTACGCGCATTTTTTCATTCGAGTTCAAAAATAAAGTGTCTGTATTCGATTGTGTTGATTAATTTTCGCATAATATAACCATAACAATATCTTGGGAATATCGGTAGCGAATTAGTTATTTTTTTAATTTTAAGACCTCGTCATTAGAAAAAGGTCTGTACGAAAATAGAACCTTCATCATCATCACAACTCATACTGCTTAGACTCCGCTGGTCTCGCCTCTTTAGTTCAGAGGAAATAGAACCTTACCATGTTGGAATACATATTGGTGAGAGTTCTTAGGATGGCACACTGCTGCAGCGGCGGCGCGTGGAGGCCGGCGCGGGACAGCGCCTCCACCACCGCCAGGGCGTGCTCGGGGGACTCCGCACTCGCCCACTCCACCAGCTCCAATATCTGTGCACAAACATGTGGGAATGAGATCAGTGTTTGTAGGACCTATGATCCTCAGCTCCTGAGATCTGGATACAAGGGATCTGAGGCGTCAGGATGTTAGTAAGATCCTGACGTGTTATTTCTTTTCAAATTCAGGCTAAGCAGAGTATAAATCAAAATATAAGATTTAGTGAGCTGCTGTTAAAAATGATTTCTTACTTCAGGAAAGTAGTCCTTCTCGTTCCACAGCGGAAGGTACTGGGCCAGGAACCTGGTGATGATGGGGATGCCCTGCACGAGGGTGCGTTGGAACAGGGCCAGCCGCTGGAGCAAATCCTGCTTCTCTATGTAGCTGTATGGAGACACCTCGAGGAAACCTGCACATTGGAGAGGAACAAATTACTATTGAATTAGCTAGTTTGGAAGGATTCAATCAAATAATTATCTTATGTAAAGCTAAGTATCTTCAATGCTAGCAAGAGATACTCAAGGACAATGGCTGGGACACCCCGAAAAGACATTGCCAACAGACTAGCAAGCTAGTCCAGCTGAACAAGACCAAACAAATTATAAATATGGGGCATGCACCGCAACAGGCAAGATTTCTAGTTACCCAATCTACTCACAGGTATTCAAGAGATGGTGCAAGTCGTGCGCCAAGACCGCCTGGTGCTTGTGGTAACTGACGGCCAGAATCATCTGGCCTGTAGTGTTACACAGCAACGCTCGAAGCCGCGCCGGACGCATCATCTCGTACTGTAGACTGTAGTGTATCAGCGATACGGGGCTGGAGGGACAACAAGAGAATTTCAGTACCTTAATGTTTATGAAATGACGGCAATCACCTGGGAACATAGCTACTTAAAATCCTTACTCCAGGAGCATTACACAAAGTTTAAACAAAAGATACCACATAATTATTGTGGCATAATAATATTATGGTAGTACAGTGTAACAATTAATTAGCAGTAAATTCTTATTTCTGCAAACCATTTGCTAACTGCAAGGCACCAAAGTAAAACGCTAGTACCCTCTTCACAGAGATACAACATTGATGCTTGTATTGAAAAGATTCTAATCTGTAGTTAATAATGCAATTTGTTCTGGATTTCTGCAACTGTAAAAGTGCGATTTTATTGCCTATTTACAATAAATGATTTGACTTTGACTGCAACAATAAAATAGAAAATTGAGAAACACTTACTCTGAGAAATCTATCATGGTTTTTTGTTGCTCATTGTGGTGTGTCTGCCGTCCCATATTGATGAACTCTACATTGGGCACCAGTGGTTCTGCATTCTTGTTTCTGCTGCGGTCCTGTCAACATTAAATTAATACTTATGGACTATATTTTACCTACTATACAAGTGATTCTTGGTTTGCTGAATGAGTTAGTACTGGGCTTAGTGTAAGACATTGTCAGACACCTCAGGGCTTAATTACTCTTACAAGGCTTAATGACTGCTATCAATAGATTATAACAGGGGCCGATGGCTTATCATGCCCACTGAAGCACAGAGCAATGGTAATTAGCATAATAATATATCTTACAAAGGTTGTTGGTTGAATTGAAGAAACACTGGACAGTTTGTACTAAAACAATGACATTATAAAATAGAGATTATAACATTGCATAGTTATTTTATTACAACTACTTTTTTGAGTACTTACAGAATTTATAGGATTTGTCCACATCAAATGTTGTCTCTTTTGGCTCAGAATATTTCGGCGTTCCTAAAACACAAGAGAATATTTCTATAATAATTCAACACTGAGATTCAACTATGGGATCACAAATAAATCTTAAAACAAGCACGGTCATAGGTTGCTTGTTTCAGAGTACATTAATATAATAATGGTCCTTTAGAAATATATGGAACATACCAAATCAAATAATTTATATCCTTAAATTAACAAAACCTTGTATGTACTGAACCATAAATACAATAAAGAAGAAATTGATTACCCGTGTCCGTCTAAATCTCGTAAGTAAAGCAACATTCAGCTTCTTGAACGCTGTGTGAATGGAGATAGCCGGTATAGCTTCCGGCACACACTCTGGCTTGTATGACTTAAACAGTCCGAGTAACACTTGCAGTTGCCGTTGCATACTCTGTAAAAGAATAGGAAGGACTTGCTTTACTTTATTGTTACTTTTATTTGTAACATAATTGGTACATAGAGCTAAAGAACAATTTCTGCAGTCTAAGTAGGTTATGAGCCCGCTGCATATTCATCTGAATATTATATTATGCATAAACTAGTGTTAATCACCGGTATACACTCCCGAGTCTTGATGCGGGACCTTGCTACTCATAGATTTGTGTCAGAAGCAACATATATGATGGTAATTTCTAACTTTACCACCCTAGTAAACGTTTTTTCCCCACAGATAGCCATACCCAGTCTTTAAGATGTTCGAGTTCTTTATTACACAATAATTTATGCATACCTTTTTGGCCTCTCTCTTAGTAGCATAGTCAATCAACTCTAATACTCTTCTTCTAGTGACATCTACAGGCTTTGTAAGTGTGTATACTAGCTTCATAGCATGCACGGTCTGAAATAAACATTGCCAAATGATAATACCAATTCAATACTTATGACGTGAACTTTGTGTTATATTTCAATTACTTACCAACACTTCAAAGGTCAATATCATACAGAAGACTTCATATCCCGCGTCCAACGCTGCCATATCAATAGATTCACATTCCATGGCCGCTGTAAACCATAAAAATGCGATGAAAGTGTTATTGTGTATATTATGTTCATTTCATACAGTAATTACATGGATATAAATATGAGTCTTACCGGTGAGCCAGTCAAGTAAAAAGCCTACTCGAGAGGAATTCGTCTGGTTTTCGAAGTTGGCGAGAATCCAACGCAAAGCATACTCCACCGTCTTCTCTTCTACGGTGTCTGGAGGCACCAAACATGATCCCAAGTTCACCCATTTCGTGACGGCTGTAACACAATATACAGACCAAAGTTGCATAAAATGAATGGTGTAGGACTGCACTTTTTAGGAATATAAGTAAACAGACACTCACGTATGGACAAATTCAACCAAACTTTAAATAAAGTGTGGAAGTCGTCATACACCAAGCCGTTGGTGTCTACGGCGTAAGCAAGTTCATCAATTTTATTCTGAAATAAATCCTTGTCGAATCCTCTTTTCAGCGACTTTATAAAGTCGATAATTTCGTCCACGTCCGTCATTGCAAATATTATTTATCATAAAATTCCAGCAAGTAAATGACAAAACAAACACAAATTAAAAACAAAGTCGTTGAATTTTCAAACATTCAAACTCCATCACCCCATCACATCAATCCATAGAGGAAATAAAATAAACAAACATAGAGTAACGTTTGTCTTTTTGTCTTTTAGATACCTTCTTTTTTTTTGTTTTAGTAATGGCTTCGCACGGTTTGTGCATATAGCCAGTGTGAAGTATTTTTTTATAATAAGTAATTCTTAATTTCACAGCAATATAGCAATCGTGGTCAAGTAGTCAAGTCAATTAATTATTTACATTGTCAAAGTCACGATTCAGTAAAGTAGTGGATGCTTTACTGAAACTTCCTGGGAGTTTTGGGAAAAATGCGAAATGACACTTTTTTTGAGTTTATATCATTCGCCCACACTCGTGCACGTTAACGGTCACTTTAATGATTCATATTCCACCAATATTACACATTAACACTCGAAGTAACTCAAGTTTGAGAAAATAATACAAAACCACAACAACGTCTCACTATCGGATTCCCGCCAAAACTCTTATATATACCTACTACGATCAATCGAGCACACGGAACACATCAATCACACAATTCCCCCGCCCAAGGCCCACAGACTGCAGACGAGACCATTTTAAGGCATATAGAAACAAACAAAACAAACAAATGGAGTTTTGGAAGCTATAACTAAAACAAAAAAAAAGAATGATTGTTTGATTTTTTGTTGGTTTTCGTTATGGCTTAGCACGGTTTCTGCATATTGCAAGTCTCAAGTCAAGTATTTTATTATTTATTTATTTCTTAATTTCACAAGAATAAAGTCACAGCAATACAGCAGTCCACGTGGTCAAGTAGTCAAGTCAATTATTTACATAGTCAAAGTCACGATTCAGGAAAGTAGTGGATGCTTTACCTACTGAAACTTTCTGGGAGTTTTGGAAAAAATGCGAAACGACACGTTTTTTTATTTCATATATACGAGTAATTCGCCTACTCTCGTGCACGTTAACGAACGCTTAATGATTAATATTCCACCAATATTACACACAAACATGTTGTGCATATGGCCAGTGTCAATTATTAAGTATTTCATATTTTCACAGTTTAGGAGTTTATGTGCTTATATTTGTTTCTTTAAACAGGGAAAAACTCAGTGGAAAATTTCATACTTTGACGGTAGGTACCTACCGTGAGAATTATTATAAAATAAAAAATAAATGGTTATCCTATAATCTGTGGGTAGACCCTAGGTATAGTACCTACCTAGAGTAGGTAGATTTTTCTCTTCCACAGATTATCTAATCTACGACATCTCTGCAGTCTTGTCACTATAAATGTAGCTATCTTCGTAAATATTTACCTACCGTCGAAACGCTTCCTTGTCTATGGTAAACGCTACATATATGTTGTATGCACAAAAAAATTACCCGACTTTGGAAGTAAAATACGGCCAAATACTTTACCTACTGTTCAAATAAATAAGTAAATATTTTAAGAGCTTGTTGATCGCTTTTAGTGGAATTGGGTTTATGTTTAATATATTTTATTTTGTAATACACTTTTGTGTTTTGAAAGTCGTTTTTCAGCAGGATATAGCTGTAACTATTATACAATAATATCTTATTTTATTTTATACTTTTTTCCCCTTATAATAATGTGACTCTCACAACAAATACGAGTCGAATGATGTGTTGAAATTCATCACAAGGTTAAGCTGTAGAGCGTCCTCAAACTAAAACATTTTTATTTTTTCGGATAGATACCCCAAACAAAAAAAATGCCTAAGCACTCACACGACTGACACAAGTCTAACGACATCTCATAATAATTATATTGTAATCCGTCCGTTTAGGCTGTAGACTGGCACAAGAAATCAGACATACCTACATACAAACATAGATATAAGTAGGTACCTACATAGTTACAAACCCTCGAAAAACATAACGCTCTTTCAGCAGACGGGTAAAAATACTTCACTTATCGTCACCGTCATCATTGTGTCGTCTTTAGGTCTATCTTTCATTATTATACATACATTTTTTAAATATAATTTATGTACCTTCATGTAAAATACAGTCGTGAAAAGTGTCTTGGCTGTGAAATATTGTCTAGTGAGTGGACAAAAATCAAGGATGTATCAGTGCGTGTAAATTCACGGTGCGAATCTGTGAAAAATTCGCAAATACGATGGAAATACGAATACGAAGGGAAGCCATAAAAAGACAGGCATACTCATAATTTTCGCAAGCATTATCATGAACTCAACAAATAATTCAAGTTTGAATTACATGTTTGTAATAATAATTAAGTAGGTTACTGGTGTTTGTTTGACCGAATAATTAATTAACGTACTGGTATCACTTAGAACCATAGACAGGATGCTTGGTTTTCCCAACTCCTACCTATTTGAAATGTCAAAAAATGAACGAATTGTCGTTTGAAGTAAACAGTATGGGTATTTGCCAACAGAATAATTTACAAAATATGGTTAAAAATATATAGCGGGAGTCACTTCGAAGTGTTTAAATAACAGTAGTCAAAATGTGGCCCATGCTCTTGAATATGACACGCGACGAATGTCGCCTTACGCTCCGTAGACTCGGTATATATTTAGTCTTGGGAATGGCTTTCATTTTCCCTCCTATGGTTTTCTCAAATTATGCTTCATAGGTTGAGGCTAATTTGTAGCCTAAGAACCGCTCACTATGTCATATAATTTATAGTGTATGTAATTGTTTGCAGAATTGGAAGCCTACTCGAATATGGTCAATGTGTTTAGAGCACAAGGGGCATTGGAAGACAACAGAAAAAAGCTACTGGAGGAACTGCGCGCCGCTTTACACATTAGTCAAGATCGGCATAGCGCTGAGGCCCGCCGCGTGTCCAACGATCAGTTACTGGCTACTATAGCTGATCAGTAAGTAAACAATTAGGATTTTATGTGTTAGATTGTTGATTTATTTTTAAACTCAGTTACACAAAGTCAAAGATGGCTGTGGCTGCCTGCAAGTCAAACCCATTACCACTGTAGTTGAGTAAATGAGAAAGTACAAGTGATTGTAACTATTATTTTTCTGCAAAATGAGATTCAAATTTGATATTTATAAAATAGCATAAAATATTTTTATTTTTATGTAGTCACCTTAGGGCTTGTGTACATAGGTGTGGGGCGACTCTGTAGATAATATTTTGATAGGGAAAAGATTAATTGTGTGAGTTTGGTGCATTTTTATGTTAGGAAGGGTACTATTTTACAAGTTTTTATTTTGACAGGTAACCTCTTTGTTAATTGTCAAATTAGTTTGTTCTACATAAAAAGGTTTGCTTAAAGTTTTTATGGCAAGTATTGGTGACCTATTACAAAGACTTTCTTGAATAGGTTAACAGGTCCAAACACAGGATTAGGATGGATCAGCGAAGGACGGAGGCGGGTGCCTCTTTTGCCGCGTGGAATTCCACAGACAGCTTACACAGAGATAGCAGATAAAGCTGCCGAGGCTGCAGCTGCAGAAAACAGAGAGATCCAGAAGAGGCTGGAGGAAAAGCTCATAGCCCCAAAGACCAGTCAAGAAGAAATTCCCGATACTGAAAGTGAGACTGCCGATGGTGCTTTAAGTTCAAATGAAGCTATGGATGAAGTTGTGTACCCCCCCATTGCGATGGAAGACCAAACTATGAAGGTAATAAACAATTTTCTAAATCCTAACTTGGGTGCCCCTAAGCTGTTGCTTATTTTTATTCTATGTATAAGGGTAATCAATCAAAAGATTCCCTTCATATAAATTTTGTAAGTTGCACCTAAGTTTTTGCTTAATTCTATGTAAGCATCTTCAATCAATAATGTAATGGCCTTAAAAACGACCATTGAAATAAGAGCACAAATAAACTAAATTAAACATTCCATAGTTTGTTTCTTGATGGATGCAAATTTCTGTTTAAAGGAAACTCTTGATTATGTTGAAGTGGATATGAAACTTTACATTTGACAGCCAGAAAAAATACAACACAGTCTATTTTGAACAATTAAACCTGTGAAAATAATTAAATCTCCAATCGCTGTCCATGAAACTGGTATTAAGTGTAAACATTTCTCTTCAGCTATGGGACACAGAGCTTATCACCCGCAAGCGCAAAGTGCCTCCAGAGGGCGGCTCGCTGCCAGACGATGGCACTCCCGTCAAGAGCATGAGGAACATACCTATCAACACCAACCAGAAACACCTGAACCTCTCACAGATATATTCTAAGTTCTCACAACCTGCTACAAGTAAGTATACCTGTAACAATTTTTGCTTTCATCTTGTTCAAAATATTGATGAGCTATTATGAAATAAACAAATTAATAACTCTAATATTTCGTGAATCCAATAGAAAAGTAAACTACAGTTCTTATAAATATCTGCATCATGTCTAGTATTAACAACTCGGAGCTGGAACTCTGATAAGAAATATTTATGGTATTGAAGTATTTTGTAAGTACAGTAGTACCCAACTTATATGGCGCGTCGTGAATCTTCGTTCGCGCAGAAAAGAAAGTATGGTCCGAAGATTAACGAAAGAATACTTAAAACTTACAATCAACCTAAGATCACTATTATAAGGTTCATAATACACTGCAGCTGTTAGTTCCATCTCACTCGCAAGCCACGCAGCGATCGCTAAGATGGCGGCGCGGCTGCCGACCAATAGCGGTCAATAGCATTTCCCGCGCTTTGAAAATTTATCTTCTGCGCAGGTACATCGGTAAGCCATATAAGTTGGGTACTACTGTACCAACAAACTAGTAAAACAAAATATAGGATATAATTTTGATAAACATAATTCCTTATCATCTCTACAGGTAAACCACCAAGTCAATCAAAACACTCATATAATCAAGTAAGCAAAGTGTCAACAAGTAAATCGAACCAACCGCGCTCCGCTACAACCAAGCACAGAGCGCCGAAAGCTCCGAAGAAAACGAAATCTCAAGCTAAAAAGTCGCAGGTGGCGCCCCTGTCGCCCGGCAAGCATTACAACCCGGCCACCATGCAGCTAGAGTACGCGGGGCCGCCGAATACCTTCCAAGCGAGCTACGCGCAGTCGGTGCTCGGCGGCCAGCCGAAGTCGGAGCTCGTTGATGACGTCAAACCGAAGGCGATGTCGCCGTCCGGTGCGATGTCGGAGTCTCCCACCATGCAGCTCCTCACGCAGCCCCCCGCCGCCGCCGCAGCCCCCGCGCCGCCCGAGCTCGCGGCGGCGGAGCCCCCCGACGGCGGCGCCGCGCTGCACGCGCAGGTGGCGCCGCCCAACCAACCCGTGTCGGGCAAGGCCTGCCAACTCATCCTGAAGAACCGCGACTCGACTCCCGACAAAAAACCGCAACCGAGCGACGTCAAAATTATACATAAACCGGAGGGCATCAAACTTCTCTCGAACCGACAGGTGGTGGTCGCGCCCAGCTCCGCCCAGAAACTTCTGAGCGTTCCTCCACAGAAAGTCATGAGCGCTTCGGGCAAGCTCGTCACGACCAAAGTTATAGGGTCGATACCGAAAGCTCGCCCCACGAATACTCCCGTGAAGACGGAAAAGATGATAGTCGTATCGAAACCCGCTGCCGATAGCAGAAACTTTTCCAATTCGCGACTCGTGGTGACGTCGTCGGTCAGTACGGCTATCAAAGAGCGCACGCCCGTCAGCGCGAGTAACGTCGCGCGACTGACCGAAAGTCTCACCCCTAAAGGCATCCCGGCGACAGATTTGAAAGTGTCGGCAAAAGCACTGGTGCTCAATCCCAAGTCGGGGCAAAAGATGGTAGTAGTGCCCGCAAAGGCCCGCACGAAACCGGGGAACGAGATAGAACGGCAGATACCGCTGATACACTTCAAAGGAATCCCGACGGCTATGAAGTTGGTGCCTGTCAGCTCGCAATCGGTCCCTCATATCGCCAAATCGTCGACCGTAACCGTGTTATCCAAACCCGCCACGGTCAGCTCGCTTCCCTCCACAACGAAAATAATCGGAATGGAGACCATAAAGACCGCCAACTTGGCCGATATAGTACCCGTGAAAGGGCTCACCCCCGTCACCACTCCCAAGATAACCAACCCTATCGTGAGGCCGTCGAGCGCCAAAGGCAACGTCATAGTCGTGCAAAAGGGAACCCCCATCGGCAAGGCGCTATCGTTCGCAAAAAACGGGAACGACATGTCTAAGATTATCATGGGCAAGAACGTAACGCAGCTTCTGCAAGCGTCGAAAACCGAGCACGCGGAGGCGGGGAAGTCCAGCGGGAACGTCATAGTGTTGGAACTGAACAACGAGCAGAGCGGGCGGCCCACCACCATGTCGGAGATCCTCGACAGCCGCGGGAGCAAGCCGCCGCAGATCACCGCGGACACGCCGGTGCTGTTCGAGTCCCAGCTGGCGGAGGACGCGTGCAACACGAGCAGCCTCGACTCCACGGTCGGCAGCATAGGCGGCATGGCGCCCATGGAGGCCGCGCTGTCGCCGATCGACAAAGAGGACGCTAAGTCGCAATTCAGCAAAGACTCGGAGGGCGCCAAAGACTCGTCGAGCGTCACCGACTGGGAGATGGAGCTCGACACCGTCTCCAGAAAGGACAAAGACGACGACGACAAACTGAACTCGTTGCATCTAGATCTGGGCATGTCGAGCGACAGCGACGGCGAGTACATGGGCACCGGCCGCAAGACGAAGAGCGAGCACTCGGCGCAGGCGCGGCGGCGGACGGCCACCGGGGGTAAGACCATCGCGTGAATTCCTTTCGGTTCAGTCCTTTATTTTCATTTTTTTTTATTAAAAATCTGAATACGCTTCTAGGGGAGAGCGGCGCAGCGTTCGGCGGCTCGAGCGCGATGTCGCTAGCGACGCGGACGCTGCTCAGTCAGCTGCAGGACGACGGTTCCTCCAGCAACGACTCTTCGTTCGCGCTGCGGGCCAAGGGCGAGCGGGGCAAGCAGCCGGACGGGGTGGACTGCGACGAACTCATCAAGGCGAAGGAGAAGCTGTCCGAGAAGGTGGCGGAGGCGAAGTCTCAGCGGCGGAGGATAGACATCTACAGCACGGCGATAACGCCGACCGACATCAACCTGGACTCGTTCGCTTACCTCGACGAGAGCATCATGGCGGGCGACGACGTGTTCGACGACAAGGCGCGCGAGGCGCGGCGGGACCACGCGCTGCACGACCAGCTCAGCCGACTGCTCGGCGACGACTCCGCCTCCGCCGACTCGCACGCTGCGAGCGACGCCTTGAAGTAACGAGCGGCCGGATCTAGTTTCAATGTGAACGTCGGACATTTCTCTGAACTTTGAGGTGGACTCGAGTGAACTCGCTGCGCTGGGGCATCGGTACGTGTTTCTACTTATTCTGTTTAAATCATTCGTTCGGTGTTTGTGTACTCTGTAAGCATCGGGAAAGTTTTTAAAACTGAAGAGGCTAACTGAATGTAAATTGTGACAAGATTTGGGACAATTCTTTTGAATTAGCTGACTGCGATACCACAATTGATTTCATATTGAAATGTTGAGATCTGATATTGATGAACTTGGATGGTTAGAAAAGCAGGGAAAAAATATTTGATTTATTAATCAGAACGAAGGAAACTTAAAAGGTGTTCCAGGTTTGGAGGTATGCTGTTAGTAGATTTGTACAAGTTTGTTGCCAAATATATGAGATTGTACCCAATGAGTCATGTGTAAACCCTAAACTAACTGGTAAGCCATACCTATGGTTCTAACAGGCCTGATTGGAAATCCTTAAAAAAATACAGTATTATTGTGCTCAAGTTAAGGGTTAAAGGTAAATTGCATTATAAAAAGTAAATTCTCCCAGTGCACATTAATGTTTACATTTTGCATGTTAGGCAGCCATACCTTTTCAAAAGGTTTGGAAACTGTTTCCCAAAACATAGTGACTTTGGGTCACGCCCCCCATATTCCAAAATCACGGTCAAACTTTATTGATTGTCAACCCTTTAAAAAAATTACAAAAAGTTATATCTCATAACGAAACATCAGATTTTTAAGAAATTTGCGATATTTAAACTTCGAGCCGCCAATCTTACATGACCAAAGTTGGGACGGGACTATCTATCAAACTAGTTTCATATAAGAAAATGACTTGTACTCAAATTCATACTTGTATGAATAACAAGATAGCGACTCAAAAAAGCGAGATCTCTGTTGTGGGAACTTTTGTAGAACAATTAAAAACTACTGTGTTCAGTGAAGTAAAAGGATTATCTAGTGGTTAGAATACCTAGTATTTTGTACGCAAAACTAGTTTCTATGAAACTGTACATGGTATTGACACATAAATAATTTCACCAACATTGTTTCAACTGTTCCAGAACTCCACAAAGCTGTTGTTGAACTGATTTCAATGTTATACTATGTTTGTTAGTAGGTATAAATCGTTTTTCTTGGTAATTAATCAGTACATATTAGATACTCCTAATTTCATAGGTAGAGTTTAATTTTAACGCACAACTAGATTTAGAGGGTTTTGTTAGTTAAAATAATTATGAATTAATGTACCTATATATTTATTTACGTTTATCCACAGTCCACACCAATGATCTCTATGCAATAATTCTATACTTTTTACCATCTCATGCGATTGTTAATAAATTATGCAGTCTTGTTACAATTAATCTTATTTATTCGACTTTATTTATTGAGTATGGAACACCTTTAAACCATGTGGTAAGTTTATGTAAATCAATAAGTTTTATTCTTCAAGTTTCAGTAAACAAAAGTCTTCTATAGAATCATATGCTATAGATTTTTAGCATGTGGTTTATATTGTCCTTGTTACATAATAAAATACATTGTATGTATAAGTTCCTTTCCATCCGAATGTTTCACCTATTTTAAATACATAATAATATATAGACACTGTTACATAATTATGTAAAGATTAAAGCTCTAGTAATCAGCTTCTGATATCTCGAGGTGCCCTTTTGCATGGTTCACTTAGTGTAATAATGTATGTATGTACTGTGTTGTTTTTGTACATAATGTACTGGTTGAGTCTATTATATAAGGTACAAATAGTAACCTATTTGAGTGAGAAGCAATTTTTATGGTTAAAATGAGTAAGTATAGTAGGCTGATAAAATGTTAATATTATGGTGGATGCCTAATTGTTATGGTAACAAGCAATGGTCAACATAAGAGAATGTGGTAAATGGTACATATTTCTTACTATATGGGAATGACATAACATTCTAAAGAATATAGTGCCATCGATAGCGAGTAATAGTTCGTTCTATGACAAATTTGTACATATTATTTTTAATAAAATAAATATCATTGATGACTGTCGATTTATAGAATGTATTAGTATATTTTGTATCATAATAATAAAATGTAGGGAATGGGCATTTCGTGGATGCCAGTCCTGATTAGGTTAGTAAACTGTTACTAGGTGTAAGTAGATGCAGGTGAATATGTTTAAGATTGTTACCACGATGCAATATAAATTGTGGAAAAAGATGTGTTCCCATTATTTATAAGTGTCCTATGAGGATTCGATTTTTTGTATAAATATTATATAAAAAAATATTGTTTTATAAATTTTTGAGCAATGTTAACGATTGACCTGCATCAGTTCATTTTGCAACCTAGAGTTAAGATGTTCATTTTTGTTTGTCAGCTGTACATATTTGGCGTAGTGTTAGAGCCGTAGTAGAATCACCACAACATGTTAATACAATTTCTGTGTTTTTGGCATCAAGTTTATTTTATCTACTTATTTTAACAAATAAAAGTTTAATCACATGCGCCATGTTTTTGTTACCTCGAAAAAATGCAGATTTAGACTCACCACACTTCCGTCAATCTTAAATACATGAAATAATAAAAGGGCATTTAAAACATCAATATTGTATATTTAATATAATAATTAGTTATAAAAACGTCATACATATTAAAGTCTAAAAACAAGGAAGAAATACATTCTCAAAACAATATAACTTACACGGCTAAAATTCAACATAATGTACTGATGAATATATCGAATAATAAATACTGTGCTCTTCCGGTACTATTCATGGCGTGTCCTGAAGTATTTCTATGGCAATATGCTTATTTCGAATGCCTCTAGGAGGTGACCTTGTGCATGGCTTCGGCGATGTAGTTCACGTTCTTTGAAGAGATGCCCGCGACGGAGATGCGGCCGTCTTTCGTCAAATAGATGTTGAAATCCTTGGTGAGACGCTCAACCTGTATGAGGAATACATTATTAGTTCGACGTCTGACATCCTCACTTCTACCATGCTTCGGAGGGCATGTCAAACCGTCGGTCTCGGTTGTCATAGGTCGATAGCAGTCGTTAAGACACGTCAGGACGGTCAAAGTCAACGCCAGAGGTCAGCACTACCTTATTCGACAAATAAAAACTAGAATCTCAACTGTAACAGAATCAGATATTTTATATCATGAACCCCAGTTTGCTATTGCAATGTTGTGCTGTTTTGCATGCACAATTTTATTGTGTGCGCAAGCTCGAAATCTCACGATGCATAAAAGACACATTCCTGTCTGTAACTACGTCTAAAAACTGTTAGATCGGTCGTCGTGGAATCTACTTGAGTATCATAATGAGTTCACTTCTCACCTGGTCCGGCTTGAGTCCAGTGTAGCAGAACATGCCGATCTGATCGGTGATGTGCTGCCAGTTCTGCTTGTTCCCGGCGCCCTCGATGCCGGCGCGGAGCTGCGTGCGCATCGCGATGATGCGGTCGGCCATCAACTTCACGTCTTTGAGCCTGGAATGTTGAATAAAACATGTGAAAATCAAATCAGTAAGATCTACGATGACCTACAAACACCCAGAACAGTGTTCAATTATTTTGTGCGAGCATCAAATATACAATCACATTTTGTGCGAGCATCTACAATCACATGCTCTCATCTCACCTTTTGATTATTTTTTCCAAAGGCTCAAGTAACAGCTAACGGTAGATACAAGAGCGTGTACTCACCACTGTTTCTTGAGCTCTGGATTGTTGAGGATGGTCTGCACCAGCCGCGCGCCGTACAGCGGCGGGTTCGAGTACATGGTGCGGATCATGATCTTCACTTGGGACATCATCTTGGCGGCCGACTCGGGGTCGCCGCAGAGGAAGGTCAGCGCTCCGGTGCGTTCACCGTACAAGCCTTGAATGTTGCAAGTTACGAATATGTGTTAATCCAGGGTGTTAGGTACCTCCATACCATGTTTCATCAAAATTGGTAGAGCCGCTTGAGCGTGGAGAAATAACGAAATCGCCTTTTTGTGTTACATGTATATGTGTGTACATTATTAAAATGTAAGACATACCCGGCAAGTCATGCAGGTCATCAGGTAAAATCAGTCAAGTACTTACGTACTATAAAATATAAGCCTAACCACAATTACGGGCATTATTCTCTAAAAAAATCTAATTAATCTCTAAAAAATTTCAAGTCCTGGCGATGTCATATATTATTAAACTTTTAACCAGCGCCTGGTCGCTTATCTTAATAGTAATATTTATAATATTTTTAATTAACTCAGAAGCAATTGTATATTTTTGTTCACAAATAACTGCATTTCTAGCTTAACAAATGAATTCATGCAGTACATCTAAATGGTCAATGTATTACAATAATCAAGCCATACTAACAAACCCTGTTGACGTACAAAAACAATGATAAGATACTACAGGTCAAACAAGTAAAATAAACATTAATAAAAATATCCTACATCGAGTACAACAATTTGTTATTATTCACAACAACGTCGGGTTTATGTAGGTTTCTTCATATAAAAGAAACGCAACCCTGATATAAAAAATGTATTTAATACTTGATTGATTACATTCTAATCCGTTAGTTTTACGTTGAAGTCCCTTACCTTGTGAATGATAACATTACACAGATAAGCGATCATGATGTAATGTGATGCGATGCGACGCAAGTAATCAACGAGTCAATACGATAATAATTTTATCTACGTCTTTATGTTATCTCCGAAATTGATGTGCAAGTTGCACGTCAGCGTTAGTTAAAAAAATATATACTTACGCTAAAGTACCTATAAGGTATGTCCTATACCTATATTTTGTCCCCAGTAATGGTCAAAATAACATGACATGTATTGTGACGATCGATTCAGTCTTTACCATTATTTTGTGTTCAAAGATAAAAAAAAAGTTACATACCTAAAAATATAGATCGCCGCTCGTAAACGGCACCTATTGCCTTGTTTTGAACAACGTATCAAATATTATGCCTTTGAAACACACATTTACATACAACGCTATTACCGTGCTTTAAGGTTCATATAGCCGCTTGACGAGTGGACACTTTTCAGGTTTGTTTTTTATGGAGACTGTCTATCTTCTATACATACTCGTATAATAAAAATGTAACGGATCGCTGTCTGACATGGAAGATATTTTATGAGAAACAATATTGTTAGGACCTTTATCAACGCAAATAGCACCCAAAACAATGATTGTTACAATTTTTGTCTTTGTTTATCTGTGCGTTTGTGCACGCTAATCTCAAAAACGGCTTATCCGATTTAGATGTGGTTTCGACTAATATATTGTGGTAAGCTTCACTTAACATTTAGTGTTTGTTTTATGTTAATCGGTTCATAAACAAAAAGTTACGCCAACCTTTCAAATATGTAGCTATAGGTGTTGTATATGTAACGCGGGTGAAACTATAGTACCTATATTTTGATCAAAGTTACAAACCCATATTTTTGGCGAAGCTCTGTGCGAGCATGACTTGGTGTCCGTCCTTCACGAATTGGCGGATCGCGAAGGCGTCGTTGTCGACGTTGCCGGTGGCGAAGCCCTGGTACGCCAGGTCGAAGAACACGAACAGGTTCCTCTCCTTGATCGCCTGTGAAGAGATGGTTAAAGGATAAGTGAAGTTACATACGGTAGCCTTAGGGATTATAGAGATCTTTCATAAAATACGTCACACGTTAAGGCGGAGGGTGTGACGAAGTGTGACATCACAAATGGGACCAACTGTGACGAGGACGGGGGAGGGGTCAAAAATACATGAAATTAGTATCAGGTATTTTATGGATGACCTTATACTACATATTTTTTATGTATTAGTAATATTAAATAAATGTTCGAATGTACAAGAATTAGAATAAACCAGTTACAATCGGGTTTATCTGGTGGTGTTTGGTTGGTACAATTCCAATCTAACTCAAGTCATAATTATGGCATGATAACACCATGCTGAGGGTCACCTTGATAACGATTACATCTGTTATGTCATAACCATAACGAGCTATGGTATTGGCTGTTATCACACAATTATTAATAGATAACGGACTTCATGAAAACCAGTTTTATTGACAACTGTTACATAATCGATATGATCAAGTTTTCATTATCGCGAGTTATTGTATAATGGATTTTTCCATAGGTATATCTTAGACGAAAAACGACACCTATTTATTGCAGTGTAGAAGATAATAACCCACGAAAAAATGAAGAATAAAGTAAGTATATAAAAAGCAGATTTGACATTAGTTATGCGCTCATATTTATTAGTAGGAACATGTTAAGCGTGGCGTGGGTTGGTTACGCAGAGAAATCTACCATCCGGCTACTGGTTTAAAAACTCGCCCGTTGAGTTCTAACTATAGCGGTCATTGGAGCGATGCCAGTTCCGAGCTGAACTTGACCCGCCTTTGAAAGTTTGCGTTTACAGTGTGTACATACAAACTTTACGTGTTTACTTTCTTTTTGACATAGTGTTGCATAACAGCACCGGTATAGTTGCGTGTTTTAGCACAGTTCATACACTTCTATGTTGACTCTAGCTGAGCTAGGTATATTAGGTAAATTGTATGAACTGATACAAAGTATAATTTTGAGATAAAAAATCTTAAAGACTGTAAATAAAGCGCAATTTCTATTACCACTAGTATAAAGTTAGGACATTGTTGCGTACAATTAATTGATACCCGGAACTTTAAATTAACCTTTATGTATAGGTAGGTAGTCTCATCGGCGTTAATTCGACACTTGTATTAAGTATATAATACAGCTAAATTCCACGTGTTCGTCTATGGAAATTTAGACATGGTGCGAATGTTAATTCTACTTCACAATATTTTAAAAGTGCTCCATAGTTTCTGAACGACAGAAAGCTATACCTACTTAAATGAGACAGAAACAAAAATCGACCATTCCCAAAAATGTCGTGTGAACTCGTTACCTGCGAGAGCGTGTTCCATTCCTCCGCCTTAGGGTCCACTCCCGTGGGGTTGTGTGCGCATGCGTGCAGTAAGATGATGGCTCCCTCGGGAATTTGCTAGAACAAATGACGTTACAGTTCTAAAAACAGTTCTCTCGAAATGGTAACAATACAGAAACGAATACGGATAAGAAAGGCTAGGAGCGTTTGGAAATGAAACCAATCGTTATTGTCGGAGATCAAAAAACCGCAGCTTGAATAAAGTACCTACCTTGCTTTAACATTAGAACAATAAGATACTATGCTTTATGATGATAGGTACCTACCTACTTTTAATCGTTATAATACACGAAACTCTAAAATAATTACGACAGAACATGCTAAAACGAATTATTTACGTTGCGCCACTGCAGCAATGACTGAAATCAATATCACTAGAATTTCTACTAATAAAACGAGTTAAGCCTATTCGAGTGTTGTTCATAACTCGTCCCATAATATGATGCTGAGTTGTTTTTCCAATTTACACCCACAGTCCCCCACGACCGACAGATCAGTGATATCGATCAACATCGAGCGTAGATCTTTCCTCCAAACTACAATTTTAGATGTGCCCCCTTTTAATTCTGTAGTTAAGTAACCTAATTACAATGAACTTGGCAAAAACTCGTCACACATGAGATAGTGATGATAAGTAAAAAAACGTTTTTATACCGATGAGATTTGCTATACTTAGGATCTATCAAGCGTTATCTGCCACACCGAGGTCACGGAACCGGTCCGTGATCACGTACGCTATCACTTATCAGTGTTTTATTAAAACTCCCAGTTGCTTGCTACTTCGTTCGCGTAGACTACAATTTATCGCGATGGGCGATAAATTGTAGAACCTATTGTAAAACCTATGCTTTACTTACGGCCGAAATTAATAATCAATCCAATCCAAATTTTGCTATCTGGGATTGATATCACAATCCATTTTTAGGGTCAATCGTGCCAATAACCGATCCGTGGATTGGTTTATAAAGGCACGCAGATTGGAGATCGATCGAACGATAGGCAGCAATCCAAGATCGATTTTAATCTTGGATTGGAGATATAATATTCGATACAATATAATGTCGGCCGTTAGTGATGCAATCTATCTCTATACCAAAATTGATCAACACCGGTTCAGCCGTTTAGTCGTTAAAGGTAACAAACTGTTACTTTTGCGTTCAAAACATGTTTGAACACGGTTTTGATGCACGGTTTTCAATAACCAAGGAATCAGTGTGGTGTGATAGCTACCGTATTACTTGTATATCTTGTTTGTTTCTTGTTTTCTTGTTTTTATAAAAAACGTTGCCCCACACTAGGATTGCTCCTGTATCGTGGGTACCGCTTACAGACATATAATTTCACATACACATCACACCCAGACCAGAAACAAATATTTGTGGACCGCACAAATATTTGTCCCAGGCGGGAATCGAACCCGCAACCCCTAGCGCAGCAGTCCGATTGCTCAGCCACTACGCCAAACGAGCCGTCAAAATCTAAATATACTAGTTGCAGATTTATGCATCAGTTTACAAGTAACAAGCTTGAATTAGGGGTAGCCTTAGCTACTGTGTCAAATACATAAAATAAAGTTCTAAAGTTTACATAACGACATGTAGGTTGATTATAGTGAAGTAGCTTGCTTTCATGATACAGTGTTATTTCAGAATGTGAAGGTTGCAGCCGTGTTTTAATGGATGACAACTAATACGTCAGCTGCTTAACTACTGCATACAACATAAGAGTGGCACACAATTACATGCAATGCAAACAAATTGTTTGTCTTCGATAAAACCCATTATGTAATTTTTTGGAAAAATTTATCTTTCCTTGATATACTGCGAAAATCCTTTCAATGAATATCAGGATGAATGGAAAACCTTATTTAAAAAGATTTATGTAATTATGTTGATCTTCATGTGATATCATTGTATTGTAACTTATAGTGATTGTATTAATTAATATCGAAAACTGTTGTTATGACTATACATAACAACAGATTAGTTGTTACCTGTGACTTTGTTCACTTTTTTAAATAACAATAGTTAATGATTTTTATGCCCATAATCCCCTCAAAGTTGTCACCACCAGGGGGGGATTATGACACTTTCCAAAACACGGGCTCACATAATCTACAACAAACATTTCAATGCTGGTGGGTGGGGATTATGGGAGCCCTAACCATTTGTATCAAAAAGTCTTGAATTAGAAGTTAGAACTTTATCTTCAAACAATTTTTTTTAATATTTGTTTTTGATAAAGAAATCACTATGGTTGGATTATTACTGTTTCTAACAGAATCAATACTTACACGGATGTCCTCTAGCGCTCCCTGCATGTCAAAGCCATGGGTCTTCGGGTCGTAGTATCTGTACTTCTTGTGAGAGAGGCCTAGAGTGTTGCAGATCTGCGGGTGGTTTCCCCAAGTGGGTGAGGACAGCCAGATCTCCTTGTTCTTGGCGTAGTGCTTCGAGATGAACTCCAGGCCGAGACGGAGCGCTCCAGTGCCAGACAGGGTCTGTTGGGAATGTTGAATATATCTAAGGGTTTGCCGATATGGCCCAGACATTAGGTTGTAAGATATTACATTTATATAGACTTTTATTTAAGCTCACTGTGCAATAATATATGGATGTTTATTAGGCTAATCTTTCATGTAAAGACCACATTTTTATTACTTAGTTTAGTTTCAATTTTGCATGTCTATTAAGTTTTGATGACAATACATTATTAAGGCAATAGCAAGCTAATCTGCTGGTAGGGACAGAAGTTGTCTGTAAATAACAGTAGAATGAATATTTTCAACAAAGAATAAATATTTCCAGACTGCTTATTGTATAAAATGGAGATCTATTGTCCTTGATTATGAAACATACCTGTACAGTGCAGTTGGTCTTCTCTTTGAAGATGGGGCTGTCTTCTCCAAAGGCCAGCTTAGCAACGGCATCCGTAAAAGAAGCTTCTCCACTAATAGGAGCATATTCGTGATTCAGGTTTTGGCCATGCAGGAGTTCTTCAGCCTGAATAGATTAAAAGTAAATATTTAAAAAAAAATGTATCTAAAAACCATGTTATTATGCATTGTGAAGCAACCCGTTGGACTCATAATATGGTTATGCTCCAATAGGTTCACTAATATGCTGTATGTGAATATAGGCCCTAGATATGTTTTTAACTTTTTACACACAAATTCACATCATGATACTTTTTAAAATGAAATAGACATAATTATACTTTTGGATGTGATTTATTACTATTCACATTATTTATTGTATAATCTTAAATTTAAAATTTTTTACCATTTTTTTATAAAAACTTACAAATATTGTATTACTATTGTCATTATATTATTATTTATACCAACCTGTCTAACACATGGTAGGACAAACGGTTTGCCCTCATCATCCCTATACGCGCCAACGCCCAGGTTGACTTTCTTAGGGCTTGTGTCCTTTTTGTAGGCCTCCGAGATGCCCAGGATCACATCAGGAGGTCCCATCTTGACATTGCTCCACCAAATGCTTGATAATAAAATAAACATACAACTATAACCCTTATTACAAGATACCGATAATGCAGTTTGTATTGCACTGTATAATATTGTTTTGTTCTATTGTTTAAGCATTTTCTAAGAGTGCACAGCTAAAGGTAACTTCTCTTTTCTCTAGTCTTTGATAACAACTCTCATTCTAAGTTAGACTAAAATAGGCTCTCAATAATGTGTCAGTTTCCACCAGCATGGCTGAATGGATTTGTACCATATAATTATAGTAAATAATTTAAACTCTCTATTTATTCATTAACATTTGTAGGTGGTTGATAAACATATCTGTATCAGTGTTGTAACTTGAAAGTCCCATCAAAAATTATTATTTATTTGTGAAGTGAAACCGAGCTTTATGTGGAACTAGTGGAAGTACTATGCTACCCTCAAGGAAACTTGTTCAAAGTAATGTTAGAATTCAAAACTGTAACATAATATTCGATGGAACAATAGATTATTCACTATACATATTTTGGCAATCTATTACGTAAATAACCATGAATAAATTAGTGTGTACCGGCGCATACCTGCTTGCCCTAAGCGTAGTGCAGCTGATGAGAGGTTCCACATTGCTTTTCAACACTTGCGTAGTTAACTTCTTTAGCGCTTGAGCCATGTTTATCACTGTTCAACACTGGTTATACGGCGAATATTTAAACAATTGTCGAAAAGCGACAGCCGGGTGCTGGTCGCGGCGGCGGCACGAGTTTTATATTTCTGTTGAAAATGTTAATTGATACGTGTGGGTTGGGTGGACCGGACCGCGGAAGTAGAAAAGGGAACTGATATTGAAGGAAGAATGTGGTCTAAAAGATATGGGAAATGGTGAATTGGTGCAATCTGGAAACTGTAACTACAAGGTTCACACACACTGAAAGACTAAAGACTGACCTCAGACCTGACTGACAGACACAAGCTAGACAAAAAATAAAAATAAAAATGACAAATAGAATTTGACATTGAATCTCTGGGAGTTTTTGAGTTACCAGATGAATCATATAAAATCCTGCGAATCTCTCATACGGGGTTTGAATGAATAGCACAAAAATGAGGTCCGAGTTCATCTGGGTCGATAACATCAAATCGACTAGGTAGTGTGTATCAATAATCCTATTAGTTAGTTTAATTCACCGTTGACGACAGTTTTTATATTTTATACGAAAACCGTCTATATTAATGACTGTGACATCTGTCAGATGGCATTTCATACTACATACCTAGGTACCTACTTATAAAGCCCAATGTGTGTATAAAATGAGACCCTCAAGACCTTGCACATAAACATGACAATAATTCACAAGTGCTACAGATTATATTTTGCTTATGTGCGTTGTTTGCAAATTTGTTTTATAATATTACCTACCTCAAAGTCCAAGATATACAAACCCACTTTGTTTTTTATATTTGTGTTTAATAATTAAACATGAAATAATATTAAATTAATTATTAAGGTTTTCAGCACCTTGGGAAAAATTATAACATGGCAGCATTTGTTTTAAACCGCCACGGTGTGAATGACGTTTTCGCCAATGTCAATGAAGGTCAACCACTGATAGTTTTTTTTATTTGACTTCGCACGGATTTGGCATTTAGTCATAATTTTTTTTTAATAATAGTATAAATAAAATAAAATAAACTAAACTAAAACTAACTTAAACTAAACCTTACAAATCTAACAAAAGAGGGTGTCCATGTGGCATGGTACCAAGAACACTGGCTGCATTACCTAAAATAAAGATAATATTTTTTATTTTTGCAATATTGGGGAACAAACGGTTAAACGGTTCTTATGAAATCTGGTACTTATATAGATAGTAAAATTTCGTAAAAGTATAGGTACCGGATGTTGCGGAATAATAGCGAACGCGAGTGAAACGACCGACGGGGCGCAGCTAGTTGTTAAATATAGCCAAATTATAAAATATCCATAGAAGAAATAAATACTACGTAAGATTTGTATCCTGCTTGCATTGAAGTACCTACACTACCACCAACGAAAATGGGAAAATAAAATAAGTATAGGTACCTAAAGAACACAAATAAATATTTATTGAACTTTAAAAATAAATAGGTCCTGCGACTAGTACCTATACTTACTCGTAGTACCTAGGTAAGCGAACCATAATTATTATGCATTTCATCATAAACAAAGAGAATACAAACGCTACGCTAATCATAAACATAGTAGGTATAGTTATACCTACCTATAGGTAATGCGCGCCTAAGAAGAATATACCTACCATTGACGTCACCCATGGTGATGGTGACTCGCCAGTACTACCTGGATACATTGGTAGGTTCCTACCATTACCCTATAATTATAGCTCATAGGTAGGTACAATTTAGAACTCATTGTCGCTGAGGACGGAGGTCCTCCCCGGCGCCGCGCTGGTCACTCTCAGCTCGCTCTCTGAAGAGCTGCCCAGGGAGTCACCGGCACCACCTTCCACTCCTGAGGAGATGAGTACACCCATAATATAAATATCCCCTGAGCTATGTGCCGAAATATTGACCTATTTGGTATATTTGTAAAAGTATTCAAATGCTAGGCTAGGAATATAAATAGTTGTGCCCCAACCTTCAATAAGGTCAGCGAAGTCATCGTCATCGGCGGGTGCGATGGTACGTGTTGCGGGGCGCGGCCGCGGTCGCGACCAGCGGGACGCGCCGTCGCCGCCGCCGCCGCCACCGCCGCTGCCTGAACAATGAGCAGAATACGTTACGATATTATTATATTCTATCTCACGCCTATGTGTATAATGTCGCCCACGGCCCATGTGATTGTCGTTGGGTTTACAAATTACTGGTGATGTTTTTACAACAACAATCAATTTGTTTGTTGTTGTTGATGTTATTTCGTTCTATTTTGTGTTGTTCTTTGTTTGTTGTTATGTTGTTGTCACATTGTGTAGGCTTACCTACCTAAACTAGGGTTTTCTCAGACACGCGACGCATTCAAACACGTGCATAGCTACCTGTTTTGGACGCGGCACTTATTGAATTTAAAGAATGGTTGTTCTGCTTCCAGGAATCACCAGTCTTCCTTGAATAGACAATAGACATAGTAGGAACAGGGGCAGCTCGAGCAGCCAGTGTCACGAGGAGTTGAATAGTCCACTGCTCGAGATATTGACACTGATTGTTCGACAATCAACTGGCCGAGCCGTTCGTAGAGCCGTACCGTATGGCTGCGGGTCAGAGAAGTCGGAGTCGGAGTGTGAGCCGTCCTCGTCTCGGATCTCGTCGAGCGAGTCTCGCGCCGCCGCCATGCTGCCGAACGCGCGCCGCGCCTCCACGCCGCTGCCTCCTAAACACAGCGATATTATTATTATACTTAGTAAGGCCATCATTTTCCACTTTAGGTTTACCAACCAAATTTGGTTTCTTAGACATGGGTTCTAAAGTCTCATTTATATGTAACTATAGATGTTTCTCTGGAAATAGTGCTCTTCAAACTGGAATACAGTAATATTAATGTTTGTATATTAGGTAGGTACCTACTATTATTTGATGAATGTTGGAAACGCGTGCTACTTCCTCAGACAAACTCTTGAAAATTAAGTGGCTCCTACTGCCTGAGATAGGCTAATTGTACAGTCAGGGAGGAAATGACACTAGTGTTCCATAGACTGGTCTATTTACCAGCAGTCTTTATCCTCAGCCGGGTCCGAGGCCGGGTGGCGGGACGCGGCTGCTTTACTTCGCTCAGGTCCTTGCCGTCGTCGCTTGAGTCTTCCTCTTCTGTGGAAATACCGATCTTCACTTTCTTTCCCATGTTATTAGGGGGAGTCGCGATTATAGTAAATTAAAGGTTTTGCCAGACTCCGAGACAATATTCAAAATTTTATTTTAATCTCACCAACAAAGAGTATTCTTCTCTTTACAAGACAAGAACTTTATAGAAGAAACATTACCAGAATTTCCTCTATGACCAGATCTTCTGAACTACACATAAATTATTATATTCATGTTAGAGATGATTCGCTAGTGAGGATGACGATCCACATATTGCGTGCAGTAGATCAAGAAGCTCACGACAATGATGATAGCTTATCGATTCGTAAGTACATGATTTGCCTTCACCCATCTCTGCATAAACCTAACGTGTTGCCTTTTGGGGACTCATCTTATCGCCCTGCTGTTATTGTCTACGCCATCTATGCATGGTATTTTCATTACATTTCAAAAATTTAATATCAATCTGCCTGCAAATAACATGACCCAAACCAGATTCGGAGAGTTTTCCCAGAACGTCTTCCGCTTCGTACTTAAGTATGAGCTGCATTATTGCAGCTTGTTGTTCCTCTGCTTCCTGAAACAGTATCAGACTACGATTTATGACATATTATTAAATATTATTGTTTTTATTGGATCTTGACAGGCAAGCAAAATTTCAACTCCTTCCCACACACTCAAAAATGTGAACAACGGGAACTGGACCAAAATGACTTGCTAGATTTGGCCCAAACAAACATCCGTACATAAACTAAGAACATGTAAACGAATGAACGCAGGCCGTCTACAATCTATATGGGTATGGGCAATGTGACGCTGACACAAACCTCAGCCTGAGTGCTCTCCAGCACACTGAGCTGGTGCTTGAGCGCCTCCACGCAACGGTATCGTAGCACGTACCGGTCCCACAGCACCTCTATCTCGCCCTCCAGAGCGCTCAGCTCACCCTGGTACGCCGGCCTGGATTAAGATAATATAAAACAATTATTTTTTTCGTCTCTTCCCCTTATTTTTCACACTCACTTTGGCTTGGAGGTCGGACCCGCCTATTCTAGAAACGTGTTCACAATTCATTAATGACCAGCCATGTGGTACAGTCAGCACTCAGCGCCCGGCTAATCTATCTTCGGTGCTCCAGCCAACGTGGCGTAGTACTCCGGTAGTTACACTCATTGCTACTTCGCATGTGCATATCTCACTTAATTTTCTGCACGGTGTGCAGTCTTTTCTCCGCGCGCTGCAGCTCCGCGCGGCGCCGCTCCAGCTTGGCGTCGAGCGCTGCCTCGCTGGCCGCCACGCTGTGGATCTGCTCGCGTCCGGCCGCCACGCGCGCCGCCGCCACCTCCAGTGCGCGCCGCAAACACGCCTCCATCGCAGACAAGTCCAGTGGCCGGGACAGCGCTTGCGAGCGGGTTTCCTACAGCACTCATCGGTTATTTATTATGCCTTTACGCCTATAAAGCAGTTAAAGTCGGTGCGATCAAGATCTAGAGATTAATCTACCGATGAATTCGGCTATAATATAATATAAACTGCCATTGAATTGGCTATGGCTATGAGGAAGATGCACCTAAGTTATAGTTAGCCTGTATTGGCCTGGAGTTAACGGATCAGATGTACGCGTATGAGTTTAATAAGTAAAGATTAGCAAACATGTGGAGCGCAGACATGGAACTGACCTTATTATCAGCTTCTTTAGCAAGGAGGTCGTAAAGAAAAGCGCCTTGAGCCGTGATATCAGTCGACAGCGCGCGAGCTTGCTTTATTTCACTGAGCTGAAAGAAATACCGAGTGCATTGTTCATTAATAGTTCAGGGAAGGTAGGTTGTTAATACATACAAGTATCGCTTGCGCGGAGAAACAGAAATAATTCGATGATTTATTATAGGTAATCCATTGACCAGTGACCTCACTACCGTAAACTTTTATCATAAGCCTATAATCGGCTACGGAAGTAGCTGAACATGTTACAAATTTCCAAACCAGACCAAGCCCTGTGCATTAAGCAATCCTCGAGTGAGGATGAGACCACCGCTCAGTAGTGGGCGACTGTTACTTGTTACGATGGGTGACTTGTTACGATAATGGTGATGATGCTGATAGTTCCTACCCTAGTGCTGACGTCGTAGCTGATGGCAGCGTCCTCGCGGCGTTCGGGTGGTGGAGCTTGCAGTGCATCCCTCAAAAAGGTCGCAACCTTAAGCAGCTCACGCACTGCCCACCCGTCAGCTCCATAAAGCTTCTTGCCGTTCAGCTTCAGGTTCGCTCTGGAATGCTACACACAGACGCATCTAAGAATATATACGCACTCAAGAGCGGATACTCTTCCCCATAGTATACCTCATCGGAATCGCGCCTCCAACCAGCTCACGCGCACAGCATGCGCTAGACAAACCATCGATAAACAATCTTCTTCGTGTGTATAGCAGTTACTATAGTTGTGTGCCTTTATGCTAGTGGTAGTGGGGCTCTTCTGTTTCTGTTTCTTTATGTTCTTTCTAAGTAGGCACTTACCCATAAGCAGGAAAATAAAAGACTGTCAAAACATTAATGGGGTAGGTAGTAGGTACCCTAACAATAGGTACCTGCTAAAGTTTCTACTGCATTGGTGTTCTGGGTAGTTCTGGTATGAAAGTATTTTAAGTAATGTAACCAACAAAATTATAGGGCAGACCTAGGTATAATAAATACTAATAATTAATTAGGCTATAGGGTAGGCCCTACATTATACTAAAAGTTTCTATAAATCACAAGTAGTTAGGTAGGTAAATCAAGAAACTCCAATTTCAAGTGCCCTTACAAAAAGCGCGATGGCTTGTGTAACGAGAGCCACACGATGCTCGGGCCCGCCGTGAGGCAGTTCCGCATCTAACTCCACACGCTTCGCCAACCACCGAAGACATTCCTCCATCAGCTCCCAGTTGGGTACCCTGAAGCTCTCCAGTGAAATCGGCCGAGGAAACCCGAGCACTCGCATTGCTTCGCTGAAATCTACAGAAAATTCAATTAAGCAGTCAAGTGGGTAGGTAATATGGTAGCAAGCACAGTAATTTATTGTGCTACCGACCGCCTCCTGTGCCACTCGAAATTTTATTGTTTCACAGCCTGCACTGCAGGTAGGTACTCTAGCAATGCAAGTAGGCCTACAGGTAGGTACCTACGTACTACTAGGTACCTATATGGAAATAAATAAATTTGGTAGGTACTAAATAACTTACTAAGTATTATAAGTAGGTACTTACTTCTCAAGTCTCTGTAGGACATTTTTTAGTAATAGGAACACCTTAGCACAAGAATAGGAATTAATTTTACGCGCCAATATAAATCTTATTTTAACGCCTCTAAAATATTATTTAGTTGCCAAGGATTGACAGGTATCTACAACAAACAAGTGTGTTGTTGTCACCTAGATTGTTGTGTTTGTGTTGCTATAACAACATTGAGAACCTGAAGAGTGAGTAAAGAGACCAAATACCTACAATGTAGTTCTGTTACGGAAAAGACTGAACACCCGAACACCATTTACCCTTATCATGCAAAGCCAAAACAATAAAACCCCTTAGGGCCTCCTCAAGTCCTCAACAAAACCATAGAGGAAATGAATACAACAAAACATGAAATGTCAAAATTATTATGACGTTTTTCTTTTCACAGGAAAAAGTGTCTGAACAGTGTTTATTTGTGAATTTTACTACCTACGTAAAATAGAATTATGGCTGCTGAAATCAAACCCGCACCCAGAACCCCAAACGACAGGTTTTCCACAACGAAAAAACCGGCGCTTCTGAATAAACTAGAGGGTTGCACCGACGACGTAAATGCCGCGGTGGTGATACCTGGCGAGGACGGTGTAATTAGCGTTTGCGATGATAAGTAAGCGAGATCACACACATATTTACCGTATTGTTGATAATAGTTTGTAAACATGACCCATTTTACTGAAAAAGTTATGTTAAAAATGTACCCTCAATATCCTGTCAAAATATGCAATTTGATGCTTTCTAACGTTTCTTTGTGCTTGTGCCAGTGGAAACTTGTTGACTATATTATGTAAATTTATTAGTATTAATAATATTAAATTGTAAATTTGTTTTTGTATATACCTTCCCTATGTATATTTTATTGTAAATTAACCAACCATTATACTTTATTATGTGTCTTTATCCATATGTAAATTACTAATATTTGTGATGTCCTCCTTACAGATAAATCATCTTGGTTCTAGTAATTCCGGTAGATTCTCCCTTTACAACACCGATCATATTCTTAGTACAGATCACCACCTCCAAAAGTTTATGATACTAGCATGAAACGGACACTGGCAGAATTGTGACAACTAGCCACAAAAGCCATAATCAAGAAGTCAAGTGCAGTACTACCGGTCCTTGTCGACAAAATGCAAAACTATAGAACTCGCGGAATACTGTAGTCTAATGATCTTATATGACTGCATATTGTGTTTTAAACTGTTGTTGACAATGTATATTTCTATTCCTCTAAAGCCCTACCATCAAGTAGAAACGTTTAAAATATATTATTTGATTTATGTTTGAAACATTCATAATATATACTTATTGTACTTTAGGACAGTCCGTGTGTGGTTGAAACGGGATTCGGGACAGTATTGGCCGAGTATCTGTCAGTACATGCCCTCGGGTTGCACGTCTATGTTCTACACGCCGGAGACACGACAACTCTTCATAGGGCAGGAAAATGGAACAGTCTCTGCCTTCACTCTTGCCCAAGATTGTAATAGGATAAACCCTGTGAGTATTTTTATGCCTGCGAGCAATCTTTTACTTATAAATTATTATGTCGCCTACATTTGGCCATGATGAGACAGATTACAAAGAAGCAAGCATTCATTCTAAAGTATTTTAATTCCTGTAACAAAGACTACAGAGACATTGTGTTTGCTGATAATATTTTCAATGTGATACAAGGTTAAATGCTCATTCAATGCTTTCTTACACAGTGCCTTATATTTCATGAACACAAAGAGTATTTCTTTGTAACACAATCAATAGAATTATCAACTTTAATTGTTGTTTTATACCAGAAGATTTAAAAGACAGAGATTGTGAGATTTATAAAGTTTATCAAAATCACTAATGGACTTGTCTAATGTCTAGTCAACCAATCACTAATGGACTTGTCTCGTCAATCAAAATGATTAATTATATAGTAAAGAATACATTTACAATATTGTGTCTTTATGATAGCTTCATGCCACTAACTACACACCCTTGTCTTGAATCCACTTCACCCATTAATGTACTGTTTTTCGAACTATGTCCCAGACTCGTGAGTACCTAGCGCATACAGCACGAGTTACCGCCGTCGTGTTCTCACTGAGCTGCGAATGGGTACTCTCAGTGAGTCGAGACAAGTTATTCTCGTATCACTGCAGCGAGACAGGCCGTCGGATTGGGGGTTATTCCTTCGAGGCCTGGTGTACTGCATTACAGTATCCTTTTAAAAACAAACTAGCTTTGTATGATGCTTTTTGAAATGCAACAATTTTCATAGTTATAATAATAAGCATCTATGCTGTAAGAACGAAAAATTATAAAAAAAATGTTGCAATGTATTATCCTAACCTATAAGTGGCTTTCATACTGTTTAATTTTCGGTACGTTAGAACTTAGCTAGCTAATGTATAGACTGTAGCCCCAGTACTCAGATGCTAACTATGATCACACAATAATATGCACAAACCTTTCAAATAGATACCTATAGGTGTTGTACGTGTAACGCGGGTGAAACCGCGGGGCGCCGCTAGTTCTATGATAAATGAAGATGTAATGACACAATAGGTGCACAATGTAAACATCTCAGGTAGGATAGATATGGGCATATATGAGGCATTTATGAAGTCATGCAGAACATAAACAACTGGAAACAGGTGACACTCTCACATATCAAGGCAACAATATGATGCAATGTCACCTAAGTATGATACAATGAAGGTACAAATGACTTGATTGGGTAGGTCTTCAAATATTATATTTGATGGTAAGGAATAAAAATAACAGTTAACAATAGGAAATTACAATATGATACTATTTCCTGAGCCAGTATCAGATTCGACTCTCAATCCAAATATGCATTTGTGGGTGACTACAGTGGGCAGATAACCATGCTGAAGTTAGATAATAATGCCGCCACTCTTGTCACTACACTTAAAGGTCACACCGGGTAAGTCGAGGATTTTTTCTAAACTAATTACACATACATGAGGTATTTTGTTGTATTGTAGGTATTTATGCAAATAGCAACTTCATGACTGAGGAGAGTTTATGAGAGACATGAAAATATTCAAAATTTCGTAACAATACTTGCCTAGCTGTAACGTAAATTGCTCGTTCTCTGAGATTTTAGTTTATAGTAAATTAATATTGAAAAGAAAAAATTGTCATAAATTGTCATGAAAAATCTTGCCATATGGTTTGAATTGAAACTCTAGCTACCATGCTTTACTATTTGTCCCATTTACATTCCCATTAATTGATTTCCGATGAAATAAAACAAAGACAAATGTCTGCACCAGCTTTATAAAGTTACATAATTATTCCAGGTCTGTACGAGTGCTGAACTGGGCTCCGATCCCGCAGCTTCTGTTCAGTGGCTCCTTTGACCAAACCATCATAGTTTGGGACATAGGAGGCCAAAAAGGAACCGCTTATGAGCTACAAGGACACAGGTAAAATCTGGAGTTGTTATAAAACGTAGACATAATTGGTCTATCGCATACCTCTGAAATACTACAGGCTCCAAGGATTATGGCCTAATCCTCCTCACCAAAGTGAGGTGTGATTCGTGCTCAGTATTGGGCGTGATGATGATAAACGTATAACAATTATCAACTGTAGAAGATCCCTATAGCCCTAACTCTGTGTTAAGCCAGTTGATTGTTTTGTGGTGTGTAAAAGTAAGCAAAAACTGAGTTTGAGGTTGTGATGAAGGAACACAGTTAAAGACCATGGAAGGCACTAAGGGGTCCACTTGGCTAGCTTCTTCCTAATTGTAACGATATTCTAAATTACAAACATTACTTCTATGAAGGTTTAAAAATTGCAATTTTATTTAAAACATGTTTTCTCAAATTGTCAGCTCTATTCAGCAGATTTTTCCGAATGCTAGCCGAGGGTCCAGGCATACTCTCTTTATATGCAATGTCTTTTTTTTTTTTTAATGTCTATTCTTTAAACATTGCCTTGGACGTAACCTCTAGATTTTAGACCATGTTCGCTTGGTACTCAGATGACTGGGAAGGGCCCTCTCAAAAGAAATGTATAACCAACCCTATTCCAGCAACAAAGTGACCGGTCTGTGGTACGTCGGCGGCTGCTCGCGGCTGGTGTCGGCGGGCGAGGACGGCGCGCTGGGCGTGTGGGAGATGGGCGTGCGGCGCCGCGAGACGCCGGCGTGGAAGGAGGCCGACCTGTGCCAGCTGTGCCGCGCGCCGTTCATCTGGAACGTCAGGGCGATGATGGAGAAAAAACAACTAGGTAAATATTATGCACACTTCTTTTTAAAAACCTTAAATCGTCCACTAAAATGTAAATTGAAAAAAAACTAAACAGTTACGTCCTACGGTTTCTTCGCTTCTTAAATAATCAATCAAACATCATCTCTTTGTATTGTGTGTATATCTACGTCGCTCTCTTTGGAGTCCACTCCCGTGGCGTCGGAATATATTATAGCTCTTTCCCTCGACATCATAATTATCTTCCTTCTCTTGTAACGAAACGCTAAACGCAACCACATAATATGAAGTCACTATCAATTCTCGTTCTCTTATAGATACGACTCACGACGCGTTTCGCGTAGTGGCTGAGGAATCGGACTGCCGCGTTTGGTGTCGCGGGTTCGATTCCCGCCCGAAACAAATATTTGTTTGATACACAAATATTTGTTTCTGGTCTGGGTGCTATGTGTATGTGAACGACACAGGAGAAAAAAAAAAACAGAACAAAAACAGAAAAGAAGTCTAAGTTGCAAAGTGTATGTAAGAATACTGATCTCGCGGACTCAGTTTGGAGAGGGCTCAGTTGACGTACGAGCCTGCCGCTGTAAGGTAATGTTTCCCGGCAGGGCTCCGGCAGCACCACTGCCGCTGGTGCGGCGCGGCGGCGTGCGCGGCGTGCTCCCCGCACCGCCTGCCGCTGCCGGTGATGGGCTTCGAGTTCCCGCAGCGCGTCTGCACGGCTTGCTACGACACGCTGCGCCACGAGCCGTGAGTACCCCTCGCTGCCGCACGACTGTCCTCACTGTTACGAGTGAAACCTACGACGCTCCAACTCAAATCAAATACTTTTGCATGCTATACATACCACTGGAGCAGCCTATATAGGATTCTGTAGTAAACATTTTTAGTGTGTTTAGTTACACCGTTTAGAAGTGAATAACTGCAGGACCGATTTTTATTATTATTTAATTTGTCGAATAGACAAATAGCAGACCTATTAAAACATGAGAAAAACCACGAAACAATTGACAATAATTGATTCTCTCACACAATTTGTGCAAGGAACGGCTCGACAGGGCTTCTGTCTAGTCAGCTACCATAGCCTAAACTATCAAGCTACGGTCGGCATACGACACAAAATGACACTGAGTATGACCGTTCCAGCCGGGAGTCGCTCGCGTCGTTCCACGACATGAAGCACGCCGTGGCGTCGCTGTTCATCGACGAGGCCACGGGCCGCATGTGCACGGCGGGCCGCGACCGCGTCATCAAGGTGTGGGACGTCAGCGTGCTGCTGGCGCCCGCGCCCGTCGCCGGCGCCAGCGACCAGTGAGCCGGCCCGGCGACCGGGGAGCCGTGCCGGCCACCGGGGACCCGTGCCGGCGACCGGTGAACCCGTGCCGGCGACCAGTGAACCCGTGCCGGCGACCAGTAAACCATGTCGGCGACCAGTCAGCTCGTGTCGGCGACGGGTGAACCCGCGCCTGCCCACTTCCACTCGCACACGACGCCGGGCCGTAGCACGACGCGCTTCTAGTGTAGGTGATACACGGGTCTGTTGTAGCACTGGTAGTGATACACCGGTCTCTTGTATCATTGGTAGTGATACACCGGTCTCTTGTAACATTGATAGTGATGCATGGGTCACTTTTAACATTGGTCGTGATACATGTGTCTATTGTAACATACGTCGTGCGTGATACTTGGATTTTCTTACATAATTTACCGTGTTTCACATCCTTCTGTCCTAGCTCGTTAATATCCTAATGTTACAAGAAGGATGTTAGTGAGCTAGGACAGTAGAATTACATGGGTCTCTTGTAACATTGTGTATATGTGTATTATGTAATTATGAGCTCATGTATCACATCTTCAGTGCTAACTTTTTAATATCGTACTTGAACACGATGTTAGGTTGTTTGTAATGCGACTTGTTTGTATCCATAGGTCGTGCTCATGATACATATATTAGTCTCTTGTAGCTACGTCGTAAACGAAGGTTTATTATAACATTTTTTTTACCATGTATCAAATGGGTCTAAATCGTGTGGTCTGTCGAATAAGCTGTCTCACGGCGGATAGTTTATGAATAGCTGCTAGGACCGGACCCGAGATAATATTATGTATCTAATGCGTATTTTTTTAAACTCTGTTAAATATTATCTGGTGTGGTATATTCTAAATCGATAGATTAATTTATCGTTGATTTATAAAATCTCTAATCGTTGTTTTTTCCAAATTGCTGGTCCAACGAAATGTTTTACAACACTTTGCTGTGTCGTAAAGTAAGACTGAACATTATCTATTCCATGGAAACTAAAAAAAAGAGTAAAGCGTTATTTTTTGAATAATTACATCAACATTTTGAAAAATTGGATTTGTCTCTCGATATTTTTGTTCTGATAAAGCTTGTGGATTGAAATCTCTGACATTGTCAATTATTTCTATTCATAAACGACACCTTATATAATTATCTATCTATACGTTTTTAGATTTGTTAAAATTTTCATGGACAACGATTTCTATTTCCAAGTTAGATTGTTAGCGCATGTTTATGGCAAAATGTATTTACGTATGACTGATAAGAGTATATATAACTTACCCCCGGTTTCTAGAACGCTAGTTGGCTTTAACAGTAGATTAAAACTATCGTTGTCTCTATCTAACACTAAACAAATGACAAGGATGGCAATAGAATTAATCTGTTGTCAACGTTGACTGACGTTTCAGAAACTGGGGGTTAGTCGTTGTGTTCATGGTGTATCTAGTAAGAGTTTGTTCTATATAGGCGACGGAAACTTAGGCAATGCCAAAGGTTAAGTCAAGAATCTGTAGGTAGAGGTACTTGTATATTGCGTAGGTACTTGTATCGAAGTCAACTTGTATATAATTGCTTGAGATATTAAGAAGAGCTAAAGAGTTTGAACGTCTAAGATTTGCCGACACTCGACACTCATCCACATGAATTAAAACCTAACATCCTGAGAATTAGAGCAAGTTTTGGCGGAGCAAAACATGAGAGAAGATTTTGAACGTCTTTTTAGTGCTTCGTGTAAGTGTTACGATAGAAAGTTTAACCGAACGTATGTGACGTGACGTCACGTCACATACGTTCGGTATGTGATTATTGACGAATACTTTAAGGCTATTTATACATTTGAGCCCATACACATTATACTCCCCTACCTTCTAATTCTATAACCATTATTAGTTATTTTATAAAGTTATGTCATTTGAAATTTCGCGTCAGTGAGAAGAGAGAATATTTAGCTAGGTATAGAAGAGTAAAGTGTTCTTGTTATGAATTAGGGGGCATTGTGTGATAAAATTCAGAAAAGTGTTGAGTGCTCAAACAGTATAGAATATGCACTAGGCAGGCTATGTTAGCCAACCCCACACTAGCCCGGGGCTAAGTGAGCTTGGAAAATGGGCCTTAATGCGACGCATTAAGATGTCTCGTCTATGGAAAAAATGTCTAGCCATAGCCTTAAAGTATTGATCGAAGTAGAAATTGTCTATAGATATTTTATATTATAGTCTTTGCGCTGGAAGCTCAATAATTATTCGAGCCTTTCACGAGTCAGTTATTTGTTATTTATATTAGAGATATATTTAGTGTAACTAAATTTTATTTCATTTTAGCACCTTTAACTACTTTTATAGCAAGTTTTAGTTACGATTAGTGGTGGCTTAATGGTATGCTTTGAAAATGCACTGTTTGAAAGTTTTGCTTTGTAGCCATATTTGTCGTTTTGTAAAAAATATTGTGTCTTAATATATTTCTACTTGTGTAAATGGATTCTATGGGACAATAAATTATGTATATAAAAATACATCAGATACATACTTTTAAGCTTATGATATGTTTGTCCTTAATTTAATTGCAACTTTCGGTTAGAAAGAGCTCGCAACAAACTATGTAATGCAAGGTGCTGATTTTAAAATTAAATTTGGATCTTAATTTAACTCGTGTAAAGCTGTGTTTTCGCTGTTTGTATAATATATTTAAGCATGCGAACATTCAATCGTATCGTGAAAATAGCGTTTCTTCAGCCACACATTGTTAAATTCAGACACATTTGCTCAGAACACATGTACGCACGTTCGACGCAGTAAAAACGCAGCTTTATCCGACCAAAGAGTAAAACAAAGTATGTCCGTTTATTACTGCTAACTTAGCAAAAGCAACATAATAAAGGAACTTATTTGAATTTTATTCGTCGCACCCGCTATGTTCAACCTTATTATTGGCGGCATAAGGTCCCAGTTCAGAATTTAGTTGATCTGTCTTATACTACACTCTGTTTCGGTGTGGATCAATTGGTTATTGTAATTTTTTGTATAGAAATCATAAAAAAAAATGTAAATGTATACTGAGGGTAGTGCTCATAATTCTGAAAACCGTGACAGTCAGTTTATTGAATAGAATAGAAGGGCGGCCATGCTTTTTTGTTTTGCCTTGAAATAAAACAAATGATCAAGTATTTTCATGATGATTTTACTGTACGAATACTGGTTAGCTTGGCTAAAAAGTCAGTTGGTACTTAACGAATTTCGCAACAAAGAACTTATATAGGACCTTATAAGGTTGGTGAAGCAACTATAGTCTATCTTTGTTACACTATTGGAAATTGTAATGGGTTCAATAGAGATGCAACGATGTAAGACGATGCCGTATTTTATCCGTTTCACAAATTTATAGTGTAGTGGTTCAAAAAGTTTTGAATACTAAACTACTCGTCAGTGTTTTGTTACATAAATTCAGAGCGTTCTTATTGAATTTGAACTTTATGTATATGAGGACAAGCGGCATCTGACTACGCGATTCTATTTAGATCCTTAGAAAAAAAAACATTTGTCACTAATTTTATAGCGTATTCCTTTATAGGTTCGCACTGTTCAATCAAACTAGGCATTCGTTATTATACGCGCTATGTATGTATAGTTGTATACTGCCCTCCATTCTATACAATTATTGACTCTACTGTACATAAAACTAATGTTACTAAATGCACATTTAAATGTCTACTTAGTGGTTGCTTTTAGTACTAACCTATATTATATTGCCAAACAAATGAATTGAGATGTGTACTATATAATGTTATGGTAAATCATTATTATTTCAAGACTTTAACGCATACGAAGGTGAACATTAGGTATGTATAATGTTTTGTTTTTAATTGCTAAGTGTTTAGTTTGCACCAAGTTGTTAAATATAAATTCTTTTAAAACGCGCCCATATTTGCAATCGTTTTCAAAGTTTAACATTGATACTGATAACAGATGTTGTGTGTCCCGTCACGAGTACACGTTGCGGGATGACGTCATAAGCTACCATAATTATGTCGTTTGAAAATGCACACCCTATATTCTGCAACCACAGTCTTTGTTACGGCGCATGGATCTATGATGATGCACATGTGCAGAGAATGTTGCAAAGTATACCTATTCACAAAAGTTTGGAAACATTTGTTCCCATCATCTGAAATGAATTGAAATAATTACACAAAATATCACCTATTCAAAGTATGCAGCTCACAGCCAATGGCATTGCTATAATTGATTACCTATGTTAAATAACTCATTTTTAAGCCTTCCTGAACAAATGTGGGTGCGTTTGTTATTGCGTTATAATCTTAAAAGAAATTATTCGTTTTGTATTTTAAATAGCTTAATAAAAGTAACTTTATAGTTTTAAACATAACTTGTTTATTATCGTATCTTAAATAGGTATGTTCTATTTAATCGGCGTAAAATATATCTATGTAATAAATAAATTAACTATTCTTTTACATCATTTAGAGTTCTTTTATTTTATGTGAGGCATCACGTCGTTCGTGAAGTAATACTGTAAGCGTAATATCATAGTCTTCGTGTGGTCACTGCACATGGGACTCCTTCGTCGGAGGGCAGACTCCCGGCGGGGCCCCACTACACTAGAGTATTCAGGTACATATGGCACTGTCCCCGCTCACCCCGGGCACGTGTACTGTCCGCGCTGCACGCACACCTGCCCGTTGAAGGCCTCTCCCTGCGGGCACGCCAGCGCCGTGCGCTCGCCCGACACGCAGAAGTAGTACCGCGCACAGTCCGTGCCCGCCTGCACGAAGAACCCGTCGCGCTCGCAGCGCCGGCCCTCCTCCGCGCCCGCGCGCCGCGCGCCGCCGCACTCGTGCTGGCCCGCCTCCACGCACGCCTGCCCGTCGAAGATCTTCCCGCCGAGGCACGAGAGCGTCGCGAGCCTGTCGCCGCCCTCGCAGTAGTAGTACCTGGGGACGGAACGTCGCGCGGTCAGTGCGCCGCCGAGCTCCGCATCCGGCGCGGGGACGGCGACGCGACTCACCTGCGGCAGCCGGACGCGAGCTCGGCGTGGTAACCGTCGGCGCGGCCCTCGCACGAGCGGTCCTCGCGGCACAGGTCGGCGCGGCGCGCCACGCACGCCTCGCCGTCGAAGGCGCGGCCCGGCGGGCACGCGTACACCGCCTTCTCTCCGTTGGCGCACGCGTAGTAGCCGCGGCAGCCGGCGTCGGCGCCGCGGTAGCGGCCGTCCGGGCGCCCGTAGCACGAGTCCCGCTCCAGGCTCGGGCACAGGTACGCCTGCGCGGGGGAGCAGCGCGCGCCGTCGTACACCGCGCCCGCCGGGCACGCCAGCGACGTGCGCAGCGCGCCGTCGCAGTGGAAGTAGCGCGTGCAGTTGGACTCGAGGTCCTGGTAGGTGCCGCTCGGCAGCCCCTCGCACTCGGCGGCGCGCTCGGGCCCGGCGCACGGGAAGCGCGCGGCGGGAACGCACGCGATCCCGTCGAAGGCGCGACCGGCGGGGCAGTCGCCGCGCCCCACGACGCGCTCGCGCCTACACTCGAACCACGCGCCGCAGCCGCGCCAGTCGCGGTGCGGCCCGTCGGCGCGATTGAAGCACGGGCTGCGGGCCGGCGGCGGGCACGCGGCCCGGCCGGCGGGCTCGCAGCCGCCGTGCGCGAACAGCAGTCCCGGGTCGCACACGCCGCGCCGGATCACGCGCCGCGCTTCGCACACGAAGTACTCGCGGCAGCCGGCGGCGCGGTCCGCGTACGCGCCGTCGGCGGCGTTCTGGCACAGCGACGAGCACGCCTCGTCCGAGCAGAAGTCGGCGTCGCCGGCCGGCAGCGCGGCCGTGCCGGTGCGCGGCGGCGGGCACGGGCCGGCGCACGTGGCGCCGCGGCACGGGCGCACGGCGACCGACTCGCCCGCGCGGCACACGAGCGCGCGCCGGCACTCGTGGGACGCGTCCGCGTATTCTCCGTCGACGAGGCCGGCGCACACGGGCTCGTAGCACGTGCCGGCGCCTCGCGCGCACGCCTGCAGCTCGAAGTCGAACCAGGAGCCGGCGGGGCAGGCGCGGTCCACGGCCGTGCCGTTGTCGCAGCGGTAGTAGTGGCGGCACGCCGTGCCGGGCGTGGCGTAAGCGAGCGTGTCGCGCGGAGCGCACTCGCGGCGCACGCAGGGCCGACGGCGAGGCACGCAGGCTCCGGCGACCTCGCTGAATACGCGTCCTTCGGGGCACGCGTAGCGCCCGTTCACGGCGCCACCGGAGCACCGTACATATTCGCGGCACTCCCGCTCGTAGTCAGCGTACAGTCCGTCCCTGTTGCATTGCGTACTCGCATCGGCTGAAAAATACACCACGGTTTTGGTATGGCTCAGCGAACTCTGCGCGCGAAATATTCCTTTTACGCGAAATAGGTATATCTGTAGTAATGAAATACTAGGAATGAGTCGATACTCTAAAAAAATGAATGATCTTTGAATCGAAACAGACCGACTTGGATCTAATTTATTTAAACCGGTATTTGATGAGAAAAAAATTGATGTTGTTAACTATTGAAACTCACTGAATATTTGCGAGCCGATAGCGATCGCGAGTATAGCGAGGTGCGCGGGCGCACAGCTGGAGGCAGGCGCGCGCGCAGACATGTCGGCTGCGACTGGCGGCGCGGGCGTCGCGCTGTATGACGCGGCGCGCGGGTTCCTTGACATTCGCACGTCCCCGCGTAACCTGATCCCTGCCGCGGCCCGGATGCAGCCTCCGACCTAGGAATCTATAGACACGCCTCGTTTGTCCAGCGCCTCCTGCTCGAGTGAAAACGATCGCAGCGGAGTCGGTCGCCGGCCGTGAACTTTGTCTCCTTACGTAACGCCGATGAAAAATATTCTGTTATTATGCAAGAAAATTGATATTGCTGCAGCGGACTCGTTTGGCTTCGCTGGTCACCTAAAAGTCAAAAAGATAAAAATCAAAGTAAAATTTGCCACCGGAGGGGTTTCGTGTATATTTAAACCCTGTGCACATCTGGCAGACGAAAGATACATTATCTTGATTTTATTTTTTCCCTAGAAGAGCATGATTACTATTCCACCACCGACCGCCGTACCGAGCCGTGGGAAACCGCTACAAAAAATTAATAAAAAACAAACAGATCGTGTCGAAGCGCAACAAATACTCGGTACTGAGCCGGAATCTCCGAGAATCCACGTAGGTAAGTAGGTACATCGGAATGAACGTCTATTGACTTCGCATCGATCGGTTAACATCAATATAGTAGGTAGGTAGTTACCAACCAATTCCTCTGGCATTGACCGAGCTTCTGACGGCTGTTTCATCTATTTCTCGAGCTTATCTTAGCCTGCAGTTTGTGGTGACGTTATAATAATAATTATAACCTCTCGACGACATCCGCATTTCAACTGGTACAAGCCAGTAGTGTGCTAATGATGTTGACATTAAGACTGTTGAAATAACATTAGCAGAGGCAATGACGCTAGCAGGAATGTGCGGAATGCAGGAATAAATGACAGCCAAGCCACCCTGAGGCCGTCTGCTGCGGGGGACGATAATCGGCATTCCCTAGAGCCTTAAAAGTTAAAAAGTGGCATCGGTATACTGTAATAATGGAGCCCCAATTATAAAAATCAAGATCTCACATTGCCTGGCTGACGGACCTAAGGCAACAATGCGATCGGTGCAAAACATTCGAAGCAGGATGTCTTCGTCACGTGCGGAACATTTGCCATTTTACGAACTCCGCGACGGCATACGCTAGCTCGCGGGCAGATTAATCAGGACTTTACTACGATACGATACCACACTGTTGTGCGGTTTGTACTGTAGTAATCGATTGCCTTTCGATCGTTATCTAGTCAGGCAACAATTACAATAAACATAGCCTCGAGGTTAGTTCCGCATCCACGCTCGGTCTTCGTTTGGCGTTTGACCGACTCGACATGTGTGTTATTTCGCTATCTACTCTTATATCTTTTATTTAATTAATTAGGTATTCGTATGGCTGCTTGATAAAGCTTGTGAGTGCTTTTGGCTCAACAATATATTCATATAAAATCGGTTAGTCGGTGACAAAAGTAGTTGAACATGCCCAAACTGAAATGTACTTTCGTACCTACATTACGTACCTACCTCTTCACACTCAAACGGGTGGACCAATTTAGATGAAATTTGCTAAGGATATAGCTAACATGCTAATTTTTATTCCGATAACAGCGGGTAGCACCGCGGAGTGTAGCTAGTCTATTTCTATTTTGGGAAGAATGATTCAATTAAATAACAGGCAATTATTTTTACGTGCGTCAATGCTTGCGGTTTTTTCTTAATTTCCATCACAGCCTGCCATTGCGAGCAAACGAGTGCGGAATCATCATAGATGGGAAAGCCCAAAAAAGTTGCGATCAATAATACCTAATTAGTATATACGCTAGCGCTGGTGGACGTTGGTACCTTGATTAGAGCATTTGCACCAAGTTCTAAAGTTCTTTGTAAGTAGGTATATTACGCATCGCCATCGCCCGATAGGCAAAGGTCAAGAAAACGTGATTGAAAAACGCTACACCTGAGAAAAATCGCGGTCACTCGCCATTCAATGGGCTATGTTAATGGATTGTGACTACGTTTTTATTATGTAAGCCATGAGCGGAGTGTTTGTTTTTAACATTGTTGACGTTTTGCGTTACGAGGTCCTGATTGATTTATTGTGGAAATCGTCTTGGAGGAATTAAATCAAGATAAAATATTTATTAAATCAGCGGATGCGTTCCGCGGCGCTTGCAGAAGAAAGGGATTTAGCTAGCACGGAACAAGGACTAAATAAAATAGTAGGTATATAATAATTAATTAATTAGTGTGTGATTAATAATTCAGACTGTAACTGTCACACTGCTGGGCAAAGGCCTCTAAATATACATACTATGTAGTAATCTAAACTCACTAGACCAATGGTTTAAAGTAAATCAATATTGTTCTTTAACTATTAATTAGTATCTGCAATGTATGACTATCTTATAAAGTTTATTTCCCACAACTTCATTGCTTTTAAAATAGGTAGGTATTTACCCTACACCTACACCTACCTACTCAACCATTTTTTTCAGTCTGTCCTTAGACGTTGACCCATATCAAATCGTGGTCAGTGACTTCACGATTAAAAAGTTGAATAAACAACGAAGCTCGAGTGTTAAACAAATATCTAAATTAGTTGGTTGATATCAGTAGCTTCGGGATTTCCAAGCTCGGGAAAACCTATGTTGTTAAGTACTTGGTAAAGACGAGTACCTACTTAAACTTGTAAAAAAGGGAGAGGAATAAGTACCAACGGATGTGCCTGTGGATTTCAATAATACCTACAATGGACCGACTGTGACCTGCTTAGTGTCAGATAATATTATATCCTACTACAAATCAATCAGTGACTAAAATAGACCTGCCCAATTTCAGAACTAACAAGTTTTGATAAGATGCCTTGCATTTATTATCTGCATGCTATGTTTGCTTACAGCGAAATATCGATGGCACTATGTACTCGTAAGTATACCTACGTATTCAGTAGGTTCCGGAATTGCTCAGGAGGGATAGAGCTGTTTTTTTTGGAAGGTGCGAATCATTTATGCACGCCGCGATTCTACCGCGATTCAAAATAAATGCAGTGATTCAAAAAAGGGGTTCTATGGTTTCTTAGCCAAATTATTCTTCATTCTCCGTGTCAATGTGAAATCGTGCTTATTTTACTGCTTACCTGTTTGTACCTAGCAGGTGGTACAAATAAATACACAGTCGTTTTGTAATCAAGTAGGTATATACTCGTATACCCGACGATATTATTTAAAAATAACTTTTAATATCCAGATAAACTATATACAAATATGAGAATAAATAGGCGGCTCAGAATTTTTAATTTATTTAAATTATTGCGACATTCTTCGACTGCCGACTGGAATATTAATTTTAAATAATAGTGGTAACCTTAGAACATCCTGTTTCAATAACCGATCTCTTAGATAAATATGGGAGCAATTTTATGAGGCCATTTAAGATTATAGCGCGTGTAAAAATTTTTCACCATGCGTAGAAATTTTTAATATAAATCTTCCTATTTACTAACATTTTGAATTTAGATTTTAATAATCGTAGCTAAATATACCTATATGTATGAGCATAGAAAACGTCCATAAGTAAGTATACGTTATTTTGATGTTGTAGGTTTGACGATGTGACCTACGCAAATATGACGTCAAATCTACACGCCGGAACCTGGCTGTAAAGTTCAAAAATGTCAATTTATCAACTTACTTCAGAAATAGATTAACTTTTTCAATGTAGACATTACTAGGCATGCAACTTGTTAGATAACTTGCGTAAGATTATGTATACCTACTTGTTAGAAGTTAAATGATATCCTGTTGTTAATTACACTTGGTTTGTTGCTGTACGATTATTTTATTTACGCAGGTAAATATAATATCGATTCGGTTTAATTTATCCCGAAAATTTACAACAAGGTTTGATAAGGCCTATACCGGATATAGGTACGATAACAATTATTGCCGCGTCATTGTCGACGCATTTCCTCGGGACTAAGCAAAAACCCTCTCTTCTCATTGGGTTTCCAGAACCCGGTCACGGACCCCTGATACATACTACACTCGGCATGTACGTCCATCTGTCCATAGTAGTCATTTTAATCGGACAGTGTTGCGATCGGTTCTAGGCCACAATTTTTAAATAAATAAAAATCTAAATGTTATCCTTTACTGTGTTAGATATGTACATTGTACTACCGACCGATATACTTGCCTATGTTATGTACTTATACATAAGTCTTCCTAAGTAAATATAGATTACTGAGCCTGAAATAATTAACATCACGTGTGTAGATAGGGTTTGATCATATTACAAACTTATCTTGATTTAAAATGAATTAAACCTAAAACTTATAAATGTAAAGAAATTGGGTGTCTATGTAGCATGGTGCCAAGTACACTGGCTTCATATCGTTACTGAATAGCAATAGCTATTTTCTGTGCGGGATAATAAAGCCAGCACTCGTGTCACCAAATTAAGTCGACATTTTCAAAACAAATTAACCATCGTCGTCAACGGTAACTCAATACAATCGGAGATGAATCTACGAGTTCGGCTGGCCAGCACAATAACATCAACATCAGCTCCAATACGGGTTAAATACTCAAGTAAAAACCTTCAAGGTCTATGAAATATTGTGGCATTTGACTAGACTAAAAGATCGCCTATTAGACGCGCGAGCACTGATAGTGCGGGACGATAGTCCATCAATCCTTCATCATCGTCATCATCATCATCATCAGCCTGAAGACGTCCACTGCTGAACATAGGACTCTTCCTTAGACCGCCACACCGAACGACAATTTGCCATTTGCATCCACCGGTTGCCTGCGTCTTTGATGTTGTCGGCCCATCTAGTGGGATCAATCCTCCACGCGGTAAATAATGCAATTTAAAGTAAATTAAACCGAACATAATCATGGTTTAGCTAAGAAGAAATGTTATATAAAAAAAAACTTGGTTCACAATGAAAAGACCCAAAAGATTTTTTAATAAATGGTCCGGCGCTTTGTCCCGTACGATCTGCAGCATCCGTTTACTCAATGAAAATATATTTTTAGCTTCAGTCAATGTTGTAGAATCAAAGCTGAGTCACAACTTTCTGAGCCCGACGGTTCCGAGGGTGAGAAGCGGACATGACGAAGTCGTCAGAGCACCATTAAGGTTCAAATAACAACAATAAAGTTGCCTCATGTGTTGTGCACCGCATCGTAGTAGGTAGTATCATCGTCGGATAATATTGGATATTTTACTCGTTTTATCATAATTAGAAGCTCACTGCTAGCCGGAACTAGATCGACGCAAACAGTAGTAAAGGTGTGTGTACATTTTAAATTGTATTTGAAAAGCGTGGTTTCATTTCAGCCTGTACTGTCCCACTGCTGGATAAACGCCTCCCCTCACTTTCGTGAGGAGGTTTATGTTATCATAATCCACCACGGGGCCTATTCCGGATTGGTGGATAACATGACTACGAAATAATTCTCGGGCATGTTGGTTTCCTCGCGATGTTTTCCTTCACCGAAAAACTAGTGACAATTACTTACCTAACTAATAATAATATGTTTTATGAGAAACACATTGGCACGTGCCCGAATTAGGATTTGAATTTGTCACCTCCTGCTTTGGCTGGCGGACGTTCGCCCACTAGGTTACCACCGCTTTTTCGGTATACTACTTGTGGTATACTTGTAACGAATTAACACGATGCTTTTTAATCGATTTTGAGCAATGATATCGATACGGCACACAAGTATAAAAATGTCGTATGAAATACTTAAATCTACTTCGTACGGTCTATTAACTTCCTTAGTAAAGTTATGCACTTATCGTAGCTTTACGTGCCAAGTCATTGTTAGCTAAACACACGACTGGTCTTGACACAGTGCGGTGTGGCCTCAGCCGATATTTGCCGCAAGTCGAAACCTCATCGGTCCATTTATTACTGCATCCATTTGCATAATGCGGTTTTTTATCATTTTTATTTTCGTGACTAATCCGATCAGCACCTGTGCTTAATATTAGATATTTTGTTGATGACCTTTTGCTAAACTACAACTGTTGTTACTAGCGTGGGCTCGCGACTGCGCTCGGTGGGATTCGTTTTTATAAGCATTTTAAAGTGGATATTATTATTATGTATACCTACAGTAAATTGTCAGTAACTGTTTTTTTTTAATTTTAATTGATGGAAGGAGGTACCAATTCAAAATTTATTTTAATCTCTGTAGTGACTTAGGTTGTGGCTAGGCTAAGAGTGAAATTAAAGCGATCTACGCATACCTACCATTCACAGTTTCCGTGTGAGATTGTGACGTGCCGTTTTCATTCATTTAAATCCAAATTATTTTTTGTTTTGTAGACTGTGGTGGTAAAACAATATATGCGAGCAAAATCAAATTGACACTAATCTCTCAAATGTCCACTTAGATAATATTTGTATGTAAAGTACTTGTAAGTAAGAAGTACCTATACGTTTGTTATACATAATATGCTACCGATTAAATTAATTTCGAACAAGATTCGACAGGTGTATGGTTGTTCTAAATGTAACCGGTTAAGTTCTTTCAACTTTTACGTTAGGTATATTACTATTGCTATTTTTGTTACGAAATATTATTAATTAATAAAAAAAACTTAATTTGCACAGCGTTCATAATAATTTTAGGCTCGAGTAAATTACGCAAGCTTCATAACTGTACGTACAAGCCTAATATATATTATTATAAATAAGTATACATACGAGTATAACAAAGACAATTGTGTCCGTACGTGAGCCCGCGCTTTACTTCCGTCTCATCGCACCTCACCTGATGATGCAGAGTAGCCTAGAAAATACCCTGGCTAAACTTATTTATTATTTATTCACAACTTTAAATGTTAACAATCTCCGTACCTAACTTTTAACCGAACTACGAGTATCATTAACTAATACAATTTCCGTGCTGAATTTCTCAAAAAAGATTTATAATCGAATTCAGAATCATAATCAAGTATCAGAATATTTTTTATTGTATAAATTGTGTAAGTATATAAGTTGTAGGTACACAATTTTTTGTTGTTAGGGTTATGTGCAAAGTTGTTGTGCAAAGGAACTATGCTTGAGAATCATGGTGGTGGCCTGAGCGCTCATTGAAATGTACCTATCTACATAATTGTGTTATATAAAGTAATTACTCTATTACGTTTTTAGTTATTAGACAATACCTATAGGCAAAATAGAGAGAGAGATTACACGATGAATATGATGATCTTACTTTACTTTGTTCTAAAATGTTAGACATTCCATATAGGTAGGTATTCATCGCAAATTCTTCCTATTAGTTTTGAGTGACGGCAAAGTAGAACTTGTCCCTATATACCTAAATATATAATACTAAACGATAACCATTATTAAATGTAAATGATGTGCACATATAAATATTATTCAAATGAAGTACGTTCTCCAAAGTTCCGTTTTGATTACAATATTAAAATAATTCACATGACCTCAAGTCACGGACTCCGGAGACGCTAAATTTTGATTTGACTATTTAGTTTCAATATATAAAAACTATACCGGTTTCGTAATATGTCTACACATGAGCTATAAATTACTAATTTATAGTCAAAGTCAATGTTTACATATGTAACGAAGATATTTGTGTAAAATACCTATTTAAGTGGTACCTAATTGTCTGCCGAGTCTCGCTGTGTCCTGTTCGTTATTTTTAATCTGTATATTAAAAATATAATGTATAATCTAATAATAATATATTTTCTTTTGACCGTAACGGCATTACTAAAGAACGCAGTGCGATTAAAAAAGTGAATGGAACTTGTAAAATAATAAACGTAAGGGAACACATAAAACAAGAATGATTATATGAATAGCGTTTCAAAACTATAAGGGGTAATTTTTTTTTTCAGATAATCTGCTCTATCCAGGGCCAATTGTCATTAATCGATCGGTATTAGAAATGTGACGGATTGTATAATTAAATTTTGACTCGGTACAAAATAATATCGCAATGCTAATACGGTTTCAATTCCAGTTTTGTTCTAGAGTAAGCCCGCAGAGGGTTGCTCAATAATTATTTCTCTCCCTCCGTTTCAGAGAGACAATCTCGATGAAATCACGTTATTTTACTCTAGTTTACTCTAGCCATTCTGCAATGCGGCCCTTACTCGTTCCAACAGTACCTACCTACCTATTACTACTGCAAATATGTACATTCATAATAAGGTTTTCCGAATAGCTTATTATTGTTGGAAGAGCTAAACTACTTATTGTATTAGTAGGTTCGTATCGTCATTAGAGTCCTTTTTATATGGATGGAAAAATGTATGTGAGTCACTGCAAGATTGGCCGGATATCATATCATACTAGAATATATATATGTATATCTATGATTTAGCAATAATAATAAATAGCAGACATCTGTTTTGATTGCACAATCTATTGGAACATTATTAGCATAGCGTTTGGAAAGGTTATTCTGGGTTTGGAGACAATTTTATATACGATTTATACGACTGCCATTGGATGGAATATAAGTAGATTTCAATCCTGTACGTAATCTTTTTTTGCATTCCGTACCCAAAGGGTAAAACTGCATTCTAAATATTACTAAGGCTCCGCTGTTCGTCCGTCTGTCTATCTGTCTGTCTGTGCGTCTGTTACCACACTGTGTCTAGACTTTGAAACTTTTCATAGATGATGTATTTCTGTAATCTGTTTTAAATACAAATAAAACAGATTAATCAAATGTTTAAGGCTCCCATACAACAAACGTGTTTTTTTGCCATTTTTATAGATAATGGTACAGAACCCTGCGTGCGCGAGTCCGACTCGCACTTGGCGGGTTTTTTAACTTCTCTAAAAGATTACAGATAGGATTCGAACATGCAACTATGTTTATAATGAAATAATAAATGATATATATTTGTATGGATTAGGGAATTGATATGGGTATAATAAACAAAGGTAGGTAAGTATGTAACATAAGAAAGAACCAATCACCTACCACAAACTCAATATAAGATATTATGCTTAGTCGACAAAAGATTTATATACTTACCTACTTGAGATAGGCAAGATTATTAATTTATTTATCTACTACCTTTAGTGCTCTGATATCCAAATTAATAGATGATGTAGGTACCTAATTGAAAAATACATTTAAAAACATCATTTTAAAACACTTGCAAAGGACAGTTCATAATGTCGCCAAAGATGTTTCATTCGATGTTTCACAATTAAATTAAATGTATTTCACGCGGCTCCACTGCTATGGATAGAGGGTATATAAGGATATTCTATGGTAACGGTGCTCCAACTAGCTAGCGGATTAAATTTGCCGTTGATTTTATTAATATACTCAGCATAGTCAGCATCCGCCCGTCAGCGCGGAGGAAGGGCAGTTCAAGGCGCGGGTGCGCGTATCAGCTCACATTCGCGCATGCTGCCACTTGCCAAAAGATTGGGAAACAACAAGGGTTGCCACCTTTTTATTTAGCAGTTAAAGTAGGTACATTTAGTTATTATAGGTAAGAAAAAAAAGTACCTACGATGTATCAAAATAATTTATAACAATTTATTTTTAAAATAATTTAGCACAATAAAATTAATTAGTCTTATAATGTTTGAAAACATATTTTTATTGCTTTTTGCGGTTTGTATCAATTAGGCATTTAGGCATCTTTATTATTTACTAAACAATGGCGCGGTATCTCCACACGACCGTTTAAGGGGGGGTACATAGACAGCTTCCGTAAAATGGGCTGTTTTTTGTCAAAAAGTTAAGCCCTAATTACAAATATTTATAAGCCAGAAAAAATACAGTGTATAGCCAAAAAAATATTTACGACTTCCAAAGAAATCAAATTATGCGAAATAAGGTATTTTCGTGTACTTTATTGTTCTCATGAAGTATAGAGTACAATTACCTGAAATAAAATACAATACTTTATTATGAACTACGGCTGGCAACCCTAGATACAACAAACCAGCCTATTTATCATGAAAACTAATATATTACACACGTTGTGATATCTGCCTTACTATTATTAATTTGTTCTCTAGAAGAGCCCTAGTCTGTTCTGTCTTAGAATAATGTATGACATTAGACGGGATCAGCTTGGCTACCACGACAATACACATAACAGTTTATTAATGTTAAATTGTTAATAAATAAGATTCAAACTTAGTTTCAATAGATATTCTAGTTCTGTTCGAGTTACTAAGCTCCATCTGTGGCATATCGGTGGAACTAAGTTCATCTCAGATCGATAAAACACAGCCTCGGTCCCAAAGTTATGAAAAAGTTTTGTTGAAGTAAGTTAATCTTGAATTTGTACAGTTACTAAGAAAATGTTAAATATCTATTTTGTAACTTAATATGCTTAAATTTTAATGCATTTTAGAAGTGTTTTTACAAGTCTATATACTCGAATAACTTAACTCTATTGTTCAAATTAAGTTATTATTACTTAATTAACTTCATCTTAACCATAGTTCATGAAACTACTAACAGATGGCAGAATCATAGGTAGGTAAAGCAGTTTAAGGCTTTCACGCTTCTTTCTTTATTGCTATGCTCAAAATTATGTTCTAATATAACAATGAGTATCATGCAGAATGCAGACGTTAATAATACAAGACAGCTTAACTGTTATAATAAACAAGAAATATTTTGTAGGTTATAAAATGGAGGTTGTATTAAAGATGGCGGCGACAGCGTCGGTGTAGTGGGGTGACGGGTGGGTGCGCGGCGAGCCGTCCGTTGCCGACACGCAAGCGCCACAGTTTGCGCCACAGGTAGGTTAACATTCACGCTCCGCCGCATTTGGTCGTCCCGTGCACATCGCCCCGCGGACACCACACCGACCGCGATCGAAATGTACGCTCACCGTCGGTGATCGTGTGAAGTGATCCTTATCTAGTGATAGTTCGCCAACAGTGCCTGTGTCTGTGATATGTCGAGGATCAGCGCCGGAGTATCACCGAGCGCCTGAGCAGCGGATCTTAACGGTAAATTTCATCAGACGTGACGATATGACCTGCCACTGTTTACTCGTCAGGTGATGCGGGCTGTACGGTACTAACTGTATTATTTATCTGTACTAAAACTTGATCTATTGCCCTGAGTCAATCGTTGGAACAGCCGCACGCGCATTGTTCTACATTCTCGTCGCGAGAACTCGTCAGTTTTCTTCCACGTAGCCCGTAGCGGTGTTTACACGTGAATTATGACACCTATATCCGCTGCGTCCGTGCGACCGACTCTAAACAGCCTTGCAAAGTCAGCTCAGCCGTATTTTCTACAAGAAAGTTGTGCTAATATTGTCATGTTAGTCAAAAGTCGGATTTACCGTTTCCGAACGAAGTACAAATAAATAATTTATGTAGGGTAAAATTCACTGCGATATGCAATTGATTGCATGGTGGATCGTTTAGGAATCTTATTGGTTTTTAATTGGCAATTCGCTGGAATGGTTTGTGGTAACGCTAATGGTTATTAAATGTTCAAACGAGTTACGAGTGTCTTTACCGCTATTGTTTTAGAGCCGTCATATTGATAATATAGTATCATCATTGGACAAGTTGTTTTAGCCATATCCCATTTACTACAACAACCAGTATATTATTATTCTACAATAAACAGTAAGATACCTGAAGCTACGCAATGGAACTTTAACACAGATTATCGATCAAACTATAATGACTCATTGAAACCATAGAGCAAATAAATACTACGTAAATTGAAACTTTGAAGCCCCTTCGCGAAATAGACGCAGCGTTTAATCCTTAAAGAAATTGCGGTTCAACCTAAGCATTACTTATCTTGAAGACTTAAACGAGCCTGACACCGCTCAAATGAAAATTATACTTAATTACTTATTTGAAGTATTCTCGGATCATTTATATCGTAGCGGTGTTAAAATATCAGCTAACGTAAAACCACGGCGAAAAACGAATTCTTTCAGCCAGAAATAGCTAAGTAAAGTAGTAAGTAATAAGTAAAGTAACAAGAGAAGATACGTAGGTAATCTGAAATATCAGGAACGGAGATGGGTTCGCTTTCCGTTACACATCTCTGATGGCATGGTAACCATGATATGGCAGTGCAGTGTGTGTCACAGTAACCGCCTCATCTTGCAACAAAGGTGTACAAGTTCCCATAGAAAGTTGTAAACAATACCGATAGCTCTTAGAAACACGTATAATATATCAATGAGGCTCTGCTTCGCCTCTGTGTAAATATTGGGTGACAAACACTTAAAACATTTATTTCGACGGAAGACAAACTAGAAGTTTTGAAGTGTTATAGTTGGACCATATTTCGACACATTTCTATGATATGTGAAGCACGTAATTGACAAAAAAGATCTGTAGTTAATATGCACATGTTATGTAAACAGTATTTACTTAACATTAGCTCACGAATGTGCCTAATGGCCGACATTGTCATATTGTGATAATAGCAGCGTGCACGACACAAAATCGACGACAGTTTTCGTAGACTCGCTAATTTAATTGAGTGCACTATGCTGTTCCTGAAATCGAATATTATCACACTATTCATTAAGCACATAACAACTCTTGACAGAGGCTGTTAAATTATCTAATAATGCGTCACCCTGCACCTACAATTTCCCTATTTGAAATGGGTAAATCCGTATTAAGAGTTCGTTCAAAGTTGCTAAGAATCTGTAAACATAAGCTAGAGACAAGATAGTTAGCTAAACTACGACGAGATAACCTACTTACTATATCTTTCTTTATTTTTTTTTATTACATTATTTACATTATAAATTGTAATTCGAGACCCATCTTACAACACGTTAACTAAACTAAAAAAACCGGCCAGGTGCGAGTCGGACTCGCGCACGAAGAGTTCCGTACCATTATCTATAAAAACGGCGAAATAAAAAGTATGTTGTATGGGAGCCCGCTTAAATATTTATTTTTATTGATTTTTAGTATTTTTTGTTCTAACGACAACAGCAATACGCCATCTGTGAACATTTCAACTAGCTAACTATCACGGTTCATGAGATAAAGCCTGGTGACAGACGGACAGACAGACAGACAGACATGCAGACTGACAGACAGTCAGAGAGACAGACGGACGGACAGCGTAGCCTTAGTAAAAGGGCCTCGCTTTACCCTTTGGATACGGAACCCTAAAAACGGGCCTGAGTCTTCGAGGTATGTCATAATGAATATTTTGGTATTAGTGTTTGCGCGAATTAGACCCGTTTTCAGTTAGGTACCTACTTAATGTGTTTTTGTTCACGAAAGTTTGAGAACACTTAATACCAGTTAAATATCAACACGAAAGAAGAAGTCGAAAGTAGAAATTGCACGGAGAATATATAGCCGCAGAACATAGGTACTCGTATGTGTAAGAACAGCTTTAAATTCACCTAAAGCTGAGGCCATAAATGTTTATGGAGTTTTTCAATACCTATTGGCTATTGAATAGAAATAACGTCAGCGCTATTAATAGTGATTTGGCATTTAAATCTACCTACATACGTATACGAATAACTACATAAGTATACCTACTATACTTACTGTAAAACGAAACAATAAGCCGTAACTAAGCAGAATCGTTTGAAATAATGTTGAAGCTCGATTTCCTTGTACCCGGGGGTTTTCAGCCCGGTGCCCTGAGTGTGAGTTTTTACTAGCTCGACATAGTACGCGTCAACTACATCGCTCTTTGTATTGTAAGTATGAATATTTTTCATTCGTAAACGCGCCGGTAAGGCCACTGTATAGACAGGATCTTCATACAATGACCCTAGTTGATGCGTTACTATGTCGAGCTAGTAAAATCTCATACTAGGGGTACAGAGTATCTAAAGCAATCGTGTTTTATTGAAACTGCATCATCAATCAGTGTTGTGATAGCGTCTATTACTTATCTATACTAAAATGTATAAAATGGACGTTTAAAACGAAACATGCAGGGTACGTATACTTAAGCATTTGTAAAAACAGTTGCACATATTGGTATGTATGTTCACAAGCGAAACGATAAATAGAATCTTGCAAAATTCGTCGATATTGGGTATAAGTAAGTACAGACGTTTGGACATGGGTTGAGTAATAGGTACATCCACATGAACAAACACGTTTGGTGTTTGTATTATGTTTACAAATAGAGATTCGGCCACCGTCGCATATGTTGTTATGGAAACTGCTGTGTAGCTAGTTTGTCTGGTTTGATTCCCCCATAGGGTTAATATTTGTGTAAAACACATAATCTGATCCGTGTGGGTGATTAAAAAACTATTTTATAGTGCCTTTAATATTTTTTTTTTTAATACACTTTTTTTGCATATTCGCAGTTTTAGGACAAGACGAATAATAATAAAATACAAGATGTTATAGTAATTTTGATTATAATTTATGCGTGCTCATAAATTATAATAAGCAATAAAATGTGAGCTTTTATTGTCTGCAGAACTAATTTGACAAGTGCAATCTTTCCTACGAAAGACATCAACGCGTAGCTTATAATATGCTGGGCTCCCGAAGGAGACACGCGTTGAAGTCTTTTGTAGCAGCTAATCTAAAAAAAAGTTATTTGAATTAAAATGGACATGTGTAAAGATACAAAATAATATACTTAGTTATTAATATTATTAATGAATATACCCAGAAAAAGTCGATGGAATGTTACTTTATAGTCTAGATATAAAGTACCTAGACCTCAAATTTTCGTTAATAAAAGCTTCGATTTCTTTTTATTGACACAGGTAGATTAGAGTTTATGTTCGCTGTACCTACCTATCTATCTATTTGTTGCTAGACTTTTTTATAAACCCAGCTAATAAAGGAGTAACTTTTTGAGGTTGAAAAAGGTTTCAATCTCAGTACTTATGTGTCCTTTTTGACTATCGGCCGAAATAATCAATCCAATCCAAATTTTGCTATCTGGGATTGATATCACAATCCATTATTAGGGTCAAACCTGCCAATAACCGATCCGTGGATTAGTTTATAAAGGCACGCAGATTGGAGATCGATCGAACGATAGGCAGCAATCCAAGATAGATTTCAATCTTGGATAGGAGATACAATATTAATTTCAGCCGTTAAAGTGTGCGACTCAGACAAAAATTAAAATCGCCCATTTCAGTGAATTCAAAATAGAAAATGGGTAATGAGAGATACATAAAAATTTTGTAACCGGCGTGCATGTGAAATAAGAACTTGGGCAAGTTAGTACATGGAAAGCATAACCGTATACTATAACGGAAACGGGAGTGGGCTCGGCAGGGTAGACACGGACAATTCTAAAGTGAGTCCACACGCAACGCCACGCGGGCTTTAACTAACGTACTACTGAGCGAAGACTAACAACTACTAATTGCTTATTGCTTATATAAAAACAAATCGACACAATGGCTCCATCCTCTTAATACAAAAGTAATTGCAACCTATACACGCAAATCCAAATGTTCAACGAAACTCGTTGTGCATCCACCTGCCTATTGATAAAGTCAAACCTTTTCTTTTTACTTGCTCTGTACTTGAGCTCCATAAATTAAGTGGTATGTTCACTGAAAAGTATACCCTATCTCGCTGTGATAAAACTTTAAGTAAGTCCTCCGTTAAAATCGTGGTTACTTAGCATATTCCAGGGGCCATGACAAGTAAAAATTAACGAAGATGAGAAAAAAGGCGCAGAAATAATTCTGCGTTCTCGACCCGTGGATTGCTGTATTTGAACAATAATTATATTCGTTAAAGCATTCACTGCGATGAATACTATTCGGTGATCATTGAGAAATGAACCATTATTGCATAGAATAGAGTTTATAATAGATTGTGAGTAGCAGCGAAGCATCGAATCGTTTTCACCGAAACTCGATTTCGATTGAGACCGTGACCGACATTGAACTTGAACAGTTCTTGGACGTTGGTCACTTCATTATGAATGGCAACTATGTGGTTGTTATTAAATGGAGAATGTTTATTTTTATTCCATGAAAGAAAACAAGATAAATGAAATCACTTAAAAAAAATCGAAATTTGGCTAAATGTAAACCTTAAAAACCTATCAATAGTGGGTGTCCAATGTCCATTATTAAATTACTTATTTTATTTTGGCAGTTCCATTTCAGCTGATTTATTTGTCATTAGAAATGTTAAATAATTATTAAAATTAAAATAACATGTACTCAATAATGGAAGCCTATAGGTTCTATAACACTACTGATTAATCAATAACAAATGTATCTCAAAATTCAAACATGTAAAACGAATTTATTCAGTACTAGCTGCGCCCCGCGGTTTCACCCGCGTTTGGATAATATACGATAATATATTATCTTTATGAATTGTAGTCTATGTGTTATTCTGATATGTAAGCTATATTGTTGTGAAGTTTCGTCAAAATCCATTCAGTAGTTTTTACGTGAAAGAGTAACAAACATCCATCCATCCATACAGACAAACTTTCACGTTTATAATATTAGTAGGATTAGTAAGATAGTAGGATAACTATTCAACATTAACACTTATTAAATATCACCAAAGTTATGGCCACCTTCTATTGTATCCAGGTAATTATTATACAAGATAGCATTTAATTATGAGACTTTCGTTTAATAACCATCAACCGGCCTATTTCAGGATAAATTTTGAAGTAGTTACTTACTGCCGCCGATAGCCAAAGATCTAAGGATGGCCATGACAGGAAGCCCATTGTCCTTAGGAATGTCGAACGAATATGTCCTAATTTACACTCGCACGTGAGTTGCATCGTAGCATTGCATCGAGACTTTTTTATTTACTTCGACGACTTTCACTTGAAGTGAGGTCAAGATCTACCGTCTTTTGTTTGGAGCCTCTTGAAACGTGACTGAATTTGACAACAACCAGTTATTAATTTAAATTCTTCAGATATAATCAATGTCCCCAACATATTACGAGCTTGACTATGTTTTGTTTCTTGTCATTATTTGTTATTTTATTTTATAGTATTTGTTGCTCACGACTTGGGCAGTGTGGAATATAGGGTATCTTGATAAAAAGTATTCCATGTCTTTTTCCAAGGTCCCATCTATCTTTGTACCAAAATTCATCAAAATTGATCCAGCGGTTGAGACGTGAAAATGTTAAAAACGAACTTTCGCGTTTATAATGTTAGTAGTTATTAATAGTCCCGCGGTGCAGTTCTTTACTTTCCGTCTCTACGTCACTTCGCTATCACCATGATAATGTGTTGTCACCGAACCTTAACACATATGCAATATTTCAACTCAAACAATGGGAACTGGGTCAAAATTGAGTTACAAGACTTGCCCCAAACTATATTGACGTTAAAATAAAACTCGTACCAGATACATCCCAGTGTAATAGTTTCTGTACACATACATTTCTCGTGATGTTTCTCCTGATGCTTTAAAATATTACAAAGCCACATGGAAACCATATAACCGTTTACGGTAAGAGATAATGCTATAATCGATGCTGTCTTTACGCAAGTCTTTGTGAATCACTGTATATAAAAACTATCCAGGTGGTTTCAGTAACAGATCCAAAGAATTGTTTCTGAAGCATGTTATCCATCCATGCGTAGGTACTAGCGGTTCTATGGTAGTTCTATGGCTTCCTCCTCCTCACGACTGTGAGGTGAGATATGCTCAGAAGTGAAAAACATTGGTTGTGATAATGATACTTATACGTGATACTTGATGGTAGGTATGTATACACAAACAATTTTGAGATCATTCCTGCAGTGATTCGGAAAGTTCTGCGCTCGCAGACCACAACATCAATGCCTGTCTGTAGCCCCATACGGTGACATTTCTGCTCGATGATTAGCCAGTCTACGACCACTACGTCTAGACCCCTGCATCCTTAGACATTTCAAGTGAAACTCTCATTCCTCAACTGGATGTAAAGGTGATAAATAGCACACCGACAAACTAGCGCTTACAAAGGTGTAACTTCTTTGTTGAGTAGGTTTACTCAACCCATTCTGTACTGATAAGAAACGACTAGGTATACTGGTGTGTAAATGTTGCAAGGCTATACTATGATTTTCTATTTATGTAATTTGAGTATTAGCATACTGTTGCTCTTGCAGTGGTGTCATGTGAAAGTGACGTCTACGTCTTTGAGTAAACACATGTGTTTACTAAACAAAAAACTAAAGTAAGTCACTATAATGTACTCTAAGATATTACACACAAGAGTCTCCTTGAATGCCGGTATAAAAATCCTTAATCGTTCCCTATGGATAGTCAGTGTTAAGTATCTTGGACAAACTGTATCATCGCAGTATAGTTACGATGTTTTAACACCCTTTTTTCAGGGCCCCCTCAATCTAATTGAAGCCAACGATTGAGATATAGACTTGAATCATTTTTGATCACAGGCTTTAAATTGACAATTATTATTAGCTATGTCAAGTTAGCACTCGATTGCGCTATCCGTAGACACAACTAGCGATCTTTCACTATGTAACCACCGAATTTGCTTACATTTCACTAATTTAACTTCACTTACACCGTATAGCGTACTACGTAACATTGTTTAGCATTAATCATGTTACGTAATATAACCACTTCAAAGATATCCGGAAACAAGTGTCTGCGTGTACAAATTTCCATTATTTGGTGATTTTCAGTGCATTCACGTAAACCTTTCCGACGCCGACGTGCTACGCGCAGTTGATACTTAAGGAGCATAATAAATATAACGAACAGGAGCAAAACGGCCAGTAATTATTAATTGTCACGCTTTTACTATATTTTTCTTTTGCAAATTTCATTTATAAACTATTATGTTTAATGCATAGAAGTATTTAAATTGTCCTTATTTTTTATTTAGGTACCCGTATTTTTTAAAAAGCCATTTCTCGCGTCATGTTTTAAGGTAAAATCCTAAGTTTATTGCGTAAGAAGATATTATCGACGACGCTGGTTTTTTTACTGCCACTGATGGTGACACAGTTTAGATCGACCGAGTAGTACTGTAAGATAGGAAAAAACAAAAAATAAAACAATCTGATCTGACTATCTTAATTGCTCATCTGAAAATCTGGGTCAAGGCTAACATCAAATCTGTAAAATCATCATAATTAGATTTTGTTAGTAGGGATTTTATTTGGGTTTGGATTAGGAATAGGATTTTACCAGCTTGATAAGGTTGATACGCAAAGCAGGCTTGAAAAATCAAAATAAACGGTAGATTGTGCGATTTTAATCATTGTATAACTAGTATAACTTAGACGTACCTTATTAACTAATTGCATTAGGTCTTTCAGGTCCTTAAGAAACGAGATAAAATCTAATTACGAGTACGGTTTTGTATTGATCTTTATACACATTCGTTCTGTTTTCTTTTTTTACAAGCCTGTTATTTTCTTTGCTAGTCATTCCCAGATCAATGTTGAGAACACCATTGTTATCGAAAACACTTTCTCGTGCTTGGCTTTGAGAAATCGCTTTCGTCTTCCAATATCGACCAGGACGTGTACACTACACGTGCACACACGACGTATTCGTATGTACGTGATGAGCATGCCCACTGCAAGTTTCATTGCAAATACATTTTGATAATGCAATACGAGTCACAATTTGAAACTGCCGGACGTTTAGGTCTTCTTAATGAAAGCTATGTATTGCGTAATAGATTTCAAAATACTGTTACGGATTCATCTAATTTAGTGTTTGTTGGAAAGCCCATAATTTCAGTAAAGATTTGTTAAATTGATGTTAGTAACAACGGCCGCTTCACTGTCGCAGTGTACAGTAGTGTACACGCTCCAACAACCATATATATACGGTGTTATTTTTGCGATAAGCAGAAGATCATGAACAGGACAGTCTTCAGAAGACTAATCTCTAAACCGCACAAAAAGCATCCAATAACACAAACACATCTTAATGAAAGGAAGGTTTTCCATATTCCGAAAAGCCAACAATAGAATGACGTAACGTTAGCCCATTGACGAGGTAAAACACGGTCGGGCCGTGACCCGCCACCTGCCGGTCACGGGTGAATAGAACGTCCTGTATTGTTGATGCCCAATGATTATATGAGGCGAGTTTAATGCGCATGTATTGTGGTGTACCTAAGTTTTACTGATATTATGGATCCCGTTTGCTACGTAACTAGAAGATTGGAGTGGGTTGGAAGACCGCATCATGGTGCTCCATAAGGAGACAAACACGAAGACTAAACAGTAAACAGCTAAACACTATGTTATACTTATAAAGGAAACAGAAATGAATTCATGTTGGTACGTAAGGATATTTTATGCTGAATAGGGTCAAAAGTTTATATAGGAAACGAGATAAGCTCGTGCTGGGAAACGAGATAAGCTCGTGCTTATCTCGTTTCCCATATGAAATTTTTGCGTCTCGACGCAGTGACGTACGAAAGAGCCGAAAAAGATCGGAAGTATTGCGTAACAGCAATAGTTGGAGACCTCTTTAGTTTCGTTTCGTTAGTTTTAGGACCTACTACGGAATTGAGAATAATTGCTGTTTAGAGATTTACGCGGTACATGACTAGAGCTTCAATAAATTTGACAATATGTGACATCTACCAACTAGCACTAAGCCAGTGTATTGACTAATACAAATTAGCAGTTACAAATTTTGCTAATTGCATCGTGATAAGTGTTCAGTAAAATCAACATTGTTGCTGTAGAGGAGAAAAATCAACACCGGAATGCAAGCGACGTCTCGCCAAACACAGCTCAACGAATTTATTGGGTAGGAAAACATTCAACTGTCGGCGACGTATCGTTTACACGTGAACATTGTTTATCGGGCAGTGCCGGCGTCAGTTGTCGGAAAGGCGCCGTCACAGTTGTGGCCACGCGGACGGCGGACAGTCGACGGCACTCGATCATTGCTTCCTGTCACTGCGGCAGTTAGGAAGTGTGGTTGATCATGCGTTGTGGGCGATCCGTTCAACTGCCCCACCGGTGCGATATGTTGTAACAGTGACTGTCATTTGTCTATGGTATGCGACACGCTAAGTAAGCCAGCCTACGTAACTGGTGGCGATCCTGTAATCGATTGATGCAATTTACATAATTATGTAGAGCAGGTGTTTTGATACGATTGGAAGTTTTAGATTAGAATAGAATAGAATATTTTATTGGCCATATAACTCAGTCCGTTACACAAGGCAAGTCGGTACATAATAACAATAATATCACAAACATCCAAAACTGTGAGTTTACCTTTAACATAAGTATTATAGACTAAAGAATGTCCAATTAAAATTAAAATTTGAGGGACTAGTAAGTAAATCTTAGGTTGCTATATTATAATTATAAACGTAGCTATTTAAATTTGTATTGTCAATCCTCATATAAGAATGATGATTCTGTCTGACGCATTTCCATAAACTCGTTAAGCGAGTACAGTGGGGTACATTCAAAGAAATGTTTAATTTTACGTTGTTTAATGTTACGTTTAAATGTTTAATTGGAGGTGGTCAATGTAAGGCGAGCGTTAACTGTGATCTCTCTTCGTATCATCGAAGTAATTACGCTATTAAGTTCCTACTGCGAGGTCTTCACTCAGAGACGATAGGCCATTACCTTACCACACTGACCCAGTGTGGTTTGGTTCACGTCGCTGATGATGTTGAATTATGAGGCCCTTGTACAAATGTATATGCCGTTATGACATGATGTTTTTTTCGACGTTTTAGAGGTTTGGGTTCAAACCCGGTGCCGTCGAATTGTGCAGCCGGTTTATTACTTTCCGGTGTTACTGCTGATTAGTTGATCGTAATATTATATTATCTTACTAATATTATAAAGCCGAAAGTTTGTGAGTGTGTGTGTGTGTGTGTATGTTTGTTACCTCTTCACGCTCAAACGGCTGGACCGATTTCGATGAAATTTGGTATTTGGACCTACGAGACGGACATAGGCTATCTTTTATCTCAAAAAATAATCTCGAAGGGGATGAAATAGGGGTTGAAAGTTTGTATGGGGAATCCATAATTCTTCAAGTTAGGGATCTGAAAATTGTTATTTAGGCTTTTGGTAATAAATAAATAAATACGGGTTTCAGCTTTTTTGCAAAATCATCCCTAAAGGGGGAAAAGCAAGGGGGTTGAAATTATTAGGGCTGAACGGATCGTTATTTAAATAGGGAGAGTGTGATGGTAGGAAAGGGGGGAGAGTGCGGGGAGGGGAGAAGGAGAAAGGAGGAGAGTGGGGTAAAAAGGGAGAGTGGGGGGAGAAGAGGGTAGAGTGGGGGATAAAGAGGGAAGAGTGGAAGGAGAACGAGAGGAGAGTGGGGGAGAAAAAGGGGAGAGTGGGGAGAAAGAGAGTGGAGAGCAGGGACAAAGAGGGGAGAGTGGGGGACAAAGAGGAGAGAGTGGAGGGAGAAAGAGGGGAGAGTGGGTCGAGAAAGAGGGGAGAGTGGGGAGCAAAAGGGGGGAGTGGGGAGAAAGAGAGGGGAGTGGGGAGAAAGAGAGGGGAGAGTGGGGGACAAGGAGGGTTGAGTGGAGGGAGAAACAAAGGAGAGTGGGGGGAGAATAAGGGTAGAGTGGGGGGAGAAACAGGGTAGAATGGGATGTGAAAGAGGGTAGAGTGGGCGAAAGAGAGGGGAGAGTGGGGGGAAGAAAGAGGGTAGAGTGGGGAGAAAGAGGGGAGAGTGGGGAGAAAGAGAAGGGAAAGCGGGGGACAAACAGGGGAGAGTGGAGGGAGAAACAAAGGAGTGGGTGGAGAACGAGGGTAGAGTGGGGGGATAAACAGGGGAGAATGGGATGAGAAAGAGGGTAGAGTGGGGAGAAAGAGAGGGGAGAGCGGGGGGAGACAGAGGGGAGAGTGGACTGTGAAAAAGGTGAGAGTGGGGTGATAAAGAGGGTAGAGTGGGGAGAAAGAGGGGAGAGTGGGGGGAGAAAGAGGGAGAGTGGGGGAGAACGAGGGTAGTGTGTGGGAAGAAAGAGTGGAGAGTCGGGGTAGAAGGAGGGGAGAGTGGGGGGGAAAAGGAGAGTAGGGGAATGGGGAGAGTGGGGGGAAATAAGGAAGAGGGGAGAGTGGGGGAGAGAGAATTTGGTTCGCAGATAGGTTATCTTCTAACTTAGGACATAGGCTACGAATTAAGTCATCATCATAATCATCGCCGTTTTCTATCAATGCGATAAAAACTGTGAAAAACTACCCAATGTGCGTAAAATTTCGTACGTAGATAAGTTATCCCGCAACTTACCACTTAGGCTTTAATTCATCATCATCATCATCACCGTTTTGCATCAGTGCAATAAAAACTGTGACAAACTACCCCATTGGCATGAAATTTGGTATTTTTATAGCTTATACCCCAACTTACACATACACAGTGGCCTAAAAACTGTGAAATAGTACCTTAATTTGCATAAAATGTATTATGCAGATAGTTTAGAGACACAATATAGGCTACAAATCATCATCATCACTGTTTATTTGTCCATCAGTGCGATAATAACTGTGAAAAACTACCTAACCTCTGTATTTTCTCTGACACAATGTTACAAGTCGTATCTAACAGCCACCGCCCTATAGGTTTTATAATGTGAAACGCGGGTGAAACCGCGGGGCGCAGCTAGTCTATATATATTACTTGGAAATTTCACGTACGTAACTTTGCGTTAATGAATAGATTTCCTGATGCTCTATTTCACTAATCAACCTCTCACATTCTTAGCACATAATGTGCTGATTAAACTGCAATAGTAGTGCCTATAATTTTCTCACAGATTATACCTTAACTAGCCAGCAAACGCGGCATGCGTGTGCTCTCACGCAACACACCGGGATTCTTGAACAAACGTCATAATGGTGCCGACATTTAGTGGTGCTGGTAGCGATCTACATCTGCTCCAGTCAAACCTAGAAAGTGATGACCAAGACCATGACAAAAAACAGTGGCGGTCGAGTGTACATCGATAGCTACCTCATCAGCGGATGACCTCCTCAGTAAATTCAAACAAATGACAGAGTACTACTCGCGCATTATGCGTACGCGCACACGACATTATAGCGCACGTGTAAGTGAGCGGCGGAACTAATCGCTCCGGAAGTCCTTTATCCGCGGGCGTTCATCTCGCAGGACAAAGATCACATGCAGAATCAGACCTACGAATTATAAATGCTAATGTTTGTAGCGTTTTGTTACGCTGAAAAGGCTAAAAGGTTTACTTACAGCGCATTTGAAGGCTTGATAAAGCACCTAAAAGCCACCTAACGCACTAAACGTCGCAAAAATATGCACGTAGCGTGTCCGCAGCATGTCACATCTGTGTGCCGAAGCCCGCTATGTAACGGGTAAGTTGCAACGACAGGTGGTTCCGACTACTTAGAAACGTAACTTAACATAACAAGCTCGTAGGCAGACTAGTTTAAGAGAGTTTACGGTGTATGGTGTGTAAGGTTTTTCTTGGAGTAGTGCTTGTCGATCTTACGACTTTAGATTTTGTTATTTAGAACAGACTTGGTGATCGCGACTCGTCCCATTTTTGTGGGTTTATTTATGAATTATCATGGTTATATTAAATGATTATTGGATCCGCTTAGACACCTTAATATCGTGTGTAGGGTCAAACTTTCTCACTTGATGGTGGTAATGTTACATAATATGTGGCCAAGGAGACACCTGCGCAAACTCTATAACTGTGTATTTCTTCGTATAAACAAAGAAAAGTAGATCACCATAAACTTCAAAAATGCCAATCATTTTCTCTCATAAGTAACTAAATCAGGAGTCATATAACATATATTATGGGTAGTAGGTTTCTAACACTATCCATTTTTTCGATTTAACCTATTTATAAAACGGCTTTTAAAAGTATAACCTTCGACCACGCCTTTTACAATGACACTGTAGTGTAGTTGTCTCGATCACGTCTTGAATGTCATCTGACGTCGGAGTTCGTAAATAATGGTTAGGGGGAAGAGATGCGTGTAACTGTAGTTTAAATGTATGTGATGGTATTGTTTGTTAGTTCATAAAGAAAGACAGGAAGAAAATACATACATTTGTGACAACACGGAACACCGTATGCGGTACGGCATCTGATGTCGGAGTTTATTAGTAGGTATGTTAGATCACGGGCCACCCAAGGGTCTCCAATAAGGCTATACGAATGCTTTCAATTGATTACAACCGAAATCAACGGCTTTATGCCCCCCGAAGCACGAAGTGGAAATTAAGTCATTGGTGCAGTTATGATAGAAGTTATTTACATGGCTACAGATTGATTCTTCCAGCATTTAACCAACGTCTCGTAATAGAATTTGTCTCAGGGGGTTGAGACAGGAAACAAAAGCGAAAAATGATTCTTTAGAGGAAGTTTTGTAGAATTTCCATACTAGAATGAACTAAAAAACGATATGCCTAAATAAGTAGACATGTTTCCTTTTCATCGCGCTGACTCAACCCTGTTTCTTAAGGATTATAGCAATTAAAGGATCTCTATGCCGGCAAATGATGTACAGTCTGACGTAAGCAAATCCTATGTTTATCTGGAACAGCTACAAACAGGCTTAACAAGAAAACAATGGGTCAATCACTTCACACCTGCCTGTGTTGCCAGTAAACCCTGCTGCTTGCTCTTAGTTGCTGGCAATTTGCTTCTACTTAAGTAAACATCACGAGTACCGAGGAACAATAGCTTTGTGTAAACTATTTCTGAGTTGTTTTGAAAAAGGCATTTTATTTGTGGAGTTGAAAAATGTGGTTGGGGCTGCAGCGTTGTTTTAGCTTCTGCTGCCAATAGGTAGAGTGCAGGGAGCTGGGGCTATGTTCTTATAGGTAGATATTTTATGGGCTTGCATGTAACCACTAACATTGTATTCGCTCCAACGTATCAACACGTACATAATACACTCATTACTTTATAAATGTGCTTTATTAAACTTTTGGTTGTAGTTACATGTATCCAGATCTGTAAACCTAAAATTAAAAATAAACTTATCCAACAACAAACAAGTTTTTACAATTGGGCCTTCATTGTGATGACTGTAAATACTCTGCTGGAAACAAAGCGTTCCACAAAGCGATCACAAACGAAACAATGGGAGGAGATTGCAAAATATCGACAGGAACCGACCACCGTGAATGTGCCATTACACTTGTAACTTGTTTTATAACTTTTGTATTAGGTGCTTGTCTTCTTGCATGCATTGTTTTGGATGACCGTCATGTTATCGAGACCTAGCTTCGTACTAAAGTTTTGTACCATCAAATCTAAGACATTTTCATACCGCTAACAAAACTGAAAACTCTCAATAAAAATTTCATAAGAATGTTATAACTAGTACCCAACTTATAAGGCGCGTCGTGAATCTTCGTTCGCGCAGAAAAGAAAGTATGGTCCGAAGATTAACGAAAGAATGCTTAAAACTTACAATCAACCTAAGATCACTATTATAAGGTTCATAATACACTGCAGCTGTTAGTTCCATCTCACTCTAAGCTCGCTAAGATGGCGGCGGCTGCCGACCAATAGCGGTCAATAGCATATCCCGCGCTTTGAAAATTCATCTTCTGCGCAGGTACATCGGTAAGCCATATCAGTTGGGTACTACTGTACCACGCGAGACCCTATATAGAACTTTAAATTTGTATTCTTTGTTAGAGACATAGAGGGCGGTATAATCCCTTTTTTATTTTCCTCACACAGCGTCATTCCGAGCCCTTGCCATGGCCCACAGCTGTGTTTTTATTTTCCTATATTTCCAGCCTCGTGTGAGATTACACACGTAGGTATCTATGTGCGGGGTAGCTTCATAATAATATGGAGATAATAAATAGGGTAGCTTGAACCTCGGCTTGTCATATTATAGTAGGTATCTCAAATCATTATTTATGTATATATTTATTTATTATATCTATGTCGTCATTTAAATATCCCCTTTACCTTACTTTATGTTTTCTCATTGACAGATCGGGCCCTGTGACCACATGCCGTCGTCAAAATGGTGATCGTTACCAGGGTAAGCCAAGATTTTCGATATTATTTTTTTCGTTATAAGTACATATTATATATGTATTCATATTATTTGGTTACTTACCCACTGAAGCTTAGTTTGCATCATTAATATATTACACTTAGGCTAGGATAAAAATAGAACTTCCTACTCAACGACCACCCCTACTTACGAGTATCTAGGAAGTGCAGACATAGTCTACGATAGCGAAATTCTTAATAGCGGTTAAATTATTAAAGAAAAACAAATGACTGTTAAATTTTAACACAATGACAAAATAACCGTTAAAAAAGAATTTGTTGGTACCTAAGTCTGACGTAGGATTGCTAATTTGTCAAAGAAAAGAAGTAATTGCTTGAATGCCACTTCAAGGAAAATATGCAGTTTCGTTTTGGCACAGAATAACTTGGTGTCACAGAACGTTTCCTCGGTCCTTTGAGCTGTCAATCTTTGTAAGGCTTCTTTTCATCTCCCAACATGTCGACAGACGTGGTTAACGAATAATTATTGCAAATTAAAGCTGTCTTTTTAAATTGTGAGGCAAAGCGAATTTTCGCATTTTACCACCTCTCTTCCTTCGGCTAAAAAATAAACGCTAAAAAATCTAAATTAAATCACAAAAACAGATTTCAGATGACTTTATGCTCCTACGTAGGTACGTATCATTTCATCAATCACACACGGTCAATTATGATCACAGATCGCAATAGAGATTGACCATGTAATAGGATGACCGCCAGGAATTGTTCAATAGATACTTACTGGAATTGCAAATTGTTGCATTGTTATTGGTTAGAGTTCAATAATTTAGGTAGGTAGAGAGATACTTAATCGAGTTATTTTAATTCGACAGTTTTGTGTTAAATTTGACATGCGATTATTGAAAGGCAACAATTTCGTGCCAGTTGCACAATATTTTAACAAATGCACTAATTAGACCACCGTCTCGGATAAGGCAATGCGCAATGAAGCCATAAAACTGCAAGGGATGAGCCGAGTTTTACCGCACGGCATGGCGGCGTCGCGTCGCGTCGCATGATGAGCCGAGTTTTACCGCACGGCATGGCGGCGTCGCGTCGCGTCGCATGATGAGCCGAGTTTTACCGCACGGCATGGCGGCGTCGCGTCGCGTCGCATGACGGCATGACTCATGTGATTGCTAACTACCGATCGTTTACTATAGTGACGCGATGCGGGCCTACTTATTCCCAAAGCGGTAAGTTTTCTCGACGGGTTCCGATCAGTGCGTTTGGCAACACATTCCGTCATTCCGGCTTAGATCCAGCGCGCGGGGCGTTCACCTCGACTCCAACTCATGCACATGTGCGTTTATAAGCTAGGTAGGTAGGTGCCTGTCTGGCTCTGGGTGCGAAATATAAAATTGAAATGTCGAGGTTACTGCAAGGCAACGTTATTTATACAAGTCCTAATTGCTCTTGACTATTAAATTAGTGCGAACTGCGTCAGTCCTATTTTATTGTCAGCTAGAAATTGTTTGCTCAAAACATTCAGTGCACCCGTGACATTTGAATTGTCATCACAGTCCGGATGACTAACGCTTTTGAAAAATTTCAACCAAAACTCGATTATCTCAGGGAGTACCTAACTACCAACCTAATTAAAAAGTTGTCACGAATAAATGAGAAATACCTGCCTAACAAGTGTTTGTCGTAATGTAGACAGCCTACCTACCTAATAACTAATTAGCAACTAACTCCAATCATAACGAGTAAATTATGTCCCGCAGCCTGTTTTACTTCAGCAATCTGTTCTTACAAGTAGGCGTATCTTTGCATAAAACACAGTGTTGACAAATGGCCAAACAGGTATTGTGTCCAAGGAGCGAATGCCTACATGATTACCAAAACGAGAGCGAGAGTGCGCAGTGCGGGCGCAAGAGCGCCGGCAAAGAGTAGGAGGCTTTATAGGAGTGGACCAGTCTTGGACAAGTTTCCAAACAGTAGCTACCTAACATTAACCCAAAAGCTAAATGCCGAATTCAAGGTCTTGCGAAATTTGTTTTTCTAACTTTGTAGGACTCACAATTTTATTATTAAAGGAAATGATAAGGCTTACTAAAGCTAGAGGTTGGTTAAAAGATTCTGAAGTACCTAGCTATTATAGTAATAAAACACACTTTAAGGACAGAATCTGAATATGTATTAGGTAGAACTATAGGTCACGATGGGGTCGCCGCGCCGTTTAAATCATTCTGCTACTAATAGCATTGCTTCGGCATTGAAAATATAATACTTAATGGAATTTTAAGTAGAATAATTATCTGTTACCTAGGTACTATGAACGTCACTATTTTGCCCTTCTCCCAGATGGCGGTAAGTTAAACAATAGTTGAGAATATTTTATGAACTGTGTTGTAGGTAGGTACTACTTAGTCTAACTTAAGGTTAAATTTTATTAAAATCGACGTAAACAATATTTTCACCTTGAGTTTAATTTGACTTTCTCGGTTTCATTGGGCTTTATGCAAAGATATTGGAAAGCTATAAATTACGTCAACACCCGGAAAACCAGTCTATAGCATATACTTAATAATTAAATGTCCGAAACCAACAGGTTTGCCATTGACACACAAATTCACGTGTAAGTATGTAGGTAGGTACCTACGTGTGGACGTACATACCTACTCTGTAATTATTGTCTAAACACGATATGGAATTTAATTGATTTAACGTTACTAACATGTTGGAACGACCTTCTGCAGGACAGGATAAAAGTAGATAAAGTTTATTAAAACAATAATGAAAATATACGATAGGTTGTTCATAAAATCTATATTCCATATTTCACACAAGTAAGTATTACAAAACTTACCTAGGTACTCTAAATTTTAAACTGAACGTAATAACTTGGCAGGAAAAAAAATAAAATTTTCTGATATCATCACGTTCTTACAATAAATAAATAACAACTCACTGTACTCAATTGTACTCTTACTATTAGCTATGCTATATTATTATTATCCCGATAATAAGAACCGAGAGAAGTGCCTATTCATTTCATACGATTCGTTGAACAAAGTGACAGACTTGACCGAGCCGCGGTCACTTGCGATAGCATTATCGATTGCCGCACTCAACATGGACCAAATTAATTAATACAGTTATCATATTGTGAAAGAGTGTGGTAAATTAAAATACGTGATCCATACGTACGAGATACGTGATGTCATGGAAACCAGTTTGTATTTCGAGGTTCGTATTTTATTAGAAATTATTAGAAAGCCACAATCAGGTGGTGTGCCCTTTCTCTAATTTTTCCGAATGCATGGCTCGCGGAACTGTTAACGATAAGCTATGAAACGTTCGTAATATCACAACCAACTGTTACTATATTTACTATCCCATCCGTACTAATGTGTATTCTGTTATAATACCCCAGGGTACCCCACTCGCACTCAAAAGGTACGCACAAAAATCCCGATCATGTAATCTCGTCATTAATTATTGATACTGTCCCCTAGAGTGTAATAATATATATCTAGGTAATCTATGCCTATACCACAATGCATAGATCTAAAGGTAGTAAATCTATGCCACAATGTACTTATAGTTGAATACATTTAATTAATAGCAGTCGCGGCGACGTTGTCTCTGATAAGTCATAAATAATCCTATCGCAGCACTAAATTATCGCAGACTTCAAATTAAAAGTATAATATTCTACTCGTATAGCTGTTCTTGTTTGGTCATTATCCATTGCGAAGTAGCATTCCTATTATATCTAGTTTTGGCTATCAATAAAATATGCCTTACTCATGTCTTGCCGTATCAATGTCGGATTACTTGCGTGCATCGACAGATTTATACTTCGGCACTTTTTAACTGGGTTTATTGCACATGACAATCAAGTTATTAATTACATAATATTATTAATATTTTACTTAGATATTTTACGTAGTTAGGTATGTAGATTAAAGTCTGATTAATTTAATTATGTTGATAGTTAAATCTAATGCATTGTTTTGCATTTAAATAGGATTATAATTATTATAATATAAGTTTATTTGTATGTGCATTTATCACCTGTAATTTACGTGGAAAAGCGCCTTCGATAGGAATATGCAAGAATATAAACTACTAACGACTGTTACGATCGTTTCCGTCTTCATCTTCCGCCATTTTCCGAGTTGAATATAAGTCAAAATTTGCACTATTATTTCAGACAGAGCATCAGTTTTTATTTCAATGATTTAAGAAGATTGATTAGGATTACGAAACAAATCCATTACTACATTGAACTACATTTAAACAAAACACCATATCTTATCTTACTTTTAGTAACCCTTCTTCTGTCTACCCTCAATCCGTCAAGGAACGTTTTCTTACATATCTTTTCCATTTTGCATAGTCTAGGCCATTGGGCTTTCATGATATCTTCTACGAAACCTCTTACAGCTTCAGCTGCTGACGACATCTGTTTTCGTGTTTCTAGGGCGATTACATATGGATCGAGCCGGTGTCAGGGCGGGAGTTCGACGTGGCGATCGGCGCTCGCGTGCTGGCTGCGGAAGGCCGCCGCATCAGGGTGCGCGACGACGACGGCCAGGAGCAATGGCTGCCGCCCGAGCGCCGTATCAAGGCGATGCACGCCACCTCCGTGCACGGCGTCGAGGATATGATCTCCCTCGGCGATCTGCACGAAGCGGGCATACTGAGGAACCTGCTTATCAGATATAACGAGAATCTCATCTATGTGAGTATGTTACTCCGATCAGTGGTTGTTTAGAAGCCATAGACAAGCGTTAGGGTGTATTTTTCTTCTGTTGAAAGTATTTGGTAACATCAGTGTTATGATTATTACTTTAATTTCCTTATAGGAAGCAAATCGTGTTTGTGTTATCTTTGTCTACAAGTTGTTCAAAAGACGTGTACTTATATTTCAACCAACAACCAACCAAACAAACAAAGGTTTCAGTTTAGTAATACGCGCTGGGTACATGGAAGGCAGGCTCATTATTTACCGACTAACAAAATGGAGGACGTTCTTAATTCGACTGTATCTTTTTTGTACTTTGTTGCATAATAATTACTATAAAGGAATTAACATGAAGTTTCCATACTGTAAAAATAAGGTCTTGGTTCGGAGACGCCCAGCCGCGGGTGCTCTGTTAGTATAACACACATAAACCCGTTACAAATTGTCAAGCACATAATAATAATTATGATACATACTTGAAGAATTTCACAGTCATTTTCTTTTTCAAAACGCTTGGCTTATCATCTTCGGGCTCTCCTTTCACCTTCACAACTAATAACATTTTATTGGAGGTAATTTTATCATTTCAATGTAAAATGCATGAGGTGTTTTTGTATTCGTGACTGAGAGCTTGAGCTCCTCATGAATGAGGCATTTCTCTCTCATTATAGTAGCATAGAATATATTCATCAATTGATATTTAATTTACCTTCGCCTGTGAGAGGAATACACGTTCGTTTTTGATCATGTTTAGTCTTATTTTCCTTAGAAGTAAATATTTGTCCAAACGGCTAGACAAAACTGAATGTTTTAAGAGTTGAAAGCTCAAAGTATTTCCCCAAAGATAAGATACGTTAGAATGAGAATTTCCACCTAGTCAGTGAACCGTAGCATGGAATATACAACTCTTATCTTTATGTAGCGCATGAATAAATGAAATATGACACAAAGGTCATTAAATTAGGAATTTTCTATCTACCCAACCTACACATATAATTTATTGTACTTACTACCGTCTAACTTAATTGTGTCAGCTACTTTCTGTTTTCCTATCTATGTTGAATGAGGTACCTCAGTACATACTAAAGTAACTATTAACTCTTTCCAGACCTACACCGGCTCAATATTAGTAGCAGTTAACCCATACCAGATCCTGCCGATATATACGGCGGATCAGATAAAGCTTTACAAGGAGCGGAAGATCGGCGAACTGCCCCCGCATATCTTCGCCATAGGAGACAATGCGTACGCGCACATGCGCCGGTACGGGCAGGACCAGTGCATCGTCATCAGCGGGGAGTCGGGAGCAGGGAAGACTGAGTCCACCAAGCTAATATTGCAGTACCTCGCTGCGATCAGTGGGAAGCACTCCTGGATTGAACAACAGGTGACAAACAGTTGATTAGATAATCTCCAGCTCTGAGATGTTCTTGACTAATGTGAGATAATAGTATATACCTGTAATTTTTCGGGATTTGAACAGTGCCAATGTATGCATCTTTTCTCAAACTCTATGGTCTGATGGGGCCAATGGTAGAATGGGTACTACGTGTTTTACGTATGAAGTTGTGACCCGGAATATAAGTTCTCAAGCATAGTAGTTGTAGATTTTGTAATAATTACGAAATATGAATAAGTTCAATGCCCTTATGATAACCAGACGTGGCAGGAAACCTTACGTTCGAACACTTAATTGGTAGGATTAGCGACGGGTTAATGCTCGCGAAGTAGCTCGGTACAAGTTAAATTATTTCCATGAGTAATGAGAAACGCCGAATGAGTGTGAAATAAAAAACGAGTAGTGATTAAACCTTTTTTTTATATTAATTTCAGATTCTAGAAGCGAACCCAATTCTTGAAGCATTTGGCAACGCGAAAACGGTGCGGAACGACAACTCTTCACGTTTCGGCAAATACATAGACATTCACTTCAACCACGGAGGAGTCATAGAAGGTGCCAAGATAGAACAGTACCTTCTAGAAAAGTCTAGAATAGTCTCGCAAGGTCGCGAAGAAAGGAACTACCACGTCTTTTACTGTTTGCTGGCGGGTTTGTCGAAAGACGAGAAAAAGAAGTTGGAATTGGGAGAGCCCACTGAATACAAATATTTATCAGCGGTGAGTCTTGCATTACTAGGTAGGTACATGTAGTCTGTGGTCCGTATTAATAAATCAAACTTAGCTCTGAGAGCTATCTTCAGTGTGCACTTGCTCTTTTGTTCTATTTAATAAATACATCTTAAGTTGTAGATTAGGAACAGAAACTTACATGATCTCTGGCAAATTAATAAATGACACTCAGCGGTTAAGTGCTATCCGATTATGACACAATTGACACTTACAAGACAGTATCTAGTAGCCAGTGCTACATCTCAATATCCATTTATTAAATAGCAACGATCTCAAGATGCAGATTACATTTTGAGTGTGGATTAGCTGGTAGCGCACTTGGTAGCGCTATTGAGGTTCATTTATTAATATGGACCTGTGTGTCTGGCACTTACCTATAACAATTAAAGCAAACGTTGCCCGATAGTTCGCGTTTATCTCAAAAATACTTACCTAATGATAAGATTGTAACAAGGCATTCTTGATTTGCTGAGACTAAAATGTTGAATTTATGTTCTGGTTGATTTCAGGGCGGCAGCTTTTTATGCGAAGGTCGAGATGACGCGGCTGAATTTGCAGATATACGATCCGCCATGAAAGTTCTTCTCTTCAGTGAGGCGGAAATATGGGAGATACTTAAATTGCTGGCGGCGGTGTTGCATTGCGGAAACATCAAGTACGAAGCCACGGTCGTCGACAATTTAGATGCAACAGAAATCATAGAACAAGCAAACGTGAGAAGAGTTGCCACTCTACTCGGTGTGCCAATGCAGTCCCTGATCGATGCTCTCACGAGGAAAACTCTATTCGCTCACGGTGAAACGGTAATCTCCACTCTTAGCAAAATCCAATCAGTGGATATCAGAGATGCCTTTGTCAAAGGGATCTACGGGCGTCTATTCGTGACCATTGTGAAGAAAATCAACGCAGCTATTTATAAACCAAAGTCGTCGATGAGAACTGCTATAGGCGTCCTGGATATATTTGGCTTCGAGAACTTTGATCAGAACAGTTTTGAACAGTTTTGCATCAATTTTGCCAATGAGAACCTCCAACAATTCTTCGTGAGACACATTTTCAAGTTGGAACAGGAGGAGTATAACCACGAGGGTATCAATTGGCAGCACATCGAGTTCGTCGATAACCAGGATGCGTTGGATTTGATTGCTTTGAAACAGTTGAACATCATGGCTCTAATAGATGAAGAGTCAAAGTTCCCGAAAGGAACGGACCAAACTATGCTGGCGAAACTACACAAGACACACGGCCTTCACAGAAATTACCTCAAACCAAAGTCCGACATCAATACCAGTTTTGGTCTGAACCACTTCGCTGGGATTGTCTTCTACGACACGAGAGGCTTCCTCGAGAAGAATAGAGATACCTTCAGCGCCGATTTGCTGCAGCTCATTCACGTTTCCACAAACAAATTCCTGCAACAGATATTCCACGATGACATTACAATGGGATCAGAAACACGCAAACGAACGCCAACGCTGTCGACACAGTTCAAGAAGTCATTAGATTTGCTGATGAGAACCTTGGGAACGTGTCAACCGTTCTTCATCAGATGTATCAAGCCGAATGAATTTAAAAAACCGATGTTGTTCGACCGCGGCCTCTGCTGTAGGCAGTTGCGGTACTCCGGAATGATGGAAACTATTAGAATCCGAAGAGCGGGTTACCCGATTCGCCACAGTTTCAAGGAATTCGTCGAGAGATATCGATTTTTGATATCTGGGGTGCCACCAGCTCACAAGGCCGAGTGTCGCGCTGCAACCGCTAAGATCTGCGCGCAAGTTCTCGGGAAGTCTGACTACCAGTTGGGTCATACTAAAGTATTTCTGAAGGATGCTCACGACTTGTTCCTGGAGCAGGAGAGAGATAGAGTGCTCACTAGGAAGATATTGATTCTGCAGCGGTCTATCCGCGGTTGGGTGTATCGGAGGCGGTTCTTAAAAATGAGGGCAGCGGCGGTTCTGATCCAGCGTCACTGGCGAGGGAAGCTGCAGAGGATCCGCTACAACAGGATGAAAGTTGGCTACGCACGGCTGCAAGCGTTGATACGAGCGAGAGTGTTGGCTCATCGGTTTAGGCATTTGCGAGGGCACATAGTATCTTTACAAGTAAGTTGAATATGAATTCGTTCCGAAATCTGAGATTGTTTAACTATATATCGGTGCTATCCAGATTTGCGCGTATATTACTGTTTTTCAGTTAAGATAGAATGAAGGATATGTAAATGAGGCAACGTTATTGGCTATTAAGAGGGTCTAACTCGTTTGTTTCATGAAAAAAAAACACAGTAGGTAACAAGATGATTTGTCAGGATATTTTTTCGATTTTATATGGTCGTAATATATTTCTTTATCATTGTTAGTGAATTTGACTTACCTGATACTTGTATCTGCAGGCGGCCGCCCGCGGGTACCTCGTGCGGCGCTCGTACGGGCACAAGATGTGGGCGATCCTCAAGATCCAGAGCCACGTGCGGCGGCTGATCGCCGCGCGCCGCTGCCGCCGCCTGCGCCACGACGCGCGCGCGCACTCCGAGGCGCTGCGCCTGCGCCGCCAGGAGGAGCAGCGGCTGCAGCACCAGGGCAACTCCAGGGCCAAGGAGATTGCCGAGCAGAACTATAGGGTGAGTTTGGAATAAACATTCAGAGCACTAGGTAGAGGTGGGTGACCTCTAAAAGTATAGGTTGTAGCAATCGGGTAAATTATACTTACTATTTCAGTATGAAGAAGGATATTATTTTCAACAGGTAGGTACCTAAATGCTTCGATTAATAATGTGCTATCTAAATATGGTAGCTGCGCTTGGTGTCGCGGGATCGATTTCCGCTCGGAACAAATATTTGTGTGATCCATATATATTTGTTTCTGGTCTGGGTGCTATGTATATGTGAAATTATATGTCTGTAAACGGCACCCACGATACAGGAGAAATCCTAGTGTAGAAATCCTACGATTTAAAAAATAAATAAATAAATTTAAAAAAGTACCTATCTATTGTGTAGGTAAGTATAATATTATTTATTTCACGTTACAGCAAAATGTTAAAGTTAATCGTGAATTCATGACTAATAAATCAGTTATAATCAGTATTTTCCAAGAAGCCGCCTAGGCGCCCTTTAAAATCCGTCGGTAATTTTTGAAATAAGTTTATCTGGAAAATCTATTAGTCGATAATATCTGTTTTTGCTTAGTTATCTAATAGATTTGATAAGATTTACCATGAATATAGAAATATGAATTGTATGTACGTACATACCTAGATATGATCGTCGTTTTATGTCTATGAAGAACTATCTTTTCCTTTATTGCAATTTAATGTTATGGTAGAAGTTCTTAAACTTTCGCGAATTGAATACATGTTAACTAGAATTTAAACGGATATAATTCGCGCACTAACTAATATTAAAATATATAATTTTGGCATATATACCTCAACGTTTCGGCCGAGTTACATCGACCGTGGTCACGAGAAAACTGAAACGTTGAGTAATGTCAAAATGATTATATAATTATTATAGTTTGTGCGCGAATTATACTCGTTTAAATTCTAGTTAGCATTAATGTTATGGTGTTATTTTTCTACCACATTTTTTACATGTCGTATTATCCTGTCGCTGTCTTAGTAGCCGACGGTTGTCAGCAGATTTAGCCAACCGCAACCCTAGCACGTACTTAATGCTTCCATTGTGTAGATAGATATGTCTTTATTGACAGCAAAATTTATAAAACAGAAAATACAAATGAAATAATAGGTAAAATGTGCGGTCTCATACTTACAGCTGATAATAATACGCTAAGCTACGCAAGCTATGTTTTCATTTTACCAGAATGATTCAGGTTAACGCGTGTCAAATCGACCTAATAAAGCCTCTAGACATGCCTAGGTACAAATATTATGGTAACTACATAAGGAATAGATACATTCATGTTATTTTGACTTTGTATCCTGGACACAGATATACGAGGGTGAATCAAAAAATTCTTGGAATCAATATTAAAAAATGCAAAGATTTAAATAATAATATTTTATTTTTCTACATAATCTCCCTCCAATGCAATGCATTTAGAATAACGCGTTTCTAACTTCCTTATTCCTTGTGAAAAAAAATTATTTTCTTGACTCTCGAAAAAGTCCTCTACGGCAGCTATAACCGCGTCATTATCGTGAAATTTTGTTCCCCGAATTTCCTCTTTTAATTTTGGAAATAAGTGAAAATCACTTGGGGCTAAGTCCGGAGAATATGGTGGGTGGTCAAGGAGATTGAAGCCAGCACAGCGGATTGCGTTGAGCGCAACTTCCGATCGATGAGCAGGAGCGTTATCTTGAAGGAACAACACGCCCAACGACAGTTTTCCACGACGTTTTTCTTTAATCGCTTCACGCACTTTCGGGATTAAATTTGCATAATAGGGTCCAGTAATCGTCTGGCCTTTTGGCATGTAATCAATAAAAAGGATTCCTTCACTATCCCAGAACACAGAGGCCATAACTTTGCCAGCGGTAGGAGCAACTCGAAATTTCTTAATGGATGGAGAGGATGGTCGTTTCCAAGACATGCTTTGTCTTTTAGTTTCAGGATCAAAATGGTGGACCCACGTTTCATCCATGGTGACAAGACGACGGCAAAAATTATCCGAATCACGCTGGAACATTTCGAGATTACGCTTGGAAATTTCCAAACGTCGCTTTTTGTTTTCGTCGGTTAACATTCGTGGCACCCATCTTGCAGACACTTTTTTGAACCCCAGTGAATCAATTAAAATGGATTGAACGCTACCAAAAGATATCTTTAGGATCTCAGCTATATGTTTTATAGTCATTCTTCTGTCTTCCAAAACCAGATTCTCAACCTTTTTGACATTTTCTTCTGTAACGGAGGTTGAAGGCCGCCCAGAACGCGGGTCATCTTTACAGCTTGATCTACCTCTTTTAAATTCAGCCACCCAGTACGCAACCGTAGAATAGGGTACAGCATCACCCCCTAATGTCTGCTGAATGTCCAAAAAAATTTCCTTCGTAGACATTTTTTTCAAACTGAGATATTTTATCACCGCACGTAACTCACTTTTATCCATAATTTTGACTTTTTAGCAACTCGTTGCACAAAAAAATTTATTACATGCGAACGAACTGACAAAAACAAGTGACAGTCTGCATAAATATAGTGTGATAGACACTCTTTAATTTGAATATCGAACTTGATCCAAAAAGGTTTCATATATATGCACTTCTAAGAACTTTTTGATTCACCCTCGTAATACGGAAAAGGAGGAAAATATCTAAGACGCTGTAAGGTTGGTAACTTATATACATAACAGCGATATAACTACACCTACATTGCAATTTTCGTAACTATCAGCAGTGATTGAGATTTCAGTCGATAAACAAATTAAATGACACAGAAAATACCGCAATATGTATTATCTACACAGATTATCTGCATTTAAATACACATTTTAAACTTTAGATATGCGTCGGTACGTGACCCGAAAAGTTGTGCTTCATTTTGTCTTATACGATAAATATTCTGGAACAATGTAAATTATTGTGCATCTCTAAAAATCATTTACGGATGTATACACGTATGAGGTAAGTTTCGTAGCCCTAGGTGTCTGGTCAGCAGCAAATCTGTCGCAAAGCCCAGATCCAGTTATTTCAGGCCCGTGTTCCCCACCGTCGGTGGTTGATCACTTCGTGTCTAGATGCTGAATGAGAAATCAGCAAGTTAATTCTTTTTTATGGAAATAAAAACCAGAAGCGGGCGGCGCGGGGCGCTGGTACAGGCCACCATGCTTTAATGGGAGCATGTCTTCTTATAAAAATCGATTGAAAAGCCGTAAATGAAGTCGCGGATAACAGCTAGAACCTAGAAGTAATAAGAAACTCAAGCAGCACATTATCACATAATCTTGTCAGCACTAGGTATGTGATGGACCGTCAAATCATAAGTAAGCGGTGTAACGTAACTGATGCATTGCAATCCTGCCCCACTTGAATAATGGACCAGTCCGTTAGCACTGCACGTAACCTCTTTGCTCCAATGGAGTAGAATTACTTACGTACTGGAAAATAAGGTTTGTTTAGAAGTAGACGTGTGGTTGATATTAGTTAGCCTACCTGAAGTTAGTGAAGTTAAAATGTGGCTTAGCTGTGTTTGCAGTCATATGATGATCGAGGCTCGATATCCTAGAATGGTAACTACGAGTATGTACCTAATGGTTATACTTAATTTGTTTTGTACTGTGTATGCAAATGTATTATTGCAGATGAGTGAGGCGTGCGTGACTATTCGTAATAACAGTTTATGATGCAGATTAATATAAATATTTTATCATTAGGTTAAAAATCAAAATAAACGGCAGCTTGTTTTAGTGGTTTTAAATTGTAAACCGCATTTCTCCTTAATTAATTAGTTGTAAAAACTCGTAACTGAGTACATTATGTATGTAATGACTTGCACTATTAATGTTTAATTTAAAATGCCCATCTTTATTTCTGACTGCGTAACGTTTTATCAATTTATCAACATGTCACGTAGTAAAACGTAACTTTATTAGCACTAATTGATTGCTTCGTAATAACTGAAGATGTGCAATAAACTTACTAACCTACATTACTAATATTCAACTGGTGGTATACTTAGCTGTTAGTTTTTACTGAATGCCTTATTACAATGCACTCCATTCTAGAAGGCTCAAGTGTTTTACCGCCTCAGTTTTGGACTAAAATTGATAACTTTTTGTTCGCCCTAGTAAGTATTGCTCCACTGAAAAAGTAATCTAAAAATGTGTACGTCCATAAACTACCCAAAGAAAAAATTGCATAGCGAATCAAAGAACCGATTTGCAGTGGACAACCGGGATCCGGCAAGGGTATACCTATAAGGACTCCCTCGAAACCCGTTGCAGCTAAAATGAAAATAAAAATCGACAAAGCTCCCGGCGTATGTTCATAAACACATGCAATGATTGCATCAAGTAATTTCACCTAATCTTATCTTACAGGAGCGCATGTACGAGCTAGAGCGACGCGACGCAGAGCTAGCACTAGAAGAGAAGCGACAGGTCGAAGCCAAGAGGACGCTGCTGCAGGAGGCGGCTCGCAAGCAGGACGAGCCGGTGGACGATAGCAAGCTGGTGGAGGCCATGTTTGACTTCCTACCCGACTCCAGCAGCGAAGCGCCCGCGCCCAAAGACACCTCGGTGTTCAGCGACCTGCCGCAGTCCCGGCCTGACCAGCAAGAGGTGAGTGGCAAAGGCTTTTAGGACCAACAGATACGAGTAGGTACGCTATCTATTAAGATACTATAATACTCTATGACGTTTCATTTAGATGGTCACGCCGATGCAAACCACATCGGAGGATGAGGAGGACCTCTCAGAGTTCAAGTTCCAGAAGTTCGCAGCGACTTACTTCCAAGGAAATGTCACTCACCAGTATTCGAGGAAACCTCTGAAACATCCTCTACTGCCGCTGCATGCTCAAGGAGATCAGTTGGTGAGTCTAGTATTCAAGGTGTTTTATATAACCGAGTTATGCAAGTTTAATTGATTACCAGATACGATATTGACTTTTTGATATATATGTACTTACAAACAATTTCCTGCCTGAATTACCGCGAAATACACGACTATCGTAACTTCAATCTAGAAAACATGATATCAGAAGACATCAATTTAGCAATTACCTGCTTTATCTTTGATTCTATGTTCTGATAAGCACATTCATTGCAGGCCGCCCAAGCATTATGGATCACGATACTTCGCTTCACCGGAGACCTGCCGGAGCCTCGTTATCACACAATGGATAGAGATAACACGTCAGTCATGTCCAAAGTCACGGCGACGCTTGGAAGGAATTTCATCAGATCTAAGGAGTTCCAGGAGGCTCAGATGATGGGAGTGGATCCCGATGCATATTTGAATAAGCAGAAACCACGATCGATTCGTCACAAGCTCGTTTCACTTACTCTGAAAAGGAAGAACAAGCTTGGAGAAGACGTTCGAAGGAAGTTACAGGTTTGTTTTATAGTCATATATTATAGAATAGGTACCACGCGAGGAATGTGGATTCTAACGATTTATTAATTTGTTACAGGATGAAGAGTACACAGCCGACAGCTATCAGTCGTGGCTAGAGTCACGACCAACTTCCAATTTGGAAAAGCTTCACTTCATCATCGGCCACGGCATCCTCCGCGCTGAGTTGCGCGACGAAATATACTGTCAGATTTGCAAGCAGCTGACGCTCAATCCCTCAAAATCCTCTCATGCGAGAGGATGGATCCTGTTGTCTTTGTGTGTCGGGTGCTTTGCTCCGAGTGAAAAGTTTGTCAACTACCTGCGAGCTTTCATAAGAGAGGGACCACCCGGGTACGCCCCGTACTGCGAGGACCGACTGAAGAGGACGTTTAACAACGGCACGCGGAACCAGCCACCGTCCTGGCTGGAACTGCAGGCGACGAAATCAAAAAAACCTATAATGTTGCCGATAACTTTCATGGATGGAAACACGAAGACTTTGTTAGCCGACTCGGCGACAACTGCGAGAGAGTTGTGCAATCAATTATCGGACAAAATTGGCCTCAGAGACCAATTTGGCTTCTCGCTATACATCGCGTTGTTTGATAAAGTGAGCTCGCTGGGCAGTGGGGGAGATCACGTCATGGATGCGATATCACAATGCGAACAGTATGCAAAAGAACAAGGAGCACAAGAGAGAAACGCTCCATGGCGATTATTCTTTAGGAAGGAAATATTCGCCCCGTGGCACGACCCGACTGAAGACCAAGTGGCTACAAATCTAATTTACCAACAAGTGGTCAGAGGAGTGAAGTTTGGGGAATATAGGTGCGATAAAGAAGAAGACTTGGCTATGATAGCAGCTCAACAGTATTACATCGAATACGGACAAGACATGAACACAGAAAGACTGTACACCTTGCTACCGAATTACATACCGGACTACTGCTTGACGGGTGTAGAAAAGGCGGTTGATCGGTGGGGAACTCTCGTGGTACAAGCTTATAAAAAGAGTTATTACGTGAAAGAAAAAATACCCGCGTACCGAGTGAAGGAAGATGTCGTGAGTTATGCAAAGTTCAAATGGCCGCTTTTGTTCTCCCGATTCTACGAGGCGTATAGAAACTCTGGTCCCAATTTACCCAAAAATGATGTTATCATCGCCGTAAATTGGACTGGTGTCTATGTCGTGGATGATCAAGAGCAAGTTTTGTTAGAACTGTCCTTCCCGGAGATTACGGCTGTGTCGAGTCAGAAAACCAATAAAGTGTTCACGCAGACTTTCAGTCTGTCAACAGTACGAGGGGAAGAATTCACATTCCAGAGCCCCAACGCAGAAGACATCCGGGACCTAGTAGTGTACTTCTTGGAGGGGCTCAAAAAACGATCCAAATTTGTTATCGCTTTGCAAGATTACAAAGCGCCGGGCGAAGGTTCAAGCTTCTTGAACTTCTTGAAAGGAGATCTGATAGTCTTGGAAGAAGACAGTACTGGTGAATCTGTTCTGAACAATGGCTGGTGCATCGGACGCTGCGAGAGGTCGATGGAGAGAGGCGACTTCCCGGCGGAAACTGTTTACGTTTTGCCGGCGCTTACCAAACCACCACCAGACATACTGGCCTTGTTCTGCGCAGAAGGTGCACAGCACGGTCGTCGGCCACCGACCAGTACGTTCAACGGCACGGAAACAAGAGACAAACCCCACACGTTGTTAGAATACGCTTTGGACCACTTCAGATTACCGCCAAAACGAACTGTGTCTAAAGCTCTTACTTTGTCGACAGCAAAGAGAGGAGGCTCCGAAGAGTTGTGGCGACACTCACGAGAACCGATAAAGCAACCGCTGTTAAAGAAACTGCAGGCGAAGGAAGAGCTCGCGGAAGAGGCTTGCTTCGCATACACTGCCATACTCAAGTACATGGGAGATCTCCCGTCTAAGCGTCCCCGTATCGGAAACGAGTACACGGACCACATTTTCGACGGCCCTCTCAAACACGAAATCCTAAGAGACGAAATATACTGCCAAGTAATGCGACAATTGACTGACAACCGCAACAGAATGTCCGAAGAGAGAGGCTGGGAACTGATGTGGTTGGCTGCGGGATTGTTCGCTTGTAGCCAGGGACTGCTTAGAGAATTAACGTTATTCCTTAGAACTAGAAGATATCCAATTGCTCAAGATTCACTCCAAAGACTGCAGAAGACGTTGCGGAACGGCCAAAGGAAGTATCCGCCACACCAGGTGGAGGTGGAGGCTATTCAGCACAAGACCACACAGATATTTCACAAAGTGTATTTCCCTGATGATACAGACGAGGCTTTCGAGGTGGATTCGTCGACGCGCGCGAAGGACTTCTGTCAGAACATCGCGCAGAGACTGAATCTCAGATCTAGTGAAGGCTTTAGTTTGTTCGTGAAGATAGCTGATAAGGTGATATCGGTGCCGGAAGGAGATTTCTTCTTCGACTTCGTGCGGCACCTCACGGACTGGATCAAGAAGGCGCGCCCCACTCGCGATGGCATCACGCCCCAGTTTACTTATCAGGTTAGTCGGTGCCGGTAGCTGCAGACTTTTTATCACTCAATAAAATTGGAGCAGCTATAAAATAATTGGGTTCTTCGTATTTTTATAAAGATACTAAGTAATTATCTTATCAATTGTGCAATTATTTTGCATACACAAAAACGTCAACCGTTGCAGATTACAACTGTAATTTTCATAATATCTTTAGTATGACGTCAACATGATAGATTCTATCAAATCATGGTCTTTTTTGTTTGCCGCGGCCTTTCTGCCCAACGTCTGCCTTTATCGCGATGGATTCATTCATTAAACCACTAGGGAAGGCCACTGCACTTCGATCGACACAATAACATGCGATTTTTTCGTGCAGGTGTTCTTCATGAAGAAGTTATGGACGAACACAGTCCCGGGCAAGGACCGCGCGGCCGACGTGATCTTCCACTTCCACCAGGAGCTGCCGAAGCTGCTGCGCGGGTACCACCGCTGCGGGCGCGAGGAGGCGGCGCGGCTGGCGGCGCTGGCGTACCGGGCGCGGTTCGGGGACAACAAGCAGGAGTTGCAGGCTATACCGTGAGTACTTACAACAATAACATCCCTATTATTTTCCTCTGTTAGCCACCACCATGACCACCATGCCACCAGGTGTTAGCGACTGCATGTGGTCAATTAATATTATATCGACGTGTTAATATGCTACTGCTCCATCATTAATGCGCTATTTACGCAGATGTGAACATTTTAACGTTTTAATTTACAAAGATTCTTTTTTGAGTTCGGATACTGTCTTTTCACTATTTTTAGCAAATCTGGCCTCTACGCGAAAGACATGTCTGAGAAAGATAAACTGTGCTCAAATTCTCAAATTCTGATTCAAGTTAATGCTAACGCAGATGGAGTAGTAGCATCAGAATGGGACCGACCCACAAGGATTGTTACCGAAACATGCCAAAAAGGCGAGGGTGCAGATTTTATGTTCTGCTTCTGGGTGACAGTTGGCCAACATTACAACACTAAGATCGGTCAAAGGATCGCGGCTTCCCTTGCTTTGTTTAACCATTCTACTCAAAGCCGCGCTATCTGCAAAGTTTTTACAAATCAATATTGATGCAGATTTCAAAATCAGATAACGACGCTTAACCACCAATACCTCCTAACCCACATGGACCAAATTTTACAGGAGACACAAAAAACGTTATATTTCTGAATATATACCGAATATTGCTAAAACAAAAATATACTTGGTTACAAATATAGGTATTTTTAAGGTGAAGTCAAAAATATTTGTCTATGTTACTCTGATAAAGAGGTAGGTATGTTAGGAGAAATTGATATAACTTTTTATACCAATTTGGTAGATAGGATTTATTTCTTCTTCATTTAGGAGATAATGCTCGCTAAATTGTAAATGAATTCGTCGGTATTCTGTTAGTTAAGAGTAAATAAAGTAAGTAAAATAACTCTGGTTTTGAAGACCTATCCATAGACACCCCACACATATGGGTTTGATGAAAAAAAATATTTTGAGTTTCAGTTCTAAGTAGCTAAGGGGAACCCCCATTTTCTTTTCTATTTTTGTGCGAAAATCTTAATGCGGTTCACAGAATACATCTACTTACCAAGTTTCAACAGTATAGCTCTTATAGTTTCGGAAAAAAGTGGCTGTGCATTAGGACGGACGGACAAGCAGACAGACATGACGAATCTATAAGGGTTTCGTTTTTTGCCTTTGGCTACGGAACCCTAAAAACCTGTGCCAAATCTTCAACAGGATCGGTTATGGAAGTAACATTGATGGTTGAGTGGTTGATGGGTCTCTCATTTTTGTCGGAGTCCACATCATTGTGCTCAGTTGTGTTCAATGACAGCTCAACTTATCGTCTTGAACGATTAGAATTCATTCTACGAAACAAAATATAAGTACATCATCACCCTGAAGACGTCGTCCACTCTGAACATAGGCCTCCCCCTTAGACCGCCACACGGAACGACAGTTTGCCACTTGCATCCACCGGTTGCTGCGACTCTTTTGATGTCGTCGGCCCATCTAGTGGGGGCTACCTACACTGCGTCTTCCAGTCCATGGTCGCCACTCTAGAACCTTTTTTCCCCGTCGGTTGTCAGTTCTACGAGTGATGTGGCCTGCCCATTGCCACTTCAGCTTGCAAACCCTGAGAGCTATGTCGTAAACTTTAGCTCTTTGGCGAATATCCTCGTTCTGAATTTTATCGCGCAAAGAAACTCCGAGCATAGCTCTCTCCATTGCCCGCTGTGTGACTCTGAGCTTCTCCAAAAAGCCAGCAGCTAAGGACCACGTCTCGGTACCATATGTCATCACTGGTAACACACACTGGTTAAAGACCCTTGTCTGTGGAATTTTGGACTAGAAAATGTCACGCAACTTTCCGAACGCTGCCCATCCGAATTGGATTCTTCGGGCGACCTCTTTGTCGAAGTTGGACCTACCTACCTGGACGAATTGCCCAAGGTACTGGTCAACAACTTCGAGGGTATCATTCCCAACGATTACCGGCAAGGGTACAACATGGCCATTGGGCATGACTGTTCATTTTAAGACCCACCAGTTGGAAAACGCTACTGAGGTCGCAGAGCATAGTATTGAGATCCTCCAGTGACTCTGCTATGATGACTACATCATCGGAAAAATGAAGGTGATTGATGTATTCGCCATTGATGGTGAAGCCGAATCCGTTCCAGTCCAAGAGCTTGAAAACGTCCTCCAATGCGTTCGTGAACAGTTTCGGAGAAATAACATCTCCCTGTCTCACGCCTTTCTGCAATGGGAAAGGTTTCGTGCTCTCGTCCTGTAGTCGGATTGACATGGTGGAAATATAAGAACCTACGAGATATTTTAATTATTAAAAATGTGTCATTATTTTCGCCAAAAAATGCATTAAACTCTATCATAAAGAATTACGTAAATTCCTTACCCCCGTGCCTATTTTTTCTTGTAAAAAGACTATAATGGTAGTGGAAATACCTCCTAAGTGTTATACGATCGAAACAAAAACAAACCCAAATGCAAAAAATATATTCGACCAATAACTCCTATCTCCTTTTGATAACTTTAGAGACGAATTATGACTAAAATGTCAATTTAAACCACCATAAGAACACCAGAATAACATTATAGTATTCGTTTTAGGTAGTAACAAACGTTAAACACTAAAATAAACAGTTATATTAACAGAAAACTTACATTGAGGTTACCGGCGCGCGAATCCGTGTCTATTGCATGCGAACGCTATGAGCTCACGGAAGTTAGGAGCAATTGGCGTCAACAATCTGTCTCTGACTTATAAGAGGTATTGGCAGGATAACAATAACACCCGTTAGGAGCACAAAATCATATAGGAGTTTTAAGTGGGCGGTAGATATGATGTTAGTGAATATAATTTCATAAAAAAAATTTTTTTACAAAAATGTCAGTTAGGAGGTATTGGTGGTTAAACGTCGATAAGTTATCAAACAAATCTCAATCTAGTTTGGATCAATCAGAGCTCGAATAAGGTGTGGTAGGCTGATAATTATCACTGTTTCTACCACTTATAATTATTTAAATATGATGATTTAAATATGACGTGATAAATGTTTCTATTGGATAATTATACATTAGCTACTGTTCATCACAATCAAATAAAATCAAATCAAATAAAACACCGATTTGCTTTGGTATTTTTGTGATCTTTATTCCTTTACCCTGCGGCGATCCTCAACACTTGCCACAACCACCAATCCAATACCAACCCATTCTTTTATATCAGCGCATGCCCGTTCATTATGCCCCCAAATCAAATTCTTGCAATATCGACAAACATGTTTTGTTAAAATGTCAATAATGTTGAGTGAGACTCCAACATAGATAGGTACAGACTCGGTATCACAATAATATTTGGCGGCAGTTCTGCAAAATATGAGAGCAGGTCCCGAGGATTATTTGTCGTTCTCCTTGCATCCTTGGTCAATGTCATGACCATTGTTTCAGCCAAATGCTCCGAGAGCTGATCCCAGCAGACCTCATAAAGATGCAGAGCTCGGCGGACTGGAAGCGCGCCATCGTGGCCTCCTACAACCAGGACGCCGGCATGACGCCCGAAGACGCCAAGATCACCTTCCTGAAGGTCATCTACCGCTGGCCCACCTTCGGCTCGGCCTTCTTCGAGGTCAAACAGACCACAGAACCAAATTATCCAGAGCTCCTGCTGATTGCCATCAACAAGCATGGAGTCAGCTTGATTCATCCGCAGACAAAGGTAAGGTTCCTTTTGACTCTCAGTCTTTTCATTTTCATTTAGATTAACATTATATCCTTGGTTACCCCTTGATATTTAGGCTGTTCAAGTGTTCATGATGAAATTGCACAACGATTGCAGAAGTGTTCTCCAGTAAGTGAAACTTCTGAGCAACAGAAAGAGAAATTGTACGAAAAAAGGCAGTTTCGTGCAAACAAGAAGAAACCAATCCAAAATCTCTATTATTTTGCATTCAAGACCTCGTTTCCCTACAGGTATATTTTGATATGTTGTCCCAATCTCACAGCCACCCCACCTCCTTCCAGGACATATTGGTGACCCACCCGTTCACCAGAATATCGAACTGGTCATCGGGCAACACCTACTTCCACATGACCATCGGCAACCTCGTCCGAGGCTCCAAGCTCCTCTGCGAGACCTCCCTGGGATACAAGATGGACGACCTCCTCACTTCATATATATCACTGATGCTAACTAACATGAACAAGCAAAGGTCTGTGCGGGTCAAATAGTAGAGATACTGGTGTCAAAGTAATAGGTGGTATTTTTTATAAATGTGTTTGGACGAAATGAAAACTCGCGAGTTGTCAATGTTTGAAGACTTAAAATATAACGAATTACCTATTCGTTATTTTGTTATCAGCTTTTATGGTATTCTACAAAATGTATTTAATAAGGATTTATATACATTATTTGTATGAAATAACATTGAAGATATTAGTGCTTGTGAATTATATTAACAGATCGCGCGTTAAAAAAGCGTATCTATACTTATACATCACAAGGTTGTTTGTAAAGATTTTCTTAATAAAATATATTGGGCACGCAGCAGTTTGATTCAGAGTGTTTGCCAAGTAGCCAAGTAGCTTTTAGTTCCTTCGGTCCGCTAAGCATGTTACATAGCGGGCACGAACTGTATCGTTGGATACAAATACACACTAAAAAAATCATAACATTTTTTAGCATCTTTATTAACACGGTTAATGTAATAATAGTGTGGCATAATAAGTAAATCCGTCCATATTACAAATTGCCAAAATATACTGTTGGACGATTTCGTTGTTTACCGACATAAATAAAAAAAAACGTGTGCGTCTGGGGACGCCCGACAGAAGCAGTTTGCGTGCGAGAAACGTAAGCGCCTCGTAACGCGTTACGTAACGAAGCGGTTTAACCTCCTATAAGAAGTTATTACTTCAAAAACTTCAAATAAAATGATAACATAATCTTAGAAACGTTGTAGGTATATTTTGCTCATAGACGCGTCACATTGTAACAGAAACGTAAAGAGTGGGAGGTTTATTTTTCATACATTTTCATTTGACAATGTTATTTCGAATAGATAGTAGGGCTGGTTGTTCACAACAGAGTGAAGTAGCGGTGAGAGCAGTGAAGATAGTCGGAAATTCAAACCTATTATAGGTAGGTACTATCCTATCTTACCTATCTGTTTTTTAACATAGCTTGACATCGCATCGCTAAATTTCTGCTCGATTGGATAGCTAGCCTAACTTTGTTAAAAGTATGTGCAAGGCAAAGAGCGGTCCGTAGACATTTAGATAATTATTTAAAACTATTTAGATATGGTATTATGAAGAGATCTGTTACATTTTAGTTAAGGTGATCGGTTAACTTACAATGTATAATAATTTATATCATTTTACTAAAGAATTGTAGCCACGATTTTATTTCGTATTCTAGCTTGCAGTGCTATTAGTTTGTTTCGTCATATCAAAACTTATTCATATATTTGTTATTTTTTACATGTAAGATGTAGATAATAAGCACTGCATATAAATCGAAGTATCCATAATATACCTAGAGCTTGGATGGAATAGCTTATAGAAATATAGACAAATGCTGTAAGTGGAATTACCTTTAATTAATATTACGTACAGCCTAAACACCAACTATCGTGTTGATATATAAATCATTGTATTTATTGATAGGTAATGGATATTCGAATGTTAAAAGTAGAGTAATTGTCGATGTAATGCCATGAGTCGGGACAATTGAAGAATATGTTAATTTTGTTTAATTTCGCTTTCAAGTCAAAGTGCATTTGTGAGTGGTTGTAAACATGAGTCACAATGATTACTTGAGTGTTTTATTTACTAATCCATCCTAAACTTACAACGACTTACCACAAAAGTTAAGAGCAGAGTTAAACAGACGTTTCTGAAATTTCGTTCCAAAGACTCGCGTTGTCCTGTATTCCTAATTATTTTATTTGTGAATTTGTTATCGAGTTAGGAAAAGCGAGGGTTTGTCGACGTCGACAAGACGTCGATTTGTCGAGACTCGTCTGTTCAACTCTAGTTTAAATCTTTTGTGGTAAGAACGACAGGTTTTATTGTATGCCGATCTTATCACTTATTGATACATATATTTTGTTCATATTTGACGCAGAATCAATGGCCGCATCTGTAGACATACCTACTTATTCTAGACTTCTGTAGAAGGCCCAGTTATTCGATGCAAGTTGCACACAATAATATTGAAGCAAAAATTACTTCTATAATTTTTGGGTACCTACCTAAATTGTTGCGCTTTATTTATTGCATACCCGTATTGCTGTTACGTATGTACAAGACAATGCTATTGTCTGAATCAGGATTATAGTGAAGATTTTTTGCTATGACTATAGATTAGAAAGCCTCGTTCAATTGATGAAGCAATGGTATCCGCACTCGCAGTGTAGTTGGCAGAGATAAGCAAGAAGCTCTGAAAATCGAATCGTGGTTTGAGGAGGCCTATAGTGCCTCTGTCGAATTGTCACCATCGATCCCATTGGCCGCTCACGAGTCAGAACAATAAACGACAAAACGATAGGAGTCATCCATGCTTCGATTTATTGCAGTGGATGTCGATCTAATGGTGGACTTAAGTGGATCATCGAAGCTATTCAGCTACAAGCCTACAACTAAGTACATGTAGTTCGATAGGTACAAGTAGAATGAAGTCGTATATCTAGTGTTTACCGAAGTACCTAAATACATTGTAATTATTCTTTAAAGAGATACATTTGTTGGTTGGTTATGTAGGAAGACGACGTCCAATAAAGTGCCTATTTAAATCTTGGACAGTAAGAAAAATCATACAAATTGAAATAAAAAGTGGAGGTTCCGCTGGAGTACCGTTAATAACAACATTTTGATTCTGATTCCGAGTAATTTGCACAGAAATTGCACAAAACTACAATTTCGGCTTACACAAACAATTATGGTAAAAGCGGGCTATTAGAAAATACTGTTAATTAGAACAAACAAAAAAATATATATCCGTAATAAAGTCGTGAGAGTTTCTCACGGCAGCAAACCATTGAGGCGGCTGGAGTAATGATGCGTCTATTGTGGCAGCAGGAAGTCATTTATCTAACATCAAGAATATGAGCGTTTAGAGCAATTTCGAGTCGGATTTCTCATTCTGAAGTGTGCAATTTTGGGCGACGTTACAGTACCTATCTGATGGAGTCAACCAACTCTAGTGGACGGTGACTCTGACTAAGCACTGTTTGATTGCTTGCTTACCTACTTGGACGGCGCAGGAGGGTTTTACGCAGTCATTTTCGACGTTAATCATTGGTACCAAATTGAAGGCGATGGAAGAAGAGCAGACTGTTCTGTAATGAGCAACTAACTTTAGAATTACATTATAACTAAAAGAGTCGGCGTGTTCCTTGGACATCTAGATGATGTAGGCAGCAGCTGCAACATCTGAATTTGGAGAGCAGAAGATTGAGCTCAAGCGCAGTATAATATGTTTGCAATTTGCATAGATCATCTGTCTTATTGGTACAAATGAGTTGATTACTGGATAAGTTAATTGGTGATTAGTTGGTCAGTCTCATAGCATAGTCCAACCACAACTCATGAATACCTATGATATTAATGAGTGCTTGCTTTTACTTAGATCTTGGTCGGAAGCATTGGTGTTCTGCCATTTTTCATAAGTAAACACAAACATATTATGTTTACCGACACAATGTTATTGAAAATTACCAGGTTTTCATGTCAATGGTCAGGCAACGACTCGTGCAAAGTCCTATTAACCCTTTCTCTTCTAAACTACCTAACACAATAGCCATACCTTTGCACAATCAATGCCCCATTAAAGAAATTGTCTTCTTGCAAATCATTCATATACCTAACTAATAATTATGTATCCTCGGTAGATAAATAGATAATTATTTGAAAAAAATATTGCATTCTACAACCTACATTCGTAGACATTAATCTACGATAAGCAAGAGTGCTGCGCAATATTGGTGTATTATACCAAATTGTTCAAAAACGACGACTCAAATCAAACCATTTCAAAACAAAGACCTGACCAAATAACAGCTCCATTTAGATAACCTAGGTAGGTGCTTCGAGTAAATTAATTTTGGTAGAAATCGTTGGAATTCTTGGATTCCATTAGTCTATTGTTTCTTAAATAACGGGGGACTTTAGCAATGTATGTATTGTACGTATCAATATTTAATCCAAATTAGTGATTCGAGCTTTAAGCCGGTTTAGTGATCGGGTTAGTTAACTCGAAACTCGACATTGCTCCATGGCATTTCGGATTAAGGAATTATTAATTTGTGTTTGCCTCCTCTATTTAGGTATGTACTATGTATGTATAATGAGCTAGTTGGATGGTTTATATAAGGTCCCACGTATTTTAAATTTGCTTCCGTGTAGCAGTACAAAGATCACCTAATCATTGCCAACAAAGATTTCTAATAGTAAGGTAAGCCAGCTTAATAACAGCTCAGGATGTTAATCTGATGACAGTAAAATGGCCGCTTTGCTGTTAAAAGACGACAGGACGGAAACAGACAGCAATTATGTCTCTTATCCTGAGATAACTACTTGATTAATACTAATCTCCTGAATGAATATGCATGTTATTCATTGCATAATTGAAGCATTCCGCAATACAGGCCTCATTGTTCGTGGGGGTACTTCAGGCAGATTATAATGACTTATCATATTTCCAATTCAACGTTGCTAATTCATGAAATTGAAACTAGCATATAAATTGGCAGTATTAAACGGTCTATTATTACACGCACCTTATATTTGCAGATCTGCTATCCGCAACTGCGCGTTCGGTAGTGTAATGTCTCCACAATAGGTACCTAATCTAACTTTAATTACGAATACTACAACTAAAACATTAGATAGATAATATACACGTCCGAAAAAATAAACAACTGTGAAGGCTTGAACTAAATGAACGAATGCACCAATACTAGTTTAGTACAATATTTTCGTTTAGACTTTGGGGCGTGGGCTATCCAATGCTGGTGATGACGAAGCAAGGAAGATGTCAGTGGTCTGCAATGCATAATAAACTGCAGGTACCAATGTACCAAATTCAGGTAGCTTAGGTACGAAGATGGTTAGTCCACTTTAATGATCGCTTCAAAACTTGAACATCAAATTACGTCGTTATCTCGTATTATGAATCTGCCACGAACCGCTCGCCGCTGTTCTGAAAACAATTGGACATAAAAATGAAAATATAACTTAATTGCCAATGTTAATTCGGGTTGCTCGGCGTAATTTCCCACGGCCGAAGATGACATGTTGGAAAACACGGTTCCCACACTCTGCATATCTCGGCCCCATAGATCAACCTGGCAGAATGTAAAAAGCAGACAATGATACAATTGTGTGCACACAGCTTTCTCACACTCCCAGTGCAGATTTAATCGTCAGTTCTAATGAGAGATGTTGCCCGTAACGCATTGCTACCCAACAATACCGGGATCGATCCTCGACCAACCGATGTCTGGCTCTGGATAGTTATGAGCGAATTTCCATCGCTCCGTGTTTCGCCTCCGTCGGTCCTGGTTCATTGGTGGCAGTCAGAGGCCCCGGTCTGACTAACTCTGACACAGGATTCTGAACTGACATTCAACAAAAACTTGCTAGTGGAAGTAAACAACCAAACGCACTTCCGGGTCACCGTCCAAAAGGACAGAGAGATGTTCGCGTTCGTGGAGTTTCCACAAATCAAGTAACAGGATGCAGCAGATCCTGGTAGTTTTTTGCAAGACAATCATTTTTTTATTGGAGCATGAATGAATGGTTGTGCATGGGGTATCGCGTCATTATTTCTTGCTCACGTCACCGATTGAGAAATAATGGGGGCAGTCACGCGATAGAGGTTATTAGCAGCGGCAAGAAAATCTACGCGATATCTTAGACATTTGCAAACAACTGTACGTAGGCACTGCTATGAATATCGGATACTTACCGACAGATATAGATACGGCTTTTTTTGGATAAAATGTATACATGAGACTATTTCATTCATCCAGAAGTATCTCGCATGTCTCGCATATCCCAACTGCATCAAACTTTTACTTGACTGCGTTGTAAGTATATTTCCATTTTCACTATAATTATAAAAACAAATTCGTGTTGGTTACACCATACACATAACTCGAGAACGGCTGGACAGATTTTCATGACCTTTGCTTTGTTCGATTTATCTGTGTTCCGAATAGCAGAATAAATAATAAAAAATGGAGGAAATTTACAAAAACGACATAAAAATCATGATTCATTTTCACATACATTTTTGACAGGACGTTTGTCGAGCCACCTAGTTTCCAATAATACAATGATAATAATAATACGTCTACATTTCTCTAACGTTCCTGATGAAACATAATAATATCATAACGTAAAGAAAAAAGCTTTCCCACTCCATCATCATTAGGTAACTACGATCAGGACATGGGTGAGCCCTGCAATCTCCAACGGTGCTCATTAGATCGTAGATTGTTGCAGTTCTCCACGCGATTCGTTGCGACTGCCTCAATGAACGTAATTACTGGCTATCTCATCTCTTACGTAGATGAGGCGTCACACATTGCGTGTGGACACATTATACACTGGGATACTTGGAACATGTTAAATGTTTTGATTACCTACCCGATAATAACATGTTAATGTTACTCTCTACCGTGTTTGTACGAGTTATCGGCATGAGAATGTGTACTTTGATAACAGAACTGTTCCAACTCGTCCATGATGGGTCCGGTTGCGATTTTGACAATTTTAGAATCATTCTTTGAACGAATAGACCGCCTTTAACATAATTACTGTAAAATACTGACCACTGCCGTCAAATGACTATTATAAATGTATACGGACCCATACTTAATGTTGGTATCATACCTACTATTTAGATATTTTGGAGATGATAGGTAACATCCCAAACACAAATTGAGACAATCTTGCTGAAGGAAGTATTTTAAAAGACTGAAATAGAATAACGTTTGTGGTTGTAACTTTTGTATGAAAATGTTTGACATTTTCCCCAGCCCAGGTAGATACCGAATAATACCAATAGCATTGACTTCTTCCCAGCGTTTCCACGGTATAGTTGAAACAGACTAGACTGAAACGAACCAAATACCATTTTCCTTTTCGATATGCTTAAAAAGCACCTTTAGCGCGCAAGGAGTAACACGAACGAAGTGTTGATAAATTTATCACCTCTATGTTTCAGTTCAAAACAGCTCAGCCCAGAGCATAGAGGTTTTTTTACCCGCTGCAGAAGGAGGGTAATGTTTTCTATAACTTCGCCATGAATACGAAGTACCTGAGTTCTTATGAGCACAACTCACCCGTGGCCCGAGGTCCAAGTAATTACCTCTATTGATTATCAATTACCGTAACAACCGTGAGCAGCCACCAGCACATGTCATAAACATCTAGTTTATTATTCGGAATCTCAGCTCGGAACAATAGCTCCGGCAGATTGCTATCAGAGGTCGCAGCCAGCGGGCCGGAACGGTATGCAGGGGAAGACACTTGTTATTATCATGTGAAGACTTTTCGAAGAGGTTCCCACACGCCCCTCGCGCCACTGATTCCTCGATTAACTCTGATTCATAACCAGCTAATTACACTTGACCCCAGTTTTAATTAAACAATGACGCAAAAAGATCCGCGCTAATCCGACTGTGGGAATCGCGGCGACTACCTAAACTATTGGACGCGACGGAAGTAAACAAAGTGGATTCAAATTCGAAATACAACAACTTATGGGATATTGTCGCAATATTTTTTTTTAAGTTCCTTTATTGGTGCGGGCGTAGACAGAAATAACATAAGGGTAAGTATTTAAATTCATTTTTATTTAAAAATATTCATGTTATTTTAAAAACCGCTCCGAATATCAATCTTATGTACAAGCAGTACGGCGTATTCACAATATTTATATGAGCAGTTGTACCATTTACCATTTCCAAATATAGAAAATACCGTATGTAAAACGATAAAAATGTACGAATAGATTACTTTCTAAAATGATAAAAATCACTTATCATTTTACACAATTGACCACATCGCGGGCTATTCCATCCACATTAATACTAATTTCCTTGTAATACTGTAACTTTAGCAATTCCACAAGAAGGTTCCTTTATCCAATGTTCGGCTACAAAAATATTTTTATTATTTTGTACTTTATCATTACACTTCCGCATGGAATGTTCAAAATCACACTTTTATTCAAAATTACACATGAAATCCAAAAGTCTTAAAATATTACGTTTGCACAAAATAAATAAATTTTTCATTTGTATATTTCATTTTGATCATTGTTACAATGCAATAAAAGCTATTTCTAAAGCTACTTAAATAAGTTGTTCATTAAAATCTCAGTAAAATATAATATGTACACAAATAGGTCCGTACGGAGACAGTATACGTTGCTGGTTCAATAATTGGGTAATTATTATTATCGCCAACTTAAGAATTATTGGATACACTTTTCATACAATACCGATTGAGTTATAGAACGAAGAAAAGGAAATGAAGGAACAGAAGCCTTATTCTGATGCAATTGCATTTGATTGAATTTGTAGACTAGTTTCGATCCGATCGATCGATGTGATTGATTGGTACTCCATACTATTTCTTTTTGTATTATGATGGTAGTCAGAACACAATCTGCCCTTTTTCATTCCTGGACACAAGCCTCAGATTCATGCAACTCTCCAATGTTGTATAAACATTGTTTTTTTTTATCTAGGTGGTTAGAAAGCTACGAAAAGTATACTGGCAGAAATAAACAACGGAAGGCTATCTTCCCTGAACGTGGGTTGTGTAGGAAAGGCGTCAGTGAGATGAAAACAGAGTGTACAATACGGAAAATAGTTTGAGATAGTAAAAGATAGTAAACTGAGCTTATTTGGTGTCCTATTTTACAGTCGATGACGATCCTATGCTCTCCATCGCTCGGCAACCTTCAGAGTCCAACACTCCAAATATTTACTTACAAAACATTACACTAATATTATGGATATAAACACAATGACTTGTCATGGATATTTTATAACTATTTGGCCCCGTGGAAACAAATCGATTGAGTGATTTATCTCCTATAAAATTGCATTTCATAATGTCACGGACATTAAATGCCAGTAGGAACTAATTCTAAAACATATTTGGGACTTTGCAGTCTAATATCTATTCTAATAATAAAGTTGCGCTTATAAGACCAAGGCTAACAGTCTGTTCTAAATCTATAGCTATCCTATGATTAATTTTTATAGAACGCTCATGGAGTTCTCTATGCAAAGCTACATTGTCAGTCCCTAGTCGATATCTTCACAACTATACTATTGCTGCATTTGACTCGTTATCTTAATTAAAATAATTACAATATTTTGGTGTCATAATCTCTTAGACAAATCACACGTAATATATATTTTTATACACACAGACTGTGTACTTGCAAAGCGTAGTTTACCGCTATACGCGTTCAACATACAACAGACCGATCATCAATCGGAACTTATACAAATTGGGTGCCTACCTACTGTATAGTCCAATAACATACATTGTTGCTTAGATTTCTTTTGTCTAAAGGCTTTCTCGAACAGCAAACCGAACTCATGGCCAAGCGATTCTAATTTGTACGTACGACTTAACACGGTGCCATTTCGCATTCACTTTCGACACAACGTCGCCACAGGTTCATGTTGCTGTTCGTTAGACAACGCCTTACGCGTTCGTTTCGCACACCCAGTTAGGCAACGCTATCGATTAAGTGTAAATAATAGAATTACACGAATAATCAAGTTCGTTGTAACGCAATAAATTTAAAATTGAAACGTCACGCTTATCACCGACAAAGGAACGGAACGAAGACGGCGTCCATTCGCAACCGTATTGCGACTCGAGAAAAATGCAAAAACGCTCGGACGCCGTTCCCGATTCCGTTGCCTCGTTGAACTTAACAGTATATCCGGTCTTACCACAAAACATATAAACAAGAGTTGAACCTATGTGTCTAAAATTCCATTTCACAAATCGACGACCAACACTCGCGTTGTCAACTCAATAACTAATTCACATGACAGGATTGAGACAACGCTTCTGTACGACGTCGATTTTGTAGAACGAAAAACGTGTCTAAACACATCTGTTCAACTCTTTTAGAAACATTTATTAAATATTTCGAACCAAAATCATTGTACGAGTCACTCCACACTCCAAATCTCACAGTTCACGTCGCTAGCACTACGGTTAACAGATCAGCGCATCTCACTCACCGTCCGTGGCTAGGGCAGCGCGTCGGGCAGGCGCGGGTCGTCGTGCCAGCCGGGCGCGGCGTCGGCGGCGCGCATGACGTCGGCGACGGGCGCGCAGGCGGCGCGCGGCCCGGGCTCCGGCGTGTACGTGAACGTGAGCCCCGTCGCGTAGATGATGCCGTCGTTGCGGACCAGCGACACCGGCACCTGGCGCACACAATGCCTATTCATACCCTATATGCAGGGACACTATTTTTCAATTTAAAGCGAGATAGCAAGATCGGGATTTTACATTTTTTTTTAATTAGCCCCACACTAGGATTGCTCCTGTATCGTGGGTACCGCTTACAGACAATTTCACATACACATCACACCCAGACCAGTAACAAATATTTGTGGATCGCACAAATATTTGTCCCAGGCGGGAATCGAACCCGCAACCCCTAGCGCAGCAGTCCGATTGCTCAGCCACTACGCCAAACTAGCCGTCAATATAACACTAGCAGACACGGCCACGCGTTGCTGTGGCTAAAGTTTTTTTGTTATTGCAACTTTAAATTGCAATATAAGCTGTCCTATCTTTCAAGTTAGATCAAACTGCACACGGTGTGCAAATTCGATTCAAATCGGTTAAGTAGTTTAGGAGTCCATCGCGGACAAACAACGTGACGCGTAATAATTTATATAATACTAGAAGCACCTCGCGGTTTCACCCGCGTTAACTACTATCCCGCGGGAACCATTAATTTTTACGGGATAAAAGGTAGCCTATGTCACCCGGGGATAGCATAGCTTCCCAACAGTGAAAGAATTTTTCAAATCGGTTCAGTAGTTTCGGAGCCTATTCATTACAATCAAACAAACAAAGTTTTCCTCTTTATAATATTAGTGTAGATGTTAAGATAAGAAAGATTTTATCATTTATGCGAGTCGGGTGACCTAGCACCGACGCAGTATCGACGCGGACGACGCTTGTCTCTTGTCCGATTCAGCCGTTTGTATGGAGTGCCCCTTTGTCTGAGGGCGGGCGGGCCTTCAGAGCACGTTCGGGTGGTAGGCGTTACGCCGCGGATGTTTTTTTTTATAATACTTTACTGTCTAGCATTTGATCACTATCTCAATCGGTCTTAAATGACGATATGGTAGAATGTGGTAACTATGATCATTGATCAACCTAGAATGGGACTGGCTTGGAACACCCCGATAGGGGTTTGGCGACAGACTTTCTATACTTGAGCGTGGTAGTACCCCTCCCGCCGAGGTTTTGAACGATGTTTTCCTTCATTCCCACGTAATCCGAAGAAGGAATCCATTGACCTATCATCGCTTTAAAAATGTTCCGGCCGTACCGATGGGAAACGTCGTAGATTATCGCGAGCGTCGAAGCCACCTACCACATACTGATTTGACGACGACATTCACGTTGCAAATCGATGTTGAGCTAATTATTACGTAGAACGTTCAAGTATTGGTTACGCTATTTATCGCGATATACCGGAATAAAGCGCGTTGTTAACTACGGTAATGTGCATCGAAGTTTTCCGTTGGTGTGGCCCGGGCTCAGACGCATCGAGGGCGTACTAAAAACGCGCATTAGCTAGCATGTGAACACTTTTCAATATTCTTTATAGTTATACGCGCGTGTTTGACTAGCGCGCGCTTACACAGCGTCTCAATGGACGGTATTATCTTATCCTTCAGAGTCTTCTCTTGCAGACAACCACGCATGGAGATTGGAGAGGAATAACGAGACGTGTTATGAGTTACTTGTAAAAACATGTATGATTACTTGGATTTTGGTGAAGGGACGCATCGTGCATCGTGAGGAAACTCACGTGCTAGGAAATTATTTCAGACGTTCTATTCCACCGATCTGGGAATTCCACTGCGCGGTGGAATATGACTTCTACATGAAAGAGTATGGTGAGATCTGGGCCTTACCATGACGTCTTATTGCGATCCAATTGAGGACCTAAACAGAATCGTTTTACTACTTATTTGTACCATGACGTCTTGTTGTGACATTTTAACGCTCGATTTAGGTTGATTTTAGATCTAAGGGATCGACGCCTACCTAAATGATATCGAAAGCCATGTAGTACTACTATTTAAAATAATTTTAAAGTGAAACGTATCTGTTTAGGCCCTCAATTGGATCGCAATAAGACGTCATGGTAAGCCCCTGTGCTCAATAGTGGACAGATATGGATTATGATTATGATGTGATGAGTTTACTACAGGGGTAGCATACCACTGTATAGGTTTGCGGATGAACTTTCTCTAGTCGAGTAGTTCCGACGGTAAATCCAAAAAAGAAATTTAAACACTAAATCCGTACCCCTCAAAACGTCCGCGAACTTCCGACGCCACCTAACATACTTTTTGGTAGATTTGAGACTGTCTCTCAGAACTCCATCCGTGGAGTTCTGAGAGACAGTCTCAAATCTACCAAACAATAATGTCTACCAACAATAGTGTCGAAAGCAACAGCTAAGAACTGGTTACCTCTTGTTTTACCTGTGTAGGCTGTCGCATCCAGAGCCATTGGCCACGAAACTGCGATATGTCGGGCACTACACACAGCATGGACTCCGCGCACCGGTACATGGTCTCCGCCTCCACGTCGCCGAACCACACCTGCAGGGACGGCGTGAAGTTGTCCCCGGCCAGCTCCAGCATGGCCACGTCGCCGCCCCCGTTCAGGTTCAGAGAGTGCACCAGCGGCACCGGCGTCACGGGCGATCTGAGGGACAAACTCTCTATTCAAACACCGCCATTGAACGATCACCGTCTTACCACAAAATATTAGACCAGAGTTAAACAGAAGTTTTTAAAATGTAATTCGACAAAATCGACTGGTTTCACTCGCGTTTTCTTACTAAATCCTGGCATTACTAATTGTTTTACTTGTGAATTTGTTATTGAGTTAGAAAAAGTGCTTAAAAACAAGCAACCTAGAACTTTCTTGTTCTGTTCAGAAACAAAGCATTCTAACCTGACTGGGCCCATTCCTTCATAGAACTGGTACTCCGCCTTATCCGTGGATATGATGGTCCAGCAGGCTCCGTCGTTGATCATCTCCTTGTTGGGCTCCTTCGGGCACGGCGTGGCTTGGAACTGGATGATCCGCTCCTGCGAGAGGCACAGGTACATGCGCTCCGTGTCCTTCATGTAGAACGCACATTTGTGGAGCTGCGAGACAGGGTCGTCTGCTTCTAGCAATGCCATCTGCTTATCCACCTGAGGAATTAAATTTCATCATTCCCATTCCATCATTGGAAGATCAGACTTTTGTGACTTTTGAGTTATACTATATTTATTAATATTAATAACTAGCTGTGCCCGCGACTTCGTCCGCGTGGAATAGTGATAAAATTCACCTTTTAAACCTTCTCTGGACTTCCACAAATCATTCAAGACCAAAATCAGCCAAATCAGTCCAGCCGTTCTCGAGTTTTAGCGAGACACACAAACAGCATTTGATTTTTATATATATAGATGATAGATGATGTGTTTTTCTATTAATATTATTAACATATGTGTTTGTTACTAGCTGTTCACTTAGTTGCAAGGGCAAACATATTTTAACTGTATTACATATATTAGAAACGGTTTATTTATAGGTTTCGGACATGCATTTATTACCTTTCTTATAATAAGCCTTGGCAGAGCCATGCCTGTGACTGAGCAAACCAGCTTCACGGTTGAGCCGTAGTGCACATATCCATCCTTCACTGCAAACTCCTCCGATTCACTTTCATTGTCATCCAGGAGGTGTATAGTAAATGCTCCCCACTGTGTAGATGACGCATGAAAGTTGCCATTCTCTACATGCAGATACCTCGTAGACACCGTCTGAGATCTTAACCGGTTAAACAACGCCACTTTAGTTCCACTAGCAATACATAAATCAGCATTCTTGAGAGACTGTTTCTTTTTTGATGGTTTTGATATAACTTTTATTCTTTTACTATTAAATATACCGATATCGTGACCGTTTCCATAAAACATCTTCACTGAGAGCATGAAATGTTTTCTTTTGTCAGAGTCCGATATATACAAAGTTTTTGCGGCACAATACTGTTTTCCATTATTCAGATCTAGCTGCTGCATGTCCTGGTCTGAGTTTCCGATACCGATGAATGCACACAGCTGTGCTGCCTGCTCCGTCTCGCCTTCCCGTAGCATGCGCTCGCGCCGCAGTCGCCAGCCGTCACCGAAGAGGTATATACAGGGTGGCGGGCAGAAGAATCTCTTTTCGTTGCCGTAAGACTTTTGTGCAACTTTGGCATGTAGGATGACGACGATCATGTCGGAGCGGTCGCGCAGGTATCGCTCCATGGCTTCGCGCGTGAGGCGGCGCTCCTCGGGGCGGTATGCGCCGGCGACGGGGCCCGCGGCGCTCGCGTAGCGCGGGTACAGCGCGCCGTGCTGCGCCGGCGGCGACGCGCCGCCCCCCGCCAGCCCGCCGGCGCCCGCGCCCGCGCCGTACTGGTGCGGCATGCTCGCCACGGCTCACACTCACCTCTGAGCCGCTATCATAATGCACTGGATGTTTAAGAGCCACCGGCCGCGTCTCCAACCTCGGCCTGTACTTCACTTCAAGAGCATTTCCGAACTTCAATGATTGCCGAGTGGCGTCCTCTTATCCTCTATTAGCGCACCCTAATCGGTGCGCGGCCAGGCCGTGGGGGTTTTCGATTAATACGCCCGATGTCGATTATCTCCCCAATCGATACGCTTTGTATTATTCACGGCACTTATTTATTATTAACGATGGGAACTAGCACACATTTCATTCAAAAACACCTGTTCGTCGACAACTTTTTCAGAATGCTTCAGGGACTTATTGTGGGTTTTTGTTTTTATTCACTACCAACTATTGGCACTCTTCGGCGTTATGCTTTTTTAAATTTATATTACTGGGTTATTTTTATTGTAAAAGTTATTTTACAATTTGTGTTTACTTGAGTAAATACGACAACGCCAAATTATACGAGCTGTCAAACATAACATAAACCATAGACACACACGAGGTAAGGACGACATGGATGGGCAAATCGCGCGCAATTTGACAATTTCGATAAAAAATCGAGTTAAGTGATGCGAAAATGCGAGCAAATTGCTTGCTACCGAGTAGCTCTGTCGCGGACAACGGAGCTCGTGTCGCCGACTGAACTGACAGCAAACAGCCGGTCGGATGTGGGGTTACGCATGGGGCGTGGGAAAATAAAGTGTGGGAAAGAGTGGGCGGCGCGCCGCGCGTTTGCGGGCGTAGTAAAACATTGATATTGTTGTATGTAGCGTAGTGAAACGAACACATATTTACGTACCTACGCAGTGCAACCCGCCAGTAGCGAGGCAGACATTTCATTTTGTATATGTGTGTGTATTGTAATCGTAATAACTATATCGAGTTCATGAAGCGAAAAGGTTGTGATGTGTGAGGACGAGACCGACGATTGACCGGAGATCTCGTGGGAAACGACCTTTGTTATGTACCTACACTTAATATATGCATTATCATAAACAAAAAACCAGGAACTTAATCACACGCAATGGGAGTTACTGGACTGTGGAGGCTTATCGAGCCGGCAGGCAAGCCGGTGCCTGTCGAAACATTGGAAAATAAAGTACTTGCTGTTGGTAAGTGGTTAACTCTTGGTTAATCCAAGTCAAATAGAGTAGCTCCATATCAAATAGTTAATTCTTTTTGCAAGTAAGTAGGTACCTACTATAGATCATAAAATTTCCAGATATTTCAATATGGTTGCACCAAATGGTGAAAGGATATCAGGATGCCAAAGGAGCCCCTCTTCCAAATGCTCACCTTATAGGGTTGTTCCAGCGGCTCTGCAAATTGCTGTATTTCAGAATAAAACCTGTCTTTGTTTTCGATGGTGCCTTTCCTGATTTGAAGAAGGAAACAATTGTAAGTTACTAAAACTGTACTTGCCTAGAACTTTATAAACCTTGAACAACATCAAATTAAAAAAAAAATGTATAAGTACCTACCTACCTATATCTACCAAGCAAGACGTACCTACCTATTTTTATTACGTAAACTAATACCTCTTTGTAATCTGGTACTTATCTGAAAATTAATTTAATTTCAAAACATTAACTTGTATATTTTTAGGGAAAGAGACAAGAAAATAAGTTAAAATATAATTCAGAATCTGCAAGAATAAAAAGAGAGCTGGCAATTTTGTTCAGTAAAAAGACGGCATTAGGCAGTTTATTAGGGAAACAGATATCACCAAAGAAAAGTTATAATGATCCCGTGCAGAATGATGATTTATTTAAATTACCTGCATTGCCACAAAGGGAAGAAAGTGAATCAGAGTAAGGTTTTTTAATCCCTCGTTTAATTAATATTATACAAACTAGAAAAAAAATTGCATTTAATTAAAATAGTATTAGTAAGTAAATAGTATTAATAAAATAGTATTCATAAAAATATTTAATTAAAATATTTTAATGCATGCAAACACACCTATGCACTAATTTAAGCTAGAATTTATGTCTGGCTTTTGTATAAATATGTGTATATATTACTATTTTCATATTATACTTATTATCAGGTCAGACGATGATGAACAAAATTCAAGCGGGTCAATTATCGATTTACATTCAGTTGATGTAGAATCAGATAAATTCAAGAAACTGCCGGTTAAAGAAAAGTATGAACTCCTCATTGATCTAAAGGACACAAGAAAGATGAACTCTTGGGGGAAACTTCATGAACTTCCTAAGAAAAGTGATAATTTTTCAGATTTTCAAGTAAGTAATCTTCTAATAATTTATATATCTCAATTTCAATTTCGTGTGTTAATACAATGGACCTAATTCAAAACTAGAAAAAACGAACTATATATAAATATATTATGTATTTATTTCAGATGCAAAGGTTATTGAAAAGAAGGAAAGTGCAGGAATGTTTACAGGAAACTGAAAAAGAAATGGGCGATAGTGGAATGTCTTTAAATGATCTGGAGTGTTTGCTAAATGAAGAGGGTATAGAAACGAAAATCGAAACGATACCCAGTCGACGTATAGCCGCTAATGATACAACTCGATTTGTACTTATCAATAATGTAAAACAGGCCTTAGCAGAAGCAAAGAAGAAGAAAGAAGCGGAAGCTCAAGCCAGCACAAGCAGCACAGCAGAAGTCAAACCCCACTCAGAAGAAGCAAATAAAAAAAAGGGTGAGCTTGAAGAAAATTTAGAAAAGGCAATAAAAATGTCACTAGAATGTGCCAATGAGGCAGACACCAGTGCATGCACTTCTAAAACTGATGATTCTTGGACAACATATGGAACAGATACAGATTATTCATCAGATTCCGAAGAAGAAGATGGATGTGAACCTCCAAATATGTCATCAGCTAAAGCCTACATTATGCAGTATAGCGACTTTACAGATAGAGCAATAAATAATATTGTTTCAAAAAGCAATAAAGGCAATAAGAATAAACACAAGACACCTAAGATTAATGCAATAATGGAAGAAATTCATAAAGAGAAATCAGTAATTCTAGATAATGTTGAACTTTCGTCTAGTGACGATGATTGTATTAAAGACAATTCAGAGAAACGTGATGTGCCTTCACTTGAAGTTTCAGAAGTAAATAACATAGATTTAGAATTGCCAGACGAAAATGTGGATATTACTCAGGCATCAGTAGTCTGTCTTGGAAATCCTGTGGCGAATGTTGTAACACTAGACTCCAGTGAAGAAGAAAGTACAAATCATTCACAAACCCACAGAGAAACAATGGATTCAGCACTTGAACTTGGCAGTAATGAAGAATCCGATTCCAGTGATTTTGAAGAAGTTCCTGAATTAGTGGACAATATAAAAAAGACTGTTGTAGAATTAACTCTTAATGTAGACGCACCCGAAGACGATATATTTGCAGATGTTTTTGCAAACAACCAAATACAAAGTAGTGGTAGTATAATTCACACTAAAACTACCCCTATAGTCACTCCAAAACTTGAACCTATTGAATTAGCTGATGAAGATGATGACGAACTTCAAAAAGCAATTAAAATGTCTTTAGAATGTATAGCCGAAGAAGAAATTGGAGTTGAACCAGACAATGGTTTAAATAATAATCCAGAATCGATGATCAAAGAAAAAGTATCGAATATTCCAGAAGAACCAAATAATGAGCCTCCCGTAAAACTGAAGGCAAAATTATCGAAAACACAAGAAAGTCTGAATGCTATCCAATCTGCAGCAGCATCTACAGCTACAACAAAAAATACCCCAATTGAAACTGAAATAGAAACATCCACTAAAGAAGTTAACAGTCGTCCAAAGGAACCAATATCAAAAGAAAGGTTAAATGATATGGTGGAGGATATTCAAAATGAGGAGCAAGATTTGGTACAAGAAAAAGGGCGACTTGACAGAATCGGGAGAAACATAACTGAGCAAATGACAAAAGAAGCTCAGGATTTATTGCGACTATTTGGTATTCCGTACATAGTCGCGCCTATGGAGGCTGAAGCCCAATGCGCTTTTCTTGAAACAGTGAAACTAACCGATGGTACGATTACCGATGATAGTGACATTTGGCTCTTTGGCGGAAGAACGGTGTACAAAAATTTCTTCAATCAAAAGAAACATGTCTTGCAGTTTTTGGCTGACAAAATTGAAAAATCATTTAGTAAGTATTCCGTTCTTAGCCGTGTCACGCCTATTTCGGATTTCTAGTCTAGACTTATCTGTGTTTTTATTGTAGATTTGAGCAGAGAGCAGTTAATTTTACTGGCTCTTCTAGTAGGCAGCGATTACACGACCGGCCTCGCGGGTGTAGGGCCTGTCACAGCTCTTGAAATCCTCGCGTCGTTTCCATTTAACAAGCGAAAGTTGAACAATGAAGGCACGACCCAGACTCGTTATGCAGAAATGATCACCGGACTTCAAGAATTCAAGCAATGGGTTCGAAGCGGAAAGAGGACAGATAACACTAGTCTCAAGAAAAAGCTGAGAAACGTCGCCGTAGCTGATGATTTTCCCAGTGTTCGCGTAAGTATTAGTAAAGGTACTTAATGAGGAAGTTCTCACGTAATGGCAGAACTTCGTACGGGTAAATTTTTTTTATAGAACCGAGATACTGTCGGCCAGATAAAATATTCAATCTGATTTGTATTTTAGGTGGTTCAAGCTTATTTAGAACCGAATATTGAAAAGAGCGAAGAGAAATTCTCTTGGGGCGAAATAGATATATCGATACTTCGAGATTACACAAAAGCGAAATTTGGCTGGTCCCAACACAAACTAGACGAAATCCTCAAACCGGTTATGAAGAGAATAGTGGAACGAAAGACTCAGAAAACCGTACACGATTATTTCAAAAGAAAAGTTGAATTTGATTCATTGGAAGATCAAATGAGTAAACGAGTAAAAGCGGCTGTCCAAAGAATGGGTCCAGAGCTATCTGACGTAAAACAGATACCTTCTGATGGTGAAGCGCTCAAGGCGGCCAGAAAACGAAAAGTAAACAAAAATAAGAGTGATAACGGCTCGAAGGCCGGCCCTTCTAAAACAAAACAGAAAAAGACTGAAGATTTAGTACTTAAAGGTCACAAAGTAAAAGTCGTTTCTGAGATGAATGAAGACCGAACCGGTAGTATAGAAATCTTAATCCCTAAAACAGATAGATGCCAAGAGATCATTCCGCAGAGGGAGAAAGACAAACAGTGCCTACTACAAAATAAAATGAAAGCTATAGAGTTGTTTAGAAAAACACAAATAGATAAAAAGAAGAAAACAACTAAAAGAAAACCTATTCAACCTAAGCCTGAAGCAGAGCTGTCTGAAAGCAGTGACAGTAATTGAGTATACTTATTTGAGCCTGAGGCCTGAGGCTCTACGTGACCGCATCACCAATTCGCCATGTCTTCAGTAACAAACTTGACACCAGGAGACGGAAAAATAAAAAGTTGCTATTTTAAATCTAAATAAAATATATATAATAATAATAAAACTAAATCTATCAATGGCTTACATGAAGCGCAATTTAATACAATACAAACTATAATGCATTTTCGCATGTTTCTGTTGTTCTATCATTCGGAAATTAGCCTGTAATTTGACATTTGGAAAAAACAATACAGTGAAATGACACGTTTCTATTTAACAGAAAAATTCGGATTCGTTTGTTCTGAGCAGACTAATCGGGTTCAAGTTCGAAGACTAATAATTTATTGATATGGATATAAAAATAAAAAGCTATTTTAAAATAGTCAATTTATTGTTTATATCAACTGTTCCAAGTAACAGTAATAATTCACACAATATAATTAATTAAATAAACATAGAAGAGATGAAAATTAAACTCACTTAATATTATAATAGGCACACGGTAAATAAAATTAGTATGGTACATCCGTAGTACAAATATGAATTAGTTACATTATAATGTGATATTAAGAAAACACAAGACGGCTTTGATGTCTAAAACCTCGAAATTGCTAAAAAGTGCAGTAAAATCAACAGAAAAATGTTTTTGAAATCGATTTTTTTGTAGAAAATATCACCATTATTCATGCAGCAAATGTAGCTGAAAAAATGCACCCGTTATGTATTTATTTTCTATTCACACATCAACATCAAATTGTTTTATTTAAGTACTGTTGCTAACCGAGATAACAGTTAATTTGTTATACAATTATCTAAATGTTATAAGCAGTGCAGTGTTGATTCATCGATGGACATATAATAAATAAACCAATTTGCTCTTTCCACTTCCTCCATTTTATTTACAACTAACAACTATAGATTAAAATGTAAGTGCGACTGGATCGGTTGAACTAATGCTTTTTGAGCTGTCTGTTCAATAGCCACGCCTTATTTACACATCGATTTTATCTAAGACGTAAGATCCACTCCACTATCTACGAAAAGCCATCATGTTTTATTCCATTTCATCTGCTCCCTCTATTATAATAGACAAAAGTCTTGGATGCTCCCCTCCCGTAGCTGGATCATTATTGCGAAATTACATTTCTATCAATGTAAATGGGGCTCTAAAATACAGCCTAACATAGAGACGATGCATGCGAGATTCCGCAATTATTTCTGTTTTAAATTAGTTCACAGAAAACTTTCATACATTTCTTTCATTGGTTTAGCACTATACAATTACATCCTGTACTGCATATACCTACTTCTATTTAAATCAAAAAATAGTAAACGTCTCCAAACTTTCAATTTATAGTGTTCTGCGCGCGACGATTAATCCGTCGCACGTCGCATGCATCTTTTGTTTACTATAATCGGTACGTCCGTCGGGAATTTGACATTCTGTAGACTGTTCATATTTATCTACTTACTGTACGTTTACATTCATAACATAGGTACTTTTACTATGCATGCTCGCATTGTCTCTATGCAAGAGTGTAAACAGACGCACAATTAAAACAAGTCCAGATACCTATTCAATCAGCGATACATAAATATACCTACTCACATCGGGTACAGCAGTCTGATTTCCTTTACTTTTTACTTACTGGACGTGCGCGAGCGCCGAATTAACTTGAGACCTTCTGTGGCATATACAGAAAACAGATATTTGATTGTAGTTTGGTAAGCTAAGCATTTAGCATCCTACGGTTTCTTCGACGCGTGGTAACAAGCAATAGTTTCCCTATTCCTCTTTATTTCATAATACATAATTAATAACAAGTATAGAAGTACGAAACTATACCCGTACCACTGTACCCGGCCTAAATTAGGACTGCTTCGGCGCGAAGCCCCATACAAGATGCATTTGTCACCACCCAGCTGTACCAACAGTCGTTCCTTACGCCTAACACTAACCTAATCTACCTTAACAACACTATATATCTTCCTCACGAACCAGAAGCAAGCCATGAACCCTATAGAGCCGGTCAGGAGGAAGAACAGAAAGACCATGATGAGGGTGTAACCGAAGTAGAGGAAGGTGGAGGCGGCGTCCTCGATGTTGAGCTTGGTGACGAAGTAGTGGCAGCAGTATATGAAGAGGTAGCCGGCCGTGGAGCCCGAGCTGAGGAAGGCGCGCCACCACCAGTGGTAGTCCTCCGCGCACAGGTGGAAGTAGCACAGCAGGATGGTGGTCTCCGAGCAGGTGATGACGAGGATCACGAACACGAGGAACAGGAATCCAAACATGTAGTACATCTGTGGAGGAATATTTTCGGTTGATTACATGGAACGGAAAACACTTTGAGACATAGCTGGTTGGTTCGGCTATCGACCGGTTTCTAGGGCCTTTGTTAACTTTGACAAGATTCAAGTCTATTGCTGTCTTTATTATTTGCTTAGTGGATGAAAAAGATAGGAATAGGAAAGTTAATACATATATGTTCTAGCAGGGACCATGTACAAGCCATTTAATTGGTAGATAATGAATTTCTGATGAAATCACACTATAACTATTGTCGGTCAATCCATCCAAATCGGTTATAGTGGTAAGTCTCATTCGCAGTAGGCTTTGATATACAACCCCCAAGCAGTAGTTAGCGAATATGAAGAACGGAGTGTAATAATAAAACCTAATCTCCACAAAATTAATACCTGACTGGACCAGAGCGAGTTGAGGATAAAGAACAGCTGAATGAAGATGCAGCCGAAGGGCAGCACCCCGCCCATCACGATGCCGGGGATGGGCTGCGTGTACAGCGACTGCTCGGGGATCTGCCGCGGGATCTGGTTGGTGCGCACCGGGTGGTCCAGGATCTGGAAGCGGTACAAACAGAAGTTAGAGCAGCCCTAGTGCACTTTAACCGTCGGCGGTCCCAAAAACGATCGATCGAGCTGTGTAATAGGGTACAAATTGGCTTGCGCTAAATGAGATACTTACGACTGCCGGTATTTACGAGTTTTCTAAGGGAGCTGTGCGTTCTGTACGTGGGCACTATTATTAATTAATGATCCAAAAAAAGCTCGCATTCCGGGAGTGTCACTCGCCTACGTCACTATCCAATTGACACTGTATTGCAGTACACATTATGTACGATTTGCGGCCTTAACGCTTCCATTTTAGTTCTTCAAACTTCAAACAGAGTTGTATGAGCGCTCACCCGCTTCCTAAAGCCGAAGTAAGCGCCGATGAAGGTGAGCGGCACCGACACGCCGAACCAGAGCGCCAGCAGCGCCACCAGCGTCGAGAACGGCACCGTCGCAGACGAACCCTTGCCCCACAGCACCAGGTTCATTATGAAGAACAGAGAGAACACCACGCTGGAATGGGGGGAAAGGAACATTACACAGGCACTTACCTACTGACTGACGCTACTAAGGCTATGTAGGATAGGTTTTCTTGTACCTTTAAAAAATCTGTGAATACAGAGATGTTTTAATTTTTTTTATTAACGTAGCCCCACACTAGCATTGGACCTGTATCGTGGGTACCGCTTACAGACATAATTTCACATACACATCACACACAGACCAGAAACAAATATTTGGGTATCGCCCAAATATTAATTGTCCCAGGCGGGAATCGAACCCGCAACCCCTAGCGCAGCAGTCCGATTGCTCAGCCACTACGCCTAACGAGCCGTCAAAATACAGAATGAAAAATAATAAATAAACAGATAATGAAATAACTTTAGAAGTTAGTAACACAATCACGTTTTCCTTTGGTGTGATGACATCTCTTATATTATGCGCAAAGTAAGTATAAATACATCATCCGTCACTCACCCGGGGCAAACCATCGACGTGAGCAGGATGTTGCTCTTCCAGCGGCGGCCGCTGAAGCTCTTGTAGATCCTGGCGCTGACGTAGCCCGCGTTGGCGCCGAGCAGCACCCACGCCACCAGCGCACACGTCATCAGCGCGCCGCGGTTGGCGGGGGACAGGAAGCCGAGGCACGCGAACGCCAGCGTCACCAGCGTCATGCCGAACACCTGGAGGAACAATCCGAGCACTGTAAATGCCAGAGGTGTCAGCGAGCACTGCCCAAGCATTGTGATTATTTGCGATCACTATGAGTATTTTTTGTACGGTTGTTGTTTAGCGTCTCGGAGTGCAATAAATCTTCTGTTACCTGAGAACCGGACCCGAGAAACACCGCCAGCAGCATGCCACGTCGGGGAGGGCGGAACACGTCACCGTGTACCAGCTTCCATCCAAATTCCTCCTAAAAAACAATAGCGCATTTACATCAATACAACATTCACTTGAATTGAGAACCGATTCACACTTTCACAATGAAAGTAGAGAAGTTAACACTAACCTGCGCATCTTCACCGCACTCCATCTGGTTGTATCGCGCTATATCCTTATGCAGGGTCCTGAGCAGAATCATCGCGACCATACCGCTGAGAAACAGCACGATCACCAGCGAGTTCAGAATGGAAAACCACTGGATATTCGTCTGCGGCATCGATTCGAGGATGTAGTCCCAACGGGAAGACCACTTAATAGTGTTGTTCTTTTTGAAGGTCACCCGGTATGAGTAGGTGACGGAGAAGGTGCTGTCTGAATCCAGATGTGCCGGGATTTCGAGGGGGGAGCCGCGTGCGTCGCAGTTCAAATTGTTCGGGTCCGCATGCTTGATGCTGGCAGGTTTGATCTGTTGAACGACTGACGATCAGCTTGAGCTGAGCACACTCGCCCGAATCTGTCTCTTTCTCTCGCTCGGTCAAGTTTTTTGCTAGAGTGAGATGTAATAAAACTAGCGGACGACCTCTGTGGACGTAACTATTTAGTAATCTGTGCTCTGGGTGCGATTGTGCGATCCGAGTCGCTTCGGAAGAGTTTTCGGGCGAGTAGATGAACGACATGGGATACTTTTTATCGCGATATCATATAGTCCGCGCGTACGAAGTCGTGAACGACAGCTAGATAAGTGTATAGAAAACATGTCATGTCATGTCATAGAAGCCATGTCATAGTGCTAATAGTTATAATTAATATTTTCGGTTATGTACTGGCAACCCATAATATTTCGTTGGTTTACCCATATCAACGAGTTCTTATCAGTAATATGCTAATTAAATTTTACAGTTTCGTGAAGTGTGTGTGACTAACAACCACTGCATTGCCGGCTTTCAATTAAATACTAAACTGATAAAGTGAAGTGCCCATGTGTGTATATTAATCTTAATCAGTATAATATAATCTGAGAATCTAGCATCTTACTATAGGTAAAGATATGGCAAAATTGTGTAGTCCTGTTACAACAGATTTTAATCAATGACTATGTAATTCATTTTTAATGTTTATGATGTCTGATAAGCATGATGACTTTCCCTTTTTCACGGCAGTGGATTTTAAAGACGCAACATATTTCAATTATAATTTTAGACAATTGGCTAATAAGTAGGTAAACCTACTTAATAGACTTGCAACATTGTGCCATAGGCCACTAATTTGCTTCTAATTCTTTTTTCTTTCTTTTTTTTTTTTTTAAAAACGTTGCCCCACACTAGTATTGCTCCTGTATCGTGGGTACCGCTTACAGACATATAATTACACATACACATCACACCCAGACCAGAAACAAATATTTGTGGACCGCACAATTATTTGTCCCAGGCGGGAATCGAACCCGCAACCCCTAGCGCAGCAATCCGATTGCTCAGCCACTACGCCAAACGAGCCGTCAGATTCAGAGAATTGTGTTCCCACTTTCAAATAGAGGCAACAGATAGGAGCCGTCAATACAAATTACAAAAAATAATAATGTTATTTAATTAATCCTTGTAAATCGTCAGGCTTTCCTGCGATGTTGAAAATCTAAATATTCTTTCAATATGTAGACTTATTGTTACGATGAATAAACATGCCATATTGCCACAGAATGTAACCTCACCTTAGCAGAGATGATGCGACCACCGTTATCTCCGAAGCCAACTCCCCACTCCTCTTCGCCTCCACTGTGGTACGTAATCTCAATGTCCACATGGTTGAACAGAAAATATACACCAACTTGACCCGGAGATATGTTAACAATAGGTGTGCAGGTGTCCTGAAAATTTTAAAATTATGCTTACTACCTACTTCATAAGTTGTCCTTTTTGTGACTGTCTCATTATACCTAGGTCTTTAGGTCTATACAAATTTTCAAGTTGTCTCTAATTATACTATATTATAATATTATATTGACTCAAATATTCCTTAAAATATCAATATAATTAAATATTTGAAGTATTAACAAATAGCTGTCCTATAGTTATTTCCTGTGGCTTAACTATATTTATCATAGTTGTCTGATAACATAGCAACAAAAGACAATGAACATTTGTCTAAATTCATCTGTTCAGATAATTACATTATAACTACTACATAATACTGGACTTTAGAAACTAACTTATTACATTAATATAATATTATAAACTTATTAATACATACCACTTGTAATACTTTTTTAATGCTAGTGAATAGCATTTGTTTATATATTCATTTGTTTGTATATTTAGCATAAATTAAATAAAATATATATACTGCCAGGTAGCCCTTAGTAACTATAATAATTCTCTTTAAAGTTAATAGTATCAGAAGGGCATAAGTTCATAAGGATATTGACAATTCAACACACTAGTCTGTATTGGTAAATAATGTCTGCATTAAGAATCTTGCGTTCTTAATAAGCATGTATGTATGAGATATTTACACTGTTGCAGCAATAAAATGTATTCTACTACTTTACATTTGCATTTTGTTTACATAGTTTTTGTTACTTTTGTTACTATAACTTACCATATCTCTGCGCACTTGACAGCCCATGGGGAAACCCGTGCTACAGTACATCTTGCCGCCTTCATTCACCAGGTAGCACCAGGTCACGGGCATATTATCCAAAATCCAGTGGTGTTGGTAGTAGAGAGCCATACCCATTTTCAACAAATTCAACTTTTTATTGGAATCCGTATCCGACCCCTTGTACACCTTAGTGCATACTTTTTTGCAGTCGACATCCTCTAAGAAGTTGAGTTTGTAAGGGCTTGGTCGTATTCGCTCACCAAACACTACCTGGCCGAGGTTCTCGACCGGCGATTGGCTCTCGTCCGAAGTACAGAAGTCAAAGTGGTGATATTCAAAGGGAATAACAGACTCTTCTGTGTTCAGTCTGTTGACGTATAGAGGGATCACATTCTGAAAAAAATAAGTAGTTCAATTTCAAATTTGATTATGGTGTATTAAAAAAAAAAATTTAGATTACGATTTCCCACAAAGACTGCCACATTTACCTATTATGCCATTTTATAGGCTGGCATGTCACATACAAACAGATTGTGTCAGTAGCTTGGCTTTTTCTATTCTCGTTAGATTACGATTCTAGCCCCCCATTCACAAAACTTAGTTATCTAAGGAACATAGAAGAATTACTATGCAAAGTAAGACATTGCATTCATTTTGACATCAGTGTTATTCATGAATGGGGTTTTGTTAAGTACCCTGTGCATTTGAGGGCACTGTGAGATTGCATAGTTATGGTTGTGAATACAGGGGTAAGATACCAAATGACTACCAGACTATGCTTTGCAATTGGGTCAGCAGTTTAATGTGTAACATTAACAAATAGAGCTGAGTTCGTTACCAATGGCAGTTTGAAGAACTTCCTTGTAAGACGGGTCCATTTTAAGGATTACTACATTTATATTACATTGGGTTTATTACTAACCAGAACTATCAGTCCCAACTACCTACTGCCTATTATAGCTGATAACACAATTTTCTAAGCCTATCACCAACGGATGTCAAACTAAAATTAGAAGCAATACTTCCTCTTCCCTATACAGTTTGAACTTTAGTCCAATCAAGTATATGTATTTAGTGTTGAATATAGATTTAATTTGAAGTCTAATGATATCAAGCGTTGTTTTGATGCACGTCGATTATTCCATCACATCATGGTAGAGGAGAGGCAAGGATATACAAACGTCTCTACTCACCTTGCAGGACTTCCCGTTGTCTTCGCCGGCTTTGCAATAGTTTACTGGCGCTAGACCCGGCAAGTAAAACGCTTTACTGTGCGTTATAAACAGCAATGCGCAAACCACATACGACGGTAAGGACATGATGTGTTTTATACTGCTCCTACTGGGTGAGTTTTTGCTAAAATACTACCGTATCAGGCGTAACCAACAGGCGAAACCTTCATAATCGACAGCTAATAAGATTTTAATCAATTCTAGGAACTTTATTTGGATTTTTTACTATATTTCGATTCGATGACTCGTTGCCCGTCGTACTCGAAAACGTCACCACGGATTGTGATAGTGTTGCCAAAAATAAAAATATAATCTGTCAATTCTATCATAGCTGTCAATTTACTATGATCACCAACCAATCAACAAACTAGCGGAAGTGCGTCTTAAAATCGTAAGTTGTTTTTGGCTGGTGTTCCTACTTGTTGATGCTGCTAATGTTATCTCGAGTTTTGGCGGGAATCCGATAGTGAGACGTTGTTGGTTTTGTATTATTAGCTCAAACTTGTGTTTCTTCGAGTGTTAATGTGTAATATTGGTGGAATATTAACCATTAAGTGTTCGTTAACGTGCACGAGTGTAGGTGAATGATATAAACTCAAAAAGCGTGTCATTTCGCATTTTTTCCAAAACTCCCAGGAAGTTTCAGTAAAGCATCCACTACTTTACTGAATCGTGACTGACGATGTAAATAATTGACTTGACTACTTGACCACGATTGCTATAACATTGCTGTGACTTTCTTGTGAAATTAAGAAATACTTAAAATAAAATACATACTTGACACTGGCTATATGCACAAACCGTGCGAAGCCATAACTAAAACAAAAAAAAAAAAAATGTTATCTCATGCGTAGCCAAAACCATAATATTAATATGGCGGTGCTGACATACGATAAGTAGTATCCCTGTGATAAGGACTATTGCCACGGACGCAATAAATGACGACAGTCACGACCGTAAAAATACGGTCGAAGAAATAATACTTTGCTAGGGCTCACCGTACTAGGGGCAACAGCTAGTCGTACATTATTAACACATTACATTACAGTATGAAAGCTACAAGTATAAGTAGGTACCTACACTACATGGGACACGTTGCCCATTGGTAGCGGCCTATTAGATTAGGTTTATTTCTGTTTATTTCTAGTTTTAATTTTGTTTGTAAGTATAGTATCCTACACTACAAGGATAAAACCGAGAAAACAAAGTTTAAAAACGTAATCGTTTGTGACCTAAGGTTGTCAAAAATCTGTAGGTAACTAGTAAGTAGGTAAATAATACAATAATAAAAGAAAAAAAATTAAATCCCATCCCGCCCAAAAGTGTCGGTAGGTAGGTACCTACCTTTTTTTTTTTTTTTTTTTTTTTTTTTTTGCCCGGGGAAATGCTTTACGCATACCACCCCGCCCGAGGGGAGCAGGGTGGTTATGTGGGACTCCCCCGCCCTTGAAGAGGGCGGGTATACCCACTAAAACCCCGGGGGTGTTCTCTCGCCGCATGTGGTGTGGCCGCGGGATCGCTGACGCACGCACCGCGACCACACCTGCGGATGCCCTGGGCTGGGCTCTCCTCGGAGGTGTTAGCCTCTATCTCCGCTTAATGCGCCCCAGAACACATCAGGGCGCATTTCAGCTCGGGACTTCTTAACTCGGGTGACGGACCCCCCGATCCGCCACCCGAAAGTCCCCATAATGGCGGCAGGTGGCGGGCACAGGCCAATAGCCCGCGGCCCGGTCTGCGGCGGCAGATTGGGAGGGAGAGAGTATCGTCCTCTCCTTCCCTCTCCGCTCTCTCCTTGGAAGGCTATGTAAAAAGAAGAATAGATCAAAAGACACAAATGAAAAGGATAAGAAATGGATGATCTGAATGAGACGAAAGAGAAAGAAAGAGGAAGAATAATACGTGAATGATCAATATATACACACAATAACAAATAAACATACACATATAAATAGATGATCCGGTATGAAGACCACCGCAAAGCAAGCTTTGCGACAATCTTCACACCGGCTACCGCGGCGCCCAGGGTTTTAGTTACGTCTGTTCCAGAGGGGACCAGACCAATAACAGGCAGCAACCACGTGAAGGATTACCCTGGACTTGCCTTGAGGATCATCACGACTTGCGCTCTCCCTCAAGACCGACGCCTCCGCACCCATCCGGGATGAGTACGGAGGGCCTGGGTTTATGCGTCCGTGACGGATAAACCCAGGCCCGCCCAGGTAGGTACCTACCTACTGCAAGCGTGGTAAGTTGTTTTTTTTTGTTTTAGTTATGGCTTCGCACGGTTTGTGCATATAGCCAGTGTCAAGTATTTTATTAATTAAGTATTTCTTATATTCACATTAAGAAAGTCACAGCAATATAGCAATCGAGGTCAAGTAGTCAAGTCAATTATTTACATCGTCAAAGTCACGATTCAGTAAAGTAGTGGATGCTTTACTGAAACTTCCTGGGAGTTTTGGAGAAAATGCGAAATGACACGCTTTTTGAGTTTATATCATTCGCCTACACTCGTGCACGTTAACGAACACTTAATGGTTAATATTCCACCAATATTACACATTAACACTCGAAGAAACACAAGTTTGAGAAAATAATATAAAACCAACAACGTCTCACTATCGGATTCCCGCCAAAACTCTGGTAAGTTGTTACGGGTTTTTTTTTGTACCGATGACATTATGTGCCTACTTATACGTACAGACTGCCGGCCCTGGCGAGAGGGCCTAACGATAGTGAGGCGAAAGCCATGTTCTGCAGTGGGTGGATAGGTAGGTACAGTATTACCCAACTGATATGGCTTACCGATGTACCTGCGCAGAAGATGAATTTTCAAAGCGCGAGAAATGCTATTGACCGCTATTGGTCGGCAGCCGCCGCCATCTTAGCGAGCTTAGAGTGAGATGGAACTAACAGGCTGCAGTGTATTATGAACCTTATAATAGTGATCTTAGGTTGATTGTAAGTTTTAAGCATTCTTTCGTTAATCTTCGGACCATACTTTCTTTTCTACGCGAACGAAGATTCACGACGCGCCTTATAAGTTGGGTACTAGTATACAGTAGTACCCAACTTATATGGCTTACCGATGTACCTGCGCAGAAGATGAATTTTCAAAGCGCGGGAAATGCTATTGACCGCTATTGGTCGGCAGCCGCCGCCATCTTAGCGATCGCCGCGTGGCATGAATGAGATGGAACTAACAGCTGCAGTGTATTATGAACCTTATAGTAGTGATCTTAGGTTGATTGTAAGTTTTTAGCATTCTTTCGTTAATCTTCGGACCATACTTTCTTTTCTGCGCGAACGAAGATTCACGACGCGCCATATTAAGTTGGGTATTACTGTAGGTAGGTACTTCTGGATTGTGGTGAGGTGATCCACCGAGCAAGCGTTGGAGAAGGTAATACTTTATAACATAGGTTATATTATTATTTACCTATAGTAGGGTTATTCCACTACGCTCCACGACTACTGTTTTCTAGATCACTCGCTAATACCTATTACTTACTAGCTAGGTACTAAATTATTCATAATAACTCCCTACCTAACCCTGTGCCGGGCGCTGCTGGCAGTGTAGTTTCAGTTTATCGACCTTGTTTGATAAGTGAAAACTCCACATAGCTCCGCTCTGTCATCAAATAAAGTTAAACGCATCCTTAAAATCCAACTTAGATTAACATTTAATTAATAATAAGGTACATAGGTACGTAATTAAAAATAATTTTGAAATTATACAACTGAATACGAGTTCCTTTTCTAATTGAGGGGAAGCTGACGCTTGCGAAGTAAGTTTTTTTCTTTGTCCACTAAACTGGAAGTATCTTCGTCGAGGCGGATGCCGCGAGCGAACGCCGAAATAAGTCCTAGCGCCGCTGCCGGTTTGTCAGCGGGAACCATGTGACCGGCGCCTCGGATCATCACTTCTGTCAGATTTGCTGCTACTCTATAATATCTGTGGAAAAATGATGATGATATAAAAAAAAATACAGAAGTAGGTACCTACCTAGTACATGCAAGCGCGCCTTTGCAACCACCTGTTAGTAATCTTATTTCTTTTTTCGAATATTGATTATTATCCAATAATAAATAATTAGTAAGTACTTACCTACCTAGTAGGTAAATAGGTATTTTTGTACTTAATATTTTTTGTTTTCTTCTGCCATATGTTCTTACCCTGCCAAGTTACCGTCATGGTACCACGGCGACCGTTGCCCGTGCTGGAAGTCATGGCTCCCAGAGAAAGACAGTGAGTCGTATGTGTTGACAGAAGGGTGGTACGCCACTATAATGTCCAAGTGGCCGCTGAAAAAGTGAATAGGGAGAAGTTAGACCATAAATAAAGATTACTCGCAACTTCTTCCTAAAGCGTTAATCATGATCCCGGATCATCGAAAGAAACAGTTGCGCGATTCGAACCGCGGTCCAAATTACTTTACGTTAATTATAATTATCCCGGATTGCCGCATCGAAAGAAACACTTGCGCACTGCGGTCCAAATGTCATTCGACATATTATACGCACCCTAGAGACAAAAGAGACACAAAAGAGCTCATAGCGGGGCAAGCGCCAACTCTATAACTCACTTGTAAAGCATGACTTGGTAATTCTCCAGCAGCTCTTCCAGCCACATCTTAGCACTACCCATGAAGTCAGGCACCAGCTTCCTATAAACCACTCCTATAGACGTGAAGTTGGTGTTCCCGACGTGTAGAGCGCGCCTGACATCCTCCCGTTGGATGAAGTCCACGTAGGCACCGTCGAGGTCGATATCGTCTTGGAGGAAATTGTACAGGTTCGACAGATGAGACTTCGTGATGAACAACTGCAGTAGATAGTTGTAGTACTGGAACCAAGCGACGTTTGGTAATTTTAATTTCCCCATTTGACATCTCGCTGAATAGGAGATCAGAATCGTTTCTTCCTAATTGATTTGTCATATTATACTATATAAGAATGGGTGCAAGATAGGAACATTACCAGATGCCTGACAGTCCCTGATGGCTGACTGCGTCATTGCAGACCTGCGGCAATAGTCAGATTTTTTATCTCATGGAGCAAAATTGACAAGTGGAAATAGATGAGATGAGAGAGATTTTTACTCCATGAGATTAAAAATGCGACTAGGTAGGTATAGTTTATCCAGCCACCACCATCCGACACACATTCGCTAGATAGCCTACTAAAAAGGTACCTAAACCTAACCCGTAAAGCGTTCGTAAAGTCTTCGTTAAATTTCCAAAAGCCCTCATCGGTGCACTTACAGCGTATGCCTTCAGCATTTCTCCATCGTTGATGAACTGCACCACGGCGGTCTCGAGGTGTTTCATGACGTCAGCCACGCCGTCATCCACGAGGCCTGCTTCGCGTACGAAGTGGCTGTACTTCTGCAGCGTCAGCGGGTCTATAAACCCGTTGCCGATGGCTAAACCCTGGAAAATTATGGAAATCTAGTCTCCTTGACTCTCTGGACGTCTTTTAAAATATTGTCAATGTTCAGACTTTTGATACTTATTACTACTTTTTTGCAAATTAGTATAGTTTTATAAGTAGGTATCTCGTATAGGTAATAGGTTTATAAAAGTTAGAGTTTTACCTGAAGATTAATCGGTTCATCTTCACTCCTGTGCCAAAGGATCTGGACGCCGAGCGAGGGAATGTGTTTCCCGGCGTAGGACTCTCCGGCTACGGTCAGTGGCGCTTTTCGGAGTTCCGGAAATATAGTCAGGAACTGTTGCAGCGCGCTGTACAGATTCTCTCCAATCTGCAAGTCATTTCAACATCAGGTTTACTTTTTCTTGTCTGTCTGTCTGTCTTGTCAAGCTATCGTGGTAATCTATCTATCGTAATGCTATGCTATACGTTATAGTAATCAATGGTATCACGGCAGCAAAAGGAGATGAAAGATGAAGAGTTTTACCGTGGTCTGATTGGTGGCGTAGCCGCGGTCATCGTCGGTGAAACTGTACCCGGTGCCGACTGGATTGTCAATGAAGAGCAGTGAGTGGTTCTTGCCCCACGAGTGTTTGATTTCTGAAAGAAATATGCAAGGTTTGGGACGGACAGACAAACTCGGACAGGCTGGAATATTAGATGCTTGATTGAATTTAATTGCAACAAATGCGCACCGTCCATAAAATATTTGTATACTCTTTGAACCTCACCTTCCAAGTTGTTGTCGTTGCTGACGAAGAAAGGTCCTATTTCCGTAAAAAGGCCGTATAGAGAAGATGCGCCTGGGCCGCCCTGGAGCCAGATGATCCAGGGGGTGTCTTCCACCTTCTTGCCAGACACAGGGAAGTACCAGAACCACAGGTTTGCGTTGTACTCTTTGTTCACCTGTAGATATAATGTATAGGGAGAGAATGAAATATTGGTATGAAAAATGAGGTTTGATCAGAAGCTCAGATTATTGCATTTTGTTGTGAAATTATACAAACGAGTCTAAAGATTTTTTTATTATGTAAGTTGGTGACAAATTATCGGAATGTCTTACTTAGGTACTTAGGTTAGGTACTTAGGTGAATAAAAATACCTACTAGTCTATTATCTATACTACTGTCCAATTTACTGAACAATTATCGAGACCAGCCTTAGGCCATAAATGAATAAAACATTTAAACAAGTAGGTAGAGATAGGATCTGCTAATGAGTTCATCGCCTCGCTTAATAAGCTCGCTAGCCTATTCGATGATAGCGAAACCAGTTTTCCCGTCAAGAAGGACTATTACGTACCTACCTGATCTATAAGTCAGGGTGCTTATGAAAGCAAGTGCTCCATGAGGTCGACGGACTTCATTTTCTTGGTTTCTTGATTTTTTCCCTGTCTTACCCGACTACAGCGAAGGAAACGGAGGGTTATGTGGTTGACCGATATACGTATGTATAAAGTACATCTGTTCTCTGATAACTTCTAAAGTAGGTATAGGTACTTAGGATCATAATTTGATAAATGATGAGGTAATTATATCGTTGCAAGCGTCTTCTTCGTCTTTAGTTTTCACCTCTAGATATGAAGTCATTAAGCATAAATGATTATGGTTCCGTGTTGCGTATCAAATGAAAGAGCTTCTAAATTTAGCCCATTTTAAATACTTAAGTATAAGTATATTGTTATGATAATTATTTTGTAAACTTTTGCTTGCATCTTTTTGCTTGCAACTTACCTGCAAGGTGCATGCGCAAGCAAAGCCGCTAGCATACAAGTACGGCTGTCCTCTGAATATCGCTATAAATCTATTTTTAATACTTCTGAGAGCGTGATTTTTCAGTAGTCGGGCTATAGTTTTCGAACTTAGTTTGCATCCTTGGAACGGCTTAACACGTTAGCTGCGGCACCAATTTTTGCAAACTTTCCGTTCCTGCGGCACGAGGTATTATCGGCCCGCACCGTTACCAGACGTTAGGGCGACACGCGGTCTATTAGACCCCACCTCCTTTAACAGACTAAAATCCATTTTCTGGCGCGAAATCAAAGATAAAATGAAAATTTTGGTCCTTATCGATATAGACAGTGAATTGATGAACCCTAATGTGCCGTCGCCCCGGGATCTGATAGCTAGTTTATTAATTATTGGCAAAACAAAATATGGGATCTTATACACCTCGTAACGCACTGAAATAGGGTAAATTTTCGCTAAGATTAGTGATGAGAAAAATAATATCGACGCAACGACGTTTATCTATTTTTGTGTGAAAGTCTTATGCGGTTCACAGAATAGAAAAAAAAGAAAACCAGAAGTAGAAAAGAAACTATCCTATTTATTCTGCCTCGGGCTTTAAAAAGGTGACAGACAAACGGACAGACAGCGAAGTCTTAGTAATAGAGGGTCCTGTTTTTATCTTTCGATACGGAACCCTAAAAATTATTTACTTTCAAAACCTAGACAAAGAACTAGGTACTGAATTATTAATTAATTACTTACCTGTTTTGTCAACGGCTGCTTTGCGTTTTTTGTGGAGCTTTTACTACCTACAAAATAATCAATTAAAAAACTTACTTGTTATGGTTCTGTTTCTGAGTTTTTTTTAATTAACTTCTTCCGACATCGTTTAGACATATTCGGCGATGTAAAAAGACGTGCCCTTCAATCGACGTGATGCACAACACTAGTCGCGGGAAGCTCGCGTTGGGTGCGGTACGAGGTCCAGGGGGATATGGGACGTTTTAGCCTCGTTCCGCACTGCATTAAAATTATATTAATTCAGTGCGGTACGAGGCCTAAGACATCCGGTACCAAGGTAGGTATACCACCGAGTCCGGGACCATTAGCGCGTCTCAAATATACATTATCTCTTTTCTATACTGGACCAAACCAAAGCTATACCCTTCGCACGACAGAGATGTTCACGTTTTTCCTTGCCGCACCACAAGGAAGTTGCATGAGGGGTGATTTAGGCCTCGTTTCGAACGTGTTAATTTAGCTTGACTTCTTTGTTTTTGATGTCTAGGCAAGAATGAGTCGCTTACACATGATACCCGAAAATCGATGCACAGAATGCCATATCCATTTTTACATAGGTAGGCTTGTGTATTCTGTTCCTACTATTGTTTTATGTTTCCTTTTGGAGTCGGTGCAATAAAGAGTTATCTATTTTATTATATAAGCCCCCAGAGAGCACAAGAGTCATGAAAGCCATCCCAGTTATCTGAAATACCTACCCGTTCAAGAAAAGTCGGCGAGAAACTCGAGACCGATTGTTTCCTAATTGCTTTTTAACTCCTACCCTCAATTGCGTTTGCTACCTCTTCAAAGAAAAAAAAATCCAAAATTTCAAGTTCGGTTTCATCTTGAACAACCATTCGATAATGATACTCGTAACTCTACGGCAAGCTTATTAAATTTCTTTTTATCGATAAACTAACCGTCAGGTATCCAGCATAGCTCTTCATATCAGGCAGCGTGTAGGTGGGGTCAACAGACGCCGCCGCCCTCGCTTCCTGCAGCCTCTTCTCTTCAATGTACGGGGTCAGCAGGAGAGGCGCGCCTGCGTCGAAGGCTGCTCTGCCGCGGCCCGAGGCGTACGTCCGCTCCATGAAACTCAGGATGGGTTCGGGAGCTTCCCCTGGCGGCAGGTCGGGCAGGGGCAGGGAACTGCGCTCCCCGCTAAGAGCACCGCTGACGCATCTGTAAAAGAAGAAGTATTTTAGTGTTGATTAATATGGACAGAATCACGTACTGAAAAGGAAACCCTTTTCGGACTCTACCAGTGGCAGCAGTGTTCGACATGCGTATATTTCTTTCTATTGTGCGAAAATAATCCACGATTCACGATTCATATATAATACCTAGGTAGAAAAATAAGTATCGTAGGTACCTACAATGGCTGGAGTTATCGCTAAAAGCAATCTCTTCCAGTTAACGTTCAACAATCAGGCATTGTGGTCAATGGTTAGTTTAGTTAAATATATTAATTTGTTGTTATAGTTATCTTTTTCCGTGAACATATTGCTTATAAAAGCACAAATATATGTTAAAATTGTTTACTCACTATAAATGGCTTGAGTTTTAAGGATCTAACCCTTGCTCTACATCAGATTCACATTGTAATTAATTTTACATATAATATATGTAGGTATATAACATTGTAAACTGTAAATATATCGATACACTTGATTGTACCCTCTACTCCTATTACTTATCACTAGTGGTGTTATTTAGTTAGGTATAGATATGCAACTATAATGATGAATAATAATCGTTCCTCCTATACTCCCGATATTTCGAAATTATTCGGAACTTTTTCAAAAGTACCTAGCTTGGTAGCTAGCTATATTTTAAATATGTAGCTGACCAAGAGCGTTACTATCATATCAGATATAGAATTATGAAAATATGATTACCTTTATTTTATTTATAACTTGAAAAGGTTCCATGACTTCTCATCGTTCTAAATATACATCCTCCATAACAAACATTTTTCTGTAGAGAGTGTGAAATCCATTCCAGGTTTCAACTAAGACAAGATTTTAGGTGAAACATTTCAAATGACTATGACGTATTATAAGGTAATCTAATTACTCACGCTAGCAAAACGAAAGTCCTAATGGGCGCCATGGCTCTTCGTTCTGGTCCTCCTCAGTTGGTCCTCCGCGAGCGACTGGAGGCGGCGTCCTAGCGGGAGGAACCTTGTATACTCTCGCGTGCACTTGCGCCTTGAACTTGGATTTATCTCGATCTCTTATACAGGGTACTCGTTAACCTCATTTATTGGTAAACAAAGGATTAATTTTGCAAATGTGCGCTACATTTTATGGTTATATTTTGATGAGTACCTACTATAGGCGTACCTAAATACTTTGATATTCTTAATAATCGCCCTATAAGTAGGTACGCTGCCGGTGATGCACATGATTATTTTGTATATAATATTTTTATTACCTTTGATACTATAATGTAAGCTTCAGAAAAATACAAATTAATAACAGTAATTTTAACAGTCAACGATACACATTTTTCACGAGTGGGTACGCGTGAAAAATAGAGTAAAAATCATCACAATGAAGAAAATTTTATAGCCCTGAGTTTTTCAGGTCTGTTCTGTATGTGGGTGGTTAATTCAGGTTATTATATACTTATCCATCGAATTTCACCTAAATCAATTAGGTAGGTATCTACTTACTATTTTAGCAGTTATACTTTTTTTATTTAAAATCCGCCGATCATTGTGCAATATCGATACCAATAAGCTAATATCAGGACTGAGGACCACCCTGTACCTAGCTGACGAACAGGTATAGGGTACCAATGACCTGTTTAGCATAAGCGCGCTCCCACGGTACGGCATTCGCGATAGATTCTTGCACGCTCCCAGATGTGATTTGCTCTATATTTAGGATGTTCGTAGTAAAACAAACATCGATGTGATACATTTAGTAGATACGTGGACGCCATACCGAATGTATCAACTGCCCCTTACGCTGTGGCGCTACGATGTCCGCGACACAAGACGCCGATAACTGATTTTCCCACGCTCATAAAAGCTGAGATTCGCGGTGTTTTTTGCTTTGCCGTATATTTGTGATCTAATTAATTTGAGGCTCGAGACCTGAATAAAATCAAGTGTGGGAAAATACACGGGAAGCAACGGCTATTCAGTCACAGTCGCCTCGTGAGCGTTTACTTGCCCAACCGTTAATTTTAAACAGGGTACGATCCTCAAAAATGTGGCCATTTATTCATCATTTATTAGAAGAACCTATTTTTTATATATTATACAGGGCTTAAAAAAAAAAACCTGAAACTAGGGCAAAGGTCATAACGTCATAATATTTTAGTCAGTATACAATGTGATTGGTTGTGTGTCGAAGCCTTCAGGGCGGTAAGATAAATTTTATCGACAAATAATAAATAAGTCTGCCACCATAATAAATGGTTGCCATTTTGTTTTATTTGGAATCGGAGCACGCGTGAATGTACTAATTTAGCGGCAGCTACTCATGTAGAGGATAAAAGGACCCAGAAACATTAAATAGGGTCATAGCTTCTAAACTACCTCAGTTAGGGCTAAGATGTGTCGAGTGTTTTTAGCAACTTTGCAGTACTATCGTAAAACTCAGTATGAATTAGCTTAATATACAGCTTCGATTTTTCGATAAAACTAAAGAAATCAAACTTAATCCTTTTCTGAAAGAAAAGGAAAATCAAAATAAAAAAAAAGATGGAATACGTTTGCTATTGATTTATTGTCTACTCTATCACCATTATTTAGCTATTTAAATTATAACTGAAAGCATGGGTAGCTGTGGCTAAATTAGTAGGTAGGTATACTAGTACCCAACTTATAAGGTGCGTCGTGAATCTTCGTTCGCGCAGAAAAGAAAGTATGGTCCGAAGATTAACGAAAGAATGCTTAAAACTTACAATCAACCTAAGATCACTATTATAAGGTTCATAATACACTGCAGCTGTTAGTTCCATCTCACTCTAAGCTCGCTAAGATGGCGGCGGCTGCCGACCAATAGCGGTCAATAGCATTTTCCGCGCTTTGAAAATTCATCTTCTGCGCAGGTACATCGGTAAGCCAAATCAGTTGGGTAATACTGTACCTAGGAGCAATCACTCGTACCTACGCTATTTAAAAAAAAAGACTGCCATTTTACCATGGTGGCGGAAGCCCCCCTTACAGGGGATGATTTGTCTATAAAATTTATCGTATTTCAGCCCCCCGAAGGCTCGAGCACTCATATACAATCAGATTGTATATTTCTGCACATAATGTTGACATCACAAAAGAAAACATTCCACGTTTCACGCACGATTACTCAGATTTCATAAGCGGTTAATGTTACACCGTTGCAACCATGATAAGGATCACCTCTGAAACGAATCAACGTTACTCTAACACATGTAGAACTAGTTAATAATGAAAGTAATTGTAAGTGCGATGGTCGTTTACCTAATAACATTTAACATTTTCAGTATTGGCTTACTCGGATGCCAGGGATCCAGTTCTATTGAAGCGGGTCCTCTCATACTAACACCTCTCATCAAGAATGGTAACGCGTCTGTCGCTAGAACCCTGTCAGAAGTGGACTCCAAGCACTTCATGGATTTGAAGAGCTATGCAGGATTCCTGACAGTGAAGGAGAACTATGGTTCCAATCTATTCTTCTGGTTCTTTCCGGCGAGCACACCGCTGAAAACTACTCCGTGGATTATCTGGCTTCAAGGTGGCCCTGGATTTTCTTCTATGCTTGGACTCTTCGATTTAATTGGTCCTTTAAAGGTTGAGAATGGGGAAGGTAAATTAATCATGTAGTTAGGACATTATTTAAATAAAACAGTAGATATCATTTCATTAGAACTGTATACCTAATTCTGGTCTTTATTTGGGAGAGAGCCTAGAGATATACAACATGGCGATACAGTCAAAATTTTTAAAAATTGTCGGCGGTAGTGGTTTGGTAGTTTAGGTTACGTTAGAAACTTCATAAACGTTTTTATTTAATGTTACAAAAGTTTTTTTTCCTTTGTTACAGTGAAATTGAGGAACGTTACTTGGAGCAGTGACTATTCGGTGTTGTTCTTAGATAACCCTGTTGGAGCCGGGTTCAGCTTTGCTAAGGATGTAAGGGGTTACCTCGACAATGAAGACGACGTAAGTGAAAAGCCACTTCATAGGAACGCAGTAGGTATAAGTAGGTACTGCAGGTGAGATAGTGGTCAAACACGAACCTAATTAATTTAATAAGAAGAAGATTTACGATAATAGCAAGAAAATACCTGAAATGAGCGATCAAAAAGATCAATTTTTAATGAGTTTTTTCTAAATAAGCTATCCGGTTGTTTTTGAAAAATACAGAGATCATTATGCAGATATAACCAGTTATTTAAGTACTTATATAACTTATTATTTTTATTCGAATGATTTTAAAATGTCACATGACCGGAGTGCGAAGTATCTAGGGTAGAAAATTCTTAAGTTACCTAGTATTCATAGGTATTGAAGAGGATGCAAATGCAACGCTTGCACCTGACGTAATAGCAGGTACTATGACATTAATTTTTTGGTTCACTATCTTGTACCAATGATTTCGTTCGTACGAATTACCGAATATCACATTATAAAAGCGTTATATCTCCTTTCAATATCAACAAAGCCCATTGAGATCGGCCGCAAAAAGGTAACAGACAAACAAACTGACAGAGTTTCCATTTAATATACTACAAGAATAATCTACAGGTTGCTGCACAAATGTTAGAATTTCTCCGGCAATTCCTCGAGATGTTTCCGGAACTTTGTGAAGCACCGCTTTTCCTGGCCGGAGAGTCGTATGCTGGGAAGTACGTACCTGCGCTTGGAATACAGATCCATAGAAATAAAGAAAATTACCCTATAAACTTACGAGTGAGTAAAAGGAGTTTAATCTTGAGCACGTCGCAGACTAATGGCTATTATCATGCAGGTAAAATAATATACATACTCGTATAAAACTAGAGGTCACAAGGCTGTGCTCATTTCAGGGACTCATGATAGATAGTGGTTTGATAGATCCTCGCAGTTTGATGCATTACAGCCAGCTAGTATCTGCGCTTGGTCTGATGGAAGACCGTGAAGTGGAAGCTGTGAGGGTCCTGGAGAGAACTGTCGTGCGTTTTATAGATGAAGGGAAGATGCTTAATGCCAGTAATGTAAGCATACTAAATTAGTTAATTTGTAAAGTTAACTTTATCAATTCATACCTATTTCACATTTCAATATAATTAAGGAATTCCCACGTTTTTATTTCTCTATTTTGTATTTTACGATTGACTAACGAGATTTGCAGGGCATGCACTCGATGGTAAGCGCCACCTATAAGAGTTGCAGCGCCACTCAGATCGGATCTCTTGCATTGCAAAGTTTTGCGTAGTTCTACACTACGCTCGTGCTTGCATCTCTTCCTATATAAAAGACATCAACGAGCACCCCAAAAATTTTTTTGCAAATATTAAAAATTTAAAAAAATTGTCCAGTTTGACTGAGACGTACTTATTGCGTAAACAACGTTGCTAGAGCAGCCACGATATGTTTCTGTTTACTCGACCAGAAATTCAACGAAACGATCGAGTACGTCAAAGAGCACTCCGGCGTCAGCATTTACAATTTCAACCAAGACCCTACACCTGTAGACAAGGCACGCGAGTTCGAAGCTTTCATCAACAGGGCTGACATCAGAGAAGCGATAGGAGTAGGGAACGTTACTGTGATATATGGGAATAAACCTATTCGGGAGCTATAGTACACACAACAAACGCCATGGCTAGCAGTAAACTGATTTATTAATATTTGACGGTGGGCCTACCAATACAATATTATGGTACCTTCTTATTGAGAAAACAAACACGCTCGGATACACAACACTACAACTAAACGTGTTCGGATATAAACACTACAATCCTCCACACTTAATTTCTAGCATCCGGTATTTATGGAGATAACAGATTGTACAACAGCCGAGAAGTAACCAAACAATACTGGTTACTTAGTTGAACAATAATAGCCAGATATGGGTAACATTACGCACATACCTCTGAGCTAGTTTACAATGATACTTAATCTAGAAATATGATACACAAAAACATAAAGGATAAGCGCCATAGGTACGTAGTAAGTAGGGATATATTAATATGTTGTTATGTTCTACATGTAACAATGGTGCCATAAACATTGATTTTATCTGCATGACAATAACTGAATATAATAACTAATAAAGAATAGTGAAAGTATAATTATAGGTAGGTACATAATTCAGCTTGCTTATACGTAACTTATACCTATTCTACGACCTTAAACCTAGTTACAGGTTTCCTAAGCCGCTTAGAGCTAATATCTACTTTCTGATCGACACCTGGGATGGTAACGGGAGGTGCCTCAACTGACGCCTCCGAACCGTGGCCTATTTCCGGACAAGGATCTTGCCCTTTCGCCCCTGTCATATTTAAAGACGCCCCGGGGGAGCCCCCTCCGCCAGCCGCGGACCGCGCCTGGAGCGGCGAGCGCCCGGGCCCGGCCACGGCACCCGTGTCAGTACCCTCGGTTGGGAAAACGCATGTACTTCTCCGTTTTATCTGGTCGACGTGCCTATGCGCCGCCGAGCCATCGTGAGTTTGAACTGTATAGTCACTTCGTCCTAGACGATCAACGACATGTCCCGCTGACCACTTTGTTCTACTTGCCCCGAAATTCCTATACCATACGGAATCCCCGGGATTGAGCTGCCTTGAGTTGTTAGCACCCTCGATCGTCACAAGCTCTTTGTTTCGTAATTTATTTCCGTGATCGGGTTTGATTATATCTAACCGAGTTCTTAGCCGCCTACCTTGTAACATCTGAGCGGGGGTCTCACCTGTCGCACAGTGCGGTGTGTTGTGATATACTAATAAAAACCTCTGTATCGCTAACTCGGCATCTACACCATCACGGCGAGCCTTTTTTATGACCGTTTTGATGAGCTTCACCGCGTTTTCCGCCGCTCCGTTAGAAGCCGGATGGTAAGGGGCGGAGAAAGCCTGGTACACACCGTTACTTCTCAAGAAGTCCTTGAACTGCTGGCTCGTAAACGAGGTCCCGTTATCTGACACCACCTGTTTTGGGATTCCGAACCTCGACCACGACTCCCGTAATTTGGCAATTGTAGCATCCGTTGTAGTTCGCGTCATCCTAAAGGCCTCAACCCATTTAGACCTAGCATCCACCGTGATGAGATATGTCTGACCATCGATGGGTCCGAGGAAGTCAAGATGGATCCTCTCATACGGAGAGTTCGGCCACCGCCAGGGCGCAGACGGAGCTGCGGGCGGCGCGGGAGCCACCGCAGCGCAGGTGCCGCACGCCCGGCATTGCGCCTCCACGGCTTCATCGATCCCGGGCCACCACACATACGAACGGGCGTAAGCTTTCGTCTTTACAATGCCCATATGGGCTCCGTGCAGCTCTCGTAAAACCCATTGCCTACATGAATCCGGAATCACTACCCTATGACCCCACATAACACATCCAATCTCTGTGTACAGTTCATTTTTCCTGGCTACGTAAGGCTCGAGTTGCTTTATGCCTACTTGTCCGGGCGGCCAACCGTTTTCAATATATCCGTAAACTCGACTTAGCAGGGGATCGCGCGCTGTTTCTTTTTTTATTTTATCACTATCTAACAACATCGCGTCCGACGCGAAGTGCAGGTATGTCTGCTCGGGCGGCTCATATCCCGTTTTCTCGACGACCGGCAACCGAGACAAAATATCCGCGCCGTTATTACTCGTACATACGTACTCGATTTCGAAGTCATAAGCGGAGAGGATTAGGGCCCACCTCTGCATCCGACTCGCGGCCATCGTGGGAATACCTTTTTGTGGCCCAAAAATGCTAACTAAAGGCTTATGATCGGTTTTGAGTTTGAATCTTCTACCGTACAAGTACTGATGAAACTTTTTAACGCAATACACTATAGCTAGGGCCTCCCTATGTATCTGCGCGTACGCCTGCTCGGCCTTGGTGAGCTTCCTGGACACGTACGCCACCGCGCGCTCCTCGCCGGCCGGGCCGCGCTGCGACAGCACGCCGCCGACGCCGACGGCGCTGGCGTCGCACGTGAGCACCAGCTCGCGCGCCGGGTCGTAGTGCGCCAGCACGCGGCTACTCACCAGCAACTCCTTCACCCGGCCGAACGTCCTAGCGTGCCTCGCCGTCCACTCCCATCGTACATTACTCCGCAGCAACTCGTGCAGAGGGTGAAGTATATCGCTCAGGTTTTTTACAAACCGCGCATAAAAGTTAACCATGCCTAAGAAAGATTTCAGTTCCGATACGTTCTGCGGACCGGGCATACTTTTTATCGCGCGCAGTTTTTCCGGGTCCGGCCTGATGCCGTTTTTATCTACGATGAAGCCCAAGTATTTTACCTCCTTTTCTAAAAATGAACATTTGCTCGCTTTAATTTTCAAGCCGGCCGCCTCTAATTTCTGAAAGAGGGTTTCTAGGGATTCTAAATGTTCAGTCCTATTCTTGGCAGTCAAAATAAGATCATCAGCGAAGCACTGCACTCCGGGTACGTTTTTGACCACGTTACTTATAATCCGCTGGAAAATACCGCTACTAGATGCGAGCCCGTACACTAAACGATTATACCTAAACAGCCCTCGATGCGTGTTGATGACGGTAAACTGCCTAGACTCGTCGGAGAGACATATTTGCGCGTAAGCTTGTGACAAATCGATTTTTGTAAACTCTTCTCCGCCCGCGAGGTTCGAAAGCAACTCGTCAACTCTCGGCAGCGGATACCTATCGACCAGAAGTACGGGATTGAGCGTTACCTTGAAATCGGCGCACAAACGTAGTGCACCGTCACTCTTGGGTACCAACACGAGCGGCGTGGCCCAGTCCGAGCACTCGACGGGCTCGATGACGCGGTCGCGCAGCATGGCGTCGAGCTCGGCGTCGACGCGCTCCCGCAGGGCGAAGGGTACGGGCCGCGCGCGGTAGAACACCGGCGCGGCGCCCGCCCGCACCCGCAGCGTCGCGCTCCCTCCCGTGTACCGTCCCAGACCACCGCTCAACACTTCCTTATGTCTGTCGAGGATAACACGGAGCTTATCATTAACAGGTTCAATTTTAAAATTATTACCGACCTCTGAACCAGAAGGGTACTGCAAAACGGGAATCCGTATTTGCAACTCGGCGAGCCATTGCCGACCTATTAATGACGTCACACCCTTGTCGATAACGAACAGATCTAGGTTCTTTTTTACATTATTATATTGTACTTTAACCTTAATACAACCGAGAGGCTTCACCCTCGACTTTCCATCATAAAACAGGAATATATACTTTGATTTCTCTAATTTTACTCCGCGAAACAATGATTCGTAAGTAGTTTTACTGATACACGAACACGGAGTCCCCGTGTCTATCTCCATTTTCAATTTGGAGCCGTTTACGATCACGTCGAGACTCACCGGCGTATAATCACCTAGCACCATTTGAAAGAGAGGTTCCACTTCTTCCTCCTCGTGCGCACTTCCGCCGTCTTCCGCCGCCGCCGCCGTCGCCGCTGGCTGTACATAATGCGCATCGTAGGTGCGCGCACCGCCACCGCGCCTGGGCCCCGGCTGCCGCCAGCGCGCCGTCACCCCGTCTGAGCCTTTGTAAGGGCACACCCTCCTGAGGTGTCCTTTATTCCGACAAGTGCTACATACGAAGTTTACGTATCTGCAGCCATCCGTGTAATGCTGTCCGCCGCACGCTCCACATCTAGCGCCAGGCTTCGTTCCCGCCGCTGCAACGGCTGCACCCGATCCCGCACCGCGTGCACGGCCGCGCGCCGATGAGGTCACACGGAGCGCATGCACCGCGCTCGTGGTAGCCGCCGCCGTCCCGCTGGCGGACGCCGCCGATGAATCCACGGCCGCTGCGTCCTTTTCCGCAGCCTCCAGGGCCGTCGCTAGCGACATCGCCTTCGCGTACGTTAGTCCGGGCTCGGAAAATAACCTCTGACGTATTAGCTCGCTGCTCACTCCGCACACAAACTGGTCACGTAGGTTTTCGTTGAGAGCGTTCCCGAAGTCGCAGTCTTTTGCCATCTTCTTCAATGCCGTCAAATACTGCACGATGCTCTCGTTGCCGCTGGTTTCCTGCCGCCTCTGTCGAAACTTGTAGCGCTCCGCCATGACAGACGGTTTCGGTTGTAAATGCTCGCGGACGAGTGCGGTTAACTCGCTGTAGGTCAAATCTATGGGTTTCTTGGGACTGGAGAGGTTCACCATCAGCTCGTACACTTCATCACCCACCAGTGCTATAAGCGTCGGCAACTTTAACTCGTCCTTTATAGCATTAGCCCTAAAATACATCTCGACTCTGTCGCAATACAACGTCCAGTTCCCGGCCCCCACATCGAATTCTTTTATTTTACCTAGTGACATCGCGTGACCACTTGCCGACCGTTCTTTATCACTATTAGGTGTCTAATAACGCGTAAATACTGATTTTAGCTCGTCGCCATTGTGATATATGGGAATAAACCTATTCGGGAGCTATAGTACACACAACAAACGCCATGGCTAGCAGTAAACTGATTTATTAATATTTGACGGTGGGCCTACCAATACAATATTATGGTACCTTCTTATTGAGAAAACAAACACGCTCGGATACACAACACTACAACTAAACGTGTTCGGATATAAACACTACAGTTACCTTCCACTATAATAACCAGGAGGTCTATCAGAAGATGCTGCCCGATATAATGAACTCGACAAAGTCGTTTGTCGAAGCGCTACTGGAAGATTATGGGGTTATGTGCTATCAGTGAGTGATGTGCATTCCTCTGTACGTAAGCCATTTGTAAAATATAATAATCTACGTACCATCAGACATTAAGTTTTGTACAATCACTACCACCACCAACAATTACCAACAATCGTGATGGTGATCCAAAAGTCCAGAAATCCCCTGCGCATGGGATACTGTCAGGGGATTTCTGGAATAAGCCTATAGTACTGGATTTGAGTCTTCGCCTCATTATTTTACGCCTTTTGTTATAGAAGTTGAAGAAAGAGATTCAACTATTCTTACATGCTTTCACATGGTTAGCACATCATCAGTGAGCAACACTGACAGTGACCAAACGGAAGCCAAAGAAAATAAAAATATATTCACTGTTCTGTATTTCCCACAGCGGCCAATACGACATGTTCGTGCCTTATAGCCTGGCGATACACTCGTATAAGGCGCTATCCTGGTCGCGCCGGCAGGAGTATATCAACGCTTCCCGGGAACACGTGCGAAATTCCGAGGGGCACCTTTTCGCGTAAGCACACACTTTAACTACTTTCATTGCACACTACCTATGTAAATACGAGTAAAAGTTTAGCCTCGTTCGTTAGATCAAGTAGAGCATGTTATTTGAAAAATATTGTTAATATTGTTACTAGGCGTGGTTCGGAAATATTTCTATATTTAGCAGGCCATTGGTTGGTAGACCCAATAGGTACTCGTATATACAAGCATGATTGAAATTCTTGTGAATCCCTGATTGTTCCTGTAGGGCCCGTACACTAATGTTTAAAATTTCGGTGCTCCAATCAGCACTTGTGTAATATATTGATGCTCAGACCTCCCACAACATATTTAGTCATAATGCTGTGATATAAGGTTACAACTTGATTTGTAACAACTCAATAAAGCAGGCGAATGTATTTCTTTACAGTTTCAAAAAGAGTGGTGGTAACTTCGTCGAGGTACTCATCCGTGGCGCTGGGCACATGGTTCCGGGCGACCAGCCAGAAGCTACAAAATATATGGTCAACCAGTTCGTAAATAAATACAAAGAATAATGTCAAAATAATAGTTTATTGTCAATAGAAGGAACGCGATTTAGTCAGTATAAATATCCTCTATTATTATTGTGTTTAGTACTTTGTTTGTTATTTTATACATAACTATACTATTAAATTACATTTTCTTTTCACTCGTTTATTAATCACATTTTTTCCTACAGTTATTGTAAAGCAAATTTTTAATAGCACCAAACAACAAATACAATCCACAAAGTTAGAACAAGTTCAGAACATTATTATGCTGAAAATGGCAAAAAATTTTCATGAAAATCGTATCTTGACATTATAGAAAATGACTTAGGTACCAAGCGTAGTAGCTATGTTATTGTGCAATTGGACACAAGGTGGACACACCCATACTTAAACGTATCAATCGAACAAAAGACAAGCGCGAAGCAACAGCGTCTCCGCGTTGTACTGCGTGTGTACTCAAAAGATCACTGGTTCAAAATGTCTTACTACAGATCTAATAGAGAGAGAGTGTTCTTAGGGTAGGTATGGAACCAATGTAGGTAGGTACCTTTATAATTACGCCATCAGTCTTGTATGTTGTTGAAATTATCAGAGTCCATTCACTAATACTGAGGTCAAAAGAACACGTCATAATAATAAATACGAAATTTTGGATTGCCCGTTTGTTACTCACGCCAAAAAGGCTGACGAAATTTAATATATTTGGTACAAAAATGTATCTATAATCAGGGTTGTAACATAGAGTAAATTTTATTCTATAATCTACCTCAAAAAGCGGGGTGGCAAAGATTTTAGAGAATAAGAAAACTGCGGGTAAAACCGCGGGCCGCAGCTAGCTTTCCAAGTTTCTCTGAAATCTCAACTATTCAGCTATCTATATCCGCTGCATCTCTGTTAGGAAGCGGAAAATACGGAAAGTTCTCTACACTAACGTCTATCCAACGTCAGCTCATAGTCAAAACGCCTTCCGTAATGGACGTCTCTTCAACATTGTTGTACATAAACAATTCCGTTCTGCGTCTCCACCTGAGTCCGAAGACAACCCCTGCTAATATAGCGAAGACTAACACCACGTTTATGAAGATGCTGATTCCCATAACCACCTTCGTTCCTGAGGAACTGTCTTCTACGGATAGCGCTACTGCTGAAGCTGTCTCCTTAAATTCTGGGGTAAAGTCATCCTGGACTTGGTAGTTGGAGGGCTGCGGCATGTCGAGGCCGCGGATGAAGTAAGAGACGAGCTGGAAGAGCTCCGCCGGCTTGTCCATCGGCACCAGGTGGCCGGCGCCTCGGACCAGAACCTCGGTGAAACGGCCACCACTTTTCACGTATCTGGGGGAAGTACGATAGATATTACAAGGAGAACAACTCCTGGTGATGTAGCCGAAGGGGGTAAATGTGCTCATTATGAGAATGCTCGTCATAAATCAATTGTTATCCCTTTTTGTTTGTTTGGATATGAAGATAGCAAAGGATCTAATCGCTAGGGTTCCTCCTTAAAATTAGACTGGTTGTGCCAACAACAGAATGGAATGGAATAAATTGTGTCCTTCGATAGGTGTGTTCATAATCTTATCTTGACATTTTCAAAAATGACTTTAAGGAGCACAATGGAACTGCATTCATTTCAGCGAAGCCACAATGCTGATAGCATTTATAGCTTCCCAAGAGCTGACTTGACAAGAGCTGACACTGGGCTTATAAGAGATAATCAATTGCGAGTAGATTGTTAAAAGCTTACCCAGCGACTGATGTGTTGTACCACCATGGAGTCCGAGGGGCTCTCAGGAAGGCGTCCCGGCGGCTCCAGCGCCAGTTCCTCCTCCGATCCTGGGCGTTGGGCACGCATGGAGCCGTCAGATCCAGCTGCCCACTGAAAAGCGTTTTCATTATACAGAGTGTAACAGTAAGGTGTAGTTAATATGGAATTGTGGTAGTAATATCGAATTATTTGCCAGGGTACTAAACCCTTAGCGCATATCGATTTTTTCATTGAAATAGTAAAAAGAAAATACATATTACAATAACACGTTACGCGGGTCACAGGCCTTCTTCTTCTTCTTCTTTTTCTTCTTCTTCTTCTTCTCCAGCAGGACCAGCACACTAGTCCTCCTTTGCAACTGTCATCGGACGCAAATCAAGAACTCAAGACAACATCGTAAACTTACCAATAAATCAGGACTCGATAGTGCTCCAACAGCTGCTCCATCTTAAAATTTACTTCGCTTAGGAAGTCACCCGCCAGCTTCTGATGGACGCTGGCGTTGGAGAACGTGAACCGGATGTCTCCCGCGTGGATAGCCTCTTTAATGTACGGATGAGTGACGAACTCTTCGAACCCCTTCAGCCGCTCCTCGACGACGTCGACGAGGGGGTTAAAGTTCTGTTGCTGCATCGTGATGTCGCTCAGGCGGTCCAGCAGGTTGTTGCGGAGCTGGAAACCGGATAATTATAGCTTGTTAATTAGTATTTAAACGGGTCTAATTCGCGCACAAACTAATATCAAAATATATAATTTTGACATACCTCGACGTTTCAACCGAGTTACATAGGCCGTGGTCACGAGAAGACTCACGAGAAGAAGTTTGTGCGCGAATTAGACCCGTTTAAATACTACTCGTAATTAACATGTATTCAGTTCGCGAAAGTTTAAGAATTATAGCTTGTTACTCTTGTTGATTCATTGTCAATCTTCCTTCTTTTTTTGTTGAATCGTTTGGACGAGTGACTGATATATGTAATAGGTACTTGTATCATTGGGTACGGAATCGTTAGAACTACCTAGTAAGGAAAGATTTTTTAATTCGACTCGGCTTATCACCCTATACGAGAAGGAGGCCTCAAAATGTACAAACAGAACTTATCATGATCAATGGCACTTAATAATTATTATTCTAAGCATATCTAGGAAAATACAAAAACAGTACATAACTAGATTGCACTTTACGTCATTTACTTCTTTGCAGTACCGTCAGCAACTACTTTGTAGTACCTACGTTACTTTTACGCGGTAAAATAAAATTTTGCATAGATTGCACTTTTTCAGCGACTTTCTTGCTAACTGTACCAGTGTGTAGTTTTCCTCATTGTGACGCTGAATGATCTAATTATCTACAATTACGCACGTTCTTATTGAATTGTTTTCCCTTTTGCATCTCTGTTTGGATTCAATGGATGAATAGATGCCATTGACTTAATATCACATGTAATGTCAGATGTAATATCACATATATTTTGTCGTAAATTTTATCATAGATGATGTATTTCTGGTACCGCTATAACAATAAATAGGTAGGTACTAAAAAACAGAATTAAAGAAATATTAAAGCGGGCTCTTACGTGATTTTTTGCCGTTTTTATACACAATGCTAAGGAACCCTTCGTGCGTGAGTCCGACTCGCACTTGTTTTTTTTTTACCTTACTTTGTAGACTGATAATTTGAGTTCAACTGTAGATTTGCATTTTTTTAGCCGACTGACCGGTTTCGAGACTCATTGTCATAACCAGATATTGGTACATCTTTGGAAATATTCGAAACGTGTTTTATTGGTGACTGTCATTGTACCAGATGTACTATATCCCCACCCATGTCCAATGACCATGTCCATGTCCTATTTTAATTAATTGTGACATTAACTTATATTAAGTCCTACCCATTATTTTTAAAATTATGCAGTAGATAAGTAACTAAATTTTTTATAGGATTATTTTTTAACAAATCAATAGGTAAGTAACAGACGAAACGGACAATTTTATTGTGTGTGGTAAGTAGGTATAATGTATCCGTGGGGAACGCATTTCTCTCGTCTCAATTGTTATTCTCAATTCTAAAGGTTGAGGTATGTACACTGTAGCCAACTTTCCATTAGCTACCTAGTAAAATACCTCGTACAATGAAGACTTGACACGTAAAATCACGATCAAAAGCTGACGAAACCGACTCTTACTTATAAATTGTATTGGTGAATGTTGTATTTCGCGGCACGACTGGCTTATGATTAAACAGTTAGCAAAAAAAAACTTTCTCGTAAATATTAAGAGAACTCTAAAAAATGATAGCCCACTTGATGGAGAGAGTAAACTGCATGTATCGCGTATTAATTATGTCCAATAGTTTGTTTACGTGCTAATTTATAGTAAGAGCTTACACAGTGTCTGTGAACAAAATAAAAAAAAGTTCTGAAGTAAAAACTGCGTAAGTACATACCTACATATTTAATTATGTAATAAGTAGGGTGTGATTTTATGATACTTTTTTCGTGGAGTAGATTGGGAAATTTTCTTGGAGTAGGTATACTCTGGGAATAACCCTGACATAGAGACGCACATAGAGACGCATGTTCCATGGCAACCGAGCCTAAAACACCACTACGGGCAAATAGAGCGACGTGCTGTGAGATTAGTATACTTAACTAAAACAAAAACCTTTTGTAAAACTCAATGTACCTAAATGTAAATTTAAAAAACTTTTAAACTTTTAAAATAATTAAAAACATATACTTATTTCAAGCAACTTGACCCAGACAGAGGTAACATTAAAATATCACCATGGATGACAGATCTATGTTTACCTCCATGGCCTTAGCGCTGTCTCCGTCTCGGATGGCTTCGGTATAAGAATCCTGCAGATTCTTGGCTGCCAGCACTCCTTGGCTGTCGATCAGCCCCCACTGCTGATAGATCGCGCTGTAATCCGCGATTATGTCCCGGTTCATCACTGGGTTGCCCATTATTAGACCCTGAAAGAAAAGAAGATAAGAAAATGTAGAGACACCGACCCTAAGTCAAAATGTATGAAGAGTTAGGTACCTACTGTCTTCAAACATTTAGGTTAGTAGTTAAAAACTAAAGAATAAGTAGGTACTGTTGGGCTCACATTTAAGTTATGTCTGAACAATAAATACAAATTAATCAATCGATAGTGATCAATCTATCAATCTCGGAAAAAATATCAGTAGGTACTTAATATAGGTACCTAAATGCCAAAAGAATATTTTATTCATGAGCTTTTTGTGCTGCATTACAGCCTTATAGCAACTCAACTGTATTTCAAGATTGATAAAGACGTGTCAACTAACTAACAAAGGCACACTGGCGACTTAAAAATTTCGACAATTTCATATTTTTCCCCGACTATTCAGTATTTATTCTGGCATGCCATGCATGCCAAGATGCTAGATATACTCGTAAATTCAGTAGAAGTGGGTCTTCCCCGTCGCACGGAATTCCTTTGCAGCCAGTAAAAACCAATTCCAAGTTTTGTATGACTCACACAGCACAGATAAAACCAGTACCATCCTACTAATATTATAAATGCGAAAGTTTGTGAGTATGGATGGATGGATGGATGTTTGTTACTCTTTCACGCAAAAACTACTGAATGGATTTTGATGGAACTTCACAATAATATAGCTTACATATCAGAATAACACATAGGCTACAATTCATTATGATATATTATTGTACGAGGGTGAATCAAAAAATTCTTGGAATCAATATTAAAAAATGCAAAGATTTAAATAATAATATTTTATTTTTCTACATAATCTCCCTCCAATGCAATGCATTTAGAATAACGCGTTTCTAACTTCCTTATTCCTTGTGAAAAAAAATTATTTTCTTGACTCTCGAAAAAGTCCTCTACGGCAGCTATAACCGCGTCATTATCGTGAAATTTTGTTCCACGAATTTCCTCTTTTAATTTTGGAAATAAGTGAAAATCACTTGGGGCTAAGTCCGGAGAATATGGTGGGTGGTCAAGGAGATTGAAGCCAGCACAGCGGATTGCGTTGAGCGCAACTTCCGATCGATGAGCAGGAGCGTTATCTTGAAGGAACAACACGCCCAACGACAGTTTTCCACGACGTTTTTCTTTAATCGCTTCACGCACTTTCGGGATTAAATTTGCATAATAGGGTCCAGTAATCGTCTGGCCTTTTGGCATGTAATCAATAAAAAGGATTCCTTCACTATCCCAGAACACAGAGGCCATAACTTTGCCAGCGGTAGGAGCAACTCGAAATTTCTTAATGGATGGAGAGGATGGTCGTTTCCAAGACATGCTTTGTCTTTTAGTTTCAGGATCAAAATGGTGGACCCACGTTTCATCCATGGTGACAAGACGACGGCAAAAATTATCCGAATCACGCTGGAACATTTCGAGATTACGCTTGGAAATTTCCAAACGTCGCTTTTTGTTTTCGTCGGTTAACATTCGTGGCACCCATCTTGCAGACACTTTTTTGAACCCCAGTGAATCAATTAAAATGGATTGAACGCTACCAAAAGATATCTTTAGGATCTCAGCTATATGTTTTATAGTCATTCTTCTGTCTTCCAAAACCAGATTCTCAACCTTTTTGACATTTTCTTCTGTAACGGAGGTTGAAGGCCGCCCAGAACGCGGGTCATCTTTACAGCTTGATCTACCTCTTTTAAATTCAGCCACCCAGTACGCAACCGTAGAATAGGGTACAGCATCACCCCCTAATGTCTGCTGAATGTCCAAAAAAATTTCCTTCGTAGACATTTTTTTCAAACTGAGATATTTTATCACCGCACGTAACTCACTTTTATCCATAATTTTGACTTTTTAGCAACTCGTTGCACAAAAAAATTTATTACATGCGAACGAACTGACAAAAACAAGTGACAGTCTGCATAAATATAGTGTGATAGACACTCTTTAATTTGAATATCGAACTTGATCCAAAAAGGTTTCATATATATGCACTTCTAAGAACTTTTTGATTCACCCTCGTATATTATCCAAACGCGGGTGAAACCGCGGGGCGCAGCTAATATACATATTATATCAGCCCACTGTGTCCGCGTTCAAAATTATGCAGATAATTTACTTCTACTGCAACCTTTTTCCTCTTTGTTATTTTTATCATAATTACCTACTTATCGAATAGTTACGCGTTTGACTACTATCTCACCTATTGTACAGGGAAGATGCAGTCTACGGTACGATGGAGCATAATCTACTAGGCTATCTAAATATAGTCTTCCGTATAGGTGTACTTTCAAACAAATACAAGCACAAAGCGCTTAACATAGATTTATGTTGCCGTGTGCAATTGCCAAGACACTCTATTTACTAAAGAAATAAAGATATAACTGCTCCCATAGATAGGTACCTATAGGTAGGTATTGAAATTAACCGACTTGGTTTACATTCGATCTCACAACTTTTTACGCCAGATAAACTGCGTTGCGAGACTTGTGCATTTTTGTACATGTAATGTTTTTGATGGGATATAAATATCATAATAAGACAGTAATATAATGCTGCCTATCAATACCGGCGCGGCGCATACACTTTCATATCAATAAATGTGCGTATATATTATATTATAGAGGTTGAGATACTGACTTTATATAACAGTTGTTTCAAGTTAATCATAAATAATAATTCAGCCTCTACTATCCCACTGCTGGGCAAAAGCCTGCTCTCATACTTTCGTGAGGAGGATTTGGCCATAATCCACGACGGGGCCTACTCCGGATTGGCGAATAACCTCCCTCCGAAATAATTCTCGGCCATGTCAGTTTGGTTTCCTCACGATGTTTTCCTTCACCGAAAAGCGAGTGATAATTACGTACATAATATGTAAAACAAGAAACACATTGGTACGTGCCCGCAGTGGGATTTTAACTTTGAACAGTTTTAAGTTACCAAACGGTAAAAATCGCATAACCTTCAGCGAATCACTTTTTAGGTGAAAAATGTTCTGTATTAAAAGTTATTCAACTTTTTACCATTACGCTATAATATCTAAAAGTACCTATATAAGTACATATATGGAAGTTATGGATATTTCTAAACTTTTGTGTACCTCATAATATTAATACTATTATTATGCCAGTCGTCCGGAACAGTAAGTATCATTAGTAACGGTGTGTTTAGCATGAAATTACAATAGTCATATACCTACGTATAAGTATATATTTTATGCAGTTCAGTCACAAAAACGTACGATAAACCACAACCAGAAACCAGTCGTTAAAAACTGAAGAATTTAACTAAAACTGCATGTTTTCAAAGAATACTAACCAATTACCTCTATATAACGTACCTACTATGTGCCTAATATAGAGGTCAGTCAGTATGACGGTCCAAGTGTAAAGTATAATTTAATAGAAGTGACAGTAGGTATACCTACGATTAGGTTACAGAAATACTTTTTTTTTGTAACAGGATTTGAACTTTTAGGGAAATGTAGGTACTTATAGCTAAAGAACGGCCGAACAGGACTGCGTGGACACGACGTAGCATTCCTGTTACACCACGTCGCTCTTCACACGGATTTCTATGGATGGAGCAACAGGACGAAACAGCTCGTCAGTAACCGTATTACCTGTAAATTGACATCGAGCGGTCCAAGCTCGACGTCTTGTTCGAGTATCTTCAGTCCCAGCGCTGGGATGTACCTCCCTGCGTACGACTCTCCGGCTATGTAGAGCGGAGCCTTGCGGTGCTCCGGAAACATTGTCAGGAACTGTTGAAGGACCTTGTACAGGTGAGTGGCGCACTGGAAAAAAAACAACTTTTCATCAGTGAATATATTTTTCATCACAATCATCGCTATCATTGTCTCAGTCCGTCTGTATGTCTACCTTCTGTGCGGTATAGAACTTCACGCCATTTTTTATTGTCCTCAGCATTAGCATATAGGTTGGCCAGCTGTTGTATGTAGTAGTCAGTAGGTGGTTCTAAGTATTTTGTTAGTTTATTCTGAGGCTGTTGGCCGATTTTATAATTCTTGCTCCATAAAAAATATGTACCTAGATACCTAACTACAATTTTCACGTAACTGCGTCGATAAATTTTTATTCTGTTGTTGGAGCCAGTGTGCTCCTGATGTGGTACTTTTAGCTATTTTATGGAAGGTTTTCCTATTTGAAAAATAAAAAGGACGAGAGCGTGTTTACTGCAACGTGTAATTTCTTTAAGTGACAGTACAATGCAACAAGTTGGCCAATGGGCGAATGGGCACATGACGCGATCGCGTATCACGTCATGTGCCGGTGCTGTGATTGGTTCTAGCTCCGTTGGTGGTCGTTGCATCGGCTCGAACATGCCCCCGGCCTTGAAAGCAGTGAAGCAGTGGCTTTCAATGAACAGTTGGAACCGCGACTCTGTCTTGACTCTCGTGCGTATCTTGGAACAAGGGGCATATCTTGACGTAGGCTCGCCTGATGACACCGGTGGCGGTGCGAATATCTGCCACTCGCGAGACGCCGTCCTTGCCTGGGATGGTCCGTAGCACGCGGCCCATCAGCCATTTCAACGGCGGCAAGTTGTCGTCCTTGATGACAACGAGCGAGTCTGGTTTCAGCTCATCTTTGGTCTCCGTCCACTTGGTCCGGATTTGTAGCTGCGATACGTACTCTTTGGCCCAACGGGACCAGAAATGCTGGCGAAGTTGTTCCACTCTCTGGAAACGTTGTAGCCTGGTGCATGGAACTTCACGCAGGTCGTCGCTGACTGGCGCTGTAAGTGGTCGACCAACCAAAAAATGGGCAGGTGTAAGAGGAGAAAGGTCTTTTGGATCAGAGGAGAGTGGGGACAATGGACGAGAGTTGAGAATTGCCTCTATTTGGATCAATACCGTACTCAGTTCCTCAAACGTGAGATGCGCGTTTCCTACCACACGCCGGATATGGTGCTTACACGATTTTATTCCTGATTCCCATAAACCACCAAAGTGACTTGCGTAGCTAGGAATGAAATGAAATTTAATCTGTTGACTAGTTGCGTAGTCTAGAATGTCTGAACTACACTTGCGTAAAAAAACTGAAAATTCGTTCATGAGGCCAACGAAATTCCGACCATTATCCGAGAATATATCTAACGGTTTGCCCCGTCGCGATATAAACCTTTTTAGCGCTAATAAATATGCCTGACTGGAGAGGTCACTGACCAGCTCCAAATGAATAGCTCGCGTTACGAAACATATAAATAAACATATATAACATTTACTAGTTCTCGCGCCCATACCTTTTCGGTTTAATATAAGTACTGGACCAGCATAGTCCACTCCGCATCGTATGAAGGGAAAACCTGGGGTGATACGTTCTTTAGGCAAGTTGCCCATTAGAGGCGTGAGAGTCCTACCTTTCAGACGCGTGCACGTGACGCATTGATGCATCACTTGCCGCGCCAAATTTCTACCACTCATGGGCCACCATGATTCGCGTATATGAAAAAGTAATGCCTGCGGCCCTGCATGGAGCAGTTGCGTATGTTCATGGCGAAATAATAAACACGCAAAGTGATGTTTGCTAGAAATTAAGGTTGGGTGTTTTTTATTGTAGTCAAATTCATCAGAATATTCTAAACGACCGCCTACTCGCATGATTGCATTATCATCTAGAAATATATTTAGTTTTGATAGAATTGATTTAGCCTTTACACTTTTCCCTTCTTTTAATGAATCATATTCTGTGGGGAACGATTCCCTCTGTGAAAACCTAACCAGTACAGTTTGAGCTTGTTGTAACTCATCAACACTCAAAAGTCCATCGAGTTTATTAAGCTTGTTCCGTGTATTATGTATAAATCGCATCACATACGCCATGGAGCGCAGCATGCGCTTGAATTGTGAAAACCGACTGAATGGAAACAGAGATGAGTCACTCAGCTCCTGAGTCACTAACGCCGTAACTACTGACTTAAGTTCAGGCAGCTGGTCGTCGGACTGGAGTAAGGACGTGTCTGATTTCTTAAATTCGTCGAGTGAAAACTCGGGATTGCGTAAAAATTCTGGGCCCTGCCACCATAAAGTAGAACAGGACAGGTCATTCAGATTAGCCCCACGTGACGCAATGTCAGCTGGGTTATGCTTGGTGCTTACGTGGTACCACGGAGTGTCTTGCGTTAATTCGTGTATCTCGGCTGTCCTATTCTGAACGAACGGTTTTAATCGATTGGGTGACATTTTCAACCAGCCCAACACTATAGTCGAGTCCGTCCAGAATACAATACTAGCAAATTTTAGGTGTAGTGAGTTTCGTACTTTGTCATACAGCCTAGCACCCAGTAAAGCACCACAAAGTTCAAGTCGAGGCACGCTTATTGGTTTCAAAGGTGCAACCTTTGCTTTAGAAATCAATAAGTGCACCGAGACAGTACAATCCTGATTAACTGTGCGTATATAAATGCACGCGCCGTAGGCTGTTTGAGACGCATCTGTGAAAACATGCAGTTCGATATACATGGGCTGGGCACCTATAGCGTGCCGAGGAACGCGAGCATCACTGAGATCGCGCAGAGAAATAACAAACCGGTTCCACGCGTTGTTGACACTAGGCGGGACCGCGTCATCCCAGTCCAATTTCAACAACCATAATTGTTGTAACAGTATTTTTGCGACAATTATAACAGGACTTAAAAAGCCCAAAGGGTCAAATATTTGTGACACATTTGATAAAATTGACCTTTTAGTTACTGTAGCGGTATTTTTATTGCTCTGACATTGCGAACTGAAAAAGAATTCGTCTGACAAATTAGACCAGCCTAAGCCTAAGGTTTTTGAACTGACGTTATCATCTAGCGTTAATTCTTTAGATAAGTCAGAGAGCGTCTCGTCTTCACAGCATGGAAAATTGTAAATCCACTTGCGTAGTGGTAAACAACCTCGAGCCAGCGTGCTTTTAAGTTCGCTGCATAGCCTCAGCAACTCGTGCTTATCATCCAGACCAGTGATGACGTCATCCACATACATGTCTTCATTGATTACTCTCTGTATTTCCGGGTCTTGAGATTCAATGGCCAATTGCTTAAGGCACCTAACGCTGAGAAATGGCGCTGAAGCGGTACCGTAGGTCACTGTATTAAGCTGATAAATACCGATTTCTTGCGACGGATTTTCACGCCACAGGACCAGCTGTAGGTTCCGTTGCGAAACGTCGACTAAACATTGCCTATACATTTTGCATACGTCGGCGCATATTACATATTTGTGCTGCCTGAAACGCAGTAAAATAGCAATTAAGTCGCCTTGAATGGGCGGCCCGACCAGCTGTAAATCATTGAGCGATTTACCCGTGCTCGACGCAGCACTCGCATTGAACACGACGCGCAGCTTCGTCGTCGTGCTATGCTCGCGGTACACACCGTGATGCGGCATGACATAATATGGCGTAGAATAAGTATCTATCTTGGTCATGTGCCCTAGATCGAGATACTCCTGCATGAAATTAGCGTATAACGACTTGTACTCTGGTGAGCGCTGAAGTCGCTTTTCCAATGCGAGGAACTGTCGTTCTGCATTGGTGTGCGTATCGCCTAATACGTCAGATGACTGTTTTAAAGGAATACGTACACAGAATCTTCCATCGCTCATGCGCGTAGTAGTGCGAATGAAATGATCCTCACATGCACGTTCCTCTTCAGTCTGCGTGTCTCTGACCTTAGGCACCTCCTCCAGCTCCCAGAACCTCCGAAGTTGCGACTCAAGAGCACTGGAAAAGTTGCATTGAATTTGTTTAGCAGAATGCCGTGACTTAAAATTGTTGTGAACAGGGCCAGAAATAATCCATCCTAATCTTGTGTTTTGCAGGAATGGTCCCGTAGGTAATCTGATGATCCCTTCGCCTAAAAGTTCCCAGAACTTGTCTGCGCCTATCAATATATCAACCTGCTTTGATTCTACAAAATGCGGATCGGCTAATTGAATATTAGCCGGAATGCTCAGCCTTGCATGTAAATGAAATGCGTTCGGCATAGGGGAGGTTATTTCACGTAGCACAAAGCATTTCAAAATTGTAGCATAAGTTTTATCAACGCAAGATTTAATCTCAATACTGCAAGTTTTCGAGCAATTTACGACTGAATTACCTACGCCTCTTATTTCGAGAGTGGACTGTATTAGTTGCGTGTTTAAAAGCTGACATAAGGATTCAGTCACAAAACAGCTCTGGCTGCCGTTGTCGAGAAGAGCGCGAGCCTTGTGATAAACACCTTGTTTATCTGCAACCTCAACTACAGCTGTTGATAACAGAACGCACTCTGTAGACTGGTTTTGAATAAAATGTGATTTATTTACCTGAATGGGAAGGACGTCAGTAGAGGAGGGCGCGCGGGTAGCGGGGACGGGAGGAGCAACTGATAAGGCTGCACTCTCGTCGGACCTCTCACTCTGAGCTCCAGCCGGCCGGGATGAATGAAATGCAACGGTATTAGCGTTATCGTGATGTAATAATGAATTATGTTTGGAATTGCATTTTTTGCACGTACCGAATTTACAGTTGTCACTCGAGTGTCCTGATCGTAAACAATTAGCGCATAGGTGGTGCTCACGTACTAATTGAAATTTCGATTTTAAGTCGCTGTCGATGAATTTTTTACAAGAATATATTGGATGATCACCCTTACATTTATAGCACGACAGCTTGCCATTAGATGAAACATTGCAATGTGAAGTGGATTGTGAGTTAGAAGTGAATTTAGATTTTTTTACTTCGGTACCTAGTGCATCTTTACTATGTGACAATTGCAACGTTTCTAACATGTCAGCCCTGCGTTTTAGAAATTGAATTAAATCATCAACTTTGATCGACTTGTTTGAATCATTCGAAAACAATGACGACTTATGCGATTCCCATTCACGTTCAGTTGTTTTATCTAACTTAGATACGATGATGTAATTAACTAGCGTATCCCAGGTGTCTGTAGGTTCACCTAAGATTTTTAGTGCACGCATATTTTTTAGTATGGTGTCAATGAGCGTTCTGATAAGAGTCGATGACTCTTTGGTTAGTGGAGTAAGAGTAAATAAGGCCTTGACATGGTTGTTGACCAGCAGTCTAGTATTGTTGTACCTATCTAGCAAGAGCTGCCATGCAACACGATAGTTGTTGGCTGAAAATTCAATAGACTCAATTATCAGCTGTGCGCTTCCCTTTAAAGCAGATTTCAAATAATGGAACTTTTGAATATCGCTAATATCCTGATTATGCACCAACGACAAGAACGTGTCCCTAAACTCGAGCCAGCGCTCATAAGAACCGTCAAAGGTGGGCATGGCAATAGTGGGCAATTTGACTGATTGTACATAAGATTTGTGACATGATTTATTATGCGAACAATCGGTGGCCTCTCCTGAGTCAAGCATAGATTCAGCATGAGCCATAGTGCTATAGTAACTATCTTCAAACTTTTCGCGTTGGTTCAACTGATCAGGTACTTCAACCTCAGATACACTCTCCTCGATTTTGGTTTGAATCTCGTTGAACTCACTAAATAAACTAGTAGCCCCTTGAACCCTTAGTTTCAAATCGATGCGACTTTGACCTACTAGCTCATGACCATTTTCTTCCAATGTATGTAAATATTTAGTAAATTTTGTAAGCCTGCCTTTTATGATACCCCGTTTTCTCACTAACTCACGAACTTTGGCATTACTTTCTACCGTTACGGGTTCTACGCCTAGTAAATTAGGAGATGGGTCGCGTGATTTGTCAAATAGCATTTTGGTGTTTAGGAGAATCAGGAGTACTTACGGTTGATGTGAAGAACACTGTAATAGGTCGGTATTCACTTAATTCAACACTCACTCTCGGAAATATAAACACTAGGAACAGAAGGTGAAGGGAATACTTGGATGGTCCCACCAGATAGCGCTTCCTGATGTTGCCAATCCTGCGTAATTATTCCTGGTGCGCTTGGCCTCCTGCTCCTGATTGAGGTTTGCGTATTTCTTCCAAACTTCCAAAGTACCGCGTTAGTGTTGAGGTCGTTGATTCCTGACGTTGGATTACGTCGGGTCTGGATCTGATGCGCCAAATTGTTATGTCCGGATCTGAAGGTCCAAATGTTGGAGCCAGTGTGCTCCTGATGTGGTACTTTTAGCTATTTTATGGAAGGTTTTCCTATTTGAAAAATAAAAAGGACGAGAGCGTGTTTACTGCAACGTGTAATTTCTTTAAGTGACAGTACAATGCAACAAGTTGGCCAATGGGCGAATGGGCACATGACGCGATCGCGTATCACGTCATGTGCCGGTGCTGTGATTGGTTCTAGCTCCGTTGGTGGTCGTTGCATCGGCTCGAACACTGTTTTATCTGTTGCATTTCATAATATTGTCATCTTACACAACTATACCTATTCATTATTTCATTTTACACAACTTATTTTTTTGTGCATGCTGTGTTCACTCCTAGAAGGACGTACACATAGTATGGTCATCATTGTTAACCTGTTTTAAGCTTTTCCTGTGTATATCCAGTTCAGTGAACCTAATAAAAAAATAAAAATAAAAATCTTTTCTATATTATATGTCTACTCACCGTTGACATGTCTTCAATAAAACCATCTTTGCTGTCAGTAAAGCTGAACCCGGCGCCAATAGGGTTGTCAATGAACAGCACGGAGTGCTTCTTAGTCCACGACCACGTCCGAACTGCTCAGGGAATTAAATACCGATTAAAAAATAAAAATAAAAACCAGTAGGTAACACTACCTGAAGGACCAAATATTTATTGCAGCTTGCAGCTACGGCAACCCTACTAAGCCTTAAAGTCGTACTGTTTGTTCGAAGCTTTACGTTAGCATCTGCAGACGAATACGGATCAAGTTTGGAAAGCCATCACATCAATCAATATCGAATTATAATTAAAATTCGAAATTAAATTTATTTCTATTTTATTGAGTCATCAACTGCAACTGCTGTTACAACGAAACGTGACTTAAAACAGGATAATACCGAGAAGTGAAAGCTAAGGAAATACCTTGGACTGGTTAATGTAGATTGGACGGACAATGGGCAATATATCGCGAAATTGTGACATATCATGGACTCTACCTGTCACATAGGCATAGAAGTAGGGGCACGTCCATATTTGGGTTGTTACTTTGTACGTTGTTTTCAAAGCTCTAGGCTGTCATATTATGCCACCAATATACAATGACCGAGCGGTAATCAAAGTATGTACTCATATGTATAGTATCAAAGCAAGCGAACATAATATTTCGAAACCTAAGAGACTTATGATTTACTGAAGATGGCAGCCCTACCTATAGGTACGTGACTTGAGCACTTGACACGACATGAAATTATATGGAAACATAATTTAAAATAATTAATTTGATACGAGTGCTGAGTTGTTATTAAATTATCCAAATGTTGTATAGTCAGTAGTTTCTTTGGTATTTTAAGATAGATTTTTAAATTAGAAGTAGGTATAGATACTTATTTACGTACTATTTATTTTCTATATGCTATATATTATGGTCTCTACAACCCCTAATATTGTATTTTTGAGTATCAAATTCAATAACTAACATAAGATAGATATTATTATGTGCTAGTTATCGGTCGTGATCAATAGATAATAACTAACTATGTTATTTGATTGAACCTCATTACCCAGATATGCTCTTTTCCTGGTAACTGGCCTTGGATGCCCAGTGCCTTTTTTACTGATATTTATTTTGCTAGTAGGTATGTCGGTAGGTACCTATCTATTTCAGCGAAATGTCTAAGGTGAAGGTAATGTTGTTAAAATAAAAAAAATAAAACGGATTTAAATACAAGTCGGTAGGTAGTGCACCTATTCGATTAATCCTGTAAATGATGATGATTAAATATTTTTGAATGTCAAGATTAATGTTTACAACAAAATAAAGCTTGATAAATTAAAATATTTTTTATACCTATATAGTACCTACATAAGAACACATTTTTCACTATTATAAGTTTGCCGTCGAATTCATAATCGAGAGGTGAGCAATCACATAAATAGTTTTAGTAGCAACATATTTATTATACCTATAAATTTCAATGATTCAATGTTTACATTCAAACTTTCACATTGCGTCACCCACGTTTGTGTTATCTTAATATATATAAATTACGCGCCACGTTGTTTGTCCGCGATGGACTCTTGAAGTACTGAACCGATTTTAATCAAATTTTCACGCCGTGTACAGTTTGGTCTAACTTACAAGATAGGGTAGCTTACATCCCAATTGATAGTCGCAATAACAAAAACCTTAGCCACAGCAACGCGTGGCCGTGTCTGCTAGTGATGATATAAGAATAGGACGAATTTAGTAAAAACAGATCATTATGTGATGGCAGTGAAGCTCCCGTCAAGAAATAAACATACAACCGCTCATGTTTGCTCAAATAAGTAAGTCCTAAAGGTAAGGTCAAACCGTACCGTTCAACCCGCGTCTGCAGTAGCGTACAAAACGATCAGCTTGCGTGGTTTACCACACGACGCAGCGGTCATTTCACTTACGTTTTAACATTCCATCAGCATATTCAAAAGGTCCGATCTCGTCAAACAGCCCGGCTATACTGGACGCTCCGGGTCCGCCTTGCAACCAGGCGATCCACGGCGTGTCATCAAGCGGCATCCCTTCCACAGGGAAATACCAGAAGAATACATTAGAGTTGTACTTCTCATCGACAGTGAAGAAGCCCGAGTGGCTGCTCACGTTTAGGAAATACTTGGAGTCGACGGCCGAGGCGTTCCGGGCCAAGTCTATGTGGTTGACCTTCAGATATTGTGTTAGGATGAGGGCTGGAGACCTCGCATCTGTGAGTACTGCGCTGCAATGAGAGAAACGTGAGAGTAACTTGAGTGGGATGATAGAAAAGGATGGTACTTAAACTCTTTCTTGCACTTATGAAACATAATACAGAAAAACAGCAAAAGGCAAACACACTCGTAGATAGACTATAGATTGGATTCAAGATGTAATCGCTCCGCAGAATTTCAAGTCTCAAGTGTGAAATACAGACACGTTATTTCGTTCTGAGAAGTAGTACCTACTCGGCTTATTTTTTAATGCCTTGAACAATATTGTGTTAACCTTTCTTTAATTAGTTAAGTCTTGTCTCACGCGATTCAATCTGGTAAGTTTACGAAGGTCCTACCTCAAAAACTGGATAATAAACGCGTTAATGCAAATTTTATGGCATAAAATCATACATAATTGAGTCGGAGTTTGTGTAGCTTAATTGTTATCTATATACGAGTATAGTTAGGTAGGTACATCAGCATTTTGGAAACATTATCGTGCCTATGTACCGTTAAGCCATCGTGCCCTAGATTATTAGCACAATATAAACAGTGTTATTATAGGTAGTCATCTAGCGAATACATCATTTGCACTATACACTCTAATAGCTAGAGCGATTTACAAAGTCCTCTTGGTCTGACAAAGCATGGGAGTTTCCGCGAGGATAGGTACTAGGTAGGTATATGAAATTCTAAAAAATTCGCATAGGTAAGTTATACAGTGCAAGTAATATCGGTGATATCAGTCTATATCGATCTCGTGCCTCATACATTTTATTTTAGTTTATTTATCTACTCAAAGAATTACAATTATCCATTATCAATTTTATTATTATCCAGATTTATGAGGTAAAAGGTCTTGAAGCATATTATGTAAGTTTTCATGATCGTACTTACACGCTGTTACAAACATCGACAGGGATTATTTTTTCACATGAGTGCACATGCCTCTACCTTAGACTACTACGTATCTAGGCAATCAGGAACTACGAGGACCAACGTTTGTTGGCAGGGCAAGGGTGTTTGTTTACCCTTGCCCTGCGCGGGAATCGAATTCGCATTCGATGCATCACCAACTTCGCCACGGAGGCGGTCGTCGGGTGTCATACGATGTAACCTATCTTTATTAAGGTTGTTTCTATGAAATAAATCGAAACGTGTATAGCATATTATGTAGGTACTTACCTACAATGTACCTACATATTGTTATAGTTTGCTGACGCCCGCGGTTTCGCATTTTACTATGATGATATTAAAACTGCTCTTAAGGCCAGGTTGTACTAAGGTGGTTAGGTATTTAAGCGTAACCTCCGTCCCCGCAAATGCCGAGCGCGTATAATCGCGGCCCGCAGAAACGTGGCGCTATTCGAACGCGGCTCGTTTGCTCCGTAAAAATGTTTCCCTCACACTTGCCTGTGTTCTACTAGCCCCGACCGATTGACAATTTCGCCACATCGGTGTAAGTTAGAATGGTCGAACGGTCCCGCACCACGCTTGTGAGAAGACGGGTGGTATGGCGTGGGTTCTAATCCTCCTACTGGCAAACTTTTTGCACTTAGTTTTTGGATATTACGTAATTTATTGCGATAACAACACAAAACAAACATAATAATTAAGTCGATATCTAAATTAATAAACTTAACTAAAGTAGGTATACTAAGGTAAACGAAGGAATTACTCCCTTCTAAATCTACAGAGAATTCCCCTGTATTGTGTATTATTCAAATTAAAACTTAACACTGAGACTATGGCGAATTTCCGTACGACAAAACAATGTAAAAATGTCATGAACTCTGTACTATAGTTGTAATAGAAATTGCACTTTATGTAAAAGCATTCAAGTTTGTAATCATAAAACCTGTGACTTATCTCCTGCGTCCGCGAAGAGCACGAAATGAGAATAATGTACAGGTAGGTAGGTAGGTATTTGTATGGTAAAAATTATGGAGCGAGCTGATCATCACAAAAAAATAATATTTTTTTGCCCAATCGCCACCAGTGGTGGTAATTGGAAGTAATTATTTCCAGCGAGCCCCAAAAATTGCCACCACTGGTGGTGGTTAGGACCACATTATATAAATGGTTTGCCGTACCTCCCCCAGTGGTGGTGGTTGAGATAATATGAAAACATATTTATTTCCAACGACCTCCACATACTGTCACCACTGGTGGTGGTTAGGAATAAATCATAAATTGTTTGCCCAACCGCTCTCAGTGGTGGTGGTCGGTACTAGAGAATGCAAACCGGTTTTAACCGATATCAGAAAACCGGGGTTTCGGTTATTTCAAGCATACAAATAAACTCGGTTTTTATTTTTCACTAAATCGGTTTTTTCAATTATTCGGTTAATTTGGTTTTCTTGTTTGGGACACACTCAAAAAGAAAATACGTGCCACCATTTTGATTTCTTTCGTTCAGTGACCTACTACCAAATGACGCGTAAGGGTTTGTGTAATAAGTAACAACATACACATTGTTTTGTTATTTAGGTTTTTTATGATATAGGTATGTAATTCTTATTTGCCCTTATACTCAGTCAGTAGGAATCCAATATCCATTTATCCAGGTACAGTAAGTATCAAGCACCTTTTTTTTATAGAACATTGATAAGTTTATCTCATTTTAAAGTTTTTGTGACATGAAAATTGCTAATATTAAGCCAATTCTTTAAATTTATTGCTTGTACTGTACTTGGCATTGTAAAATGTGGAAACCCACAGTAACTGTTCCCTCCAGTGATTTTTTTCAAAATCGTATTTATATAAAACCGAAAAAAAACGGGTTTTATATTGCTCCGGTTTTGCATTCTCTAGTCGGGACATGAAAAAATGATTATTTCCAACGACCCCCACTAAAACTGCCACCACTGGTGGAGGTTAAGACACAATCATAATGTTTAATGCTATCAACCACCACTGAAGAAAGGAAATGTTTTAGAATTTTGCTTCAGTCCTGTTTTTGTCATTTTTTATAGTCTATTACGATAGGAGTGGTCTAAGTAGTATATTAATAAATTAATTTCATTTCATTTCATTTAATACACGGCGTGAAGTTAGCGCCCGAGCGAAGTAAAGTGAGGGTAAGTAAAAAGTAAGGGTGCTAAAAGCCGTGCATTTAATAGACTTACTTCATTCATCTACTGAATTACTACAGACTAACAGTATAGAATCGATAGATCGATGTTTTAATAATAGTGTATTTTTTACGATCTATGACGTATTACAAAAACTACTTACTGTAATATAGATCTCGTTCAAACCAATTTTCGGTGGAAGTTTGCATGGTAATGTACATCATATATTTTTTTTGTTTTATCAATCTCTTATTTTAGAATTTCTAAAATAAGAGAGGGGGGGGATGATGACGACACATTTCACCACTTTGGTTGTGTCTCTCTCGCAAACTATTCAGTTTATAAAAAATAGAAATCTCAATATCATTTTTAAGACCTATCTATAGATTATTTAATGCAAAAAGGATTGCTGAAAAAAAAATTGATTTTCAGTTTTAGGTATGGGGAACCCCCAAAATTTAGTTAGTATAAATTTAGATAGTAGTATAGTTCTTATAATTTTGGAAAATGTGACATACAGACATGACAAATCCATAAGGATTCCGTTTTTTGCCGTATAACGCATAATTTCTATATCAAGTAAGTATTTTTATGATACAACATTTATATGATCGGATAGAAAATTTTATAAAACAGTTACAGTGTACGGTATAAATGTGTTTCTAATTTAGTTATAGCGTTTTCACGTAGTAATCAATTTTTCCCGACGAAAAAACAAAATGCAAACATACAGAATTCTGGCACCACAAACAAGACATTGACGTTTCGTTCACACATTACGGGTTAAATGTATCTTCTCTTGTTTACTATATGAATCAGTGAGTGGTGTAAAAATGGACTAATTAGATGTGGTTCAGCCTACACTCACTACACTGTGTATATTCTTAAACGGCGTGAAGTTAGGGAACTTCACGCCGTTAAAGAATATTATGCTACTTTGAACAGCGCAAAGCGTGACCTAAGTGCGGGTTGAGGTTGCACTGTGCTATAAATAATATTATGTAATTGTCACAGCTTTTTCCCCGACTACGGCGTGACCAACGGAGGGGTATGTGTTTGACCGGTATGACGTGATAAAGTATGTTTGGGTAGATCTGGAGAAAAAATATGTTATAAAAAATATGGTTTCGCTGACATCTGCGCGTGAGGAATTTGATCCTATTTAATATGTGCATGCAAGCAAAGCTGCGAGCAATAGGTTGCTCACCAAATATATAATATTGCTTAATTCATCCTTTCATTTGATACCCACCCAACATGGCACCAGTGGACGTATCGGACGATGGAGACGCTTCTAACAATACCTCATTAGTCTAATTATTTTCATGTGCCGTCCAACTACTATTGAAGGCGCATGGGCAAATAAATTATGATTTGGTCCTAACCACCACCAGTGGTGGCAGTTTGTGGGGCTCATTGGATAGAATTAATTACAACTACCACCACTGGGGGCGGTTGGGAAAAATATTCTTGTTCTAACGCCACCGCTGGTGGCAATTCATCGGTGGTGGTCGTTGGGAATAAACAAGCGTGCCAGAATTAATTGACTTGTGTAATTTTGATTTGTAATGTAATTTTGACTGATTGAAAATACATAGGTAGGTACCTATAATAAATAAATGTCAAATAAATCATAACTATTTATTAGTGAATATGAAATTGTCTTATTATTATTAAAAGTATCATACACAGATTAACAAGTAAAATTTTAACAAAAAAGAACCGACTTCAATAATAATTATTTCCAGTTATTGTGATTTAAAAACCAAACTACTGAGCAAATTTTGATATAATGTGTATGGGACCAAATGAAAAGTATATAATATACTTACCCTTTCAAATAAAAAATAGTCATTAAAATCGGTTCACTCAGTCGAAAGTTATGAGATAAAAAACATAAAAAAAATACAGTCGAATTGAGAACCTCCTCCTTTTTGAAGTCGGTTAAAAATAATAAGCACCAGTGCTCTTCGGTGAACTTCGTTTTGTGAACCATTTTTTTGTGAACCAGTTCTTCGGTGAACCATTTTTTTTTATCGAGACAATCATTCTAAATCATGTTTTTGACTTTCATAAATGAAAAATAATAAGTTAAATTTTAATAAAATATTTTTTTTTACTCATAAATCTTACATTTTAATAGGTTTCCTTAGCTTCAAAAGCCTGAAACTCATTGCCACAGCGCCTTAACTGCGCTATAGCTAGGTGCTAATATAGCGTAACATAATATACCTATTGCTATACTCGTAAGTACCTAACAGAAAAGCTAGTAGTGTAGGTCATAGTCTTCTACCTTTTATATCCAGCTTTCCACTATCGACAAAGAATGATGCATATACCTACTAAATTAATATAAGTAAAACAATTGCAATGGTAGGGGAGCCCAAGCGGGGATTTCGGGATTTACTAAAGCGCGGCAGATTAATATACAGGGGGATACCTTGTACCCGGTTAAGTACCTCCACAAAACATGAGGCCCATATATAAGGCCGCCCGTGAAGGATACAGGATCAGATTAGTAAAAAAAAATTGACCATCAGAAATTCTCGAGCGCGTCAGATTAAGGTAGGATGAGTTAATTACATCCTAAAAAGTGTATATTCCACTAATCTGACAATTTGAGAGAAACGTAAAAAAATGGGAGGGCAACAAAGTTGTAAAAAAAAAACGTCATCTCGACATTCTCGAGCGTAGCTAAATTTTTTTTTATTTTGAAGGAAATAATTCAAGAATAATGAAAAATATATAATCTGACGATTTCCGCAAGCCGAAATAAAAAAATTCGTCGATAAAGTTAAATGGGTGCAGCTGTGTGATGCCTACATTTCCTTCTCCGCGTTTCTGATTTCCTGTGAATTTGAACCGATTCGGACCGATAGGTTTTGAGAAATTTTGAAAAATCTCAAAAAAAAACAGATATTTTTTTTTAAAGTGGTTTTTTTTGGAATAACTTTTAACCGGCTTTATCGATCAACTTCAAAAACTAATCCGTCTTTGAGCTTAAAAAACCACGTCGATCGCCACCAAGCTGGTCAAAAGCGGTTGATTCGTTCGAGAGATATCGTGAACGAAAGAAACCCGAAAAAGTGTTTTTTCGGGATTACTCCGAAATTTGTGGTTCGATCAATTAAAATTGCAAAATTACTTATGAGGATGATAAAACTGCGTCGAATGCCGCCAACCGCGTGAAAATTGGTTGAACAATTCAAAAGTTATTGCGGTTTGAAAATTCCAAAAATAGTGTTCTATGAAACTCCTATCAGACTTTCGAGCTGGGAGAGCTCAAAATATCACATAAATTATATTTTGGGCTCAAAAATGTCATAAGTACAATTTTAAGCTCCCAGGAATGGAATTAGCGGGAAGTTGCAGGGATGGCCTTTAAGGTGAACCGTTTTTCTAATTTTTTTTTGTCAGATCAGGCGAATCCCTCTAGATAATCGTCAGATTATGAGACAGTACGTTTAGAACATAAAGATGAACCATATATATCTTAATCTGACGCGCTTGAGTATTTCAAAATGGCGAATTTTTTTTGCACATTATGAAAATGGCCGCGAGTTTGCGTCCCATCGAAATCGTCAGATTAGTGAATAAGAGCTTTTTTTTGGTGCACTTAACACTCCCTAAGAAATTCTGACGCGCTCGATTATTTTTATTTTTTTTTCATTTTCAATCCTTAAATACAACCACCCGCATCATGCAAACGATCAGATTAACATACGTACATTATTAAAAATACGTAGGGCATTGATGCTATCAATATCTGACGCGCTCGAGGATGCCCATGCAACAGTTTTTTTTTACATATTTAAAAATCTATAGCCGCTTCCCCCACCGATGTAAAGGTATATATCATATAACATTTTTTTCTTCTTATCATCTAAGCTTTGCATCCCAATAGGTCTCTACGACGCTCGAGTAAATCCCCATTTAGCATCGTGGGCTCCCCTACTCAAATTACTACGCATATTGATGGTAGGTACCTACTTTTACCTACTTAGTACTTACCATACAAACAGATCAAAGAAATTGATATACTTAGGTGTAAAAAAAGTTTAGCCAAACTGCATCCTAATAAGCACACGTGCTAGTAGGTATACTGAAAGTATAATAACGGTTTGCTTAGGTTCACAGTTTAATCCAATTACTTATTAGTTGAAAAATTACGTATATTTTGAGCTGATAAGAGATCGATCCGTAGCCGATTTCTATGCCATTATTACTACGTAGGCGTAGTAAAAGTAATTTGTACAGACATACTTTTTTACGTATTTTATGTTAAAGTAATGAACCGTTCTAACACCATTGAATAAGGCTCTTATTCCCTAAAGCTAGATATTGTAAAACTGCACAAAACCTTATCAGTGCCTACCTACTACACGAGCCCTATACCTATCGTAAGCGATATTTATCTTTCAAACGTAAAAACAATGAAACAAACTCACCTCACAACTAGAAATCCAGCCAGAACCAATAACATTTCACCATTGTTTACGTTCATTGTGTTCAATACGAAAATATATTTGAAAAGTTTATTTTTATTCTGCGCCGAATCCGGCACTCGTTCGCGACACGCCCAAGTCGGCACTGAGAAATGACTGAAGTTGACTGAACACCGAGCCAACAGCGGCGGCTCGGCCACCCGACGAGGCAACATCAAAGTATAGATAGCTAAAGGAAAACTATACTTAGGTACTAGATACTAGATGCTATAGATCTATGTAGTGACAACTTATTGATAGTCGATAGTGTTATAATACAACTAGCTGCGCCCCGCGGTTTCACCCGCATTTGGATAATATACGATATATCTTTATGAATTGTAGTCTATGTGTTATTCTGATAAGAAAGCTATATTATTGTGAAGTTTCATCAAAATCAATTCAGTAGTTTTTGCGTGAAAGAGTAACAAACATCCATCCATACTTACAAACTTTCGCGTTTATAATATTAGTAGGATTTTATTGAAAACTCTACAAATAAGGTAAATTATGTTCACCAAAAATAAACACAAAATTAACAAAACAAATAGGCTTCAATTAGGTATAGGTACTTATGCTTGCTTTGTGTTTGGAAACTACTATCTATACTATTCGGGAGAGCGCTATTACCTAGACTGCAAGGGCACGTTTGTGCTCAACACTCATAATGTCGATGTTAAATTAGTGTCACCATTTAGCTATTAATATAATATTATGCCGGTTCCAACCTGCCGTGCCTCAAATGTAATTTCATTCTCATCTCACTTTGGGGTCTGTTTTACAAGCCAAAGAGTAGAAAAAAAATATAGTATCGTATTCAACTATCTACCTAGATACTACCCGTACCTTCGTTCACGTTATATATTATTATGTCTAAGAGGAACTAATCAAACTTTATTTATAGACACCTCACAAAGTACAGACGCGATCCCTATCTCACAGGAGTGAATTAACAGAATGCCGTTTTAAAACTACACACACATACGTTAAAGATCTTTATTGATTAAACATTCGATCACAGATAAATGGTGCTGCTGTTGCTTATGAACTGCAGCAGTATGGCGGCGTCGAGGCCTCGGGGCAGCGGCAGCGGCCGCTTGTGCGTCCACAGCGCCGCCAGCGCCTGCGCCGCGCCCGGCGCGTCCAGCGGGACCATGTGGCCCGCGCCGCGCACCACCGCCCACGTCAGCCCGCCGCCCGACTTGTGGTACCTGGCCGCAGGGACACTCCATACAAACGGCTCCAACAGACAAGCGAAACGTATGCAAAGCAACGGCGTCGTCTGCGTTGATACTCGAAGGTCACCCAACACGCTCAAAATGTCATACATAATCCCGATCGTGCTATTTCGCTTTGCATAGAGAGAGTGCCGCTTCCTTCAGGGTATAAATAGGTATTGTATGACCTAGGGAACTAAGGGTTTCATTACTGAGAACTTTTTTTGCTCATAGTTAGAATGCCTTGTAACAAAATAATGTATTAACATTAGAAGTCATTTTAATCATTTAACTTAAAATTGGCTTATCGAAATAAAACTTTGCGTGTATATTATAGTGCTCGAGTTTTGACGAGCTAAATAGATTTGACTCGGTAGAGATGGAACATTTCAGTGGCTACAAGTAAGTCCTTCGAATTTAGGCTCATCTGGTTCGTTTCACGAGACCAGTATATTTTGCTCGGTTGCGAGGGTCCGGGTCTGGTGATGGAGCTAGCAGATGGATAGTGGAATTTTAGAAGTTCTTAAACTTTCGCGAACAGAAAACATAATAACTAGCTAAAAACGGGTCTAATTCGCACCGAAATATGTCAAAATTATAATATTTTTATATTTGTTTGTGCGTGAATTAGACCCGTTTTTAGCTAGTTATAGTGGAACTTTAGTTATCATTTTATCTTCAACTCCAGACGCAAACAGGAGTGCTATAAAATTATGATCAGAATAACTGAACAATGATTCAACTCAATTGGAACCGAACTGCCAATTGCTAAAGGACGTGGATATAGGGTATTTGTGGTGCCAGCTCACCCCGCGAGCCTCCCGTTGAGGATGAAGGGGTGCCGCCTGGCGCTCCGGAACTGGTCGGCGGCGCTCCACCGCCAGCTCCGGTAGCTGTCCGAGGAGTAGGCGCACGGCAGCATCTGGTCCAGTTGTCCGCTGGAAGTTAAACCGTAGTGTTTACACTGAAGATGTTGCGAGAAAGCGATTTATAAATAATCGTTAAACCGTCAATGTGAATGGTTCGTACGAACCGTTTTGTATTATGAGTACTATTTCTATCCAAAAATCATCGAGATCGATGTGAAAACGTGACATACAGAATACGGACAGTCGGACACACTTTCACATATAAGTATAATAAGTATTACCACCGTGCCCTGCGGTTTCACCCGCGATTTCCACCTACTCCATCTCTGTTTGCGCCTACCCCATCATTGAAATTCATTGTAATTTATTTTTCATATTTTATGTTTTATGGTTCTTTGTTAGTGAGATTCAGTGTTGGACCACTACGACGACTTTAATTTGTCCACCCGGACACTCCATACAAACATTTGAATCGGACAAAAGACAAGTGAAACTGTATGCGAAGCAATAGTGGCGTCCGCGTCGATACTGTAGGTATGTCGGTACTCAATAGGTCACTTGACACGCTCAAAATGTCAAACAAACTCCCAATCTACCACCTCGATTTAATTTCAAAATCTAGAGTGTTCCTTATTCTATAGGTATTCCATGAATCAAGACGAGCGATCCTTACCAATAAGCGAGCACCCTATAATGGTCGAGCAGTTCCTCGAACAGCGGGCGGGCGCTGCTGAGGAAGTCGGGCGCCAGCGCCGCGTTGACGGTGAAGTTGACGAAGCTGAACCCGACGTCGCCCACGTGCAGCGCGCGCTTGGCGGCCGCGGCCCGCAGCAGCGCCGCGTAGCGCCCCACGCCCAGCGAGTCGCGCAGGAAGTTGTAGGCGTGCTGCTGGTGCGACAGCGCCAGGAACACCGTGACGAGGCTGGTCCAGCGCTGCGGACGGGCGGCGGTCAGCGGCGAGGGCTGCGAGTGCGCTGAGCGTGCACTTGCACCGTGCTCACCATTTTATACCAAATAACTGGATGACCGCGAGCTTTGCTCGGTATTTTTTTTTTTATAAAATGTGTTTTTTGGAAATTATATTTAATTAAGTACGAATTACTAATAAAATGATGAAATATGAATAATATTTTTCGATCTTACCGATAGAATAATAAAAAAATATGAACTGGTTTTAAAGAAAAAAATGATAAAAAAACACGAATAAAATTACATTTTCTAAAAATGATTCTTAGCTAGATCGCTTTATCGCCCCCGAAACGCCCTATATACTGAATTTCATGAAAATCGTTGGAGCCGATTCCGAGATTCCAATTATATTATATATATATATATATATATATACAAGAATTGCTCATTTAAAGATTTAAAGATATAAGAAATGAAGTTTTTTTTTTGCGTTTTTGTGCCTGTATGGTTTGGGCCGTCTGGCCACCGGAGTCCTTGGCGAAAGCGGTGTCTAGAGGCCCGCAATATCCGAGTATATGCGTGTGTAAAAGTTACAGATACAATAGTGTCTAAAATTACACTAATAAAATGTGCAAATCTAACACGCGCTGCATGTTATTCCCAATAACCTCCGGAATAATTAACGGGCATTCACATTTAATTGCAGTCATATTTGAAGCAAATGGTTTAGAAGACTAATAAACTACTGAACAAGAAATATAATGCGCTCGAGCATCGTTCAACCGATTGAATGGAATGTAGGTTGATACTTTTTGATATTTTTTTATTTGACTATATTTTTTCCTTACATTTTATATATACAGATAGGAGATAGATTGAGTATAAGAACATACCTGTTTGGCCTCTACGCTCCTGTTAGCCGCTATGTCCTCGTGGAAAGCGTCTATGAGCGGCCTGACTTGGTCTATCTGATCGTTGTCCAACAGCCCGAAGTGGTAGAACGGGCGGACCATTTCCGATATCATGCTCGGCTCCACGTACGCGTTGCCCACCATCATACCCTGGAATGTGAGCGTGGCGACACACATTAGACAGAACGCCACGAAGCGACCGTTCGCGGAACTATCCTGCATCGCGCTAACGATTTATTCGCGCGGCCCGGACGTATAAGTAGAACTTTATATCCAAAGATAGATATAGAAAGATGATAGAAAAAACAACTGGTATTCTTTAATCTGTGCGGACAGCTGTCCCCGAGCAAAAACTTCACCTGGTTTCGTCGGAAGACTTCACAGAATGTTGGAGGCGCTTCTAAAGTGGATCAACATCATCACGATCCACTCCACACCTTTGATCTCCAAATTAGCATTTCATATACAGACTAATCTTACGAGTATAAAGGCAAACGTTTGTGTGTGTTTGTTACTTCTTCACGCGCAAATGGCTGAACCAATTTTAATGAAATTTTGTATGGGGGTAGCTAACACTTTGGATTAACACATAGTATTAGCGGCAGCTAATATTACAAATGCGAAACTATGTTTGTTTGTTACTTTTTCACGATTAAACGGCTGAACCGATTTTGATGAGTTTTGGTATGGAGATAGATTGGATCTAGGAGAAGGTATAGGATACTATTTTCACAATCAAATGTAGTCTGTGCGGACGAAGTCGCGGGCAAAAGAAAGTTGGATCATACATAGCGGTGACACCTAGTGGGGGTGACCGTCTGAAAAGGTTGCGAGTTCGAATCCCACTTCAGATAGATAGATAGATAACAATTTATTGACACCAAAATTATAGAACACAGAAAGGACAAACTTGATAATAGGTACGATGGGTGGTCTTAAAGCTTAAAGCGATCTCTACCAGACAACCTTCAACAACTTCAACTTCGACTGGACTTTAGCTTACTTATTAACTGCTCATCGTCAATATTAAAACAATACACATCAAGTTCTTATATCTCTTAAAAATTGTCATAACGTCGAGTCAGCAGTAGTTAGTCTCTCCAGTCAACGTCACAAGATCCTTTTAGAGATCGTTGGTAAACTTTGTAAAATCCAAGTAATAATCATAAGTAGGTAACTCATCATCATCAGCCTGAAGACGTCCACTGCTGAAGATAATGCCTCCCCCCTTAGGCCGCCACACCGAACGACAATTCGCCACTTGCATCCACCGGTTGCCTGCGACTCTTTTGATGTCGTCGGCCCATCGAGTGGGAGGCCTACCTACACTGCGTCTTCCAGTCCGTGGTCACCACTCTAGAACCTTTCTTTCACATTGGTTATAAGTTCTACGAGCGATGTTGACTGTCCATTGCCACTTCAGCTTGCAAACCCTGAGAGCTATATCGTAAACTTTACTTCTTTGGCGAATATCCTCGTTCCGGATTTGATCGCGCAAAGAAACTGCGAGCATTGCTCTCTCCATAAACTGTAAGTAACTCACTTGTAAATTAATATCGCCGCCCGACTCATTCTTATGGGTGTGTATCTCCATTGCCAGGGCCGGCACGTATTTCCCGGCGTACGACTCCCCTGCGACGTACAACGGCATCACTCGCAGCTCCGGGAAGATTTGGACGAGCTGCTTCGTTGCTAAGTACAGGTGTTTTCCGTACTGGAAAAAAGTTATATCGTCATCAAGGTAGTAGTACCCAACTTATATGGCTTACCGATGTACCTGCGCAGAAGATGAATTTTCAAAGCGCGTCTTAGCGATCGCCGTGTGGCATGAGTGAGGTGGAACTAACAGCTGCAGTGTATTATGAACCTTATAGTAGTGATCTTAGGTTGATTGTAAGTTTTAAGCATTCTTTCGTTAATCTTCGGACCATACTTTCTTTTCTGCGCGAACGAAGATTCACAACGCGCCATATAAGTTGGGTACTACTTGTAAGTACCTAAGTCCGCGGTCGAGTTGGTGATGAACCGGTTGTAAAGCGGGGCTTAGTTACTGAGTAACTATTTAGTAATGTATGGTTTATTTAGAAAACTTTGTGTGTGATTATTCATTACACCTTTTAACTTTATCAGAGGTCATGACAAGGGTTGAAAACGAATAACCCCAAAAATTAATGATACGCCAAGCCAAGTCCCAAACCGCTTTAGGCCTTGAGGGCATACTCCTAGAAACAAAAGAAACTTACAGTGCGTAGATGTTATTAAGGCCAGATTGTACTACGTTGGTTAGGTATACTGGTGGTACTGGCAGATGGCCGCGAGCGCGGGAATGCTAGTTTTTGTATGTTTTAATTTATTGGAAAAATGTGATAACGTAATTAGAGAATATGCGGGAAATTGTTTTGACTATCTAGTTGTGTGCTAGTGTCGCCACAAATGTAAGTTCCCAATGACTTCCTATATAAATAGCCCCATTTATTGGTATACCTACCTTTCACGTGGTTTCATGCTGGAATATCGTAGTAGGCGACAAGTAAAGATGCTTTTTAGTGTCGTCTTTATGATTTTTTTTAATCGAGCCAATTATTCGTAATCGCGTTTCTGTCTTTCCAATCGTCTTCTTGTGTGATCAATTTGAATAACAAAAAAATCATTCATTATTTTATAATTTAATTGGTTTCCTAAGCTTAAAAAACTTCGATATTGATCAAAATAACATAATCAAATGGGTTTTTTGGCGCACCGTAGGTATCTATAAATGATATACCTCCTTAGCTTTGATACCATGAGAAGAGAGTAGCCACTTACAGTAGCCATGTCTTTGACGAATCCGTCTGGATGCTCGGTGAAGCTGTACCCTGCCCCCACGGGGTTGTCTATGAACACCAGGGAGTGGTTCTGGAGCCATGTGTATGGATTTTCTGAAATTTTTCAATTCCTTGTAGTCTAGTTATCGAAAACTTGTAAGTATAATCTTTGTATGTTATCAGCTGTATACTAAACACACTCGTTGGGTTTTCTCAGTACTACTGATAACATAGTTAACTAAGTCTTAATAAGTTGTAGGCACGCCACATACCTACATACATTTTAATATTAATTGCTGTTATTAGAATATTAATTAATAGTCGTAATATAATTAATAAGATATATGGTTCAGGCGTAGCAGCTACTGCTGCAGGATCAATTTTTATTATTTAAGTAGGTAGGTATATACCTATTGTTTTTGGTCCGGCCATGATCTTTATTTTCTTTTCGCTTTTATTTAGAACTTAGTACTGTACGCTCGGTATATCATGTCACATTGTTAAATGTACCTATATGCTTTTTTTAAATGCAGTTTTTAAATCACAACGGTTATAACTTGATTTCTACATATAATAAATATTAAAAAATGTAAACATACAAAAAAAAACAGCCGACTGAGAACCTCAGCTTTTTACGTCGGTTAAAAATAGCACCTACTCTTATAATACTATAATATGCAGTCAATAATAGTTAAGGTGACATTCCCAGTTGTCACCCCCGTTAACTTCCCCAGTGGTGGCAACTGGGAATTATTTTTAGAATGTGTCCCTTGGGGACATTAATGAAGGTTACAACTGGGAATTACCCTCCCTAAGTGGGCAAATTATTCCGGTTAAGCGTCGTTTATTTCGGTAGGTACTACCTGATTCTTGTAAGTAGTAGGTAAGTATCTAATTCCTAGACACATAATAATATGCTATCACAGTTAGTAGGGAACTAGATCATCGAGCTTATTGTAAAAATACGCTTACTTTTCAATATCCCATCTGGTACCGTAGTAAAGGGCCCTATTTCATCGAAGAGGCCGGTCAGGCTGGAGGCGCCCGGCCCGCCCTGCAGCCAGATGATCCACGGCGTGTCATTGGCCGGCTTCGGCGAAGGGAAGTACCAGAAGAACAGGTGCGACCTATACTCCTTGTCCACAGTGAGGAACCCGGAGTAACTCTCGAAGCCAAGAAACGGTTCCGGGTTGACCCGGCTCGCGTTCCTGGCTTCCTCGAACCGCCCCTCCTCGACATACGGCGACAACAACAACGCCGTCCCGTTATCGATTTCCTCTCGACAGGGACGAATAATATCGTCTTTATCGATACTGTTATCGATGTCACTGAGACATTTTTTCCCAACGTTATCTGTTATGGTCGCGTGTTCGCTTTTATTTGATATTGCGGTGGTTTGTACAGATTTGGTATCTTCGGACAATGCATTTGATATTTCATCGTCCTTCAGTGTGACTCTGCCACCGACACTGAAAAACATAGTTATGAAAGACATACCTATCTACTTATATACCTGTTGCAAGTACTACTCAGAGACGGGGCTGTCTCTGAGCGACGACGCAGATGGGCATATAGTTATAGCAGTAAATTTAAAATAGCATATAACAGGTTACATTATAATACGTACCTACTTAGTAATAACTATTTGAGGTACATATCTTTGATACACATTGATAAAAAATATTAATTTCAAATTCATAATGCAAATCACAAAAAAAAACTAGGTATTTAGTAGACCTGCTTCACACGTTTTTTTTTGGACAGATATCAACAGAATAAATTACGTAAGCATAGTATATAATAGTATACTACCTACTCCCATACAATAGAATAGTGAGTTTTCACGCGTTTCTTTCTGCAGTAGCAGAAAATGTTACACGTATGTACGAGAAATATTATAATAGGCTTGGATATGTAATACTTAAATAATAAAAAAAATAACTATCCCATTTCAACTTCCTTCTAAGATAATAATAAATATCTGGTGACCGAGCTTTGCTCGGTATTTTTTTTTTTTATAAATTTTGTTTTTTTTTTGTAATTATATTTAAGTACGAATTACTAATAAAATGATGAAATATGAAAAATATTTTTCGATCTTACCGATAGAATAATAAAAAAAAAATGAACAGGTTATTTAAAGAAAAAAATCATAAAAAAACACGAATAAAATGACATTTTCTAAAAATGATTCCTAGCTAGATCGATTTATCGCCCCCGAAACCCGCTAAATACTGAATTTCATGAAAATCGTTGGAGCCGATTCCGAGACTCCAATTATATATAATTATATAGAATTGCTCATTTAAAGATATAAGATAAATAGTAGACAATTCGACCGAGCATAATCGAAATAAGTACATACTTCGATACCTACCGCACAAAATCATAATTATTATGCTCATGGGTAAAAAATACAAAACTAGAGAGAACTATTTTATAACACCCCACTTACCTGACGACGGCTAAAATCAACACACAGAACTTCTTCATCGTGACACTTGACAGCTTACTACATACGTACAAATTCATAACTCCACTAAGCACGAACCTCCAAGCATAATAATATCTGCAACGCTATCTGTGTGAACTACATGGCCCCATGACCCTACTCGATACTGCTTAGTTTAATTCGCTATATTGCGTGACGAAACAATGACAAGACATGTAATACACTTCGACGGTCGTTTCGACGTCGACTGGCAAATTCCTCGACGCTATTTGAATAACACCCAGCCTAACAATAGTTAAAAAAATAGATCCATGCGAAATGAGAATTTCTCTTAGCTCCCATGGGAGCGGGGAATTCCAAGCAATGTGTCCTAGGTTCACCAGATTTTCTTAGTTATTTAGCCCCCTTTTAGCTAGCTTTATTCTATTATGAGAAGACAATGACACATACGATACCCGGGCATACAATTTTACAATATAGGTAAGTACAATCTCAACGCAGCGTTCATGAGCCGTTTATAATAATTAATGCCTTTGAGGTTAAATATTTTTCAGATATCAACGCGACATTGAGATAAGCACGTAGTCAAAGGAACTAACGTAAAAATAAATAAGGTCACACTGGTCTTCTTCATTCATGCAAATTATTTATTAGCACACGAGTATAATAATTTATTGATGACTTGAAAAATTAAGACAGTTTTGCACTACTTATAAACAATTCAACCGATTGGAATCCCATTTTGACTAGTAGCTTAGAATCAGACAAAATCTGACAATACGTGGGCAAAGTACGAAAAAAAAAGATCATAAAAACATTAAAGGTAACAAGTTTAATTTATTCAAAAATAATATTAATCAAGAATCAGTAAGGTGGTACCAGTGGCGAGTTTACCAGCACGCTAAAAGCAGGCTTGAGCCTAAGGCCGCAGAATTTAGGGACGGCAAACTTTAGAATCGTCTTTTTTAGTCATGTTAAAGCAATCCAAAAGATTTGTGTAAGATGGTTTTTGGATGCGTAGATATCTCTCTTAGAAGTCCACGGGATATCTTTCCGATGACTTTTCTCTCTTCCCTTTCATTGTACGTACATTCAACTGTACCAACTCCGGTATTGTAGAGGGAAAGGCGGCAGAAATTCTGCAGCATATACTTGGGATATGTGTAAATCCGCCACTGGTTGGTACATAATTACAACGCAACCTGTGCAAGTGTGCAGCTTAAAGTATTAATAAGAAGCGGCCGTTGCCCAATACCTAACTTAACGAGTACTTATTATATCTCTAAATCAACAATTATGACTATTTTTTCAATCCCCTATTGATATTGATATGATCTATTAAGTTTAAAAAGCTACAAACCCGAAGTTAGGTTTTATTCTCACTCAAAATTCTCCTTACAATCTTGGCCTAATGTTACTGAACAAGCCCGTCTTTTCCCGTGGCAGATAGCACTGGAACCCCTCAATACTTTTTTTGATGTTCCAACCACCACCAACGCTTGTACTATTAGGGGCAATTTGGCAAATTGGGCCAAAAAATATTATTTTGTCTGAACCACCGAATGGTGGCAATATTAGTGGGGATCGTTGGGAATTAGCCCAAGAGTACGTCCCACCCAATCACAATACAACCACAGTCTAACGCCTTACTATCGTAACGTCAGACTACTAGGAAATAACAAACATAACAGGCTTTTCTGTTATATGAATATGGTACCAAATTGACAACGAGCGATGTACCTTAGGGCCTTAAATCAACAGCGCCAAAAAACCACCTTGTTTTTACCATATTATATTTGTTATACCATAGAATATCTATACATAAGTAACCCTGCACTATTATATACTGACAATGAGAAATCAGCACTTAAGAAATAAACGGCATAATTCCTAACTATTATTAAGTAGGTACAAAAATAAAGCAAATAAAAAATATTTTCTACATCAATAATACTGTTGATCGAAAAACTCCTTATATATATACAATTGGCACAAAGTCCGTACTAACTACTTGCCTGAACTGTGACTTGATTGCCATGACAACTGGCAAATCCATGCAATATTGATGAAAGCCCCGCGATATTATCGTCCGACATCTCGATGTACTACACCGTTACTACTCCAAGAACACGACACGCCGTTTTGTTTTAAGTCCCAGCGATATTATGGCTGTGGGGAGGGAATAAGAAGGCATACGTCCGAACCCAATACTCGAAAATGGAATAAAAACATCGCAAAATCGCTTGCGATTTTATAATTTCATCGACGATAATAACGCGTCAGTGGTGGCTTTAACCGAACTCTTTCTGAAATCGCAGCGGACCATAATTTATCTCAGTCTGCAGCCAAAAACAGTATTGTACGGCTAAAGAGTTATAATATTCATAATCAGCCTGAGAATCAGGTGATGGTATTGAATCTTTTCACCAAAACATCTCGTATTTCCCCCATGACATCGGCGATCTTGCCAATCTGTAATGCTATTCCACTGATCGAGCGCTGCATCTTCTTTGCGTGTTCCAGTTGCATTTTTTGTAGACTTAGGAACTGTGCGGTGGCGCTTTCCTCATCACCATGATCAGATTCTGTAATTTAATAAGAGTTTATTCACAAAGCTGAAATAGAGTTTAATATAAAATGTTTGGCTTTAAATTGTCAAGATATATTTCGTAGTATATCACAGGCACTACTTTACGTATTCTATGCTACTGATTAAATAAAGTAAAAAAAAAAAAGTATGTCACCATTAAAATGTGGCAAACAATAAATTTATCAATCAAACAGAAACAAAAAAGTTCATTAATCACCTGACTCCTGTGCCTCCTCTTCATATCTAGCCCTTTGCTCTGGGGGGCTCCCAGAGTCATCACCATCATCACCATCATCGTCATCATCATGATGATCAAATTTCTCATTTGTAGTAGCATGCTGACGCTTGACACCTCTAGATCTGTCTGTAAAAATTAAAAATTGCTAATTTTGTAACTAACTAGACGCGCCACGCGTTTTTGTCCCGCATAAGTTTTGGTACCAAAGACAATGTAGTAAGAATGAAATAATTTTTAGAATCGGATCAGATTTTCTTGGACAAAGAAACAAAACCTTACTTGTTCTTTACATTACAAGATATGCTGTTATATTTGTGTAGACTTTGGTATCTTACACTTACCACAGGATTGTTTGGTTGGTGTATCATTGTCATTCTGCACCTTATCTACTTCTTCATCATTTGAATCCTAAAATCATAGAAACTGATATGAATACTCCTGTTACATACTGACTAGGATATTCATGACTGGTCAAGACAGTGACTGCAAGATCTTCAGTTTACCTCACTGACATTGAATATAATTATGTAATATTTTGCTTATTAGCACCATTTCTACACATTGTATACTTCAACCAAATCCTAATTGGAAAATTTTGCAACTAGGATCTATAATTAAAGACTTAAGATTTACCTCATCACCAAGAGGATCACTCTTGACCACCAGTCCATCTATAGAGCTGTCGCCGATAATGTCCATTACCATCTGTTCAGTGGGAGACAGAGCGGTGATCCCTTCAGGTGGGGAATTTTCAGGTTCCTGAGCCACCTTGATCTCCAGTGCATGTCTGCGGACCCGGTACTTCCAATCACACCAGTACTGGAATTAACAGCAGAGGGATCTATTAAAGTCCTTATGTTAATGAAAACACATTGTGAAATATGAATGTATGCGGCTAGGTAGCCGGTGCAGAGAAGTGTAAATGTACAGTTTCTATGCTACCCACAAAATCAATATTATTTATTAATAAAGCAGAAATGTACCTTCACACTAACTAAATCTATTTGCAGATAGAATTCACAACTTTCAACCTATTATTATGATAAGATGAGCAACATAATACTTGTTCTTCTTATGTGGAGTGAGGTTGTCCTCCCGTCTACTGTCACTTTGTCAGCTCAACCTAAAGGCCAAGTTGTATCGAAAACCTTACATGTTTACATTATTAGAGGTTTGAAGGAACCAAGGTGCAAGTACATACAATAACAGCTCATAACATTATAGACACTAGTGTTTTCCATATACCTATGTATACCGAAGACATCTGGATCCTGCCCGTATATGAATATCTACATAAATACTTTTTGCCCTAGAAAATAATCAAGAAATAATGATGGGGGGTATCGCTAGGCTAACCTAGAGTTGGTACCTATAATAGAATGCTAAAGGATGAATATAATTGGAATGAATAAATAAAAAAAAAATAAAAATAAAAACTAAAATGAATAGGTATGAGATTTCACATAAATAAAATTCTTACTATAGCTGAAAGTTAGTACCTTAGACCAGCCCTTGCCATCCTTCACTGCTCCCTCCTTCATGGCATTGAGACTGTTAGCACAGGTGTTCCATACTTTTACAGTCATGAGTTTACCGCGCCTCCCTCGGATTAAGCCCTTAGCCAACTCGGGGTGCTCTTTCATAAACTCTAAAAGTCTATTGAGCTGCTCTGCTGATACAAGCCGTCTTTTCAAATCTAACATAAACAAAGGAATTTGTAGGTAGTTATATTAATTATTCATACATTTCATTTGTTTTGACTACACAACCTTTATGTAGGTAGTACTTACAGTAATTTCGGAATAAGATGGAAATAAGTACTTAGGTATACTACATTTGTTTTTCGTGAGTTTACATGATGAGGATTTAAAGGTAGGTAGCTACACTTTACTGTACAAACAGATAGGTAAGCACCTACAGTTAATTAGTTTAAATCAACGGCAGTGTTTTGTACCTATGTAGGTACTTCCATAAAATATGAAATAAAATATTGAGAGCTTACCGGAATCCATTTTATGAGGAAGCCGAAGGAAATAACAACTTGTGCCGTTCGTAAAAGTTTTTTAAGTACCTATATCGGAAACACTACACTCAATCAAATTAATGAAAGTTTAACCAACTAAACTTTATTCTACACCCAGAACAAACAAAATCAAAATTAAAAATAATCCACCACTTGACTTGATTCGACTTAATTTTTTTTTTATTTTAGTAATGGCTTCGCACGGTTTGTGCATATAGCCAGTGTCAAGTATTTTATTATAATAAGTATTTCTTAATTTCACATTAAGAAAGTCACAGCAATATAGCAATCGTGGTCAAGTAGTCAAGTCAATTATTTACATCGTCAAAGTCACGATTCACTAAAGTAGTGGATGATTTACTGAAACTTCCTGCGAGTTTTGGAAAAAATGCGAAATGGCACGTTTTTTGAGTTTATATCATTCACCCACACTCGTTCACGTTAACGAACACGTAATGATTAATATTTCACCAATATTATATATTAACACTCGAAGAAACACAAGTTTGAGAAAATAATACAAAACCAACAACGTCTCACTATCGGATTCCCGCCAAAACTCCGTCCGTGTCGTGTCGTGGACGTCGTGGAGTAGTTATGGGTGTTATTTAGCATAGATAGTTATATAACTATCTACTCAACATGACAACGATAACTTGTTATCCTAACAGACCAAAACTATCTATTTTAATAACGCTTGGTGGTGGACGGAAACGGTGCGGTTTCACAACCATCACTCGTTTTGTATGGAATGCAAACCGTAGTTATCTCACAACGCTCTCAAAACACGCGATGTATAACGATTAACGTCATTGAAGTTAGCGTCATAACTGCTACGCCAAAGTTCTGGGCGGTGGAAACGATGTTTTCACAACCATCACTCGTTTTGTAGCGAATACAAACTATGTTATGTCACATCGCTCTCAAAACACGCGATTTATAACGTCATTGAAGTTGGCTACCCTTTTTAAGTATAGGCAAAATAACGAAGTTGTATTGATTGATAAGAAAAATAGACAGTTATTGGAAATAGATAGTTATTAGAACGTTATTGAAAAACCAATTACTGTTTCGTTTCGTTATTTGAAAAACCGGCAACGACACATAGCTATCGTGGAGACGTGGACTTTGTTTTGATAATCATAGGTAGGTAGGTACCATAGACGTAGTATCAAGAAATAGACTTGACAATAGCGTATGTATATTGTATACCCGAAAGGGACACACCTTTGGTGCAATGTATAAATCGGATAAATTTAATACACGTTATTTATGTAAGTGTAGCTCCAATCCTTACCTACTTAATATTATACTCTTTGCTCCAATCATTCGTGCAACAATCTAAAATGCCAAGTTTGATTTGCTTCTGCAGCACAGCAATAAATAAGTGCATACCTACGCCGACAAAGACATAACATCTTCGTACTATCCTACTTACTCCTTTGTCTATTTGTATACACTTGTCTCTTTTTCCCCCGGATCTTGAGTTAAATGTCATATCCGTTGGATGAATAATCTGAGATAGGTATACCTACCTACCTAGTCTACCTACTGTAGGCCTATTCACAAATCTCGGAAAGCTATCGATTCCGAAAAAGCAGAATTCATATCCGATCCGACGCATTCGAAATATGCGATTCAGAGATCCGAGAAGATCCGATCGACAGGCGTTTCCGAAAGATTGCCGTGTATGAAACATAGACAATACCGGTAATTAAGGAAATTCTTGTTGTTCTATGTAGTTTGACGTTAGTTGTGCGTTTACGAAGACTAAACGGTATGGTAGAAAGTAATTATCTTGGTAGAATTATTTTAGTTGTTAATAAAAACGATGAATCCCATAATTTCACAACAATATTATATGCAGACTTACAATATTATGTGTATGCAAATTTTTAAACATGTATTACATATTTTAAAATCAGCGTTTAACGAAAGAAACAAATAATTTTATAAGATTTGTTTGTAGTGTAAATTCGCTTTGTAAATGTCATGTCAATAGATGTCAAATTGTCACAAACTTGAACTAAAAGAAGCTGGGTTTGGATGTATCGTATTTCTATGCGACTTGTTTTGTTTGTGAACTGTGAGGCGTCTTGAGACACTTCAACTTTTGTTTTGTCTTGTTGGAAGAACTTCGCGCGTAAATAAGATGAGCATAGTGAGTATAATATATCCAAATTAACTGTACGTACATAGGTAAGTATTATACCTCAATGATTATATAAATGCGATATTTCGCGTTTTCGCTCATTAAGGCTGCGAATTCTCTTCGAAGCAATATCACTGGAATATTGGTGCAGAAAACTGTCACCCATATATTCTTGTTTACAAATCCTTTGGAGGTAAATAAAGTTCTATTGATTTGTTTAGTATAAATAATTATGTGGTCTCAGTTAACATGTAACTTGTTGTATAAACTCTTAAGTATTTCAGTTTTGCTATCGTAGGTAATTTTGAGAGCTCATTGTTTTTTCTACTTAGTATAGGTACTGTAGTAATAAAATCGAAGACAGATAATAATGGTGATTGGCCATCAGCAACTTACAATAACTTAGTTTTAATACATTATGTTTTATTATATTTACAGGAGGCTTGCAAGTGGCCCGAGAGGAGAAGGTAGAAGCTATTGAGCAAGTGGCTGTAGGTTTACATTAAAAGCCTCCGAGTTGCGTGAAATCGCTAGAGACTTGGGAAATTTGCCAGAACTAAGTAGGTACGGTAAAGTTTTCCTCGTTACTTTTTTTGGTTGGAATGATTGGATCGGGAAAATAATAATATGATGTATTACTTTTATGTTACAATCTTTTTAAACATACTCGTACTTAATCTATTTATTGCATACAGTCTTATTTCTTAACTATGAACACTTTGTTGCATAAGTTTTGCTAGTTCTCAGTGTCAGCATTTAGAGCTTTGTTGAGGTATATTCCAGCATGTGATGCTTATTATCTAAAGCGTTCAAAACCCTTAAACAATGCTAGATACAATTGTGGGACTGAATGTGCAACTCTGTGTAGTGTGCCTCTGGGCTGTTTGGCTCGCCAGTATTGGTGTGAAAATACTTGGGTCCAAGGGGTACCCTGAATCACCTAAAAAATGAAATATTGTTATTACTTACAACAAGTTAATATATTATTATGAATTGTTCCAGGTAACTTCACTAGTCTGCAACTGTCACAAATCCGTGCCAGACGTGCAAGATCCCTTGGAGTTAATAGTGTTTAGAAACCAAGACAGCAAGATGTTGCCTCCGTAAACCCCTTCATCTTATTTCTTAACAGCCTACTCCTTCAAATGAAGGCGTCATGTGTGCTTCCTGGGTAGCAGGCCAATAAATATAATATAATTATCCAATTGCTGTCACATACCTAAAGCCACAGAGAATAATTTAGATAGGTAGTACTTACTCAAAGAATTTTTTTTATCATCAGCCAATTACTATTTATATGTGATAGATATGGTTTAATTTAAAATGAATAATATACCTATACTTACTTAACATAAATGAACATTGAAGTTTTGTTAATAATATATATTATAATTAGGTACTTACCATAATTTTAATGCTCATGCAGTTTCATTACCAAAATAAATATTTACTGTGAACTCATATACCTTTTATTTAGTACCTAGTATCTACCTAATTACATTGAGAAAGTGAGTTCGGAAATGTAGTACTTATTACTTACCTACCACCTAATATCAAGTAAAGCTGTGTGTTTGATTATCATTCATTATTATAATAATAGTAGGTACATATTACTATTTATGTTAGGTACTTATTTAATATAACTTTCATTACCTACTCAATACCTACATCATTTTGTATTATTTGCTAGCTTTCTAACACACCCAGGGCAATAGCGCGACTATAATATCACGCCCCTTCACACCAGTGTGTAGCTGTGTGAACCAATATGAACAATATATAAACAATATATGCACCTACATACTTAATATAATTTCAATAAAATAGCAAATAACTATTTCTTCAAGTATATACCTCAATCTTTTCCAAGAAAGACGGCTTTCCGTGACTCAATAGCTGTCGGAAGAGTTTTCGATTAGGATCAGCTGTGATCTGTCAAAAGTTATCGATTTCGGATTTGTGAATCGCGATTTCGAATCTAATCGGAAACTTATCGAATCCGATAGTTTCCGAAACTTGTGAATAAGGGTGCTGATCTGCTGCGCACATTTCGCGGGTTTATCTGCGCGGCAATTTTAAAGGTAAAATACATGCGTGCGCATGTGGTAGCCGTAGGAAGTCACGCTTACAGCGCTGCAAAAACCTTTTTTTTAAGTAGGTATTTACATAGCAAGGTGGAACGTTTAGCAATAAAATACTTGCATACTTAACTCTCACATTTCAGATAACTGCTTAATAAATTGCTAGCTTAATCATTGAAGTGCATTCTCAAATAATAATGTAGGTATTGAAATGGTGTGTGAAGTGTCTAAAGTCGATAAGAGGTGAAGCTTGCAAAATAAAGTGCTGAGCTAGCTGGCTTTCCAAGCACCAAACAAATAGCACCAACCACCAATCCTGATTTTATCTATCACTCTTCACAGCAAATATTTACATGTATGCCTCCCCTCGCAAATGATTAACCGGGTAAATCATATGAACGTTTTGCCCGGCATAAAACATGAAGTTAACGGGGCTCCCTAATTTGGTCATCCATAAATCTTTTCGTGTTAATGACAGTTCGTTTTCGACTGATTCCATACGACATTGCTGTGAATTTGTGAACGGTGAAATGAAAGCTCAATCAATCAATCAATAAGTAGTACAACTTGAAAATGTAATCCTAATCACATTAATGTTATCTACCGTCGTCGTCATGTTTTTGCGTCTAAAAAAGGTAAGGTTCCCGGAATTTGTTTATTATTATCTCTATCCTAAATATTTTTTGTTTTTAGTGTAAGCAAGTAGATCCAAGTTTCGGTAGGTACCTACCTACTTACCTACACTATGAAATAATATGTAGGTATATATTTACCTTTACCTATCTTATATCTTTAAATGAGCAATTCTTGTATACAAGGTGTAACAGCAAGGTGTAGTAATACTGAAACTATGCATACACATACTTATTTCGAAGTAGTCTGGCGGTATTTTAAATCAGTAAGTAGTCACGGTAATAAATTAAGACACGTCAAAGTTTACTGCAAAACTAACCATCGTTCAACTCTAGTTATCAGCTGGGCAATGTCAGTGAACTTGACGCAAAGACTAACATGTGATCCGCCGTCAAATCCGTCAATAAGAATTCGTAAACTACTAAGGGTTCCGTTTGTTTTTTAAAATAATGTTTTTTACCAATTTGTACCAACCCGGACAGATGCAACCTGACAAAAGTATTTCTTGGCGGCTGAGTGATATCTGCTCCGTGTAATGTACCTACCAAAATGTTATTCTAAGGCGGTAAGTATCTGAAATGAATTTTAGAGGTTTTCAACTTTGTTACAATACTGAACCCTAAAATATTGTCGGCAAATTCAAAGACCGCGGCGCACTTTGCGACAAAAATAATTCAATGCCAGTGACCCGCGTAACGTGACGTCATCCGTATCATGTTAGGGTTGTAATATTTAGTTATTTTGTCAATTTGAGTGAAAAAATCGATTACCGATTTCAGGTTTTAGTACCCTGGCAAATGATTCATCACCAGGTACACATACCCACATTTCAATATTACTACACCTTGCCGATACACCCTGTATATACAGGCTCCAATGATTTTCATGAAATTCAGTATTTAGGGGGTTTCGGGGGCGATAAATCAATCTAGCTAGGAATCATTTTTAGAAAATGTCATTTTATTCGTGTTTTTTTATGATTTTTTTTTATTATTCTATCGGTAAGATCGAAAAATATTATTAATATTTCATCATTTTATTAGTAATTCATAAAAAAAATAAAAAAATACCGAGCAAAGCTCGGTGATCCAGATATTATAATAATACCAACTTCGTTCGCAATCCATACTAATATTATAAATCTGAAAGTAACTTTGTTTATCTGTTTGTCTGTTTGTTTGTATGTTACCTTTTCACGGCTAAACGGCTGAACCGATTTCGATGAAATTTGGTATAGGGGTAGATTGGACCTATGAGACGGACATAGGCTATCTTTTGTCTCAAAAAATAATCTTTAAGGGGATGAAATAGGGGTTGAAAGTTTGTATGGGGAATCCATAATTCCTCAAGTTAGGGATCTGAAAATTCTTATTTAGGCTTTTGGTAAGAAATAAATAAATACGGGTTTCAGCTTTTTTGCAAAATCATCCCTAAAGGGGGAAAAGCAAGGGGGTTGAAATTATGAGGTATTCTTTAGATGCACCCCCTACGGACCACAATAAACGGCTAAACGGATCGTAATTTAAATTGGAAAGTAATTAAGGGGGGAGAGTGCGATGGGAGGAGGGGGAGAAAGGGGTAAAGTGGGGGAAAGGGGGAGTAGATGGTAGAGTGAGGGGAGAAGAGGGTAGAGTGGGGAGAAAGAGAGGGGAGAGCGGGAAGAAAGAGGGGAGAGTGGGGGGAGAAAGCGGACAGAGTGGGGGGAAAAAGAGGGTAGAGTGGGGGGAGAAAGAGGGGAGAGTGGGGTGAGAAAAAGGTTAGAGTAGGGGGAGAAAGAGGGGAGAAAGCGGGGTGAGTGGGGGGAAAAATAGGGGAGAGTGGAGGGAGAAAGAAGGGAGAGTGGGGTGAGTAAAAGGTTAGAGGGGGGAGAAAGAGGGGAGAGTGGGGTGAGAAAGAGGGGAGAGTGGGGTGAGAAAGAGAGTAGAGTGGGGAGAAAGAGAGGGGAGAGTGGGGGATAAAGAGGGGTGAGTGGGGTGAGAAAGAGGGGAGAGTGGGGGATAAAGAGGGGTGAGTGGGGTGAGAAAGAGGGGAGAGTGGGGGGAGAAAGAGGGGAGAGTAGGGTGAGAAAAAGGGTAGAGTGGGGGGAGAAAGAGGGAAGAGTGGGGGGGAGAAAAGGGGAGAGAGGGGGAGGAAGAGGGGATAGTGGGGGGAGAAAAGGGGAGAGTGGGGGGAGAAAGCGGGAAGAGTGGGGGGAAGAGGGGAGAGTGGGGGGAGAAAGAGGGGAGAGGTGGGGGAGAAAGCGGGAAGAGTGGGGAGGAAGAGGGGAGAGTGGTGGGAGAAAGAGGGGAGAGTGGGTTGAGAAAGAGAGGAGAGTGGGGTGAGAAAGAGTGTAGAGTGAATAGAAAGTGATGATACAGTGGGGGGAGAAAGAAGGAAGAGTGGGGGGGGAGAAAAGGGGAGAGAGGGGGAGGAAGAGGGGATAGTGGGGGGAGAAAAGGGGAGAGTGGGGGGAGAAAGAAGGGAGAGTGGGGGAGAAAGAGGGTAGAGTGGGGGGAGACAGTGGAGAGTGGGAGTGAAAGAGGGGAGAGTGGGGCTAGAAGGAGGGGAGAGTGGGTGGAAATAGGTGAGAGAGATTGAGTGCGAAATATATAGAAATAGAGGGAGAGGGAGTGGAAGAGATATAGACGGAGAGGGTGAGGGAAATAAATATAATGGATGAGATGGACAGGGAGAGGGAACGCAAGAGATTGAGAGTGGAGAGGGATATTAATGATAGAAAGATAGGGAAAGATATAGAGATATAGGGAGAGGGAAAGAGATGGAGGTAGAGGAAGAGAGATAGAAAGAGCGAAAGAGGGAGAAAGATAGAAAAAGAGCTAGAGAAGGAGAAAGATAGAGGAAAAGGGAGTGAGAAAGAGACAGATATATTCTTACCTATAACTGTTCCCCGCGACATCAATTGATTTTCTAAACAGTTTACATTTTATATAAAAATGCGAACGTAGTTGCGGGTATCAGCTAGTTTTATATAAAATGTCAACTGTTTAGAAAATCAGTCAATGTCGCGGGTAACACAACACCTAGGTAAGAATATGTCTGTCTCTTTCTTTCTCTGTCTCTCCCCATTTCCCTCTATCTATCTCCCTCTCTAGCTGTAAGCTCTTTATATCTCACTTACTATAATTCCTCTATCTACTTATATGATGTTACTTACATAATTTTTACTCGCAGATAAAAATAAAAGTTTTATCATTTTCAAGTTAAGTAACACAAAATTGTCTTCAAGCGATAGTAATTTGATACCGGCATTGATTAAATCATAAGGTACATAGGTACTGCCGGAAAAATTAAAAGGTAAATATGAAACGATTAATAACAACAAAAGAACAACAAAAAGAGTTAAGGCTGTGTCTGAATCCCTTATTTTAGTGTATTTCGAACACTTGAGTCATCAACAGAAAGCCAAGCAGCCTTAGGAGCAATTTTTTATGTGGCCCTGGCTTTTATTGTCTCGCAGAAGGTACGAAAAGTAGAGTAATGCACCTCAAGGATAAAGCTTGTCTTAGTCTTAGGCGGCTTTAACCCCTCGCTTCCTCAGGGCTCTAAATAAGAGTCCTTGGGTAAGCTCTGGGTTCAATAAGCTGCTCGTGACTATAACACAGTGCTTTATCCACTAGGTGCATAATCTACTATTATATGTCCTCAATTGGATCGTAATAAGACGTCATGGTAAGCCCCAGATTCTAAACTTCAAAATACGAAAATGATCAAAATGAGATAGTTATGCAAGTAGGTACCTTCCTAATATTTAATTTTGTACTCGTAGGTATGTATAATATGTATAGTACATACGGCCCAAGTTAGTGTAAAGTGGTTGGTGTAACTAACACCTAGGTACCTTTATCAAACAAACGTGGCTTCATTACACAAACTTGTTTGTATTTATTCTGTTTCCTATCCCAACTATAGAACGGAACTACACAATCCACTCGAACTAATTTGGGTTGTCAGTAAACAGAAACTCCTTTCGCAAATAATAAACGTTTCCCGCGCTAACTGCCTTTCCCGCCAATTTAGTGAAAATTTATTTTTTTCCAATCGCCAAACAGCTGCGCCTAGAATATTCAAGGTTTTATGCTTTTGTTGAGGATAGAGGACTTGTTCAGTTTAGTTGACTGTCCACTGTTGAACTGACCACACGTCTCTGAGTTTCCGAATTTTCTCTATGTTCTTGCGCGATGAAGTGAGAATTATGTTGTAGATACATTATTATTGTAATGTATATATACGTATAGGTTGTGAATGCGCAGTTTTAATCTTCAATAATGGAGGTGAAGGTTGAAGTGGTGAGTGTAATAAAACTCCAGGAAGTTTTTTCTTGGTGTTTTACTAAGTACTACCTATATTTATACTTACTTAAATATTAAATGAAGAAGGTAATCGTAGTTAAACCTCTATCCCAACATTTTATTTGCAGAAGTCTACTTATTTATTTTATGAACTTCCTTATACTTACTATAATTTTATCCATAAAATTAACGTAATCCTTACTAACCTAGTAGGTAGGTAACAAGTACCAAATTGATTCCACAAATAGAGTACCTTTATTTAAAAAGCCAAAATTAAACATGTATCTGTATCTATAGGCCTATAACTAATACCCCTACCATTCGGCTCCCTCTCCCGTTGAGTATTTTAAAGAACACCCCTCTTTAATGTGGTCATTCATAAAAAAAAGCTTTCTTACCTCTACATTTTAATTTATCATGCCCCCACAAGTTGTCATAAATCGTTAATTAATTTTTCGCTGTGACATAGCTATTATACCTTGTCTTTACTTTCCCAACTAATAAATAGTAAGAATGAATGAATAAAAAATATTCCGCCCCCTACGTAGGTACAGTCAGCCACGAAAGTCACTGGGCAGCGGGCATGTCATACTTAGACTGCGTAATTTTTTTTTAATTTTTGTGCAGCCTACACTGTAGTTTATGATCGCGATAGAAAATAAATTGATAATTGGGACTAGTACAGCACAATAATATAAAAAAACTGCTTTTGACAAATGTGGAATCTGACGGGCGTGTTCTGAACCATAGTTTGTTACTGACTGTACCACTATCGTAAGTACTATCTACCCCTCGTAAATACTGTTTTGCGTGTATGAACAACGCTTGTTGACTATAAGGGCGATTTTCTTAAACGGGCAGCAGGGGCACGCCACTAAACGTTTAATTAATCTATTCAAAGTAAAAGTCAAATCATTTATTGCATAGGTACCTAAATAGGCAATAAAATCTAAATTTTACAAGTCAAATACTTCAATCTATTTAACAAATTAATAGAACCATAAAAGAAAACGAAATATAATTAATCGATGTTTAGTTTGAGTTTGAAAAAGGATGATACCCGATGGATACCTAAAGTACCTACTTTAGGTTACATGCTATGAGTAGGTATAGGTAGGTAGGTACATACCCTCAGCAAGAGTGCCCAGTGATTATTGTGGTATTGATTACTTTTAATTTTATGGTAACGATTAGTTTTAATTATAAATTTGTAGCTCCTACGTGACGCCGGTTTTGAGACTTAACCGTATACGAGTAAAATCGATAAAAGAAGCTGCCTATACGTGGCATACCAATAAAACATGAATATGGGTGTTATGTGTAATGTAAAATTATATGTCTGTAAACCGTACCCACGACACAGGAGAACTCCTAGTGCGGGGCTACGTTTTTAAAAAGAAAGAAGAAACAAACAAACATTGGAAGCCATGAATACCAGTGTCGTTTGGACGCTCTATGCACGCTAACCGATAACCGTAAGTGTCGCTTCCTACAAGCCACGCCGTATTGATAATATTAGGTACCTAATAGTACCCCCTGTAGCTAGGATGTGAGGACATAGGTTAGGTAAGACTTTTCGGGCACTGATTGATTAGTGTGATGGACGAGATGACTTAGCTAATTCGCTGAACACTATACTTAATTACTTACTATAACTAGCTGTTATTGGGTGAGACACTTTAGATAATCAAAAGTAAACAGTTCTCTACCTCATAAACTTCAGTTGCTAGCGAACTATATACTAGGTAGGAATAAAAAAAACAGGTAGGGGAGGTCAGCTCAATGCGGACATAGCAGGCAAAGACGTCATGCCCGATTATTCGGTTATTTTCAAGAAAAACGCGGCGTTGCCGATGTGTGGCACTACTAGACCTGCTCCTCCACCCCGGGCAGTCGCCCGACAAAGGTCGGATCAAACGCGTGGGGTTAGTGCCGCACATACGATTTTTGGCTGGTTTGTTAAAAAAATGCGAAGTGAAGTCAAATTGTTTTGGATGAGTCTCTCTATATTTAGGTTTTATCATTAAGCGTGTATCATTAATTATCCACGTTTACCCTTGTTTGTGTAACAGTTGTTCCGATATGTTATAAAAAATAAGAAAAATTAAAGGTGAAAAGAATATGTACGAAAAAGGCAAAGCGGACCAGGCAAAGAGGCCACTGATCACTTTACCCTTATTAAAAAATAGAATAATATGAATCTGACAAAATATTTTTTCTTTACATGGCGCACAATGATTAAAGAAAGTCAACCAATGCGCCATGGGATAAAAAGACATAGCACGAGCGTAAACGAAAAACCCCGACTCCTATAAAAATAATTATATTTGTATGATGATATATTTTATTCATTTGTTGATACATAGGTCATCGTTTTATAAATGTGCATTGTTCGGCTACAACTATGAAAATTACATTTTGATATCGTTCAATGGATGGTTATGAACATTTACTTAATCTATAATTTTTTCAATTATAAAAAAACGTTATGTCATAACACTTTTGCAATTATTACTGTCCTAATTTTTGTGAACAACAGCTTGTTAAATAAAACATGTCAAATCGTATTCAATTTGTTCATTGTACAGTTACACTATACTTGGTTCAATGTATGTATTATTCCTGTGCATCATGTATTTTTTAAAACATGAATTACATACTTGTAAATTATAATTTCTTATAAATATTTGGGCTGGCTACTTTGCCCATTTTCCAAGGCCGCTTTAGGCGCTCGCTCGGGTAAAGCGGTTTTTGGACAAGTTTTCGTAATATTCCAATTGTGTTTTTATTTATATAGTTGCGTCAATTTGACTTGCGCATTAGAATAGAATAATAAAATTAAATGCTTTATCAATTGGTATAAAATTATCTTCAAATATGTATCAATTTGGACCTTTTAGGTACGTTCAAAGTTAAGGTGTCCACTTTGAGCTGACCTCGTAGGTACTCCAGCGTGAACCAGCACATGAAAATGTTTTTTTTTTCAAACAAAGTAATTCGACCGCTTTTTTGAAGTAGGCATATAGTATTATTATTATTATTATCAGCCGTGGTCGTCCCACTGCAGGGCAAAGGGCACTCCACTCATCTCGACACAAAGATCTCTGCGGCCAATCCTCCCAATAAATTTTAATGTCCAGCTCGTCCCGCCATCTCCTCCTGGGTCTGCCGCGACGTCGTCATTATAGTATGAAAAATTAAAAACAAACGAACAAAGGCAACAATTACAAATAAACAAAATTGACTATGTTGTCCATAATATTATAAAGGAGATAAAAACAGAAAAATAAATAGCAAACAATGTTGTGCGTTGCCACAAATGACCACAATCAGACCCGTCTCAGAAAACATAAAGCCTTGGTCAAATCCAAAGTAACGTGATGTTACGCGCATGTATCTAAAGCCGTAAACTAAACGAAATGTAATGAAAACGCATACCAAAATAACCGCATCCGCAGAGCATGTATGTCCGATGAGGATCGATGACACGCGCCGGCACCGGCAATGCAAGGTCGCTTCCACAGCCATTAGCCTCCGCACCGCTGTGATTTGAATACGAAGGCGCCAATAAGTGCTTTCGTGATCGTAAACCATTAAATTATTATGCGCAACGACTCGACTCACTCGACCCTATCATGAATAATGGAGAAACTGATCTTGTAGCGTCCCGGCATTACCACAAAAGATTAGACCAGAGAAACAGAAGTTTCTAAAATTGCGTTCCACAAAATAGACGTCTATCACTCGCGTTTTCTGTTGAGTTAGAAAAGGTGAGGATTAGGATGTCGAATTCGTGTCGAAGTTTGTGGATAAAATATGTAGATTCATCTGATCAACTCAGGTTTAAATCTTTTGTGGTAAGACGGAGTAAGACCGTAAGTGTCTGAACGTTGGTCGCATAATATGCAAAACGAATCAGGTACACCACGTCACATTACACAACATTGAAAGTGGTGGCCCAGCAGTAGGACTGCGCTCTTTGAAACTCTACGGCACCGGATTGGAAAGTGCAGGAGTCCATCACTTTACCTATGCTTCTTTTTTTTTTTAAACGTAGCCCCACACTAGGATTGCTCCTGTATCATGGGTACCTCTTACAAACATATAATTTGCACATGCACATCACACCCAGACCAGAAACAAATATTTATGGATCAAATATTTGTCCCAAGCGGGAATCGAACCCGCAACCCCTAGCGCAGCAGTCCGATTGCCACTCAGCACTACGCCAAACGAGCCGTCAAAGGAGGGCACGTTCCGGTTATTATGTGATAAGTGATAACTGTCGCTAAGCCCTTGGGCTCTGCCAAGCTGTGACATCTGAGGCCACTACCTCATTCGACAAATAACAACAACATTTTACAATATGCATAATGCATACATATTTAATTTTCCTGGTTCTTGCGTGACGCTGCTCACTCTATTTTTATATAGGTTTCGCCAAAAATAGGTATATGGTACAAGAATCAGGTATTCCGATCAAATGCAAAACCTTACCGGCTATCTATCTTTCTAGTAAGGGTGCGATACCGACAGTCTTACGACATAGTTTATCAAAAACCTTAGCTACCTAATTTATATTGTAAATTTCTGGGCCTATGTTACAATTTCTGTTATAATATTACGGTAGGTACCTACCTAGCTACATCGAGGATGGATAACGTTTATGAATGTGTTTTTTATGACAACATCATAATCTAACGTAAAAGTACGTATCATCGTCGCTCATTCGTCATATTTACAAAATTAGAGTGAATGGACACCCACTAATTATTATTAGCTTTTAATACTTACCCAACTAGCTATCTCCAAGTCTAATTTGGCGGTCGGTGTCTAACTATAGATTCTTTTACCCTCCAAATATTATGGGCATTCATAACTTTTATAATCTTGAAAGGAGTGAAATTTTAACATGTAAATCAGAAATCTTTTTGGGTTCGTAGCACGCTGTCCACCCATCATCTCCGGTTGTGAAGCATGGCCCCGAACCTCACAAAGAGCCCACCAAAGCATACGGTTCCTGGTGCACCCCTGACACCTCACCTATACGCCGACTCCCGTAAGTGTAGACTTTAACAGCAACATGACACGGCAACCCTGCGAATAATCTGAGTAGCCAATACAAAATATCTACGAATGATTGCGTGTTCTTCAGATTCTGAACCATTTTGTGTGGAACTCTGGATTGTCTGGAACCCACAAATACACTCGAGGCTATAAAATACTTGTCACTAATTTGATAGACGCTTTTTTTTGGTATCAAGTTTTAATTGAAAAAGCTAAGTAAATCCAACTACGTAGATGACATTGTCTGCAAAAATCGACGGTTTAGTTTTGTTATTTTACAGACGGATACAGGCAAAAACTCAACATCGAGATGAAACCGAGCAAGATAAAGCGTAAGTCGATAGAATCTATTTTATAGTTGCTTAGTTAGATAAACAATATGCCGAATGGCTCGATATTGTAATTATTAACCAAGCACTTGGCAAGTCTGTAGAAATTATGGCTAATCACATTTCTTTCACATGTTTGTTTGATTTCGTAAACCAGCACAGCTCATTCGATAAACAAACACCGTCTCACCACAAAAGTTTAGACGAGAGTTAAACAGAGGTTTCTAAAATTTCATTTCACAAAATCGACGTCTATCACGCGTTGTCTTACTCAATACTGGCATTCCTAATTATTTTACTTGTGAATCTGTTTTTGAGTTAGAAAATAAGCGAGGGTTATAGTTGCCGCTTTGTGGAGAAAATATATAGATTCATCGGTTCATCTCTGGTCTAAATATTTTTTGGTAAGAAGGACATTGCCTAGATGTGACAAATTTTCACTGTAAGGCAAATTATGCGCTTTGACAGTACTACAAATTCTTACCTGTATAATGTATGTATTTTGTTTTTCTCATATAGATCGTTCCAGCTGCAAACAATCCAGTTGTTTGATGAATACAGCCCGTCAGTAAAAGAGAAGTTCGCTGAAGCAGCTCAACTCGAGGCAGAATCAGAAGAGATCAAAAATACCAAAACATGTCTGGACGTAGCGGAACGGTAGGTTATATTGTTATTTTAGGCTATTTTCAAACCTTTTCTTCCTTTTACAAAGTGTATGCTTTACCTATTTAGGCCTACTAGTACTCCAAAAGAAGAAAAACCAAATATTGAAGTGGAGACGCCACAGAGCCCTGTTCCATTACCGCCACCGAGGAAACCCCAGGGAAAAGGGGTTAAACTTCTCTGCCATATCTGCGATCTCGTCTTACCTATAGACCCTCAAGGTAACGCCTGTGCTTACTGCAAATTTACCCTTGATCATTGTAATCATTGTAAGCACTAAGCACCCACAAGACCAACCTGCTTACTTATAATTCAGTTATATATTACTGTTAACCATAAGATTCATTTACAATTATATAGGTACTTAAGAGATCGGTCACAGGCCAGTGAAAGAAGTCGTTTTCTACTCATCAATAATTACTTTTTAATGTATTTCCATTAGAACATAAAAATAAAGTAATTGATCGTGTAAAGTCCCTGTTGGGCGCCAATCTTAAATTGGCGCCCAACAGGGGCCCAGTCTTAAATTACTTACTAGTGGCGGTGTATAATCGCTTCTTGTCAACAATGACTCGCACATAATGTTCAAGATTATAATAAAGAAATGGAGCGCTAGTATTCTTGCAGTGGCTGCACTAATATTTAATCAACCACAGTAGATTTACATAAGTGCTCCATTTCACCACGACCTTTCTCATTTAGGTCGTCTATACATCACGTGGTTACTTCTAGTAACGTGCTGTTATAGTTACAACGCCTGGTGCGTCCCTCTTCGCGCCACTTTCCCCTACCAAACCCCCAATAACTTGCCCATATGGCTGGTGATGGACTACTTCTGCGACCTGATATACCTCCTGGACGTGGTGTTGGTCAAGCCGAAGTTGATGTACCTTCACGAAGGGTTCTGGGTGGACGACCCGGTGGAGACACGGAAGCATTATATGAAGAAGATGCAGTACAAGGTATAGGTTAACTTTGTACCTAATTACTACTTCTATATACTATGTGTGATAAAAACTTTCATGTACTTACATTGTTCAGACGAATCAATCCATGAATGTTATATGGATCAAACAGAAGAATGGGTGACCATGGTAAATCTCCTTGAAACTTAACTTACTTCCAGTTCGACGTAATCTCCATGGTGCCTCTGGACATTCTTTATATATTCTTCGGACCGAAGATGGTGATACTCCGTTTTCCGCGTCTGCTGAAGCTGCAGACCTTCTGGGAGTTCCACCAGGCCATGGATCGCGTGCTGTCTTCTCCCTATGTGGTAAGTTCCTTTATCTATAGGAAATTGATGTTTCAGTAGTACCTAGTATACGTATATTCTATTTCGCAATCGCTGGTTTAATGTGTAAGCTCGGATACTGTTAGTCACGACTAATCTGGATTAAGTCACTACAATTACCCAGACAAAAGCGGTATTCGTAAAATTTGATTGTGTACCAACTACATTTCAACGATTTCATCACCACGGCAAACAAGTCGCGTTAAAAAGTTTCCTATGTCTTCAGGGTCCAAAATTTACATACCAAACTGTGTCTAGATCCAATCACAGCGACAAACCTTTCGCTTTTATAGTAATAGAAAAAGTTGTATTAGCAGATGCTTCATCTTATATTCGTCTTCACTGTTTTCTTTTGTCCTGTGGTTAATTTAACTATACTCAAGAGGTTATTCATCTATCTATCTTTGCCAACAACCAAACATCCATCAGTTTCCTCGAACTCACGCGTTTCCAGGTGCGAATCGGCAAGACCCTCTTCTACATCTTCTTCCTCATCCACCTGAACGCTTGCGCCTACTACGCCATGAGCGCTCACATCGGCCTAGGGACCAACGGGTGGGTGTACGACAACCAAGGGAACGCGTACATCCGATGCTTCTACTTCGCCACCAAGACTGCCACGTCTATAGGCAAGAATCCCAAGCCCGAGAACACGATCGAGTATCTGTTCATGACGGCCGCTTGGCTGATGGGCGTGTTTGTTTTCGCTCTGCTCATCGGACAGATCAGGGATATCATCGCTACGGCCACCAGGGCTAGGGTGAGTGGCTGCCTTCCTTTTTGAAACTGTTTTTTTTTGCTGTTTTTTGACTACGTACGGCCAGTAATTATCCAACTAGGTAGGTACATACAATCCTGAGATACGTAGAGCCAAAAAAATTAGGAACCCGAAATTTGCCCCATCTAGTGGCATATTACATTTATGAGGTGGTGTACACCACTGGCCATACTACTTGCAAATGTTTTTTCTATCCATCCAAAGGTTGCCTTGAAGACTGCCCATTGTGTTTGTGGTTATTCTGTATTATTTCGTTATGGTGTAATATAATAAAGAGTTTTCTATTCAATTCTACATCACCAAAATTTGGCTAGATTTTTTTTATGAGTCGTCTGACAAGCAAGCCACCTGAATAATGTTTAAAGCCCTACCCTAACTACAACGATCTTACCACAAAATATATAATCTAGAGGTGAACAGATGTGTCTAAATATTTTCTCCACCAATCGACGTCTAACCCTCGCTTTTTCTAACTCAATAACAAATGCCCAAGTAAAATAATTAGGAATGCCAGGTTTGAGTAAGAAACCGCCAGTGATAGACGTGAATTTTGCTGAACGAAATTTTAGAAACATCTGTTGTGTAAGACGGCAATACTTTTAGACTGTTGCTCGTTTGTATGGGTGGTGATGGGGGATACCGTCCGTAGACGGAGTACCGCAAGACGGTGGACAACTGCGTGCGGTACATGCGGCGCCTCAACATGCCGGCCTGCCTGCAGCGCCGCGTCGGCTGCTGGTTCTACTACACCTGGACCAAGCAGCGATGCTTCGGTAACCACTCTCCTCTGTCAGAGGTCGTCAGGCCACCCGACAGTTTCTGACGTGCCTGACAGAATGACGATCACATCGGGACTAACAGTCAAACGTCCTTCGTTCCTTGAAGCGATGATGGCGCGGTTGGTTCCGTCTTCAGATCACATGTTGCTAGGCGTGAGATAGAAAACAACTGACCGCAAGGATTAAGCTTGAGCTTCCGATGAAGGGCAACGTTGTTAAAAACCTTGGTGGGAGGGTGTTATGTACCGCCTAGCCTAGGGTCCCCCCCCTCGAGTAGAAAAGATAGCGTGACGTCCCTATCGGGGTGTTCCTGCAGCAGTTTTCAAGATCCATCCTCATTCTAGCCTGACCATGTTTACTACCTTGGTAGTCTCTGGTCTGGGTGTTACGTGTATGTGAAATTATATGTCTGTAAGCGGTACCCACGATACAGGAGCAATCCTAGTGTGAGGCTAAGTATATTAAAAAAAAAAAGAAAAAAAACGAAACCCCCTGTGAGTGCCCCGCAGAGGATTACTGGACTATCTGTCCACTAACGTGTTAAGCTACAAACGGTCAGTCACCAATCCAGGTGAGTGAGTACTAATTATACCAATGCTTGGTTGAAGGATAAATAATATTGTTGGTTTCAGACGAAGAGAAGATCTTGGATTCGCTACCCATCAATATGAAACGGGACGTCGCCTTAGCCGTACACATGAGGACTCTGAGCAAGGTAGCACTTCATACTTCATACTTCCTGTGTTCAGCAGTGGACGTCTTCAGGCTGATGATGATGATGATGATGATGATGATGACCACTCATTCCTCGGCCGCGGGGTACAGGGGCGTGGGGGAAGGATGTCAACGGGGATCGTGGATGAAGTAACTGTTTAGTAATCTGTGATCGTCTGCCGCCCTCCCGCAACCCCCTATGACATCACACCCTACGCCTCTATATCCCGCGGGCGAGGACCGAGTTAAACGATTGCACTATATCAAACATTTTTGAGACTATGATTACAAAACGTGACGACTTTGACCCTCAAACTTTTCCCCTTTGAACAAAACGGAAGCAACAAAAGAAAACAAAAGCAAAGATTCCACATACATGCGGGTTAGTGCAAGTTGGTCACACGCAAAAACCAGTGCAAATTGGTCACCAATTTTTTATTTATTTAAATTTCGGTCTCACGTTATTCAACATTCGTGTACAATTTGGTCCCACCTATAACGTCGAATGTCCAAATGTACCGTCAGCGACATAATCAACCCACGATAGGACAAAAGACAAAACATGTGCGATATGCGACGGGTTAACTTAACCCTACAGCGGTCTAGGTTTAAAGCCATTAAGGCCATTCTCTCATCATCTCATCTCATCAACATAAGCACACGCGACTCTACCATAAAAATCTAGTCGCTGCGGAGTATATATCTCACATACATGACATAAGTATCGTATCTTGGAAGTATTGCAATCCTCTCAAACTCTCAAAAGCTCCATGTCAGAAGCTCACTTGTGAACCGGCACAGGTGCAGCTGTTCCAAGACTGCTCCAAGTCCCTGCTGCGAGACCTGGTGCTGCAGCTGAAGCCAGTCACCTTCCTCCCGGGGGACCTGGTGGTGCGGCGGGGGGACGTCGGACACCACATGTACATCATCAAGTGCGGGGAATGCTGTGTGAGTGATGCCATATCTGCGGGGGAGACAGCGAAAAATATAGCGGCATGAATATGGACCTAGCCGGTGTTGTGACATCGGCTATCCTCCCGGTGGAAATACAACCAAAATCGGTCCAGCTGCTTCGGAGATTAGCAGGAACAAACAGACAGACAGACAACCATATTAAAAGGATCGTTATACCTAGTAGAAATATGGTAGACGAGATTCAATCAAAATGATTTCGTTTAACTTTGTCCCACGATCTTGGTTTCATCCTAACTTATGTAGCTTTCATAATGTTTCACCTTCGGTATGTTAGGACTTAGCGACCGATATCAGTAGCTAGCTAATGTACAGACTGACAGATTGTCACTCCAGGTGATATAGTGGTCAACACACAAACCCATTGTTTAAAAAAAAACCTTTTTTGAAGGTTAATTGTTGTTACCGTATCTGTGGTCAGGTAATGTCTCCGGATGAGACCGAGGTGCTGGCGACGCTGAAGGAAGGCTCCGTCTTCGGCGAGATCAGCCTGCTGGGCATCCCGGGGCTGCGCCACCGGACCGCCACCGTCAGGTGGGGCTGCACTCAGGGACTCCACCTTGGATATCGAGCCACTTGAAAATATTTTTCTATTTTATAATGAACACCCAAAAGCCTTTGAAATATTATAACTCCCTGGTTATCCTTGTGTGCCTGCCTGAATTGAGTACCGGTACTTAGCGGTTCCACCGGTGCCAGTCTGGGACCCGTACCAGGGTACCAGTACCGCTAAGTACCGGTACTGGCCCTGTACCACCAGCACCGGTTCCAGGTCCCGCGGGTACTCGAACCTGTTCGCGCTGTCCCGCATGGACCTGGAGGCCGCGCTGAAGCACCACAAGGAGGCGGCACAGATCCTGCGCCTCAGAGCCGACCAGATCATCCGGGAGAACGCGGCCAGGTGACACCACACCTAACTAATCCTAGGGTCGAATAGGGCCTGCCGGAAAATAAGGCCACATGCTAATGTGGCCTTATTTTCCGTATCGATTATATTGAAAATATGGCCACGTGCCATTATTTCGAAAACGGAACATTTTAAAGAACCAGGGGCTTATCGTGACGTATCATTGTGATCCAATTGAGGGCCTAAACAGAATCGTTTCTCTATAAATAATAGTAATACATGGCTCCCGATATCGGTTTCGTAGATGTGAATCCCTTTAGATTGTGCCTGTACTGACTGCCAACTCCTCAGGCACACGAAGCAGCGGCTCGCAGCCATGGAGGCGGCGGCGGCGGACACGCCGGCGCGGCGGCGGCGCGGCTCGCTGGGCGCGCCGCGCCGCCGCCGCGCTCGCAGCAACCGCTCCAAGCGCCGCCTCTCCATAGTTACTGAAGTATGTAATAATGTTTTTTTTGTTTTGGCTTGGCTAGATTTGTGCATTCAGCCAGTGTCATGTATAAATTATTTAATATTTAACATAATGATACCTATAATTATTGTCACAATAGGAAAGCCTTAGCATGATAACAATCTTTGTTGTCAAGTAGTAAGTCAATGTACGTACAGTCCACGTAACGATTCAGAAGTGGATGCATTGGCACGCTTTTTGGGCTTAAGGTCGAGAGTTGAGATGATTACACATATTTTGAACGCCACTTACGACAAATCCGTACAACTTGGGAATGTGGAAAAAATATATGTTAATTTCGAACATATACTTTCTAGGCGTGATGTATCAGAAACACAATTACAAGATATTTTCTCGATAGAAAAAAATTACAAAGTAACCTCTTCAAAATAGCAATTTAAATTCAATCTCACTAATTTATGAGAGAACATTATTCAACAACAATATATAAATTAACAATAATAAAGGTTTTTGGTGTATAATATAGCAACTATGCGCCAATTTTCATTCAAGAAAACATATTTGAGTGAATTTTCGTTCAAGTAGAATGACGCGCCAGCCGCCATGTTGTGTCCTCTCTATCATTTCCATACGATTCGACAGTAGTCGCTGCGGCGCGCCGCTAGACGGACCTGTGTCACTTTTTTCAATTATTTTTTTACGTAATTTAATTTTTCCGAAATACTGGACCGCATCCATCGCTTGTCATGTTTGGTCTGTCAAGGCACTGATTAGGCAAAACAAGCATTGGATGCGGCGCGGCCAGTGGCGGCTGTGTTTTGTTTTTCTAGCCCGTTTATTACAATAGAATTTAAATAGAAGTGCCAAGCAGTCACGTTGCTCCCGTTATTACCTACATAACGAGACAATCTTTGTGTAGGCCATCTTGACGATTCAATCTAAGTACATGCGTGTGAGCTTCGCAATGACCACCTAGTTCTTATAGCATCATCGTCATTGGTGCTTATTATAGGTATTGTTATGAAAAAGTCTGGTGTCGCTAAGCAAGAGATTTCCAAGAGAATTTGTACTCTTGGAAACTTACTTGTAATTTGTATTTGCGAGAGATAAACTTAATTTAGGTAACTTCGCAGGTTTTCCAACTTGGTCTCAGCACATATCAAACATATTTGAATCTATGAATTCATGCCTACACTTTTGAGAGTAGCTCAATCAAAACTTAATCCTATTTAAATGAACACGAATGACACGCACACGTCATATGCAAATGGAAAAACTGAAGTATATGAACATCAAAATTTGACGGTCTTTAAAATTGCAATATAGCATAGTTGTAACTATGATGGATTTATGATACGACGAGCCGGAGTTCGGTTCTCGATCGCCGTAGTTTTGTTGGAAAATATTTTTCTTGACCTTTTGGTTATCCATTGCGCCTAGATTACCCACCTAGTTTTTCTGCTTTTTAGAACCACAATCAATACGCTTTCTAACAGCCAGCCAACGAGGCTATTTTGACAGTCATCGTGTGGTGTGGTGCATCGTGGTGCAGCCCCAAACTCAATAGGTTCGGACTATGACTGCGTATTATTATATTAGATCGATTAGTGAAATGAAAGATTACATTAGGTTTAAAAATATTTATTTACAGATATCCTATATTAAAAATCTATGCATTTTGCATTTTTTTAACCCTTCTCAGAACAAGTTCTGGTAGGTATATAGGTTCCACTGGTGAAATGAAGCACACAAAGTAAAATTTTTTCTTTCTTGCGAGACTTAGCTGCCCTTGTACCTGTAATCCAAAAAAACTCCATAACTTTTAAATGCCTACACAAATTTGGATGTACTATAAATAGGGCTTCGTTATTTGCTAATGTTGGTACCACACCACCCCTATTCATTTCTGTAGTAGCGTGTAATGTCTTGAGTAGAGGTACATAACAACTGAACATAAATAATCACAGGTTTACATTACAATCATTTCATCTCGTCTGTATAAAAGAAATAACAATCTGCACAGTACAGAATTTTCAGGTTGGTCTTTGTACCAAGAAATTTGTTGCACGTTAACAATGTGTTCAATACTTACGAAACATCTTCGCCATGGAAACGCTTGAGCGCAGCACGAACACGTTTTCAGCTACATACAGGTCCAGAATAACTGTGAGCTCGTTTTTGATGTTTTTGCTCTATACATTTTTAGCATCGTCCGTAAAAACAGGAACTCTCCGACCCAACCTAAAAATCAAAATAATTATATTTAAAATGTTGGAATGTTCTTAATACGTATGTGATAGAAAAATAAAACGGTTTTCACGGTTCACAACACTGAACATAATATGAAATATCGTCAACTCTTGAATCTTACAATTTTTATTTACCCTAAAGCCGGTGACTACAGAGAACGAAACGTGACAGTCTGACACTGACAGACAGTGTCACGTCACGATCAAGGAGGTACCAGTTGATAATTACTGTATTGCCTTGCCAGTGCACAACAGTCAAATGTACTGTACCAGTTGTACCACAATTGTACTCTGCTTTGATTGAACACGTCTTATCGTCATCGCGTCGTCTTTGTCGTCGGGAACCAATCGTGTAATTGCTATAATTATTTAAATATATTTAATAAAATTACGTAGGTATTTAAGATAAAATACTTATTTAATTATTTAAGTCGCTTTTGCTCTTATCTGTTTACTGGTATACCTTGCTCATTAGTTTTCTTTGTTGATGATATCGTTGGAAACTTGAAACCCATATAATTAATTAACTTGTTCAAAGTAAACACGTTCTACAATACATATTATTCATATCTTTTAAGAAAAAATGTCCAAAATTACATTCGGCTATAGTATAATATATAAGTACGAGACGTACGGCTATATATAAGTACGAGAGTAAATGTGATAATGTAGTAAGTGACACAAAATCTACCACGTGCAAGATTCTGGCAGCACTGAATTGGATACGTCACCTGGCGCTTATTTTATTATTTTGAATTACATATTATTTAATTACATTATACGAAACGGCGAAACGGCAACGCCCGATTACGCTGCGATTATATCGCGGATATGCTCACGCAAAGTAATGTCTTCTTGCTCCCACGGGCCTAGTGTGTCAACGTCGCATAGTGTCAATCTTTTTGAGACACAAGATAGCCTATGTCCGTCTCATAGGTCCAATCTATTCCTATACGTACAAAATTTCATCGAAATCCGTTCAGCCGTTTAGCCGTGAAAAGGCAACAAACAGACAATAAACAGAGTGACTTTCACATTTCTAATATTAGTATGGATTATAGTATTATTTAAGAACTTTTATATTTTGGATTCTGGGATTTTATCACTTAAATAATAAAACTGTTAATTAGTAGTGTGTAGTAGGTGGATCGTTCATCTAATTTAGTGGGCTAATGTAGCTTTTTAATAATTAGTGGGTTGGAATGAGAAAATAAAATTTCACATCTAAATACGAGTACATAGATTGTATAATATTTTATTTAAGTCTAAACGGTTATGTACCTACATATTATTATTTCAATAAAATAGTGACCAACTTTTATTAGATAAACCGCTTATTTAACAGATCGCCCGCGCGTAACTTCTTTACGTTCTAATAGTTCAATATTCTTTGGTCGTGAGAGCCGGTAGTTTTTGGTAGTTGAAGGTCACGTAGCTGAAACTTTTATTACGCCGTTTCCCCGCTGTTTATTCGTTCGCTGCAGTCGGATTGTGAAATGTCAGTAGCAGATGTATGCCTCTTAACTATATCATTTGGAGTTTTGGCGGGAATCCGATAGTGAGACGTTGTTGGTTTTGTATTATTAGCTCAAACTTGTGTTTCTTCGAGTGTTAATGTGTAATATTGGTGGAATATTAACCATTAAGTGTTCGTTAACGTGCACGAGTGTAGGCGAATGATATAAACTCAAAAAACGTGTCATTTCGCATTTTTTCCAAAACTCCCAAGAAGTTTCAGTAAAGCATCCACTACTTTACTGAATCATGACTGACGATGTAAATAATTGACTTGACTACTTGACCACGATTGCTATAACATTGCTGTGACTTTCTTAATGTGAAATTAATAAATACTTAAAATAAAATACTTGACACTGGCTATATGCACAAACCGTACGAAGCCATAACTTAAAAAAAAAAAAAAAAAACTATATCATTTACACACACTCGTGCACGTTAACGATCCACTTATAATAATATTACACATTGCACTCGAAGAAAAAAATACAAAGCCAACGTCTTTCTATCGGATTCCCGCCAAAACTCTCGTATTATGTTCTTCATCATCATCGTCGTCAATCATCATCATCAGGCTTCATATCCACCCTCTGTAGTCCTCACTTTCGTAAGGATAAGGACATAACAGTCCACCATAGTCCACGTTGTTGGATAACTATAGGTACCTCTCGAAAATTACGTTGAGGATATTCTCAGACCTTAAATGTCCATCCATTTGCACAAACCTTTGTCTTCGATTTTACGTTAATGCATGACAACGCGCGTCCACATACAGCTCGGCGAACCAGTGAATACTTGGCAACGGAGAACATCCGGGTATTGCCCTGGCCTGCACAATCGCCACACCTCAACCCCGTCGAGCACGCATGGGGCATGCTCCAGAGACGTATTTTGAAGGTCTTGGACGGAGTGACAACAACCCAACAGCTGAAAGATTTGCTACAATTTTATTGGGAGCGAATACGGCGTACATACCGCAATACATGTTGCTTAGACTTTTTTGATGTGTGTATACTTATTATAATAATATCTAAAAAACGTAATAATGTAACTATAACTAAGTACCTACATAATATTATTTGTAGTATACATTATGCCAATATGTTCGTTTCAAAGCATGAATTCCCTTACAGGCTTCATCGAACCAATCCATTTCACAGTCAGAGGACATCGCAATCCTACAAGTGGCCAGTCCAGAGACGCTGCGTCCAAAACGCAGCGTGTCGAACGCAGCGCAACAACGCGCGGGAGAACCGCCGCGTGACGCCATACCGACCATAGTGCTCACTCCACACGATACAGAATAAAAATAACCTGAAAATGATTTTTTTTTGTTACCCCGACTTCTTTCACAGTGGTATTTTTAGACCAATATAAAAAAAAAAACGTTTTCCACCTACTATTTTTTTTTATTAATAATACAAAATACGCTACATAATATAATTTGTGACAACTTACTTATCATTATAATTTGTATGTGTGATTATCTTGATGTTAATAGTAATATGAAATATTCGCTCAATATATCTTCAGCAATATTCGATGTCAAAACTCAATGTCTACGTATACGTCTTGTCTCTTGATGTTACTATATTCGATTATAAGCGTAATATAATATATTATACCTATTTATCTACTCTATTAGTGAACTATGTGAAAAGGTAAATAAAATTAGTACCCTCTTATCTACGGAATAAAAGTTCCGTAGGTAGGTAGGTACCTAAAGTTCAAACAACGCGTCAATGGTTACGCTTACCTATATAATCTAAAGCAGAAATGTGTAAATCAAAAAGTACATACCAAAATTTTCATTCTTTAAAATGACTGGGAACTTAAAAACATTTATGTCGATGTAACATACGAGTAACACTATTTTTGGACTAAGCGCTATTTATATCCTTGTGTACACAAAATTAGTTTATCATATAATATATCTAAACGTAATATTTATCTATGTATATTTACATATTAAATGATACGAAATATATAACTACTTAAGACATTCGTATAGTTACGATACCAATAACTGTGTACCTACTTACTTTATATTATCTATGTTCATATTGATATAAAATATATTATGATACAACTTTTAACCGGTGTATTTGCATTTTTCCCCAAGTGGTATACCTACTATGAACCTATTAAAAAGGTATCTAGCGATCGCAAAATACACGTGTTCTGCAAACATCTCAGGATGTTACAGTAAAGCATACATTACTTGACTGAATCGTAACGTATAGATATACCTACTCAACAAGACAAAACGTAAAATAATAGTATATACATAACCCTAATTAGATGAACAATGAAACTTAATTAAACATGCACGAGTTATAATGTCATGCCAAATTATAATATTAAATTGGTACAAAACGTAGCTCCGCAGGGTTTAAGTTTCCTTTGACATCAGTGACAGCGTTATATTATCCATATCCATACATCCATGCTTCGAATGTAACTTTGTTTGTTTGTTACCTTTTCACTATTATACTGTTGAACAAACCGATATCAATGGGCTCAATGATGAAAGGATAAGACATTGGAGAAGGGCATAGTATATAGGTACTTTTTATTTCGATATAATGAAGTCCACGCGGACGTAGTCGCGGGCAACAGCTAGTGTTATTATAAAATATCCAAGAGTAGAGAAGGTAAAAGTTTCGCTACGCTTCAATTTATTTGATTGACCTAAATAAACAAACTCGCTAGATACTTATTTGCATACAAATTCGTTCGACCAATAGGGGAGTTTTCCCCCTAATGCAATAATTATACGGCGACATTGCGTGCATCAAACTCTGTGACATTATCTTTGGGGTTTCGAAATTTCCATCGGAAAACGAGAACCGAACTCTTTCTGCCGTCGTCAACAGTTTTAGCTGGGGGGTTTTTACATTGAAGTAAAAACATGTCCGGTCTTACCACAACAGATAAAAACCAGAGTTCCACTGATGGGTCTAAATATTTTCTACACAAATCGATGTCTAATCCTCGCTTTTTCTACCTCAATAACAAATTTACAAGTAAATTAGGTATGCTAAAATTGAGTAAGAAAACGCGAGTGTTAAACGTCGATTTTGTTGAACGAAATTGTAGAAACCTCTATTTAACTCGGGTTAAATAGAGGTTTGTGGTAAGACCGTTACACATTAGATATGAACTTACAGGTTTCCCCCTTATATTTATTTATTAGTGGCAGAACAAACTTTTAGTGGACTCTTAGCAATTATTTTACTGCTTATCTTGTACGGAACCTTCGATGCCTTTATGGGATTTTGATTCTTTAACAAAACTTTTATTTATTGTAGGTGTAGGAACCTATTACTACATATCCCAGTGCCTAAAAAATTTGCTGACGAATATTATGGTTAAAATTAATTACATAGGTATCTACAAAATCTCTAATTCATTATATTATTATGTCTACGCTGTAGACTTTTCGCGCTACGAGAACGGAGCGGCGCGTAGGTATAATAAAGCTCAAAGTTAATTTTCTTGGGAATTACTAACGAAAGCTAAGTTTGTTTCGTAAGCAAACTGTCTAACCGATTACATTCTCATTGATATTGCGTGATGTCGGGTATTCATTTCTTTATTGAAACAGACAAAGGCTGGCAATGTAAACGTAGCAAAAAGCCAAACAAAATTCTCATTTCAAAAGTTTTCATGGATTTGTTTTCTTTATTAAATTTTCGCAGGTTGAAAAGAATGCACAATTGCACACACGTGGTGAACAACCCAATCTTGCTGTAAGTAATACTCTGAGGCACAATTTTCGTTCTAAATATTTATAAAAATGAATATTATATTATATTTATAACTTCTATACTACTCTATATATTATTTAACTCTATATATTTGTATACAAGTATATTATGAGTTAGGATATTTAGATAGCTAATGTACCTACCTACCTAGGTGCGAATAATACTGAATACTTATCTGAAAAAAGTTACAAGACTCGTAAAGACAAGACGTGAAGTACCTACCTACTCGAAATATCGCAAGACGTATCTTCGAAGGTATCGTGCATCGAAACCATCCCTCATTAGGGGTAACTCGAAACTTCAACTAGTTGCTGGCTCAGTCAGTAATCCACCCCGGTCGCGAATAATCCACTTTTTACCTTTACAAAGTCGGAAAGACGTAGTTTATATTTATTTTTAGTTTATCGTAGTTTATCGTTATTCGTAGTTTATATATATTTAAGAAATACATTTGGAAATTTCTACATTTAAAAAAAATATCGTTGAGAACTCAGTGATTAAGTTTTAAAGTTTGTAGGTACTAAGCAGTTTGCAAACTGGATTATAATAAATACATAGTCGTAAAGATCAAATTAACCTCAAACAGTGCGTTGTGGTTGGTCCCTAAGAGGTTGAGATTTAGCTTCGATAATTTCCCTAACAGTGAATTACAATCATTGGTGTATAACTTATGACAATTTTAGTGAATGGATTATTTTTTATTTAACTTCTCAGAAAATAAGGTAAGATTTGGGTTTTAGTACGAAGAAAGGGCGCTAACTTTAACTGAGCCGGCTCCAAACTGTGTCAGCGGGATGAGTTAACGGAAGAATAGTCGTAAATTTTACCTAAATTGTTTTTGTACTTATAATATATTACCTAACTAGCAAACACGGCCACGCGTTGCTGTGGTTAAGGTTTTTGTTGTTGCGACTATAAATTGAGATGTAAAGCTATCCTATCTTTCAAGTCAGATCAAACTGAACACGGTGTGCAAATTTGATTAAAATCGGTTAGGTAAGTAGTTTAGGAGTCCATCACGCACAAACAACGTGACGCGTAATTTCACAAGATGTCTTCATGCTTCCAATCAAATGAATGGAAATGTATGTTCTACATTACAACTGCCCGTAGAAACTACGATTTGCATTTTAAAAATAACTTTAGAATAAAAACTAATAAATAAAAATAGCAACCAGTACTTATAGGTACTTTATTATCTATGGGTAAGTAGGTAGGTACTTGAGAGCAAATAAAAGATTCGTTACATACTTTATGTAATTAGATAGGTACGTCCGATGATAAGCAGCTGGCCACATTAGCTCATATCACTCTAGTCTAGAAGCGGATACCATAAAGCATTTTACCGGCAAAATAATCGTTAATTTTATTATTTTCCTTGCCATAAACCGCGGTATTGTGGCATAGCGTGATTCACGGTTGCTATTAGATTATACTTTTATCATTCCGAAATGACGGAAAAATTTAATGCAGTAGTTTGCAAATACAGGTAGCACAGGCAATGGCGTGGTAGAGACCAGTCACTGCGCTGTTTTTTTTATTTATATTGATTATCATTTGAAATATGTAACTAACAGGAATCCGCAAGTTTTATTAATGACTAGACCAAATTTTACCTGACTGGAAGCGAGAAGGTTGCCGAAGGAACTTATCACAATTGTTAGCTTCTAATGTTCTATTCATTCTTGACATTAACAAACCTTTAACCGCGATCCAGGGAACGTTTTCAATTGTTCCTTAATTACGGGTATGCCATTCATTTTTCAATAACAGCTTCGAATAGACATACTTTTGATAGATACAGCCGGTATAGTAGGCTATAAACCATTTGTACCCATACCGCCACAGTTACCCCTTGTCATAACTTCAGCATCGACCGCAGTAAGTACTGAAGGAATTATTCATGCAATAGGATTACGGCATCATCGTTAATACGCCTGCATTGGGATCGCGTGGGTATTTATAATTAGGTAGGTAGGTTGAATTGGTAATTTCCTTTTCCATTATAGGACCGGGGAGTGTGCGATCGAATAATCAGTTTCATGATTAGCTGGATCTCGTTCGCAAGAAAATGTTAACCAAGATTTTACATAGGACAAGTTGGCCTCAAAGGTCGATAGATGACATTGTAACTACCAAATTCCAATATACCTACTCGTATAAAACGCACATTTTTTTCTCTGTAGGTACTTAATAGGATATTGAAATGGACCTATTCAGATACTTTTTATGACGATGCGACTGTGCCTAAGAGCGAGTCCACGTGCATTATGTAGATGTGTCTAAATAAGTTTGTTACACAGAAACGTGTTTGTTTCACTCGTTGTAAAATCTTGCGCGTCACTGCACTGCGCTCGTTTCGACACTTTGGCTGTATTCCCAGTCCAGTTATTTCGCTGAAAACACTGCCCTTCCCACAGAAACACATTCTTGGTGGTTTATGTATAATTGGCACTAGTAGGTATACCTAGTACCTACATAGACAATCCAGTGAAGGCAGCGAAATCATAGTACTTAAATAGGAAGGTAGGTATATATACCTACCTTCCTATTTAAGGTACTATACTGGCAAACAATCCGATGTTTCAGACATTGTGATTTGATATTGAGACTGGCTGTTATGTTTGTAACATCTTAGTGATAGGATTAGGTACCCTGCCATAACGATAAATTAACATTCACAGACCCAACGAAAACAAGAAAACAATTTGAAGCGCGTAGTGTTTTTTCACCGATTACAAAAAGAAAATGTTAAGTACTGTCTTATTCTATTTTTTTGTATCGGTTACGCAAACAGACATTGGGAGGGCAATGTGTTCAAATAATCGAACAAGCTACTTACCAGAGCATCGGCTGTATATAAAATAGTCTTTGGTTTGTGCTGACTACTACCGCAAATTTATGCACCCCATCGTACGAACTCGTATACCTACGCCGATGATGACATTGGAGAAGATCTCGCGATAACCCATGGAGAAATAGACTTTGATCACGGAAGCATAGATGTAAGACAGAGGTTAGCGTTGATAAAGTATTCCTATTGGAGGCTCCATCATAGTCATGTACAAGATAGTATGTTATTATGACTAGTAGTAGTATTATGTTAGTAACCCGTTCCTTACGGACTGCAATATTTTTGCATAAATCATTTGGTTTATTTTTAAAAAGCAATTTGGGGCGTACATACGATTAAGTACGCCCAATTGCCAATTCGGTAATTAATATAAAAAGGATCGTTAACTTATCTATCGTTTAGAAAACGCATGCTCTTTTTCGGTAAATGTTTGACAAACTGTATCAAAGCGTCCAAAAAACACCGTCAATCATACTCTACCTACTACGCTACGGAAACGAACCGGGTCGTTTGAATTATCAGATCGGGCGAACGGCAGGCAGATACAATTTATGATCATCCAGCCGATGTTAGGATGTACAATATTATGCAACCCGGTGCGGTCGACAGGCCCATCCGTCATGTGACGGTTTCGTACCTACAGGTAGGCATATATTTACCCGATACGTTACAGAATACAGGTGAGGTTCGTTTGCTTTCGGGCCACTTTGCGCTATTAATCTTTTTATGGCTCTGATAGGATTTATGGATAGTAAAATTTCCCATTTTTATTCATCCTGGCTTTGAATGAAATGCGACACACGTCAATAGCATTTTGGGATAGGCGCTAAGAACAATGAGTAGTATAATAAATATTTGTGGTAGGTATATCAGTGGTCGTTGATGTCTTTTAGGTAGACTAGGTAATTTCTTGAGATGAAAAGGAATGATTCTGCTTTGTCGAGTAAATTAAAAAGTTAGTGCTACTTATGGGCATTGGAAAATGATTGTTTTTTTTTAACGCCACACTAGGATTTCTCCTGTGTCGTGAGTAGGTACCGTTACATACTGTAAGTAATGGTGGAGATACTACAGGTACCTCGTGTGGTGCTACGCCTAGGACATCATCAGAGCTACGCCATGACGTCGGTGTGGTGCTACGCCGCTATGACGTCATCAGCTACGCCATGACGTCAGTGCTGCGCCGTAGTCATCCCAGCGCTATGCAATGGGAAGGACGAAACTGCTATTCGAGGTTTCCTTTTGAAAGAACGAGTGTCGATGGTCAATGGAATTATAAAGGATTAAACCTTTAGCTTAGTCATCTTATTTCCACATCTCTCACAATACCTATAATTTCGCATACACAATATACACATAACATCCAGACCAGCAACAAATATCTGCGGATCACACAAATATTTTTCCGGGCGGGAACCTAACTCGCGACACCAAACGCAGCTATCCGATTGCACAGACACTACGCTAAACGCGTCTTCAATGTATGGGGTTTGATAGCTTACGAGTAGCGAGTAGATTCCAACTTAAAAACTAAGCTGTTAAATTATGCAATTAATAACATTGTTACAACGTCAGACTGCTATTCTTCGAAAAGAGTCGCGCGTATAATATTCTATTAGCAGGTATTTAGTTGCTTGGTAATTAGGTACTACAATGACTTATAGCACATTTCCTGTATTAAAAAAAACACAAAACGAATTCTTATACGTATCTAATGTATATTTACTGTGTAATACCATAAACCATCCTATTTCAGCGCAAATAAAATATGGGTCGCAACAAAGAGCCGGAGCTACCCACCAGCAATCCGGTGGAGGCGAAGAAGCACAGAGATGAAGCCACGGGACATCTGAAGAATGGCAACTATGACCGTGCCCATAACTCTCTGAACAAGGTTGGTTACGTCTCTACTGAAATAATGATAAGGACACCGTTGCACCTATGTGCTTACCTATCCAAGTATAATCGGCTATGCTAAAACTTGTATCCAACTAAAGCTCACAAAATAAATCGGTTCTATCTATTGCATATAGATGAATCGGCATATACGAGTCGGTGAGTTGAGTACGCAGGCAACGTGCCTAGGTATAAAATATATAAGTAGCCTAGGTACATACTAAGAATTTTTTTACTTGAGTACATAAGAATAGATTATGTTTGTAATCATCAGTTTTTGAAACTTAGTTATAGGTAGGTGTATGCGTATGAAAACCTCTTTTCAATAAGGGAACATCCCTTAAAATAATTAATGCATTTATTAGATTAAGTATAGACTGTAGCGTACGTAATACTACTCGTAGATGTAAATTAGGGCATCAAAAAGTTTGGGAAATCTGCGTGAATGCGACATTTTGGCGCGGACCGTGTCATAAACATTTTCAACACACGTGCTCTTCACGGCCCGTTCCAAGCACCACTAGTGTGAGCGTAAAGAGGGTGCGAAAACACATTCTGTCGCCATGACGACCACGGCTCAGGCGTCGATACTCACGCCTCTCCACACACCTTCCCACATTACATCACACCTGCGGAAAAACTCTGCTAGTTATGGACATCCAAGCCCAAGCTCGATCCATCCTCGGGCCGAACAAAGACGCCGAGTTCCTGCAAAGTTTCGTCCGCGTCGGTATCGGAGATGAGGAAGAAGAAGAGCCAGTGCAGAAAGCCTCCATCAGCAAGCGGGCGCCGCCTGCTGCCGACAAAGGGGAGCCCGATGTGGTCGAAGACAAACATTCGGCAAAAGAGAGAAAGGAATCTCTCAAGCCAAGGAAACGGCGGGAGCGGAAGCCGAAGCGAGAGAGGCGGAGGCGCGAAGAGGAACTCTACACGGACAAGGATCGCGCTGCAGCGGTGGTGATGGGCTCAAAGGACATCAAGCACTCGCTGTCTCTAAAGGACAAAGCGGAGAGAAGCAGCGCCCTGCAGTTGCCTGTAGAAGCTGATGCCGGAACGCTCTTGGCGCTAGCGAGGGCCGAGATGATGAGGGAGCGGTACCGAACTGCCGTGTTGTTTGTTAGTAAGGTAAGCAGTAACTGGTATGATTGGCTGTGACCACATGTAAAGCCGGTATAAGGTACTAACTTGGTAAAGGACAGTCGTAGAATAGAATTAGAGAGTAGAGATCGAAGTCCAGATGTGATTGGAAGTCTATACAAATCTTGATATCATTTGTTTTAGGCTATCGAACTCGCTCCGGAAGAGAAGGCCGCCTACGTCGCTCGCAGTAAATGCTACCTACTCCTCGGGGAGCCTCACTTGGCGCTCGGGGACGCCGAGGCGGCCCTGAAGCTGGACCCCAAGGACGCCAAGTCGTTGCTCCGCAAGGCAGAGGCCCTGTACTACTGCGGCGAGTTCGAGATGAGTCTGGTGCACTACCACCGAGGGCTGCGGCAGAGGCCCGACTTGAACGACTTCAGACTCGGAGTCCAAAAGGCTCAGGTAACGAACAATAACTTGGATCAATCTTTGGCAGAAATTGCTAGTTTAAAAACTAAACCATGTTGATAAATTATTTCTGACATAGGGTAAGAATGGGTATTGCCGGTCACTTAAGGAGAAATAATGAAAAATCATATAATAATCTACATTTCTTTAATAATCGTACTGCTAATTTAACATTCATATATTCTTCTAACATAATCACAATTATGGACATCCGTAAGTAATACAAATTTGGAAAAATCAATATTTTAAAAATAAACGCCTTTGACCGGTATTAAACACCATGGCAGGTAATACCAGTCACCAGGTTGTTAATACAAGCTTTGTTGATGTATAAGTCGCAAATATAACCCTCAGGGGCACTCGACATGAGCCCCGAAACTACCAGTACCAGTCCTATACCATAACTCATTATTTCGGCCATAATCATTGCAGATTATATATACATTTCGTTTCTAAGTTTTCATCAGCAACAGTAGGTATATTATCATTTCTATTTTCGAGTCCAACGTAAGTACCAATTTTGTTTTATCTTGTAAATATCTCTTAGTAGCCTTTTTAACATCAATGGATTTTCCTTTTCTTTTTTTTCTGTCTCGATATTGTGAAATACTGCTTTTCTCTCTTTTATACATATATTATTGTTTCTTTCTTCGACCAAAGTCTCTTGTTTAGGAAGTTTTCTTAGTACTGTTGCATGTTAGAACGTAGTTGGGTTCTTGCTTTAGACTGTCTGAATCAATAAACAATCATTAAAATGCACAAAAATATACTAATTTTAATTGCGGGTAATACCAGTCAGCGTGACCGGTATTGTCCGCATAGAAACATTTCTGTAAATATGGTTTTAGATTAAAAACTAATCGAGACAAATTCAAAATCTATTATCACTCGGGATACCTGATAATTATGCTACAACACTATTTACTAACAATGTAAGAAATGTGAAATTACAAACACTCACCTCTTATTGTTTGAGCTCGAAATTTTACTTCAAATAGGCACGAAAACATTTGACACGTGTTCATCCAAGATGTCGGATACGAAATTAGCGGAGGGTCGCTGCGTCGGTACGGGGTAAGGTTACGTCGACCTCTATGTACTTGTGCATTCGCGGAACGCAGTAATATGGGAGATATTGTATTGACCGGTATTACCTCCTGACCGGCATTACCCGGTTCTACCCTACACCATAAACTATTCTTGCGTGTTTTTATACTCTATGGTCTGGCCCGCTTGTTATTTGGTGGAAGTTAACAACGCTGAACCAATAAAGAATGGGACTGGCTTTTAAGGACAGCTGCCGGAGCATCCCGGCATAATACAATAGATAGAGTATGCTACTCCGTTTCATTTACCACAATAAGAACAAAACCACTTGAAGCAAGACCACAATTTCCTAGGCAAGTTCTAGCACAAAATCATAATCGCGTTTTCTATTCCAGGAAGCCATAGAAAACACAATTGGATCAGTGAAGCCTTCGACCATCGCGTCTGCAGTAAAGAAGAAACCCAAACGTTCCTCCTCCAAATCTTCGCGGCCCGCCTTAGGACAGCTAATGTCAGACAAGATCTACCTGGAAAACTTACTGAAGAATCCGGACTTAGCCATTGCAGACAAAAAGAACGACATAGTTATGAAGCAAGCGGAGGAAGCCATCAGGTTCTTAGAAAACAGGGAGGAGTTCTGGAGGCAGCAGCAAACGCAGTGAAGCAGAAGCCTGTACAGAAAATGATATAAATGAGTTAATACACTTACCACTGTTGACAAAATTTGAAAATAATAGTTAGGTACTTACCTTTTTGAATCATTTTGTGATACATTATAAGTAGGTACTTTGCCCAGCAGTGGGACAGTACAGGATAATACATTATAACTGCTTCTGCAACTTCCTAGCGATTTAAAACTGAATCGTAAAAGAGCGAATTATGTAGGTAGCATGTAATCTACGATGACACGAATCGTAATAATCACGTCAAATAACCAAACAAAATACCTATTTACATCTACCGAACATACATCGTTTCCTAACATTTTTAAAAATTATATTCATAAACATCTAAGTGAATCAAATTATTAGTTTTTTTCTAGTTTTCATTCCTTTCGCCCAGTAGGTAAACACACGACATACTATTATTTGGTGGCTCATAACATAGAAATGTAACGCCGCTCATAAATATCATTGTCAGCAATTTGTTAGTATTTTTCCTTTTTGGAGTTGCGCGACCAATAGTGGCTCTGCATCCGTATAGCCATCCATCAGTAATTTTAATGGTAGGTAGTGCCCAACAATAATTATGTAATAAAACAAATAGGTTATAAAAGAAATAGTTTTTTATTTGTTCCATCGGCTTGCGTCTCGTTGCCAACGTTACAACGACTCAATATATATATAATTATTATCTTACGTAAATCTCGCTCCGAGTCTCACACACTCAAATTCAAAATAAAAATATCCACTATCAACTCGAACAGACAAATCATCACTCGCACTATTTACAACAATATATTTACATTGAATCACATAATCATAATGAGATTAACATCTCGTGATCTCAAAATTAGTTATTTCATAATTTTCATGAATACATAAATAAATAATATAAGAGGTTGGTTTTGTTTCAGTGCGCTCGCTTATATAATATATATTATAATATAGACAATCACACTTCAATTTCAAGCGTTACTTGTGTTGTACTGCGGCGTCATAGCAACACAATGACCAATGGCAGACACATAAGAAACAACTTACACTCGAAGTTCTTCAACTTTCGCGAACAGAAAACGGGTCGAATTCACGCACAAACTAATGTCAAAATACATAATTAACCTCCAGTTTCTGGAACGTTTGTTGGCGTTGACAGTAGATTAAAACTATCGTTGTCTCTATCTGACACTAAACACATGACAAGGATGGCAACATAATTAATCTGTAGTCAAAGTTGGCTGACGTTTCAGAAACCAGGTGTTAGACATGCCTCGACGTTTCGGCCGAGTTACACCGACCGTGGTCGCGAGAAGACTGGAGAATGCGGGTATAACCGTCCGGAGCGGCAGGTGTTGTTTCAAACTACCCTCGTTTGATCTTGCGAAACAAAAATGCAAAACGCTTCCGAAACGTCGAGGTGTGTCAAAATTATATATTTTGAATTAGGCCTCTGTTTATGTAAGTTAATACACTTTCATTCTGTCAAAACCATTTTACAGTAATAGTGACGTAGATATCAGACAAATAAGTGGTGGTAGTTAATGCATAAAATTAACAGCTCCGGGACTATCCGCAACTGCGAAAGTATTTAGCAAGTCACCATTTAAAGAAAGTCAACTGAATTTTATAGGTATAATCGACTTGATCGATCCCATCTCAAAAGATGGGGCCTTTTAAAGTGTAATAATGTTTGTTGGTGAAACCCCTTGCTATATAAAAATAGCACAACAACGAATCTACATCACTATTATATATTTTCAGTGGAATAAGCATCAATACACGTCAGTCGACTTAAAACAGTACTAAAAGAAACTATTTATAATACTGTGTACTTAAACCTGCGTAGTCAACGCTTATATATTATTGTAGAAAGTTCATATTCGAGCTCAAACAAAACACAATTCTCGATAAAATCCCGCTGGAACTTAAGAGATCATAGTGCAATAAATAATCGACATTGCTACGAAAACATATACAAATAAACTTAAATATTCTATGAATTTCATCCGAAACAGACAGTCACTTATCAAATTAAATTATTTATTATTATTCAGAGTGGTTTTATTTACATTTGTTAGCTAGGAAATGTTTCACAGTCATAAGGCGCCTGCGCTTTCTAGTAGGCCGCCGCCGGGTGAGCTTTCACGAGCAGCAAGAAAATACATTTGATACCTTAACGCCTTCACACAAAGCATAATTTCTATTACAACTAGTGTTAATAATTGTACAGAGTTGACAAAACGAATAATTTTGTCAAACGGCGATTAACTTTATGTACAAATACATTAAGTTCAGATTTGTATATCCCGAAATGGACAATAACTCATTAACACAGACTGGGGGTTGGTGCAAGTCGAACCAGCTCAGGAGTTCATATTTTGTTGTCTCTTATACAATTTATTATATTGTAAATAACATGCTATATTTCACACCTCGGCATATGTGTGAAGGGGAAACGATGGTGTACTTATAACAGAAGGTACTTCTCACCACTGCCTGGTCCAAAACGAATCTCAAGCAATCATACCATTGAGTTTCGTCATAGGCTCAGAGAAACTATGGTGGAAAAAAACTACCAAATAACATTTTAAACATTACACATTTAGTCTAAAGCAGGTCTAAACAGAAAACGTCTTATTTGACCACATTGTTCGATATCAAAATTGTCACGACGCGCCACGGCTCATTTATTTGAAATGTTTAACACTTAATTGTGAAGTACAATTTGTATGACACCAATACACAAATGCGAGGTCTCTACGGATGTGTCCTGCTGCTGCCGTACTCGTAAACTTCGGAAACTCGGAAACTCGGAAAATCACAAACTTGTTTTATGATATTACTAGCGGCGCCCCGCGGTTTCACCCGCGTTACACGTACTACACCTATAGGTAGCTATTTGAAAGGTTTGTGCATATTATTGTGTCATCATAGTTAGCATCCGAGTACTGGGGCGACAGTCTGTACATTAATTAGCCTCCGATATCGGTCGCTAAGTCCATACGTACCGAAAATGAAACAGTATGAAAGCCCTATAATATAAGTTAGGATGAAACCGAGATCGTGGGACGAAGTTAAACGTACCTAATCTGACTACAACAATGTGAGTTAGTGTGTGCGTATGTATGTTTGTGAGTCACATAATTATGGCATAATCCTATCTATGATATATGCCACCTCTATCTCTTTCCCTCTCCTTCTATCTCTATATCTTTCCCTCTCCCTCTATCTCTATTTATTTCCCTCTCCACTCTCAATCTCTATCTTTCTCCCTCTCCTTCTATTTCTATATACTTCCCTCACAATCTATTTCTTTCCCTCTCGCTCTCTTCTCTCTCTCTATATATCTCTCTCTTCCGAGATCTCTCTTCCTTTATTTCTACATACTTCCCACTCACTCTATCTCTCCCTCACACGCTCTATCTCTCCCTTTATCTCCTTTCCTCTTCCTTTTTCTCTCTCCCTCTTCCTCTTTCGATCGCTCTCCCTCTACTTCTATATGTACCCTCTCAATCTATCTCTCTCCCTCTCTCGCTCTCTCTCTCTATCTCTCTCTTTCTATATATTTCCCACTCACTCTATCTCTCCCCCTCACTCTCTCACGCTTCCTTTATCTCCTTCCCTCTCCCTTTATCTCTCTATCTATATACTTCTCCCTCAACCTCTTTCTCTCTCACTCTATCTCTCTCCCTCTCCGTCTATCTCTGTCTTTATCTTGTATCCATTATTATCTATCCCCTTGCCAAATTGCATTACGATCCGTTCAGCCGTTTATTGTGGTCCGTAGGGGGTGCATCTAAATAATACCTCATAATTTCCACCGCTTGCTTTGCCCCCTTTAGGGATGATTTAGCGAAAAAGCTGAAACCCGTATTTCTTTATTTCTTACCAAAAGCCTAAATATAAATTTTCAGACTTTTAACTTGAAGAATTATTAATTACCCATACAAACTTTCAACCCTTATTTCATCCCCTTCGAGAATATTTTTGAGACAAAAGATAGCCTATGTCCGTCTCGTAGGTCCAATCTGTCCCTATACCAAATTTCATCGAAATCGGTCCAGCCGTTTGAGCGTGAAGAGCTAACAAACATACACACATACACACACACCCTCACACACACTCACAAACTTTCGGCTTTATAATATTAGTAAGATAAGATGAAATCTTTCAAATCTGTGTAATTAAAGTCCCCTAAAATAACTTCATAATAGAAATACATTAATTAGTATAGTAATGTTGTTCGGCCAATTAAAATAATTCTCATCATCATGGTTGATCTAAAATCGGGAGATGCCTTTCGGAATGAACCAACTGAATACCAGGCGATAAATGACTTCTTTAAGTGCAGCAGTAAGCCTGAATTTCGACACTGTAACAAGATATGCTAAGCGACCTCTGAAGTCAGCCATTTGTAGACTGGGTCAAACTAATCTATGAACGTTTCACGAACTTCCAAATTGTCACTTTAACCAAACAGGTCTCTATTCACTTCTATTACAAACTCTAACTGGAGACACTTTTCTTCTAAACACTCGCTCAATTATTCACTGAACGTAAGCTGTGCATTGAGGCAGCGGATTGAACACACCGACTCACCACAGCAACCGGACATGACACTGGCACAACCGCACCAGTCATTTATTCAGTGCACAAATCTTGTTCACAATGAAGGAACCATTCCATTATTTTTCAAGTGGTTGTAGCCACTTGAGGCTTATGTTAGTCGGCCTCCTCGGGCGGCCTGTTGTACACCGGCCCAAACTTGGCCATGTACTTCTTGACGAATGTCTTAGCTTTGGAGCGGACGGAGTCGGTGACTATCAACTCGTCTACGGAGCGGCAGTGTTTCAACTCCTTCAGCATCACAAAGTGCGTTAACTGAAACAGTCAATGGTACGTCTTAGTTTATTAGCACGAAATTGGGTTTTATTTGTGGAAGCGAAGCTCTTTCGCATAAACGATACATTACTTTTTTTTTTAATTTAATTGTCGCACCATGGTTATTATTATCTAGAGAGATATTTTGTCATAGGTAAAATGTATATGAGATGAAACATACACCGTTAAATTACTCGAAACCAAAGCTACCAAATGCAGACTCCCGTCAAAATCCACATTATAAAAACTCTAAAAATCACATTTTCAGATTCAGCGACCTTTAATTAATCGATGTCAATTGGTTTAGCAAAAATATCTTCTATGTACAGACAGAAGTACAGACAGCTTAGTTACAATTGAATAATAGTAAGTATAGGTACGAAAAATTTGCGAAACGATAAAAACAACTCACCTTCCTCGCCAAATGTTTAAAATCAGCCGTACACGTGATCCGGCCGGCGGGCGCGTCGGAATGCCTGTACGGGTTCAGATGCTGCACCATGACCCTCGCCATGCTGCTGCGGAACTGCTCCTTGATCTTCCGCGCCGCCTCGCCGGGGTCGGCCGCGGGCTCGGCGGGGGGCGGGGAGGGGGAGGGGGAGGGGGGCGCCGCGGGGGCGTCGGCCGCGGGGGACGTGTCCTCCGACACTAGCACAGGCGAGGCGGGCCTTTCGATAGCTTGCAGCGACTCCTCTTCGTCTTCGTCCGCGTCACTGTTCGAGTCGATGAGTTCCACCAACTGGGAAGTAAGGGAATATTTATGTAACGCACACCAATGATATAGGTAATATAGATATGAATAGTGCAAAGATCGCGCCCATTCCTATGGACCTAAGAAAACAGATGACGTGACTTCTTTCACTCATTCAGCTATCTATATCTACACAAGCATGACAACAGGAATATACGGTGGCAGAGAATGATGCCGAGTTCGATTCTCGGCCGCACCAATGACTTTTCAAAGTCATGGGCGGAATTCGGGCGCTCCGTGCTTCGGATGCCACGTTAAGCCGATGGCCCCATCGATACCACGTCAGATGCCTTCAATATCGTCGACTGACTGACGCGCCAGTGGAGAATAGGCTACATAACAGCTCGTAAACAATACCTTGGTCGTTAAAACAGTCTTCTCGTGACCACGGTCGATGTCGGACGAACTCGGCCGACACGTCGAGGTATGTCAAAATTATATACTGTGATATTTGTTTGTGCGCGAATTAGACCCGTTTTTAGCTAGTTAATATGTTTTCTGTTCGCGAAAGTTTAAGAACTTCTAGTACCTTGGCCTCCTGCTCGTGCGCCTTGGCCTTGCTCTTCTTGACGGACAGCAGGCGCACCTTCTGCAGCAGCTTCTCCTTCCGCCGCCGCAGCTTCTCCTTAGTCTGCTTGTACCGCTTCACCTCCAGTCGGCCGGCCAGCTTGTCCTCCTCCGTCCTCGGCTGTTCAATGAAAGGTAGTCTATAATCTTATTTGCTTATAGTAGACCCGTTTCGATTGGGATAGCAGATCGACGAGTGAAGGTCAATAATTCTGAAGGTACATCGGAGATGATTCTGGCTGAATGCAAGCAGTGTGTGAAGCCAACATTAAAAAAAACGCAACAAGCCAGTGTTGTTTTATTTTGTAGGCATTTCTAGGTGAGAATGATTACCCTACACAGCATGCAAATTTGCGTGTAATCATCAGGACAAGGTTTCTACAACTGATAATGTTTGGAAAATCCACCGATAGTACCTATCACCAATAGAAGAACAAATCGGGGTAATTTTTTTATAAAATATATAACAAATAAAAAACAAATGGAAATAGGCCGGGATGAGGCCGTGGTGCGCGCCCTCCTCGCCTAGCCTAGTGACTAGCGCAGTACTCACGCTGATGGCGCGCTCGCACACGAGACCGGGGCGGCGCGTGCTCCGGGATGAGGCCGTGGTGCGCGCCCTCCTCGCCTAGCCTAGTGACTAGCGCAGTACTCACGCTGATGGCGCGCTCGCACACGAGACCGGGGCGGCGCGTGCTCCGGGATGAGGCCGTGGTGCGCGCCCTCCTCGCCTAGCCTAGTGACTAGCGCAGTACTCACGCTGATGGCGCGCTCGCACACGAGACCGGGGCGGCGCGTGCTCCGGGATGAGGCCGTGGTGCGCGCCCTCCTCGCCTAGCCTAGTGACTAGCGCAGTACTCACGCTGATGGCGCGCTCGCACACGAGGCCGGGGCGGCACGTGCTCCGGGATGAGGCCGTGGTGCGCGCCCTCCTCGCCTAGCCTAGTGACTAGCGCAGTACTCACGCTGATGGCGCGCTCGCACACGAGGCCGGGGCGGCGCGTGCTCCGGGATGAGGCCGTGGTGCGCGCCCTCCTCGCCTAGCCTAGTGACTAGCGCAGTACTCACGCTGATGGCGCGCTCGCACACGAGGCCGGGGCGGCGCGTGCTCCGGGATGAGGCCGTGGTGCGCGCCCTCCTCGCCTAGCCTAGTGACTAGCGCAGTACTCACGCTGATGGCGCGCTCGCACACGAGGCCGGGGCGGCGCGTGCTCCGGGATGAGGCCGTGGTGCGCGCCCTCCTCGCCTAGCCTAGTGACTAGCGCAGTACTCACGCTGATGGCGCGCTCGCACACGAGGCCGGGGCGGCGCGTGCTCCGGGATGAGGCCGTGGTGCGCGCCCTCCTCGCCTAGCCTAGTGACTAGCGCAGTACTCACGCTGATGGCGCGCTCGCACACGAGGCCGGGGCGGCGCGTGCTCCGGGATGAGGCCGTGGTGCGCGCCCTCCTCGCCTAGCCTAGTGACTAGCGCAGTACTCACGCTGATGGCGCGCTCGCACACGAGGCCGGGGCGGCGCGTGCTCCGGGATGAGGCCGTGGTGCGCGCCCTCCTCGCCTAGCCTAGTGACTAGCGCAGTACTCACGCTGATGGCGCGCTCGCACACGAGGCCGGGGCGGCGCGTGCTCCGGGATGAGGCCGTGGTGCGCGCCCTCCTCGCCTAGCCTAGTGACTAGCGCAGTACTCACGCTGATGGCGCGCTCGCACACGAGGCCGGGGCGGCGCGTGCTCCGGGATGAGGCCGTGGTGCGCGCCCTCCTCGCCTAGCCTAGTGACTAGCGCAGTACTCACGCTGATGGCGCGCTCGCACACGAGGCCGGGGCGGCGCGTGCTCCGGGATGAGGCCGTGGTGCGCGCCCTCCTCGCCTAGCCTAGTGACTAGCGCAGTACTCACGCTGATGGCGCGCTCGCACACGAGGCCGGGGCGGCGCGTGCTCCGGGATGAGGCCGTGGTGCGCGCCCTCCTCGCCTAGCCTAGTGACTAGCGCAGTACTCACGCTGATGGCGCGCTCGCACACGAGGCCGGGGCGGCGCTTGCGCGGCTGCACGCTGAGCAGCGCGTGCTCCGGGATGAGGCCGCGGTGCGCGCCCTCCTTGATCACTGCAACACGACGCAACGCAGATGTCAAGCGACAAGCCGATGCTTCACCGACGTGACGACTAACTTTTAGCAGTATTTAAATTGCTTGAATCGGTGATTTTTAACAAGAACGTGGTCAAATCATACACGTTCCTATCAGTTGCGAGCGTTAACGGACACGTATTATATTTTCTACCGGCCGCGCTCGCGTCGACTATTATCCGGCTGGAACCGTTAACTTCCTACCTTCATAAATTCCGTTGACGCCTTCGACCATTTTCCCCATCGTCGCCTGCCGCCGCACCACGGGGCTGTCCAGCGGGTTCACTCGTTCCTCCTCCTCCTCCGAAGAGCTCTCATCTGAAAGAAGGATATACGATCGAGACGTGAGACGTCATGTGTGACGGTAGTTTGCCTTTGTTCGGTCTTCGACAAAGGAAACTAAGGATGGCGGCACAGGATGGCCCACCGTTTCCAAAATAGGCATACACATGTTATAGTCAGAAGTAGTATAGTTTGTTATAGTTAGACATATACATCGTTCGGTTAGCTACTTATGTAGCTGACCTTGAAAAAATTGGCATGCTCTAATCAGCGCAGCTTGCTGTGGGAGAGAGACTACCGCTAGCAGCCGTCTCTGTCTCGGACGCGGTACCTGTGGCGGGCGCGGGCGGCGGCTGCCACTGCGGGCGGCGCAGCTTGCTGTGGGAGAGAGACTACCGCTAGCAGCCGTCTCTGTCTCGGGCGCGGTACCTGTGGCGGGCGCGGGCGGCGGCTGCCACTGCGGGCGGCGCAGCTTGCTGTGGGAGAGAGACTACCGCTAGCAGCCGTCTCTGTCTCGGGCGCGGTACCTGTGGCGGGCGCGGGCGGCGGCTGCCACTGCGGGCGGCGCAGCTTGCTGTGGGAGAGAGACTACCGCTAGCAGCCGTCTCTGTCTCGGGCGCGGTACCTGTGGCGGGCGCGGGCGGCGGCTGCCACTGCGGGCGGCGCAGCTTGCTGTGGGAGAGAGACTACCGCTAGCAGCCGTCTCTGTCTCGGGCGCGGTACCTGTGGCGGGCGCGGGCGGCGGCTGCCACTGCGGGCGGCGCAGCTTGCTGTGGGAGAGAGACTACCGCTAGCAGCCGTCTCTGTCTCGGGCGCGGTACCTGTGGCGGGCGCGGGCGGCGGCTGCCACTGCGGGCGGCGCAGCTTGCTGTGGGAGAGAGACTACCGCTAGCAGCCGTCTCTGTCTCGGGCGCGGTACCTGTGGCGGGCGCGGGCGGCGGCTGCCACTGCGGGCGGCGCAGCTTGCTGTGGGAGAGAGACTACCGCTAGCAGCCGTCTCTGTCTCGGGCGCGGTACCTGTGGCGGGCGCGGGCGGCGGCTGCCACTGCGGGCGGCGCAGCTTGCTGTGGGAGAGAGACTACCGCTAGCAGCCGTCTCTGTCTCGGGCGCGGTACCTGTGGCGGGCGCGGGCGGCGGCTGCCACTGCGGGCGGCGCAGCTTGCTGTGGGAGAGAGACTACCGCTAGCAGCCGTCTCTGTCTCGGGCGCGGTACCTGTGGCGGGCGCGGGCGGCGGCTGCCACTGCGGGCGGCGCAGCTTGCTGTGGGAGAGAGACTACCGCTAGCAGCCGTCTCTGTCTCGGGCGCGGTACCTGTGGCGGGCGCGGGCGGCGGCTGCCACTGCGGGCGGCGCAGCTTGCTGTGGGAGAGAGACTACCGCTAGCAGCCGTCTCTGTCTCGGGCGCGGTACCTGTGGCGGGCGCGGGCGGCGGCTGCCACTGCGGGCGGCGCAGCTTGCCGTGGGAGAGAGACTACCGCTAGCAGCCGTCTCTGTCTCGGGCGCGGTACCTGTGGCGGGCGCGGGCGGCGGCTGCCACTGCGGGCGGCGCAGCTTGCTGTGGGAGAGAGACTACCGCTAGCAGCCGTCTCTGTCTCGGGCGCGGTACCTGTGGCGGGCGCGGGCGGCGGCTGCCACTGCGGGCGGCGCAGCTTGCTGTGGGAGAGAGACTACCGCTAGCAGCCGTCTCTGTCTCGGGCGCGGTACCTGTGGCGGGCGCGGGCGGCGGCTGCCACTGCGGGCGGCGCAGCTTCACGTGGTAGTAGTACCGACGGCCGCGCGTGTCCTTCGCGCTGCGCCACAGCGGCGGCAGCAACGGCTCCGTCTGCACCGTGCAGTGTTACATATATTTCGTATAAAAACATAAACTAAGTAAAATAAAATAGAAATTAGAGGGTCCCCCTTCTTTTAGCTGGGGTAATACTAGGTAGGTACCTCAGATTATGACATTTAACTCAAGATCCGGGAAAGAGAAGAGACAAGGTTATACAAATACACAAAGGAGTAAGTAGGGTAGTACGACAATGTCTTGTCTTCGTCGGCGTATGCACAAATGTATTGCTGTGCTGCAGAAGCAAATCAATCTTGACATTTTAGTATGTCGCACGAATGATTTGAGTCCACCTAACTAACGTGTATTAAAGTTATCCGATTTATATATATAGGGGTTGTAGCCAAGTGTGTCCCTTTCGGGTATACGCTTTCGACAGGTCCATCTCTGGTCCTAGGCCCATGCTAGGGTCCAGCCTGGGCCCCGTGCGGCGGGTACGCACCGCGGCGGCGGGCGCGGGCGCGGGCGGCGGGTAGGGCGCGGCGCGCAGCTGCTGCCCGAACACGAACCCGCCCAAGCCGAACCCGCCCATGCTCAGCAAGCTGGAACAACCACGCGTCAGCACGAGGGCCGGAGAGGAAGTCTCTCCAGTACATCATCAAAATATATTACAGAATAGAACACCTTAGCAATGTATAATAATAGACGTTTATAATGAAGATTAAAGTACTTAACAAAAGGATTTATAAAAGAATCTTGTATAAAATAGAGACATACATTTTATTTATTGGTTTAGATAGGAATTAACTCACTTAGCTTGCGGCAAACAGAACTGCTGCGTGGACTGGAAGGGCGGACAGAACTGAGGGCCTTGGAACTCCAACCACTCCGGGGGCATGTCCGCGGCCGTCATGCCAGCTGGCATCATCCCCGGCATCATGCTGCCGCCCGGCACCATGCTGCCACCCGGCATCATATTGCTACCCGGCATCATATTGCTACCCGGCATCATGCTGCCACCCGGCATCATATTGCCGCCCTGCATGTTGCCAGGCGGCATTCCCGGCATCATCATAGGCATGTTGTTGGGCCCGCCCATCATACCCGGTGGGAACATCTGTCGATCAAATAAGCCATATAGTTTCGGTTTATTTGTTGGATAGATTCAATGCTATCGATTGTCATCGTGCAACATTTACCTTGTTAATGCCCTCAAGTTTAGCATACTGTTAAACAAATAAAGAGACAGTTACATAATTTGACATTAATTACTATTTTCTATGGTATCATAATTGGCTATTTGAAAACAATCAGGCTAAATCAGATTTCGACTGCGTAAAATATCTTGCAAAAGCGAAGGAAAAGGTAGAGAACACGGATACGAAATTGGGAGTTCTGACAAAGTCGTTACTTAGAATATTAGCGCGATACCGTCGATATAAGTTCTCAGAACTGTGAAAGTCAGTTCCCGGGCCGTTGACAGTTTCGAGCGACGAGAAGAGCGGGCCGGTCTGGCGATGGCGAGCGCTCCCCGCGCGTGGTACCTGCGGGAACCGGTCGGGCGGCCAGTAGTGCGGCCAGGCCGGCGCCTCGCGCTGGCGCCGGGACTCGGCGTCGGCCGCCGCGGCCGCCTCCGCGAAGGCGCGGCGCCGCTCCTCCTTGGACACCGGCGGCACCGCGGCCAGCACGCGCTCGCTCAGTCTGGAATGAGATACAAGACAGTCTTGTATAAAAAACTGAACGAAAGGAAAAGGGAACGCCCTTACACCGGGCGTAGACATTGGTTATACTCATTGTAAGATACAGTGACGATATTGAGGACTCACCTAATACTTCTCCTGCCCTCCGGACTCCTCCTCTTCCTCCGATCGCGGTCGTCTCTATCCCGCTCTCTGTCCCGCTCGCGCTCCCTGTCCCGTTCCCTGTACCGATCCCTGTCCCTCTCCCGCTCGCGGTCCCGGTCCCTCTCCCTGTCCCGCTCCCGCTCGCGGTCGCGGTCGCGGTCCCGCTCCCTGTCCCGCTCCCGCTCCCGCTCCTTGTCCCGCTCCCGCTCGCGCTCCCGCTCGTCCCTCCGCTCCCGGTCGCGGGAGCCGCTGGAGTCGGCGGCGCGACGTTCCACGTTCGCTTGTCGTTCGTGCTCTTTCATTTGCTGTATGCGCTCTTTCTTCGGAATTTTGAACACTTCCTACAATTAAAATTTTCAACCTTACTGCATCATTTCTTTGCTTATTGTTACACATTATGCGAATTTTAATTTAATTACCTTAAAAGGCGAACGAGAAAGAATTAAGAGTAATCTAATTTGACTCTACCTTCAAGCTGGCCCATCGTTCCAACAGTTGATTACAGAGATCCTTGACTTTCTCCATAATCACCGCATGGTCTTTACTTTTTTCAGGGCTCGGAACATTCTCCCGATTAGGCAGCTCCACTGGTAATCCTGTAAACACATTTTTTCATCAGCCACTTCGTTCATCTTTTATCTTTTGCCGAATAGGATAGTGCCTGCCTCCAGTGTCTGAGTATATCAGGCCACCCGAAGGCCTGACGTGGCGATTGCAATCGATAACAACCTGAACCAATAGCTTCACATACCCTCCGAAACACAGAACGTAGGAAATCCGTACATAACATACAAAGTATCGTCGGGTTTCATAGGGCACATTACCATTCCACCACCACATTTAACAGACGGAGTGAGACTTAGTGTGTAGGAAGTACTTACTTTCTTCATCTGACTCCACTGGATGGGTGTGCAGAAAGAAACAATATATAAGTTATGGTGGGTATACTGTTCTATAAGCCGAACATATTCGTAAACCTTCCTCGTGAATCAATCTATCCATTGGTGAAAAAAAACCGAATGAAAATCACTAGTCGCTGAGATTACAGCGAACATACATACAGCATGCTAAGGAAACTTTCGGGCAGGAGACATCAGGGTTCAAACCATGTGAATTTTGCATCTTATTTTGTTTACAGGACGTCTGTATGGTCTGCTAGTGTAAGATATAAAATTCCATAGTATACCCGTGGATTCGTCTATGAAGATAGGGTCGCAGGGCGCGTCGGCGGCGCTCAGCCAGCGCTCCACCACGGTGAAGAACCGGCTCTCCTGCACCATCGTCTTGTTGGGGATCGGCAGCCGGTCCACCGTCTGCAGCATCTCCCATCTGGAACGGTAGCCGCGGCGTTACATAACAATATCCTTTTTTTTTTTTATTTTAGTTCTAGCTTCGCAGGGTTTGTGCATTTAGCCAGTGTCAAGTATTAAAATATTTAAGTACTTCTTATTTTCACAATAAGAAAGCCATAGCGTTAAAGCAATCTTCGTGGTCAAGTCGATTATTTACATAGCCAAAGTCACAGTTCAGTAAAGTGGTGGATGCTTTACTGAAACTTCGTGGGAGTTTTGGAAAAGGGGCACTGGGAGTTTTTGGGTATATATCATTTGCCCACACTCGTGCACGTTATCGAACACTCAATGACTAATATTACACATTAACATTCGAAGTAACACAATTTTGAGAAATAAATACATAACCAACAATGTCTCACTATCGGATTCCCGCCAAAACTTCCTATATCCTCGTTGCGATATTATATTTTTTTCTTTCAACATGTAATGAATCTCTCTCACTTGAAGTCCAGCGGCGCGTCGGCGCACCAGGGCGCCAGCAGCCGCAGGCCGCGGTAGTCCAGGAACAGCCGGCGGCACGGCAGGTCCGCGTCCCGCAGCAGCCGCAGCAGCGCCGCCTGCGCCCGCCGCGACTTGGCCCGCACCACGGTGCGCGACAGCCGCAGCGTGTGCCACTGGTTCTTCACGCCCGTGCGCGCCAGCGCCTCCAGGTCCTCCGAGATCTGCGACGACGGGGGATCGTACGAGCGAAATATCAAACATATGGCGTAATATACAAGTGTTTGCAGTCTAAGCCACTTCCACCGCGCCCGCGCCCGCGCCCGCGAGTTACCGTGATCGATCACTTCGCGTCGGGCCTTAAGTGAGCGCGCTCGATCAGCACGGCTCTCACGCTCGTGCGCTTCATCATTATTACTACACTTTCGAAATACTAATAATGCCACCGATATTTTGAATAAATTTTACTTTTCCCCATATCGAGAGATTCGTCGGTTTACTGAGCGAGAGCTACAGTAAGAATGTTATGAATGAAACGAGCGGGCCGTTTTGGTAAACTTTACTACTACTTCTTACATACTTCTTTAGATTAATATACAGTAGTAGCAGTACTGCGAATATCTGGTTAACCGGCTCGTCTATCGTTATACATAATTATAGCAGAAGTGTTTGCAAGTACTCACGTCGGCGTCTTGCACCAGGTCGGGCGCTTTGGGCTTGTACTTGCGCGGGCGGCGCGGGGGGCGCGGGGGGCGCGGAGCCTCCGCGGCGCCCGCGGCGGCCTCCTCCGACAGCTCGGCGGCGCCGGCCTTGGATGTCGACACGTCCTCTTCCTCCTGAGACAAAAATTAAAAAAACAAATAAACAACAGAAAAGTCAAATAGAGATCTGTATAATATACAGTTTGAATGGAATTAAAAAAAAGGAAAAATAATAAGAGTTGGATTACCTCTTCGTCTTCATCGTCGGAGTCGGGCTCTGCGCCGATCCAGCCGCGGCAGCTGTCGGCGCCGCAGTAGCAGCGCTGAGCTACTTTCCTGTACACAAACAAAGTTGAAGTCTTTTAAATGCATAAAATTATGCGTTTTTTTGTTACGACCAGTCTTTGAAACGACTGAACGGACTTCCACTGGACTGTACTGGATTTTAGATATTAATTTGGACCTTCACTGGCCGATAGCTGATGTTATATGGAGTAACTTAAGCTACTTCGATTTTAGAAGTAGCTGCGACCGGTGTGATAATAAATAATAGTAAATGCAGTTGAAACCGCTAGCACAAGGTGGGCACTCCGTACTCAATAGGTACTCGACACCACGGAAGAGGAAGACAGCACGCTCAAAATGTCGTACGAAATCCCGATAATGCTATCTCGCTTTAATTGAGACTTGAGAGTGATGGTATTAATAATTCTATGCCGCTGGTATAAGATAAGGGTGCTCACCCGAACCGCTGGAACTGGTAGTCGAAGGTCAGCTCCTCCCCCGCCACAATATCCCTCTTGCTGAAGAACCCTATTCTGAGTTCACCATTCACAGTCCACTTCTGCGTTTCGGCATTGGGATCGCACGAGTGGTTGATGAACCGTGATATGTTTCCTTTGAGAGTTGCGTCGATGACCGTGTCTCCCTTCAACGACATGAAGTAGTGGTGCAGGTTGTTTTCATCGGAATAGGCCTGCGCCCGCTTGTAGAACTGCTCATAGTCTAGCACTTCACCAACATATTCCATTAGGAATTCGCCTCTGGAAAAGATTAATTCAAATTCACATGGGATTCATTGAAAGTAAGTGAACGCCACCACATTGTAATGCGTCCGTTTGATAAAAATCTGATGAAACTAATACCTCGGTTACAATATTGTTATGGTTTTAATGGTTAATATGAGAGAAACAGGTTGAAATCCATGAAGTCTAATGGGGTCACAAACAACTCTGTGAATTCACGAAACTTACACTATTGCAAAGTGTTTTCAATAAATAAAGGTTTATTAAAAGCATATGCAAACAAAATCGGCGGATGCAGAAGTACGCACTGATAGATGCGGCGCCGGCCCTTTGTAAGATCCCTATGGTTACTACTTCTATAGCTACTCAAATACTTAGGCTTTAAATTACCATATGAATAGTGCAATCGAGCTTATAAAACGCTTATTTTTATGGATGGATCATAGTTGTGTGGAATGAATCAATGGAGAATCTACATACAGTGTTCTATCCTCAGAGCGAAGGTAGTATTAGGAGACTGAATAAAACAATACCTATCAAAAGTGTAATATTTTTTTTATGTACACTCAATATACAAGTCATGATTTGTACCAGCTTTGTTTGTGAGTAGTAAATAAGTGTCCATACATTAACATAATTACCTATTCTGTAAGTGGAATTGCATGTTATAACGAAATGTGATGGAATTGAATGTGCTTAATAATAACAATTGCAATGAGCAATACTAATTTATTTTAGGCCAATCGCTATGCAAGTATAAGTCATATAAATGCAGTTTCATGGATCTGTTCTCCCACCCTGTAATGAATGCGGCTTTTCACTGAATTCAGCAGCTGTTTCAGCTGTAAAAACATTTTGGCCAAATCACTATTGGATTCAGCCACAATGTTGCACACGCTAGTAGATTGAGATTAAAGTTAAGTAGGTACCAACCACTATTGTTAAACCTACGAGGGCGACATATTCAAGTAAGTCGAAAACCCCCTTTATTATGGACGTTTTTACAAAAACTGTCCATTTAGGCAAGGACTGTCAAAGTTCAGTGAAATTGAGCATGTGCTTTGCAAATGATGAAAAAAAGTAAAGTGAGGTTTTTAGTCAGCTGTGGACAGCATAAGCATTCGCTTTAAAAACACTTAATTACAACCTATGTTTGCAAAATATTGTAGTTAGTGCTCTGCAAATAAGTTGCTACTTGACAAACTATGTGAAAATGCCATTCTGGGATTTAAATTACATTGTTATATACTCAGTCACATTGTGATCAAATGATCTTATTCAAGAATAAAAAATTACACTGATGAACATAATATATTGAGGCACAGGCACATAGATGTTTTAACTCAACTTAACCTGATTTTACACTTACACTGGAATATCCACTCCTGCTTCAACTCCGCACCCTTTCTTGTCTGCATAAAAAACTTTTAAAAGTGCATTTTCTCTCTTCTGAAATCTCCTATTAGTACACCGATCTCCGACTGGGCATCGAGAATTACTGAAATAAATCATAGTAGGGCTTGTAAAATGTAAACCATGAGGAAATGAACACTAAACTCAATCTATTATAATGGGTGGCAATGTTCATGTTCATACAACCTTTGATAGCAAAGGAGAATTGAAGCAGAACTAAACAAGCAACAGAATGGGCATGAGGTAAAAGTTTACTATAATTACCATTCAATCATAAGCAGCCTGTTCAAGCAGTCTTCTCCGCAAGCCAACTCTCCTCTCTCCAATTCATCTTTGGTCATAAAGCAGTCACAGATCATCTTCTTCGTGTCCTTGCTGATCATCCTGTCGCATAAATATTCATTTTCCTCTAAATGCTCAAACTGGTTCATTCTATCTTCGATGATTTTGTCATATGCTTCTTTTGACAATGGAACAACACATTGCTCTTCTTTTATGTCAATCGACTCCGCCACTGGAGGCATTTTGGGCAAGTTGGGACTGGCCAGCGGTGAACTGGCCGGTGACACTGCACCCAAAACTTGCTCCAGCTCACTGGACCTCCGCCATCGAGACTTAACTTTAACCGGCATCTCAGATGGAACAGGGAAGGATGGTGAGTTGGGTGCGTTGGTTGGCACTGTGTCAGAAAACTTCTCTTGACTGTCAGACCCCATCTCCTCCAGCTTGAGCTTGGTTTGAGTTATCAATGCTTTCTTTAGTGGAGTTTTGACTAAGCCATAACCTTTAGTTTTCTGTTTCAAGTTGCTTATGGTTTTGATGCGGCTTGATCTCCTTACTCCAGTGGGTGAGGACTCGGCAGAATCGTTTGAATTGAGCGGGCCTAGCTCAACAACCCGTGAAGAGTTACTATCATCAGACAATGTGGAACTTGGCGTAATACTAGGATCAGGTCTGGAGAGACCTTCATCTTTAGAGAACTGCAGATCTGGTGTCACACATGGTGGTGTGGTAATATCAATCACTTCAGAACATTCCATAGGATAGTGACGTGGTTTCGGATGCAGATTTAAACCTTCAAAGTGCTTTTGTATATCACTTTCTTTGGAATCAATGGATATGGTTTCAATTACATTTTGTTCAGTAGAATTTTTCAGGTCCTCATTAACCTCAGCCGATTCTTTAGGACTGTCAATTTTGATGTCATAGTAAAGAGTGTGATGGTCATCCTCCACAATCTGTACTACTGTGATTATTTCATCGTCATCACCTTCGTACATCATCTGCTCATCATCCAATGGATGGTCATGGTTTGCCTCTTGATATAGCTCTTCTTGTTGAACTGTCTGTTTAACATCATCTACTGGAGCCTCTTTGGAGTCAGGTTCGGGAGGTTCTGTTTGATCCACAACATATTCTTGTTTTGAGGAGCTTTGTACTGCAAACACAGGTATCTCTGGTTCAGGCGCTTTATAATAACTGTCACACAAAAATGGAATTTGCAGCACAGGGGATGCACCTCCTAAGTCATCGGGTGGATACGACTCCACCTCCACAGTAACAGGTGACAGAACAGGTGATGCATATGCAGAGGCGGTCTGAGATGCACTCACCGCACTGTTCTGTGGGCTACAAGCGCCGCTATTAGTATCAGAAGTGTCTACGGGGGTGTTGGAGTCTGACTCAGATGCAGCACTGGGATCGATAACCTTTATCTCTACACTACTGTTGGTTTCACTGTCACTGCCCACTTCATACTTTCTAGCGAAGGAGTCCTCGCTGTTGAACAAGTACTTGCCAAACTTCTTGTGCAACGCCACGATGGGCACTTGACAAGGCTTCGTAACGGGGACATCCCTCTTTTGGGGCTCTGTGGCGTTGTCAGCGGCGGGCTCGATGTGTGCCGCCGAGGCGGGTGTGTCCGAGGGCGGCTCTTGGTTTGGATTATCGGTGCTGGAGAGTCCCGTTGCAGTTGAGCACTCGCCTTCTGCCGCGGGCGCTTGCTTGCCGCGCCGTGTCGTCCGCCGCACGGCCGCGGGCTTCGCTCCTGCCTTCTTTCGCTTCGCCGCCATCGTTGTGTTTCGATGCAGCGGCAATTGATCTACAAGACAGAGATTAACGACATGTTAGATTACAATGGCCAGTTTCAATCGTTGTTTCTCATTACTGCCTCTACGGTGCAATGCCACATGCTTGATACCTGTGTATTTGTAACAGTTTATTTAGAATTTTCTCTTGCAATTCATTGCTTAGTTACAGAACGTCTAACTTTTACAGGTAAAACAATGACAGTGATTTAGTATTTTATAGACAATTCTCTGTGCATTATTAGGCATCCCTACCACCGGTTGGGCCCTAAAACATTGATACCTATCCAACAAAATATAATAATTGTACAAGCACACACCATTACTTTTCCAGTTTCACAGTATTCCAGACATTTTGGTAACACTGGGTTAACAGGAAAACCAAATTCAGACCAACAAAATATTGAAATAACACCAATCAACACTTCATTTTTCCATTTCTTCAGTTCATTTCCTAATCATTCGCATTTTTCGGAACCATGATGAATGAATGAGAGAGAAAGAGTGAGAGAAGGAAGGGAAGAGAAGGCAATGAGGCCAATAGGGCCGGCCGTTGAGTAAGCATGCATGTCACTAGAGAATTTAGATAAAATTCGACTAATAAAAAATATATGCTAAATAAAAATTTTTGTCGATTTATTTTGCATTACTTAATTAATGAATAAACTTGATAATAGGAAAGAGATTAAAGTTTGTGAGAATTGTCGTGAACAAGCTACGGCTAAAACGGAGCTTCCTATGTTTTGCCCACTAAAAACTTATTACACAATGCACTGATCACACTAGCGGCTCCAAAATTTTGACGAATTAACGTGTCCGAATTATCTAAGAAGAAGAAGCTTTTAAACTGATACCTACCATGCATCTGCCACCAAATGTATTTCAAGATCCAAGCCTCAAAAGTCGTAAATAATAATATAGTAGGTGGGTTACCGTTGATAGCGGGTACTTATTTGTGCCTTATGAAGTCCTCCGGGATCATGGACCCGCAAAACTTATAAAGACCTAACTGGGTGTCTGGTCGAGACAACATGATGTGACCAAAATGCTAGCCTCTATTTTAGTCAAATTGAGCAATGCCATACACCCTCATTTTGGGTAGGGTTTAACTATCGTGGTGATTGGGTACGTTAGTACCCAATCACCACGATAGTTACAGATGCGACCCCAACATTATATTATGGGCAATTTTGCCAGTTAATTTTATGTATAATCGACTAATACCCACCATTTAATCGATTCTGTCCTTGGCGACTACAAATGATCTGTCGAGTTTTGGCGGGAATCCGATAGTGAGACGTTGTTGGTTTTGTATTATTAGCTCAAACTTGTGTTTCTTCGAGTGTTAATGTGTAATATTGGTGGAATATTAACCATTAAGTGTTCGTTAACGTGCACGAGTGTAGGCGACTGATATAAACTCAAAAAACGTGTCATTTCGCATTTTTTCCAAAACTCCCAGGAAGTTTCAGTAAAGCATCCACTACTTTACTGAATCGTGACTGACGATGTAAATAATTGACTTGACTACTTGACCACGATTGCTATAACATTGCTGTGACTTTCTTAATGTGAAATTAAGAAATACTTAAAATAAAATACTTGACACTGGCTATATGCACAAACCGTGCGAGGCCATAACTAAAACAAAAAAAAAAAAAATGATCTGTCAAACATTAAAAGGTGTACAGTATACTACTCTATGGTAGTCACTGTCAAATTGAGTAGGTATTATTATTGTAGTTTACGGCATGATGACGTTTTTTTTTGTTTAGTTATGGCTTCGCATGGTTTGTGCATTTAGCCAATGTCAGTATCATTTATTTATTTAGTATTTAATTTCCTATAATTCCATTCCATATATCCATTTAATAGTACTTAATTTCACAGGAATGTCATAGCATTAAATCAATCCTCGTGGTTATATAGTCAAGTCAATTTTCAAGTCAATTATTTACATAGTCAAAGTCACGATGCACTAAAGATGCTTTACTGAAACTTATTGGGAGTTTAGGGAAAAATGCTAAGTGACACACTTTTTGGTTTTATATCATTGGTCACACTCGTGTACCTACGTTACCGGACACTCAATGACTAATATTCCACCAATATTACACATTAACACACGAAGAAACACAAGTTTGAGAAAAAAATATTGATACAACAACGTCCCACTATCGTATTCCCGCCAAAGCTCCCATGCATGATGACGTTCGATAGTGTGCCGGTGGTTCTATCTCATCCATCGATCGATGCTCATGTATTTGTATTGTGTCACTCAACTCAAACTATCTCAGCCAGCATTGCCAGACCGTTCCTTTGAGGAGGGGTTTTCGTCCATTTCAATGTCGAGCCGTCTCTTTTCTGTCCCTTGGTCAAACCCCTCCTACTATGAAGAAAATTATTAAAATTGCAGCAACAAGAATGTTTGTTATCGTCGGTTAGCGTGTATAAAATTAAATGACGTGCCGTAAAGTGGATAGGTATTAGTTCCATTAACAGTTCACGTCACTTCAGACATTATTTTATTTAACATAATGACAAAAAATATTAACGTTTAATACTTGCTGCGCTCGCGCTTTTATATTGGTAATAATAATTCACGTTCCATTTACGTAGTAGGTACCTATCTCAAAACCAAGTTCATTTCGAGTAAGTAAGTAGGTAAATGAGTTTTGGCGGGAATCCGATAGTGAGACGTTGTTGGTTTTGTATTATTAGCTCAAACTTGTGTTTCTTCGAGTGTTAATGTGTAATATTGGTGGAATATTAACCATTAAGTGTTCGTTAACGTGCACGAGTGTAGGTGAATGATATAAACTCAAAAAGCGTGTCATTTCGCATTTTTTCCAAAACTCCCAGGAAGTTTCAGTAAAGCATCCACTACTTTACTGAATCGTGACTGACGATGTAAATAATTGACTTGACTACTTGACCACGATTGCTATAACATTGCTGTGACTTTCTTGTGAAATTAAGAAATACTTATAATAAAATACATACTTGACACTGGCTATATGCACAAACCGTGCGAAGCCATAACTAAAACAAAAAAAAAAAAAAGTAGGTAAATGACAGATTAATATTTCATGCTCTATGTTTTTCACTAATAACTGAGATTTAGTTTTTCCCTAATCGGAATAGAGTGACAGCATGGTGACTGGGGCATTAATATATAAATTTACATTATTAAAAAATAACGACTTTTCAAAGTATGTCAATCGTGATCAATTGTCTCAATAATATTATTTATACTTCAGACCTCATCCTTCCATGATTAACTATGTAGTATCGATCTCCATACACGCCAATTACACGAATTTCAAAGCCAAAACAAAATTTATTAAAATTTTAGCCTATTTTGTTTATGTCATAGACAATACCCCAATGGCAGCCCTTCAATCATGTCATTCGTTCTTTCGTGCGCGCCATTGCACGTCGCGTTTTTTAATAATTTTGTAAATCATAATCTAATATAATTTTATTTTCAGGAAATTGGGAAGATGATAGGCGGAGACAAAGATTTCTTTGAGGAATATTGCGAAATTATGGAAGAAAATAAGGGAATGGACGACGATGCAGAAGGATGTCAATGTGGTCGTCGCGATTCAGCTACTCAATCCTAGAGCTTTCCTGTGGGGTCTGCCAGTGATTGGTCTTCCATGACTAGAGCTTTCCTGTGGGGTCTGCCATGTCAAAGGTGCCTAGATTTCTAGGCTGAGAAAGTAAATCCTTGAGCTTTCCTGTGGGGTCTGACAGTGATTGGTCTTCCATGACTAGAGCTTTCCGATAGGGTCTGCCATGTCAAAGGTGCCTAGATTTCTAGGCTGAGAAACTAAATCCTTGAGCTTTCCTATAGGGTCAGCCAGGGATTAATCTTCCTTGACTAGGGAGAGGAGAAGTATACAGTAAATCTGGTTAAGTTGTCACGATGTATGTAGACAGTGACCTACTTCCTTGACTAGAACTTTCCTGTGGGGTCTGACATGTCAAAGGTGCCTAGACTACTATGCTGAAAAGTGGCTTAGGATGGAACAGAGAAGTATATATAAATCTGGTTAAGTTGTCACCATGTATGTAGACAGTGACCTACTTCCTTGACTAGAACTTTACTGTGGGGTCTGACATGTCAAAGGTGCCTAGACTACTATGCTGAAAAGTGGCTTAGGATGGAGCAGAGAAGTACTTATAAGTATATAAATTTGGTTAAGTTGTCACGATGTATGTAGACAGTGACCTACTTTGTCACAGAACAGTAATACCACTTGGGTTACTCGGCTGTTCTTGTGCTATAGTTATGCTGGGATATTGACCAATGTCAAGTACCTACTGAGGGTCCAACCCTGATATTTTTTGTAATACAGATTTACAAAACGATATAATGGTAAAAGTTGAAACATTTATTGTAAATAGGCAATTAAATCGCACTTTTACAAGTCAAACAGCTAATTCTCGTTAACAAAGAGAATCATACAAACATAACAACAACAGTATTGATATATTGATTGATTTGAATATGACAACATTGACAACAATATCTTGTTCATTCAGAATTCAGAATTGGGGAAGGTTGGCAAAACATCCTTCATTAAGGGTTGGAGAAAGATGAAAGAAAGGAAACTGGTAGGAAATTATCCTCCAAATGTAAATGTGTCATGTATAGTTACTCCTAGTTTAAACCCAGAAGCCGCATTCACTCTAAGTGACAGTACTTACTAAGAATAATTTGACTGAGGCAATAAAAACAGCTAGACAGTGACAATAGCCGGTCAAGATTGTTAGACCCAAAAATGGGCTCTTAAACTTAATATTATTATAACAAGGCTGCTTTATCCCATCAAGAACACTGGTACAACAACATCTACACCGGTGCAACAATAAGCGGCTCCTTCAAGAAGTACCGACGCACACCCAACCTCAATATCCCTGGCGGAATGTAAATAAACTGAGGGAATGCTCTTACTTGGGATTATCACAGCTACACCCACCTCAGGTGGGCTTAAGCTACACTAAGGTATTTCTTCAATTCATTGCTTAATATAGCTAGTAAGGATACCCTATTCTCTCGGGGTTAAAAGTTACAAAATACTTACTTTTGAGACAAAACCCTTTCAGTATGATGAAACTTCAAGCGGTAACATCAAAAATGGAATTGGGCATTTATGGCAAAGTGATTGTGTCATCAGTCTTAGGGGCGATTGAACTAGGTAAAGAAGAACAATTATTTCCAGTACCAATGGGGTTTATTAAAAATCCGAATGGCTCTTCTAGGGTTATTATCATTTATATTTATCATTAATATTATCATTTAGAACAGTTGAATAAATTCATAAATATAATAATATATGCAACATGTTCAACTAGAAGTTACAGCTTGTACGCATTGTTTCCTAGCAAAATGGACCTCAAAGAGGCATACTAATGGCCCCTATATTTTAACATCTTAAAAGATGGTTGCAATGTCTGGTTTGTAGGAAAACCTAGCAATTTAATTTCTTACCATTTGGGGCGTGCTTCATCACCCCTTATGTTTGCAAATATCTTGAAGCCAGAGGTGATGGCTCAGGAGAAGAGGGTTTTTTATATGAACTATATTATTATAGAAGACACATTTGAAGTCTGTTCGAAAGATTAGAATACGTTATAAAGGGAGAAAAATGTTGTTTAATAACATCGAACATAGAATACTTCATTCATCCAAGAGGAACTTCAAACTTTCTCAGTAGAAGAAGAATTCAATTAAATGATAGGTATTGTGTCTATTAAAACTGTAATCTTACAGCATTATGTTCAGGGCACTGGTTTAGGCAAACTGACATCGTCATGTCCGACAGTATTGTATGGATTTCTTTATACAAATCAGTGTTTCTTATTACCTGTAACAATATAATGTACTTACCTATGTATGAAGTATTATTATAGATACTCCACCCTCTAGCATAAAAGATTTGAGGTGGTGGAGAGACCATACTTTAACTGTTTACACAGTTTTATATTAAATAAATAAATAGGTACCTAGGTAGGTACCTATTGAAGTATAGATTGATCGTATAACCCAATAAGATATAGTATTCGGTAATAAGTTTACTTATCTAAAAATCTTCTCGGGCTCTTTAAAGGTGGGTTCAGGAGCATGTTGGGGGCACGAGATAGCCAAGGGGACATGGAAGGAGGAACAGCAACTTATACCTAGCAATGTTAAAGGTTTTTTTATTATTATCATAACATCAGCTTGTTAGCATTGAAATGTTTAGCGAGAAATAGTAAGAATACAGAGGTCTTAGTAAGAATAGAGAATAGAACTCTGATATCCTAGATTTATAGGTCAGGTGGTACCAATACCTGTGTACAGGTTCCACACTTTCACTCTATTGCAGAGAGCATTTGTAAAGGAAGTGGTTAACTATGGTTATATGCTTAGATTAGCTATGGTGTTATGCATGCTACGGTTCTTCAAAATAAACTTTTGAGGCTAATGTTCAGTTCAGGCTCACTACTGTAGAGTCAGGGGAGAATTATCCTCGATAACATTATATTAACACAAGAATCTTTTTGCATCCAGAATTCCAGGTGTAATAAGTACCTAGTTATAGGAAGGTACCTATACTTATGTTTGTTCACACTAGTTCAACTCATGTGTTCTGTACGTACCTTGGCACAGATATTGGGAGATAGATGCATTTATTTACAGTCTAAAGCAGCTTTTTACTAGTTATGTGTAAAGAATGAAATATTACTTACCTACTAGTTATTTTTAACCGCTTAGTATATGATATGGAAGTGGTTGACTAAAATCATCAATGGAAAATCAACAGACATAATGGTTGTTCCCTACTGGGATGGCCAACCTTGGTTCCCGTTGTGAGCCATACATATACTTGTGTCAAGTATCCTGGCCCCTAATAAAACTTTGCCTTTGTCAGGTTCTGGAGCACCTCATCCACTGCACAAAGATGAGATGAAGATGCCTGAATGCAGATAATATATTGTCTGGGAAACTTGTTCAAGACAGGGATTGTCGGATGAAACATCAGAAATATGCCTGGCATCTTTTCAAGTAACACTTTAAAGCAATATATATTATACTTAATTAAATCAGGTACCTACATATTTTGAATTGCTGGTTGCTTTTTGCAACTTACATACTTAATAGAGATTAGGTATGTTGAGACAAGAGCTTTGGCTATAGGTACTCTTACAGTTCTCATTGAGAAATTATAAAAGAGGGGCAGCATACAGGACCTCAGACTGAAAGCAGCTGTTGTAGCTCTAGATATACATATAGGTTGACATATTTGTTCTAATGTTATTGTCAAACGATTGTTAGAGGCATATGGAAACAAGGCCTTGTTACTTGAGCTCAGTAGAAAATCCATTATATACCTAAGTACCTTTAATAGCATTAATAACAGGACACCATCCAGACTTAATAGGACAATCTAACTTGGAAAAAGATAGTCTGAGTGTAAAATTAAAAATCCCTGAAATAATAAAATCTTCAGGTCCAGGTAGACATACCAACCGGTGGTAGAGATTTCTTTCTTCCAAGATCAACCTGATGTCTGTCCAGCAAGTACATAGTGTGCATTATTATTTTTATGTTAGCTTCAAAAACCCTCTTTCATCTGTTTTGACATTAGGCTGTTGGGTTAAGGGAACCTTAAAAGCAAGTGGCATTAACACAGTCGTGTTATGGCACATGAATAGTACAAGGCATGCTTCTTCTGCAGTTTAAGAGATAGTTGCTGGAGTAAGTTCCGGAGGGTTACAAAGAATATGGAGGTACCTACCTATGTAGGTAGGTTTATTGTAATTTTCGTATGACCCAGTGAGATGGACCTGTAATATTATAGGTAATATTGTTGTATAATAATTGTACCTTTTCCTCTTATTTATCACAAACTAGATTGTTATGATGTCATCGGCCCCTCTAGTAGGAGGCCTACAACATCAAAAGAGTCGCAGGCAACAGGTGGATGCAAGTGGCAAATTGTTGTTTGGTGTGGCGAGGCTGATGATGATGATGATGATGAGATTGTTATGTATAGTTAAAGCGCTGCTTAACAGTTGGGGCTGTATATTACCTTAAAATAATTAGGTACTTATACCTACCTTTGATATGATTGATATTAACTACATTAAGGTTTTGTAAATACCTAGATGACAGTGGTATGGTATGGTTATGTTCACACTTTTTAATACCTACCTAGGATGTGTAATAATGAGAATTAAATTGGACTGAATTGGATAGAGTAACAATTACTTATGGAAGTAATTTAGAAATGATTCTTGTCGTAAAGACATCTATAAGAGGTATATCTTATAGACATAGGGGATATTGTCAGAATTAAATTTCTATATCTCCTATAACCTTTTATGCTTTAAACATCCTACATAGTTAATCATGGAAGGATGAGGTCTGAAGTATAATTGGTGATCAAACGAACTTACCTGTAAGTGATGTTCGATCATAATTATATGAAGACCTCATCCTTCCATGATCGGTCCCACCCGAGTTTCTCTCCCCAGGTAACTCATATACTCATTCTTAAGATAAGAGTCACATTGGCCCAAAGAGATATAGAAATTCGGAACTGGCGGGCTTTGAACTAAATGACATGATTGAAGGGCTGCCATTGGGGTATTGTCTATGACATAGACAAAATAGGCTAAAATTTTAATAAATTTTGTTTTGGCTTTGAAATTCGTGTAATTGGCGTGTATGGAGATCGATACTACATAGTTAATCATGGAAGGATGAGGTCTTCATATAATTATGATCGAACATCACTTACAGGTAAGTTCGTTTGATCACCAAATATTATGTTTCCAACTACGTAGTGAAAGTTAGTTTCTCAACAATTTAATGCTCAGCTCACTGTACCTAGTTCATTTGTGTAGTGTTTCAATGAAATTGAAATTTTATGTTTAGCTAATCTCAGTGGGCAAGTTCGTGGGTGGTTCATGAAAACCATTAGTTTTCACGCTGTTCCGCATCTGATAATATGTAAGGCTACTCTAGAAAGTAATCGTTAAATGAGTCGTTTAACAGTCGTACTTACAAAGTTGTATTAATTGCACCGTTTCGTAGTAATATTCAAACAAAAACGTATTTACCATCATCAATCAATGGCGGAACCGTTTGCAATAATTGACTATCGGTACTGGCAGCACTGATTTCTACTGTCATGACTGTCAAATGTCAGTTCAGCCGCTAGTTCGTTCGTTCGCTCGCTCCACTCGTTTGCTTGCTTCGTTGGAAATTGGAAAATTAAGAAATTTTGAAACGTTTTACTGCATTTAATAATATTAATCGTAAAAACAAACAATGGCAGAGACCCAAGAGGTAACCAGCACAACTTCATGTTTAGTTTCCATTCATTATCAGCGAGTTTTGTGTAGTGTGCTTAGGACACGTCACTATTCTTGTTATATGTTTTTTCTTCTTACAGGCTGTTAAAATCAACAAATGGGATGGTGCCGCTGCTAAAAACGCTATAGATGATGCTATCAGAGAGGTAAGAAGGTAATTTAGTTGTGTACCTACCAAAGACGACGTAGTACCAATTATAATGTTGTCTGCCTCTGGTAGGTTAAATATTTATATAAAAATGTATAGTAAATTATTATGAGCGTTGTGGGTCTACTGCAGCAATATGCTGAGCTCATCCCGTGCTGCTATGCTGACCTTTTTCTGACTTCACTTACATGCCGGCTATCTTTGTACACCATAACTACTCAAATCTAGAAGAGCTAGGCTGACGAACTCAAATTCCTATTGAGCTATAAATAAAACTACATGCAAAATACCTCCCTACAATATTCAGCTCTGCTTGTGAGTGTGCAGTTAACACTTTTGCAAATATTATTGCCAGGTGCTGACTGTAGATCTGAAATGCAAGGAAAGCTTTGCTCTGATGGACGGCAGACTCTTCCTGTGTGCATTAGCCGTAGGAGTTGCTCTCTATGCCTTATTGTGGGACTATCTCTACCCATTCCCGCAGTCAAAGTAAGTAGAAAAAATGTATCTCTATTATTTGTAGTATTTTGTTTGTTTCTAAACAATGATAACTATCTGATTCTGGCAAACAAGCCATTTGTCTAAAACTGCTATACCTTCTTTTAGTTCAGAGTTGATGATGATAATTGAATAATGTATTCATATTATATTATTATTCGCTTAAATGGTGGTAACCCAGTGTAAATGTACATACACAACCATCACCTGTACATATTAAGGTGATTTGGAAGACCACCCAATGTCATGTATGAAAAATCATCATGAAAAATTATAAATTTTGATATTATTTTGCATGAATTAGACCCATATGTAGCTAATTAATATTCTTCTTTGATATCTTTAATCTTGTGTTTAAGAAAAAAATATCTATCTACATTGTATGTCATCAATAAATAGCAATTAGCAGGCCTATTTTATCATGACATGGAAAAAGTAAAGTGTCTCTAGTATTTTTTCTTCTATTTTAATAACTGTGACTGGGACTGTGAGTTATTCAATGACTACTGACTCTCTTATTATATACACTGATTTGTAATGTGATTTAAAATCTTCACAGGATCGTGCTGATTGTCTGTGTGACATCATACTTCATCCTCATGGGGATCTTGACTCTGTACACCACATTCAAAGAGAAGGGAATCTTTGTCATCGCCAAGGAGAAGGTCGGGAATGGCAACAGGGTGTGGGAAGCCAGCTCCTATGTCAAGAAGTAGGTTTATATTGGATAGTTTTTGTACGGTCTCTCTCAAGAAATGTGAGAAGACAAAGTAGACTATAAGTTAGATATGTTAAAGTACATTTTTCTTTTTCAGACATGATGATAAATACAACTTAGTGATTGCTATGCGTGATGCTACCGGCAAGACCCGAGAGGCCTCCATCACCCGTTCCTTTGCCAACTTCATCGACACAAATGGCACTGTGGTCCAATCCCTGGTCCTCAACGATGTAACCAAGCTCTACAACTCTCTGTCCTCCGAGAAAAAGGATAAATGATCCGACCACACTAAGATAGTCTAAGTGGAGCCTAAAAATACAGTCTTGTTTTAGTCCTAAGGAATGCGCAAATGTTTGGACTTGTAACGTCATTAACTATGTCTCAAATAGCTGGATTTTAATGGGGGAAGAGCAGAAGATAACTTTTTTGAGACAGATTCTTTTGGACAAAGTATAGTGGAAGTTTGTTTGTATGTTATTTTAAAGAAAGATGAGATGATTACATAGTACCTACACCTGATCAATCGGCGCAACAAGACTGCCCACTGACTGTCGCTCTTGTGTTTGTATTTGATTATGAATGCGTTGTCAAATTATTGTAAGTAATTTGTTGAGTTTTATGAAGATTATCGACTATTGCAACATTAAAACTTGCTCTAGATTTGAAAAATTTAAGTCTATTATCTCCACTGATAGAACTACATATTTAAAAACACTGTTTTTGACTATTGAAGGTACTTACTTAAAAGTAATTTAAACTGCACACACCACCTGCAACTTTATACTACATATTGTTATATTTATATGCTACTAGCTGATACCCGCAACTTCGTTCGCATTTTTATATAAATGTAAACTGTTTAGAAAATCAATTAATGTCGCGGGGAACAGTTATAGGTAAGAATATGTCTGTCTCTTTCTCTCTCCCTTTTCCTCTATCTTTCTCCCTCTCTAGCTCTTTTTCTATCTTTCTCCCTCTTTCGCTCTTTCTATCTCTCTTCCTCTACCTCCATCTCTTTCCCTCTCCCTATATCTCTATATCTTTCCCTATCTTTCTATCATTAATATCCCTCTCCACTCTCAATCTCTTGCGTTCCCTCTCCCTGTCCATCTCATCCATTATATTTATTTCCCTCACCCTCTCCGTCTATATCTCTTCCTTTCCCTCCTTCGCTCACTCCCTCTCCCTCTATTTCTATATATTTCGCACTCAATCTCTCTCACCTATTTCCCCCCACTCTCCCCTCCTTCTAGCACCACTCTCCCCTCTTTCACTCCCACTCTCCACTCTTTCTCCCCCCACTCTACCCTCTTTCTCCCCCACTCTCCCCTCTTTATCCCCCCACTCTCCCCTTTATCCCCCCCACTCTCCCCCCACTGTCTCATCTCTTTCTATTCACTCTACACTCTTTCTCACCCACTCTCCCCTCTCTTTCTCCCCACTCTACTCTCTTTCTCACCCCACTCTCCCCTCTTTCTCAACCCACTCTCCCCTCTTTCTCCCCCCACTCTCCCCTCTTTCTCCTTCCACTATACTCTCATTCTCCCCGCTCTCCCCTCTCTATCTCCCCACTCTACCCTTTTTCTCACCCCACTCTCCCCTCTTTCTCCTCCCACTCTCCCCTCTTTCTCCCCCCACTCTCCCCTCTTTCTCCCCCACTCACCCCTCTTTCTTCCCCTACTCTCCCCTCTCTTTCTCCCCACTCTACTCTCTTTCTCACCGCACTCTCCCCTCTTTCTCCCCCCACTCTCCCCTCTTTCTCCCCCCACTCTCCCCTCTTTCTCCCCCCACTCTCCCCTCTTTCTCCCCCCACTCTCCCCTCTTTCTCCCCCCACTCCCCCTCTTTCTACCCCCACTCTCCCCTCTCTTTCTCCCCACTCTACTCTCTTTCTCACCCCACTCTCCCCTCTTTCTCACCCCACTCTCCCCTCTTTCTCCCCCCACTCACCCCTCTCTCCCCACTCACCCCTCTTTATCCCCCCACTCTCCCCTCTCTTTCTCCCCACTCTACTCTCTTTCTCATCCCACTCTCCCCTCTTTCTCCCCCCTCTAACCCTTTTCTCACCCCACTCACCCCTCTTTCTCCCCCCACTCTCCCCTCTTTCTTCCCCCACTCTCCCCTCTTTCTCCCTCCACTCACCCCTCTTTATCCCCCCACTCTCCCCTCTCTTTCTCCCCACTCTACCCTCTTCTCCCCTCACTCTATCATCTACTCCCCCTTTCCCCCCACTCTCCCCTTTACCCCACTTTCCCCCTTTCTCCCCCTCCTCCCATCGCACTCTCCCCCCTTAATTACTTTTCAATTTAAATTACGATCCGTTTAGCCGTTTATTGTGGTCCGTAGGGGGTGTATCTAAAGATTACCTCATAATTTCAACCCCCTTGCTTTTCCCTCTTTAGGGATGATTTTGCAAAAAAGCTGAAACCCGTATTGATTTATTTCTTACCAAAAGCCTAAATAAGAATTTTCAGATCCCTAACTTGAGGAATTATGGATTTCCCATACAAACTTTCAACCCCTATTTCATCCCCTTCGAGATTATTTTTTGAGACAAAAGATAGCCTATGTCCGTCTCATAGGTCCAATCTACCCCTATACCAAATTTCATCGAAATCGGTTCAGCCGTTTAGCCGTGAAAAGGTAACAAACAAACAGACAAACAGATATACAGATAAACAGATAAACAGATAAACAGAGTTACTTTCAGATTTATAATATTAGTATGGATGATGGATGGATCGTTTTTGAAGTTGTTTGAAAAAGGTCTCACCAAGTTGTCTTCTCACTGTATGTATGCTAGAGTAAACACGTGTATGTGGATATTATCAAAACACGCTTTTATCACCATAGAGGAAATAAATACTATGTTTGTCACATTGAAGATGGTATTGGTGGAATGACGACGTCTAATTTATATAAATTCCCCAAATGTCTTAATTTATATAAATAATTTATAGAAAGACTAGATAAGTATTGTAAGTCCAAACATCTTCTCCCTAGACTAAAATGGATTTTATAAATAAAATTAATATGAAAATAATGCTATTTTTAATAGACTTTAGTCTTCCTTCCAAAATGTTTGTGAAATGTTATTTCTATTTGTAAGTTTCATTATTGGTAGTTACAGGTATAGGTAGCTCTGTAACCAAATTTACTCCATCACAGATGGCGCTAAAGGAGTTTGTAAATCTAAAAGTACTGAGTATTTGAGCTTATTGTTTTGTTATGATTCATTTCTATTAGTGATCTATAGTAACTTTTATGTTTAATACCCTAAAAGTCTCGGAAGCTAGATAATCTAGTAGTATCCGTAAATCTGTGGTGTTTCCGCACTGGCGATAAATGGAAAAAAATCCCATACTATTCCACTGACTATGACAATGTTCCCGCGTCAGCAGTGGTGACGAGCGGCACCACGTATCAGTGTCCAGGGTTTGGTAAATTTGTAATTCAGCGTCTCGCCACTACGAGGGTGAATCAAAAAGTTCTTAGAAGTGCATATATATGAAACCTTTTTGGATCAAGTTCGATATTCAAATTAAAGAGTGTCTATCACACTATATTTATGCAGACTGTCACTTGTTTTTGTCAGTTCGTTCGCATGTAATAAATTTTTTTGTGCAACGAGTTGCTAAAAAGTCAAAATTATGGATAAAAGTGAGTTACGTGCGGTGATAAAATATCTCAGTTTGAAAAAAATGTCTACGAAGGAAATTTTTTTGGACATTCAGCAGACATTAGGGGGTGATGCTGTACCCTATTCTACGGTTGCGTACTGGGTGGCTGAATTTAAAAGAGGTAGATCAAGCTGTAAAGATGACCCGCGTTCTGGGCGGCCTTCAACCTCCGTTACAGAAGAAAATGTCAAAAAGGTTGAGAATCTGGTTTTGGAAGACAGAAGAATGACTATAAAACATATAGCTGAGATCCTAAAGATATCTTTTGGTAGCGTTCAATCCATTTTAATTGATTCACTGGGGTTCAAAAAAGTGTCTGCAAGATGGGTGCCACGAATGTTAACCGACGAAAACAAAAAGCGACGTTTGGAAATTTCCAAGCGTAATCTCGAAATGTTCCAGCGTGATTCGGATAATTTTTGCCGTCGTCTTGTCACCATGGATGAAACGTGGGTCCACCATTTTGATCCTGAAACTAAAAGACAAAGCATGTCTTGGAAACGACCATCCTCTCCATCCATTAAGAAATTTCGAGTTGCTCCTACCGCTGGCAAAGTTATGGCCTCTGTGTTCTGGGATAGTGAAGGAATCCTTTTTATTGATTACATGCCAAAAGGCCAGACGATTACTGGACCCTATTATGCAAATTTAATCCCGAAAGTGCGTGAAGCGATTAAAGAAAAACGTCGTGGAAAACTGTCGTTGGGCGTGTTGTTCCTTCAAGATAACGCTCCTGCTCATCGATCGGAAGTTGCGCTCAACGCAATCCGCTGTGCTGGCTTCAATCTCCTTGACCACCCACCATATTCTCCGGACTTAGCCCCAAGTGATTTTCACTTATTTCCAAAATTAAAAGAGGAAATTCGTGGAACAAAATTTCACGATAATGACGCGGTTATAGCTGCCGTAGAGGACTTTTTCGAGAGTCAAGAAAATAATTTTTTTTCACAAGGAATAAGGAAGTTAGAAACGCGTTATTCTAAATGCATTGCATTGGAGGGAGATTATGTAGAAAAATAAAATATTATTATTTAAATCTTTGCATTTTTTAATATTGATTCCAAGAATTTTTTGATTCACCTCGTAGATGTCTCTGCTCGGTGAATGTTTGCAAAATATTGTATGCCATGCCCTTTAGTATTTTACAGAGATATTGAAAATTGTTCAGCAACTGGTATAGAGTTGAAAATCGCTGACTCGACGAGCCTGCGCGGCGCCCTTATGATATGACAACAGCTCCCCCGTTCAATTGGATTACTGGTACAGATGTGAAGTTAGCGCGGTCTGTCAAGCGAGCAATGACTCATGGGAGGATCGAAGGAGTGAAACTAAGGTCAGTCAGTAGGTCGCCCGGTTTCACGCCGAGCGTCGCGTGCCGAGTCGCGGTACATTACGCAATAATGTGCCCTCACTAGTTATAACTAATACGATTAGTCGAAATAGTTGAATATCAATCTAGATTTATTAGGGTAGTGATCTGGCTATATTTGCAGTGTGTGATCTAAAAATAAAAAATAAAAACGTGTGTACTAATTTTGCAAAACGTCGCGTGCCCTTGCGTTACTAAAATTAGTTTTTGTAAAATAGATTACATGCATTCTTGTTAAATTTTCCTCGGATACTGTTTTCAGAGGTGAGTTTCGTTGAAGCGAGGTCGGGTTCGGTGATAACTGCTTGTTTTTGTGTCTAAGTTACTGTTTATAAGGTAATATTTTTTTTTATGAAAGAATAAAAATTCATCGTCTTATCCGAAAAAAAAACGATATTTATTATTGTTCTTTGCCCGATCCAACCATAAAATATTGTTTATGTGAAATAATTAATATATATTTTTAATTATTATTCTAGACTGAACAAAAACAAAGGTTGTGTAATTCAAAGATGCCACACCTTTTATTGCGCGTAATTATACTGTTTTGAATTTGTCCCGTAATTATTGTCTCTATATTTTTATGTAAACAAAACCACGATGTAGCACAACTGTTAATCTAATCTACGCTCAGCTGTTAGCATCGTGAACGAGAACGTCTCTATCTAAGATAAAAATAGGTGATAAAAATCCCGCGCTTTCAGTCGTTGCAGATATTATACAATTCCAATAGTACCTTGATAATACTAAATCGACGTAATGTCGAACCGTGAAATAAAACGAGAACGATAAAAGACTGGCGGTGCTATGACATCATCCAAGCAACCCGAGTCAAAGACTTAGCTAAGTAGTTTATTATTTACCGCAATCATATCGAACCTTTATACTATAAGGCCGCTACCAATTAAAATGTATGGAGAAAAACAAATGTCGTTTGTATTTCTCCATTCTATAATTTGTACATACATTTACAATATTAGTACTTCAACTATGGATCAAACATTGACGCTTCAGTCTAAACGTGCGTTTCTAGTCGAGTATCCACTCTCCAGGTACTTGACTACAAAAGGTGCAACTTGACTGATAAAAATCTAAGTTGATTGCAATCACAATCGCCGCGATCCAGTCACCTGACTTCACGTGGTTTCGGCGGCTATTAACCGCACGACAAGCTCGGTCTATTTTAGTTCTGTCTACAACACTGGCTTACATTATACAATGCGGCATGGGTGCGATCGTGAAACTCACGCCGCGATCAGTGGGCACTGGGAGTATAACTGGGAGTATGGACCCGTCTTGTATAAAATTGGAACTCAAATCGGTGAACGTCGAACAGCTGCCAAGTATTGGCTGTGTACCTGCGATGCGACATACTTTTTTTACAATGTATGGGTACCTATACTGTTCGAGGATACGTATAGTATCGCGGTATGCCTGCACCTTTAGACACATCGATCCCTTTTTTAGAAACCACATGAAATTTAACTAGCACTACAACGGAAGAAAAAGAAGTCGGAAATCTAGACTTCAGTGGGCATTGCTGAATAAAGCTTATGTAAATGTATCTGATTATAAAACCTTTCAATTATTAAAAACATAAATTCGCGCATTTTCTAAGTAAAACTATCATCAAAATCGTTACAAAAGAAATACAGGTGATTGCGGTTTATTTCTTACTTTAAAGTCTAATTAAAGTTCTAAACTATATTAAGTAGTAGAACTCAATACAATTTTTTAAAAGTATTGCATTGCACACTATGCAAAAATACACGAAACAATACGTATACCTACAAAACTACTACTGTATACGCTTTTATAATAAGTTACCAGAAGGAATAGATCAATTATCCATGCAAAGGTTTAAAATTTATATCAAGGTTAATCTCATCAAGAAAGCCTATTACACTGTTAATGACTATGTTAAAGATAAAAATGCATGGCCTCAATGTCCCCAGCTCCATGATAATAATAATTAACGTGAATTTTATGAATTATTTTGTTCGTGTGTGTTAATCTATATATTGTATGTTTGTTAATTTATATGACTGAAAAAAGAATTTGAAAAATAATAAGTTAAAAAATGACATCCCCGTAGAGTTTCTTGGTGCTGTCTTCTCTAACGGGCGTATTCCGAAGCACTGGTAGAGTCAACGGAGTTTCCTTTTCCTGTCCAGAATCTTGGTACAGTGCTTGAAAAGGAAACATCCTTTTTTCAAAATCAAACCATAATCAATTACTGTTTAATTTAATGTATCATACTTTATGTTTTTATGATTCTCTTGTAACTTTTGTTTGACTTGTAAAAGTGCGATTTAATTGCCTATTTACAATAAATGCTTTGACTTTGACTTTGACTTTGAAAAAAAATATTGTACTTACACTCAATTCGCGATCTTGCCGCAAAAGACCGACCTCGCGCGTGTAACCAATTTTATGTAAGAACTACGACTTGCAAAACTTTCAGTAGGTACTTTCTATTCCATCGTGATTACCTTACGAATATTACGAATGCCTATAGATGGCTATTATAGTAAGATTAGATGAATCAACACGTGTTGTAGAGCATACGACGGACGACCTTGACGTATCACGGATTCGCCGAGACCAGACAGACTCGGAAGCGATAACAGCCTTAATTAATATACCTACTGGCAGCAATCTATCTCTACTGATAAGTTGCACGTCACTGATAACACCGGTGTGTAGTAGAGTCGACTGTAGTAGTACGTAATAGCTTATATCCTATCAGTGTATCAAAATACAAAGTTCGTATCTATTCACGAGTGCCCTCTGATTGGGTGGTAATCCTGAATTACGTCGATTTGAGAAATACCTGTCTTTTATCAATCTATTTCCATGCAAAGATCATTTCAATCCAGGTGTCCTGTTGCTGCGTAAAAACGGAATCAAGAAACACTTTCGCATGTAAAGCATTCGATAGGTATTATAATGTATGTATCTAAAAACGCCAGCTTGTAATATTGTATGCCAAACAAATCTGCGTGTGGTAATGTAATCGATGAGTTGTAGAGTTAAATAATCCCATACATTTCTTACTGGGTTTCGTTAGCATTGCACTTACTATTAGAAGAAAAGGAAGATTTTCTCCTAGGTGTAAATCTATTTTGAAGTCTCGAATACCCCGAGGAGGCATGCAAGTGTAGCATAGCATAGCAGCACACAGCATTATGTGGCTAACCGACCATCTACAAATACATGCATTATTCATGCAGATTGCAGTATTATGGACTGCTCTTTCTATAGGAGGCTTTACTTATATATACCTTGACATAGATTTTTGCCTATCCACCTGTCTATTATAATAATAAGTATATTATACTTATATACTAAACTTATTGAGCTTACTAGACCTTCAGGATGTTGGCTATACTTACCTTTATTTTGAACCATCGAAATTATTTTCCAGACCGTTTTGTATGTACCCCTGCAATATTAGTCTCTGATACATTTCTATGATACAGCTATCATAGATGACCAGCTAAATGTATTTACAAACATGTGGCTTAATTCATATCTACCAGATAAGATACTCGATACTTTCTAAAATTAGTAAAAATATAGGTTTGTTTTCTAGTAAAAGTTACGGATATGTTCGGTTTATGTCCATATTCCGTTTGGGATAAACCAGGGAGGAATCAGTTACTTTGAGGCCCACTGCTTCCAGTGCAGCCGAAGACTACTCTCTAGCTTGGTACCGTTTAGCTCTAGGGCAGACACATTCTAGTCAGATGCAGGGGTTCATGGTACCGAACACTTAAAATGTTAATCCCCCATTGATAAATCAATCACGCAGGTCTTTGATGGTGTCATAAAAGTTATCGATAAGTAGGATTTCGGTCGCCATCCGATATCTAGTTGGAGTATCGAAGTAGTAAATGCCTACAAACCTAATTGCTTTCAATTCAATCGTGCATAGCATGACGCTATCAGTAACACTATACATCTACTATCCTATTCAATATTCAATGTCAGTGTTCACAGCTGCTTACTGAAGCATCTCTTTCGCAGGTTTGCACAGGCGAATATAATTTTTGTGGGGATTCTAGGGGTTGAGTATAATCATTTTGTTTTCTATTTATGTATAGGTACGTGATCATACGCTTAAAATAAGAAATGAAATAAAAAAAAAACAATAATTATCATACTCAATCCTATAATTCAGATTTTGATGTACACAAAATTGCCATCATTGGCTTCACATCAACTGAATTGGTATCACTCAGATAATCGGCCACGGTTGCTACACGCACCTTATTAGGGGTCCGTACCGAAAGGGTAAAACGGGACGCTATTACTAAGACTCCGCTATCCGTCAGTCTGTAACCAGGCTGTATCTCATGAACCGTGATATTTAGACATATAAAATTTTCACAGATGATGTGTTTCTGATGCCGCTATAACCACAAACACTAAAAAACAAAATAAAATACATATTTAAGGGGGTTCCCGTAGAACAAACGTGATTTAATTGCCGTTTTGATTGATAATGTTAAAGAACCTTTCGTGCGCGAGTCCGACTCGCTCTTGACCGGTTTTTTTCTTCAAGCAATGGTAGCGAATTTCAAGATGAGCGATACTAGGATAAATATAAAAGAGTGCTTTTGTCCGAGTGTCGTTGCCTTGAGTGAGCGATTGAGATTATCTAACTTCTGGCTATTTGTCTAATTCAAATTGTACATTATTGAGGATGAGCACGACAGCTTGTTTGAGTAAGGAATGTTTAGGTAGAACGCAACGGCCCCAAACACGGACTGCACGGTAGTGTAGTTCCAGTGTGGTGCGTGGTACGTGCAACTGTGTGACGACTCGAACGTTTGCGTAGAATGTGCACTTCTCTTGCAGTTGCTATGTTGTGCCATATAGCTAGTAATCTAAGCCTAGACCTACCTAAGAATTACTCAGCTGCTGAGATCGGCTTTTGTTCCAGATAACGCTTTATTTGTCTTTGTTTTAGTAGAAATTGTAACGCCAATATTGGGTGGACTAACTACCTGTAGAATATAGGTAGCAAGTGTACAAAAAATAATAACGTGCAAAGAGCAAAAAAAAGTTGCGCTCGAGTTGTTGCCAGTTTATGTACCTACTTATTATACGACGTTTTAGTCTAAATAATGTGGTACATTCTATTCCAAATCGCCTTGACACATGTGTTTAACGTGATTTTTTTTTTATTCAGCGACTTCCGTGACGTCGCTGGTGAGAGCTAGACTTGGCTCTGAACATTATAATAGTTACACAGACATACCTACTTATATTTACTTATATAATAGATACCTACTTACTCGCAATTGTATGCAACATTTTTAAAACTCGTATTATAGAATTTTACTGTAAATACTGAATGCCTGATAATAGATACATTTACAAGCAACAATAGATATATTACAAATAAAAAATGGCAGCATAATTAATCATGTGGGTGCAAAATATGCACAAACGAATAACGTAAAAAAATAGGGATTAGGTAAACGGAGGTGGCGAGTTCAACTCCCAGTGCGGGCACGTACCAATGTGTTTCTTGTTAAACATAGTACGTAATTATGACTCGCTTTTCGGTGAAGGAAAACATCGCGAGGAAACCAACATGCCCGAGAATTATTTCGGAGGCATGTTATCCACCAATCCGGACTAGGCCCCGTGGCGGATTATGGCCTTATCCCCCTCACGAAAGTAAGGGGAGGCCTTTGCCCAGCAGTGGGAACTGACAGGCTGAATTATAATTATAATATTATTATTATGGATAGTTGCTCAATTCCCAATTATGTGGTTTTCAGAAAATGTCTCGTCGAAGATTGTTAGTCGGCGGCGCGGGCGTCGCGGGGGCCGCCATCGCGGCCTGGGCCCTGGCTGCGGATGACTCACCCGTGGTGAGTGGAACCGGGACCCTACTGATAGGGGGGCCAACTAAACACTTGCCTACGTGTAGTTTCATTGATCTTATATGTTACTTTCGGTTATTTATGTCATCGCGCGTGCTACGCTAAATCCTGATTTTTAGGGTTCCGTTCCGAATGGGTGAAACGGGATGCTATTACTAAGACTCAGCTGTCCGTCCATCTGTCTGTCTGTCTGTCTGTCACCAGGCTGTATCTCATGAACCGTGCTAGTTAGACAGATGAACTTTTCACAGATGATATAAGTAGAATAAATATACCGGGGCGCTCCCATACAACAAACTTGATTATCTTGCCGTTTTTATAGTTACGGAACCCTTCGTGCGCGAGCCCGAGTCGCACTTGGCCGGTGTTTTTTAAATGGCTCCGCCTGTTTTTGGTAAATGGAGGTATATGATAGTACCTTGGAAAGCTTGGGAGTTTGATTTGTGTGCTAAAAAGCAAATAAATAAAGAAATAATGGAACACAGTTTTGAAGTTTCGACTGTATCTACGCTATTACTATCTAAAATTCTAGACCGTGGTACAAGAAATCATCTCTAGAGTCGCAAGTCCGAGTCGAAACACTCTGGATTTCGGACGATGATAGAGTACTAAACTACAATAAGTACCTAGCTAGGTATTTAGTTATATCATACGTACCCACGGAGGCAGGACGGGTGTTAGCGTCTCTCGAAGAGATGAGTCTACCGTGCCGAGTTATTACTTAATCCTATAATAATACGCTTTATGGTAGATTAAAAACGTGTTATAATCTAGTTATTGTCGTATGGCGCCCTCTGTTGTCTTGAAGCGTAACGATGAATACATTTTAACTTAACGTCCCATTACCATACATCAAAGTACTAACGGTTGAGATCTTAAACATGCAAATTGACGATAAATCAAGTTAATTTACAACTAATAGGTACGTACCGTACCGTACCGTATTTGTATTCTACAAAGTGAAGGTAATGTTTGTGCTAAATAAATATGGATTTAAAACTCGCAGATCGCAGTTCGATTATTCAAGACCAATTCTCGTATATCTATTAACCAAGTTGGGATAATAATTATGCTGTCTTAAATTTTTCAGGAATGGTACAAGCCAACCACGGTGTCAGCGAAAACAGAGCGCAAGAAGCGCCCCCTGCCGTCTCGAGTGGACCAGGTGAAGAGTTTGCAAGCCGGTCATGAGTATGATGTCCTCATTATCGGCGGGGGCGCCACGGGGGCGGGGTGCGCCCTTGATGCCACCACCAGAGGTAACACCTTCCGCTGTTTTTTTTTGTCATGTATTAATGCCATTTGTCGGACTGTCTATAGGCATACTAATGGATTGGTGATAATTATATTGTCGTAGCGGAAGTAATTGGAACTATAACTGATTTCTTAGATTACAAGCGACGCTTAAATTCGAGTCAGCTGAGATTGGCGAGTTGCAAAACTTCAGTTTTTAACCTAACCTAACTCGATAGGCAGCGGCGGTTGAGCCAGATATGATCTGGTTGCAACCACTTCATTTCCACCATAGAGGTCAGATATTCGACCGCAGTCTCACAGATAATCCCATCACCCTCTCCTATAATACTAATGCCTGGTTTCTGAACCCCTATCAACTTTGACCAACCGATAAGTCTATCTTTATCTCTATCTGGCACTAAGCAAATGACAAAGACGGCAACACACTGCGGTCAAAGTTAACTAAGCATTCAGAAACCGGGCATAAATGAGCTATGAACCAACTTCTTTCCCCCTACTTGGCCCAATCGACAAGTCTATCGTCGTCTCTATCTCGCACTAAACAAACGACAAAGACGGCAACACAACATTTTCTGTTCCAGGCCTCAAAACGGCCCTGGTGGAAGCGGACGACTTCGCCAGCGGCACCTCCAGCCGCAGCACCAAGCTCATCCACGGCGGCGTGCGCTACCTGCAGAAGGCCATCCTGCAGCTGGACTACGACCAGTACAAGATGGTGAAGGAGGCGCTGCACGAGCGCGCCAACATGCTGGAGGTGGCGCCGCACCTCACGCGCCCGCTGCCCATACTGTTGCCGGTTTACAAGTCAGTTCTTTTTTGCAGATGATGGTGACAGTGCTCGATTTACTAGCTAGGGTTTCCTGTACTTGAGATGAGATTATCTAGTGTTGTGTTTGTGATTATGTAGTGGATTTTGGTTAGGTTGAGATGGGACTGGTGTGCGATTTTGGATGATTAAAGTCGCCATATTAAATTAGATGTAAAAAAACAGTAAGATTATTTTATTTTGGTTTCCTCTCTTTGCAGTGCTCTTTTCTCACTACAACAATTTTGTTTTACGGTAAAAAAATATATGTATTCCATATCACACACAAATATTTGTTCCGGGCGGGAATCGAACCCGCCACACCAAGCGCAGCAGTCCGATTGCGCATCTACTACGGCAAACGCGTCGTCAAACTGCCTTCAATGGTAGGGATAAAAATGAGATGCAGTGACATTATTAGAATTTGTTCGGCAGATGGTGGCAAGTCCCCTACTACTGGTTCGGCATCAAGATGTACGATTTGGTGGCGGGAGACAGAAACGTGAAGAGCTCCTACTATCTGTCCAAGAAAAACACGCTCGAATTGTTTCCCATGTTGAAGTCCGACAACCTTTGCGGCGGCATCGTCTACTATGACGGCAAGTCTACTTACATGAGTGTTTTCTATGCATCGTCTTCTTTTTCATGGGGTTTTTTCTATGCATCTTGCCTTTTTGCTGAGAACCCTTCGACCATATTTTCTATTTTTCTTATTTTTTTTTATCATGCTAGTTATGCTAATTCCTAATCTAAAATAAACTAAATGTTAACGTACTTATTCGTTAACTTGCACTTTCCTACTGTATTACCCATGAATCAGTCAGTTGTGAACTTTTCGCTAACCAAGGAAGGAGACCACCTTAAAAGAGATATCATAAGTTTTATTTTTAAATGTCCAGGCCAACAAGACGACGCGCGCATGAACCTAGCTATAGCGCTGACGGCCGCGCGCCACGGGGCGACGATCGCCAACCACGTCAAAGTCACTAAACTACACAAAACCGCGGGAAAACTGAGCGGCGCTTCGTTAAAGGTATTATACAACCACACACAATACAACCGTAGCATTAATTCGCTTACTATGAGTTAAACGCCACTTTTAACACTCAATTTTAGGGTTCCTTACCCAAAAGGTGAAACAGGACGCGGGACCCTATTGCTAAGACTCCGCTGTCCGTCTGTCACTAGGTTGTAACAGAGGAATCGTGATAGTTAAACAATTCAAATTTTCACAGATGATGTATTTCTTTTGCCGCTATAACAACAAATACTAAAAAACAATAAAATGGGGGCTCCCATACAACAAACATGAGTTTTTTTGCCGTTTTTATAGTAAATGGTACGGAACCCTTCGTACGCGATTCCGACTCACATTTTAACCAGTTTTTAAACGGTTACCGAAAATTCTTCATCATCCTCTTTCAACTGTCACCCTACCCATTATCCTCTATGAAGTTTGGTTAAGCATCTAAATCGAGTTCCCTTCTAAAAGTAATGGGAAGGTATTTCGAACTGTAAGCACAACTGCTTAAGGCGTATTTTGCTGTAGGACGAGCTGACCGGCAAGGAGTGGGACATCAAAGCCAAGTGCATCATCAACGCGACCGGCCCCTTCACCGACAGCATCCGGAAGATGGACGACCAGAACGTCAAAGAGATCTGCTGCCCCTCGTCTGGAGTACACATCGTGCTGCCTGGATACTACAGGTATTTTTCATACTCAACCCTACATTTTTTACGTGAAATTTCTTATACGGTTATCAGTAAAAGTGAACGACAAATGAGGGTAAAAATTCAAGGACTCGCCACGTTTTGCCATTAATCGTTAAATGACGTAGAGAGAAATAGAGCTATGACGCCATGGAAGTGGAGCGAAAGAGAGCGACATATACACGGTACGAAGCAATTGAATACGATTGATTGATCGATTAGTACCCGGTTTTAGAACCCCTAGTTTAACTCTGACCAACCGATAAGTCTATAGTTGTCTCTATCTGGCACTAAACAAATGATAAGGACAGCAATACGCTTCAAAATCTAGTACAGAACAAAGCTGTTATTGTGATAGAAAGTTAATGTTGTCTGAATATAGTTTTGGCGTCTCACCTTGGCCCTCTGCGACGACCATAATAGCTATGCATAGTTTGGCTTGAGAGCCAAATGGGTCGCTATCGAAGAAATGCTTCGCGTGTTGACAGACATATTGATCGACATAAAAACAACTCAAATGCTCTGGCAAAAGCAGAATAACGTGTGATAGTATTGTACGATGTGAATATATTGGATATTACTTCTACTTTTCTCGTTTAATTATCGATTATCGAATTGCCGTCAGGAAAGTTTGACTTCAATCAAACACATTTTGGGTTGATTACGGTACGACGCGTGAAATCTGGACGTCCCGTCGTCCCCGATGGTTGTATCTCCGCTACGGGGACAATGGCTCAGAAAGTAATGACGTTTCGTCGTCCCCGAATCGGGGACACGGCTTTCAGCGACAACGGGGCTACACCAAAAACAGCTCTCGTAATGACTCGCAACAATAACCGGTACCCAAAAAACGTATCTGGTTATGTTATCCAATCTGGACATAATAATTTAAAATGGTTTCCCAACGAGCCACACGAAATCGGTTCACACTGTGACTCGTTGGGAATTTTTTCCCAGCGGGTCACAGGCACCGTGTTACACAGAGAATTTTCTTGAGTAAAAAGTGGTAACGTAACGAGTAACAGTGTAACTCGTAGGAAAAAAAATCGCAACATGTCACACTGTGACTACATTTGATGCGACCCGCTGGGGACCCATCAAACAACCCTGAAATCAAAAACAATCAAATAACCCATCATATAACCCTGCGTCGCCCTCAGCCCGGAGCACATGGGTCTGCTGGACCCGGCCACGTCGGACGGGCGCGTGATCTTCTTCCTGCCGTGGCTGAAGGGCACCATCGCGGGCACCACCGACCTGCCGTGCCAGGTCACGCACAGCCCCAAGCCCACGGAGGACGAGATCCTCTTCATCCTCACGGAGGTCAAGAACTACCTCAACCCGGACGTGGAAGGTAACTATCGGCCTGTATTCGTTCGCTCGTAGGCCTCTTCTAGTGAACGCCGCTGAGTTCGATCTTGGCTCTCCTCATCCAGAAGAAAAAAGCGACTATTTAGGGTTAGAAATATGTAACTTGAGCTACCTCAACCCGGACGTGGAGGTAATTATCGGCGTCGGTCTGTATTCGTTCGCTCGCAGGTCTCTTCTAGTGAACGCCGCTGAGTTCGATCTTGGCCTCCCCATTCATAAGAAAAACCCGACTGTTTATGGTTTAAAAAATGAAACTTAAGCTACTTCAAGGCAAGCGTGCACCGTCGTAGTGTTATATCTTTAGCGGATATAATGGTGCAAAGAAAATCCCAGAAATAGTGAAATTAGTTTAATTATAAATGTATGAGAAGTTACATTGTCGGAGGTTGTAAGTGAAGTGAGTTGCATAATAAAAATGTCAGTACAAAAAAGTTTACTCCTACATGGAACACTTTAGCAATAAGTAGGTTAATATTAGGTTGTAAACTATTGGAAGGCGTTACGCCTGAACATATTCCCGGCCGTTGAAAGACCACTTTCAACCCTGAAGATCCTCTGCCGTAGGAAGTTTGCAAAGCCGTACTAGAGAGCGTCGCACGCAGCCTTTGTTAGTGTGGATGTCGGCCACTCTGGATATTCCATCGGGTCCAGATATAAGGCGAAGAACGCGACCAAGCTTCCAAGCAAGGGGGGGCGCGTTGTCTTCTGCTAAGAGCACCATGTCTCCGATGCTCAGCTGAGCTGCATTAGCCCGCCACTTTGTCCTTTGTTGCAGTTCGCAGAGATATATCTTCTGCCATCTTCTCCAAAAATGCTGCCTCATCCTTTCTAGGCGTTGATAGCGTCGTAGCTGGGCTTCCTTGTAGTCTTCCAGATTTGGCGTTGGTATAGCAGTCAGCGGCCTCCCGATGATAAAGCTTCCTGGAGTAAGAGGAAGAAGGTCAGGAGAGGATGAGAGGGGGGTCAAGGGACGACTATTCAAAATAGCTTCCACCTGTGCAAACAAAGTGGAAATTTCCTCAAAAGTGAGGTGACTGTTGCCCATGACACGCTTAATTAAATGTTTCGCCGATTTGACACCAGCCTCCCAGATGCCACCGAAATGAGGAGTGTAAGCCGGAATGAACTTGAATTTAATTGATTGCTGACTCGCAAAGTCCGACAGAGGCTCATGAGTATCCTTAATGAATGATCCTATTTCCTTTGCGGCAGCCACGAACCCAGATCCGTTGTCGCTGAATATTTCCGTTGGCCGGCCTCGGCGCGAGATGAACCGTTTTAAAGTCATTATGAAAGCATCCTTTGTAAGGTCACTGACCGCTTCAAGATGGATACATTTGTAACGTAAGCAGACGAAAAGGCATAAATAGCATTTCAACAAACGGCTTCCACGACCTTTCCGATTTGTGATGTAAAATGGACCCGCAAAGTCCAAGCCAACGGATATGAATGGGTAGTCTGGGGTTACACGTTGGGGCGGTAGATTCCCCATTTTAGGTTGTAAGGTCTCGCCTCGGATGCGCCGACATCGCGCACAGTTGTTGACTGTGCGCCTCGCGAGGTGCCTACCATTAACTGGCCATACTGTTTCTCTCACAGTCGCCAACAACAACTGTGGACCAGCGTGCATATTGTTTATGTGCTCTCTTTCAAAATATAACTTAGTTAGCCTATGCGAAGAATGAAGTAAAATTGGATGCTTCTTTTCATAAGAAAGCATCGACGCATCAATCCGCCCACCAACACGAATTAGCTTATTGTTATCAAAGAATGGTGACAATGATAATAGTCGACTTTTATTGCTCAATGGTTTCCCCTTTGCCACCATGTTATATCTTTAGCGGATATAATGGTGCAAAGAAAATCCCAGAAATAGTGAAATTAGTTTAATTATAAATGTATGAGAAGTTACATTGTCGGAGGTTGTAAGTGAAGTGAGTTGCATAATAAAAATGTCAGTACAAAAAAGTTTACTCCTACATGGAACACTTTAGCAATAAGTAGGTTAATATTAGGTTGTAAACTATTGGAAGGCGTTACGCCTGAACACGTAGACCGCATCGGTGTAAAATAGAGGTCGAACATGAACCTATTCGATCACTGGTGCAGTCACCTATGTATACGTTAACGAATCCTTTAAAATAAAAGGACCCTGTATTTACAAGTGAGTCATAAGAATCTCGATCATGCTTTTGAGCTTGTCCCTGCGGCGGTGAGGCAGTCTTCTCGCCGTTTTACGGTACCTCTCACGGCCCGGTGACATCTACGAGAGATGCCGTCGATTACCGCACCGATGGACGTTTACTGACGTCACTGTCTCCGGCAGTCCGGCGCGGCGACGTGCTGTCGGCCTGGTCCGGCATCCGGCCACTAGTGTCGGACCCCAACAAGCCGGACACGCAGTCGCTGGCGCGGAACCACATAGTGCACGTGTCGCCGTCCGGCCTCGTCACCATCGCCGGCGGCAAGTGGACCACCTACCGCTCCATGGCGCTGGAGACCATCGACGCGGCGATCGAGAGTGAGTCCTCTTTATAAAAAACTCTTTTCTGCTTTTATGTTAATCCAGCTTGTTACCTACCTCCTTACAAATTTCATCGTTATTGGTCTGGATCAATACTTCTTCACTCAAACGGCTGGCCATTTGAGTGAAGAAGTAACAAACACGTTATAAACGCACTAACAAACTTTCATCTTTAAATAATAAGTATATTTAAGTAGGATTCGGTTCGCTATTTTGCACGGTCAATTTTACTTACAAAAGTAGATTCTCTAAACTTTTGGACTTTCACATTACATACCTACGTTACTTTGTAATTACATACCTCGTTGTCGCGTCACGTAAAAACTACTCAACTAATGCAGATAAATGGCTAACATCAACAACAGCGAAGCACAACGTAAAATTAGCAACAGTTGACCAAGACCACCAATAAACTATTACAGGCGATATCAATAACACGAGGTAACGCTAGGTAACACGAATGTTACTTCATGTGGTTGGTAGCACCCATGTTACTGCGGTGTTCCAGGCGCGGAGCTGAGCCCGCTGTACAAGGAGTGCCAGACGGACGGGTTCCTGATCGAGGGCGCGCACGGCTGGACGCCCACCATGTACATCCGGCTCGTGCAGGACTTCGGCCTGGAGATGGAGGTGGGTCCTCGACCGACTTCAACGCAAGGAGGTTACTCAATTCGACTGACCTTTGTTTTTACGAAAGTTTTTGGAAAAATCTGAATTGTAACTTATAATTTTTTTTATGGGACCAATCTGGACGTATTTCCTTTCATACATTAAAAAAAGAATTTCCCAAATTTGTTTTTAAATGACGTAGTTCTGAGGTACAATACAACAAACATAAAACAGCTATTAACTAACTAAAAACGGGTATAATTCGCGCACAAACAAATATCAAAATATATAATTATGACATACCTCGACGTTTTTAGCTAGTTAATATGTTTCCTGTGCGCGAAAGTTTAAGAACTTCTATAAAACAGCTATGCCTGGACTGATTGAAATCGTTAGGAATATACCTACTGTCTCCTCAAGGGTGCCTGGGGCCGTATTATGAACTCTTATTCCCAGACAGTTTACGCCGTAAACTGAACTGCCTGGGTATTTCGTATTATGAACTCCTAAAGCCAGCCAGTATTGTCACGTGACAGTCAAACCTACGACATAATTATGGACGGAAGAAGAAATAACTGCATTTTGCTGTGATTCCAGGTCGCACAGCACTTAGCCAAGTCATACGGAGACCGCGCGTTCGCCGTCGCCAAGATGGCGACCATGACCGGCAAGAGGTGGCCCATCATTGGCAAGAAAGTGCACCCTGAGTTCCCCTACATCGACGCTGAAATCAGGTGAGGTTTGAATCGCAAAGCATTGAATCTTGACATTTGTCCAGCAGTGACATAAGTAAATGTTTAGGTTTTTACTACAGTTTCTACAAGAGTTATTTCTGGTATTTGCCTAACACAATTATTTGACGATGTAGAGTCGAGAGATTATTAGAATAGACTATTTGGAACACATAGTGTAACCGTATCAGGTTGTGCTGGCTTCTAGTGTCAGGGTTTGTCAGGCCGCCTAAGGGCCTCTGACGTGGCTTCACGACTGCTAACAATCGATAACAACCGGGACCGACTTCTTAATGTGCCCTCCGAACCTGTTTTCTGTCATGGTTCTGTTAATTTGTTAATTAGATTGAAGTGTTTGACTTGTAAAAGTTCGATTTTATTACCTATTTACAATAAATGATTTGACTTTGACTTTGAAGCACGGAGCGATTCAAATCGGCACATAACCTACGAAAAGTAATCGGTGCGGGTCGAGGATCGAACCCGGCATCGTTTAATTCTGAAGCGCACAAGTTACCGTTCGACCACCCTCTCTCTATTCTAAGGGCCTTAATAAATTAAACCTCAATAGCGCTACCAAGTGCGCTACCAGCTGATACACACTCAAAATGTAATTGAAAACGTTGCTATTAAATGGATATTGAGATGTAGCACTGGCTACTAGATACTACCTTGTATCATAATTGTGTCATAATCGGATAGCACTTAACCGCTGAGTGTCATTTATTAATTTGCCAGAGATCATGTAAGTTTCGGATCCTAATCTACAACTTAAGATGTATTTATTAAATAGTACGAAATAGCAAGTGCACACTGAAGATAGCTCTCAGAGCTGACATTGATTTATTAATATGGGCTTAAGACGCTAGGAAGTTGTAAGTATATCGTACCGTGTATTAAGATGTATTATTAGTGGGTGTATTATTATTATGTAGTAGTGGGTGTAATAAGAACATGTGCCCCCTCAGATACGGCGTGCGCGAGTACGCGTGCACCGCCGTGGACATGATCGCGCGCCGCCTCCGCCTCGCCTTCCTCAACGTGCAGGCGGCGGCCGAGGCGCTGCCCACCATCGTGGAGATCATGGCCGAGGAGCTCAAGTGGTCCGACGCGGAGAAAACGGTGACAGACATCATACAAAACCAACTAAAAAAAATATTTTCCCAATAAAATAATAATATCCCAGTGCGGGCACGTACCGATGTATTTCTTGTTAAACATAATTATGTAGGTACGTAATTATCCCTCGCTTTTCGGTGAAGTAAAACATCGTGAGGAAACCGACATGCCCGAGAATTATTTCGGAGGCATATATCCACCGACCCGGACTAGGCCCCCGTGGTGGATTGTGGCCCAATCCTCCTCACGAAAGTGAGTGGAGGCCTTTGCCCAGTAGTGGAACATTTACAGGCAAATTACGTAGAAAAAATTTGTATGATAATAAAATAAATGGTTTTTACAGAAACAAATAAAAATGGCGGGCGAATTCCTAGCCGCCGAGATGGGACAGATGGTGAACCGTCAAAGCCGCGACAAGATCCCCATCAACCTGAGCAAGGACGAGATCCAGACTTACATCAAACGGTTCCAGATCATCGACAAGGACCGCAAGGGCTTCGTCTCCATCAACGATATTAGGAGGAGTCTTAAGGTATGTCTCAAAAGGCTGCGTTTACACCACCAATACACGCCACAATGGTAAACGTATTCAATAATGTGCGCTATATGTGAAGCCATAAGGCGCAAGCAAGGGGAATGTGCTCTCCAATTTGATTTTAGATATTTTAATTCCTTTCGGGAATACAGTTTTCTTTAAGATTGATCTGACAGTCTGTTTTAAGACTGATGAAAAGGGCGCATATAATTATGTTTATATGGATATGAGGTGTACTATGTCTTGGTTAAACTTTAAAATAACTGCTATTATCTTTACAGGACGTTTGTTTTCTAGTTATAATAGGACAATGGAGCCCACATTTTAATTTAAATCGATATAATTATATTTTAACGAAATTCGCCGATTATAGAGCATGGGTGTGAAGCCGACAGAAGATGAAATCAGATCAATTCTATCAGAAATCGATTTGACATATCACGGACAGCTAGAGATCCAGGACTATCTGCAGGTAGCACTAGAGCCGCCTAAGGGCTGGACGACTTCATCTATATGTCTGTGGGATTAGTTGCCTGGGTACATGTCTGTCTGCGTGGGACTAGTCTGTACAATATGTCGGGTCTGTTTGTAACTATGTCGGGGCATTCTTTTTAATAGTGGGAAAATGTTAGTACGGAATTTCTGTTAGCGATTTTATGATCGTGGCAATTGTGCCAAAACTTGCATGGCATGAAAAAATGGTTATTTGAGATACAATTCAGTACTTATTGAGGATTACGCGCATTGTTTAATAACGGGTCTCGTGTCGCGCAATTCATAAACATATTATGTGAAGCAAAACACTTTGATTACATTGAGTCATCACTGTGTATAAACTAAAAAACATATTATACAGAAAAGACGGCATACGCGCAGATAATGCGAAAATCCACTAAATAAACGAAACGGTCATAGCGTGGAACACTAATGCGCCATACTTGCATACATCGTGCAATCGTCTTGCATACATGTGGATACATCGAAAGCGAAGCGCAAATTCCGTACTACCCTCACCTTGTGTAACGCTCACGTGCCGTCCGCTAACCGTTGTCCGCAGAACTACGGCGAGGACGTGACCGGGGAGCAGCTGCACGACATCCTGCGAGAGATCGACACGAACATGAACGGACAAGTCGAGCTGGACGAATACCTCCAGGTCGAGAGTGTGACGCGCGCCTTAGCTCTTGACTGCTGTTATGTGCATGATTTTTGTAGCTTTTTATAACTCGTTACGTTGAATTGAAATTGATTCAAAATGAGCTATGTACATTATATCGCGATGTAAAGTATCCCATGTCCTTTTCCGAGATCCGTAATATCTGTATACCAAAATCAGCCGGTCAGTCGTGAAAAGGTAACAAACAGAGTTAGGTACTTTCGCATTTAAATATTTGTGTGGATACTGGATATGGATAAAACTCATTCGTTCACTCCAAAGGGACTGGCGACAGTTTTTATAGTGATTTATATCTACCACAGTTACCTATCGCCTGCCTGTCTATGGCAACAGAATTACAACTAAAAGATACCTATACGCTGTGATAGTCATTAGTTCATGTCTAATGGATAGAGTAGTATTATAATATACGAGTACACCTTCCAAACCGGTACAAACAGTAATTTTTCACATTACCTACTGCTTGAAATGGTCAACTATGTAATTTAATGTCCACTAACTACAGTCAAGATAATTATATTAATGTTGTTTTTTTATTGTTTCGGAAATAGGTATTGTGTGGTTATGTTTTCGCCTTACTAATGTATATTATTATGTTATGTGGCATGCTTTCGTTTTCTATGTGGTATGGGTTTAAGACCGCTAACTTTCATAACTCTCGAGTCTAAATGAACCAACTTCAGTAGAATAATTTTATGGTCGGTTGGTCAGGAGTCAGCCCAATAGTGTATAATAATAATAGAGGTGTGACACATTGGGAACCGTCATAGAAAATAAATTTGTAAACGATTAATGGCCGAAATTAATAATGTATCTCCCATCCAAGATTGAAATCGATCTTGGATAGCTGCCTATCGTTCGATCGATTTCCAATCTGCGTGCCTTTATAAACCAATCCACGGATCGGTTATTGGCACGTTTGACCCTAAAAATGGATTGTGATATCAATCCCAGATAGCAAAATTTGGATTGGATTGATTATAAATTTCGGTCGTAAATGTGTTACTCAAGTCACTCAAGCAAGTGTGACTCGATGCGAAGAAAAACTCCCGATATGTCACACACTGTATACTTACTGCCTGACTGCTGACTGAACACTGAACTGCGTTTTTCGTTCTCAATAAACGTAATTTTTAACATTCTACAGATACGTTGGTCTATTTATACCATTATTTTGAAGTGTAACAAAATTAACACAAAGTAAAGCTTCTCGACACATCTTCATATATATGTGTTCAAAGTAGTAAATCTGACTTGCCTCTTACCCAACTACCTGCACATTCAAAGCATGATTTTCGAAGAATGGCTTCTTTCTTTCTTTATATTTGGCTATTGAAGTATACTTAACACTTTTGTTATATTACTTAATCTCTAAAGGTTACTTTTCAATAACAAAATACTTACTATTATTTGATGGTATACACTACATTGCTTCGAAGTATACTTAATACTTATTCTTTAGCAAAATAATTCGATAAGCAATATACATTATAATACATATTACCCAAATTATTATATTTCATTTCGACGCAATTTGGATCTACGTAATCAAAAACTTACTTCGATGGTAGCACCTTCACATTCTCAATAATTGGAGGCTACTTTTAAAACGCTATCGAACAAAACCAACACATATTCCAGTAACTTTAAAGTTCACTATCAATTGCAGATGATGTCAGCGATCAAGTCGGGTCACGTGGCGTACTCCCGATTCGCTCGCATGGCTGAAATGGAGGAGGAGCATCATGAGAAGGAGGTCTTGAAGAAACAGATCACGGTCGAGAGGAGCGGCGGCGGCTTGTAAGCGGACGCGGGATAGGTGAGACGACGACATCAATAGGATTTATGAAGAGAATTCGGTGATCGATAAAAGTGATCGAGAATGGAGAGCAACATTTTAAGGACGCGTCACGTTTACGCACATTTCGTTACATGAGAGAGAAGAAAGATGTGCTGTAGAGAGCAAAAGAAAGAGAGGTATAATATTATTGCGATAACTTCAATTAATTCAGTTCTTTTGTTTCAGGTAATTCGATTCATGGCAACAAAGTAGGCGCTAAGCACTCAAGTATTAGTTCTCAAATACTAATAGGTTGTAACTTATAAAAAATGTTATCATACAAAATATATTTTTTACTTTCTTATTATAATTTATTTTTGAAGACAATATATTCTATATGGATATTTTGTGAAGCTCATTTATACATTAATCGCCGAAAGTATTAGATAATGTGAGTAGAAGACCCATTTTTCTACAAGGACGATGCGGATTTCATATAATGTGATTAGTTTTTGATGTGTAAGATATTTATTAACATTTATTTTCTGTATTCAAATTACGAATCTTTTGTATAAAATGCTAAGCAATTTGATCATCGCCTAGCCTTTCTACTAAAAGCGGTGCAGCATTTTGACACTGATCATCTTAGCTTAAATCACTCTTATAATAATTATAGTACCTACCTAATAGTAATTTATACAAAATTATTGTATAAATACGGAATTTCATGCACAGAAATCGAAACGTTTTTATGGTTATTAATTTAAACCTCTACCGAAGTTATATATTTATAGGAAAGCGTTATTTATTACATATCTAATAAATTACTTCTACTTTCACAATAAGTAAGTATAATTGTAAATAATACTAAATCAATTACTATGTCCTTTTTTAAGGACAATTATACCCATAAATTATAACCAGAGCTCATTTCTGTGCTGATAATTCTGATCTACTTAATAGTACGTATTTCTTAATGTGGGCCTAGCCTTCAAATAAAAGACACATTATTAACATCCACAAATATGTAATTTATTTTGTAAATACCTACCGAATGCAAGCTCTAGACTAGCCAAAGTATTATTTGTCCAATAAGGAGTTGTCAAATACATAGGCTACGTAAACATCAGTTTACATGATAAATATGCGAATGTAACACCCAATTATTGTGACGTCCTGCCATAAAGCCGCAGTTCCACTACGGCGTATATACACATACAGGCACGATACGGCTATCATTTCATACAAAAACAATGTTTGACGTTAATTAGAATAAGTGGTAGACCTAGCAGCCTCGTAAGCAGGCCGTACGCCTCAGTGGAACAGTGACTTATAATGTTATAAGAATAGGACTAACAGGTATATTTATTAAATGCTTCAACAATGGAAAGTACCGCGTACAAATTATAACTTAAAGTATTTTAAAGTTTGTGTTTACGTGAATAAAAGTGATTTTGAATCTACGAGTGCTTTATTTACATCCCATCCCATTATGATTATTTAAACGTGCAAAGACCACATTTATAAAAAAATATATTATTTTGTAGGAACAAACCTACTGCTACGCGTACCAGTAGAAATGCTTGGGAATTAGGCGGCCTGATAAACTAGACTAGTGTAGAGCTAGCACGGATATTCATTTATGACGCTGATTGTACGTTTTGTCGTGCAAAATTATAGGTGTGACCAAATTGCACTCAATATCAAACTAAATAAAAAACGAAACAAGTGTGACCAATTTGCACAATGCACTTTGCGTATGACCAAACTACACTAACGCGCACAAACCTCACATTACAAACAAAAAAGTAGAAATAAATGTACAGGTAGGCAGTTAATATTCAAATATGCCGCGCTTTATAACACCAGTATTGTAGTAAGCGCCATCTGTCTATACGTTTGGTATCAAAAATATAAACGAGAGATGGCGTTTATCGCAAATCGTAATATTTCTGTCTTTCTAAACATAGGTAGGTACCTATTCAAGCATTCGCGCGCACCAAACTTCGAGCGTAGTTTTTGGCGCCAACCGCGATAGGCGCGGGGCGGGCGCGGCGGTGCTCCTCTTTACGCATCTACGTACTAACGTAGCGTTTGTATTCTCTTTGTACTAACGTGCAATAAAACGAAGCGACGAGACAACCGCGTAGCCTCGGTTCGTTCTACCTGCGATATCGCCTTCACTGTGATAAATTAGGTACCTATCCAAAGAGGAAAATCGGCATGAATAGCTTGATGATTGGGCAACCTACATAACGTCATAATTTCAACTTAGGTAGGTAATACTCGGAAGTCGTGTATTCATCAATGGATCGCATGAATGTGTATTATTAAAATAATTTATTCAAGCTGGTCGAAGTCACAGATCAAAATATAACGGCGTGAGCACGTCTACCAGCCATCGTTCACAAGTTCACATCACATACAGTTATCCTATAATCTGTGAAGTTCACAACCACCGACGGCGCGACTTATGAATACATTAAAATACATTTTTGACTTTGATTGAATCGGACTTAAAGATATCTTATCCAAAAAGTTAAGACTAGGCATAGGGAACAAAAATGTTGCAGTTAAATCGCAGATTATATAAAATATAATAGGTACCTATAGCTACTTTCTTCGGTAGATACTACCTAACCTATATTTTATTGTGATCGTAAGTATAATAAAGGAAATTCAAAAACCTGTACACCTACCTATCTGTAGGTGTACCTACCTACTAGTACCTACTTACCTGTAATTAGGTACCTAACGTATCTATTTCTAATAAAAAAAATATAATTTTAAAGTTGTGGGTAGTTTACTAATAAAGCTGGTACCTACATACCTACCTATCACAGACTAGGATAGGATATATAGGGATATATAGGGATACTACGTAAATTTATACTAAATACCTAGGTATCTAATTATATAATATTTAAAAAGTAACTATGTATTGGCCACAGACTACAGTCATCTTAATGCATTCGATGGTAAAAAATATTCATAGACAAAAAATAAAACATGATTGAATGAATGACTAAAAAAAAAATGTCGTTTCCGGTCAACAAAGTACCTACTAATTAAAGTAATCGAGCGATTAACAATGTAATGTCAATAAAAACATGTCGGTATGAAAGAGAGGGGGGGTCAGTTGACTTGCCCCCATTACTAGGTTCATTATCACTAATGACTTCGCATACTATGCGATACCTACTTGATAATGTTTACAAAAGTTTAGGGCTAGTTGGCGGGAAAAAGTTGTAACGTTACATGGCCTCGGGCGCGGCGTAGGGCGGCGGTAACGCCCCCGCGGGCCTAGTCGCGGGCGGGCGGTGGGTGGGCTCGGCTCTTCCGCATTCTTATGAATTTTTAAAGCAGGAAACCAAGTAAGAAATTAGTAACTTTGATTTTAAGTATCTCATGCGTGTCGTCAATCATTGTTTTATCAGCCCTCAGACTTGTCTGTGCTGAAATTTTTCATCAATTCAGTTAATTGATCAAAATTACATCAACAGATACGTACGTAATCTCTAGAATCCCGAGATACAAAATTAAGCATAATATTTTTACACAAAACTAAATACATTTAAACTGTTACAAATTAGGGATGAACATCGATAACCAGAGCGATACTAATCCAATATTGGAGTAGCTTATCACCTAGGTCGAGTATAAGAGTAATAAAAAAGCCTCATCACATCAACACACGTTGGCCCACTGCTGAGCATGGGTCTCGCCCCTCTTTCTCAAGGAGTGAGGAGTACTAGGCCAGAGTTCACTACGGGGAACTTGTCCAGATTGGTCGATTTTATTCCTACGAAATAATGCTTATTTTTAGTAGGATGATGTAGGTATTCATTATAAGTAGAACTTGTTTTTTATTTAATAATCGCATACGTACTAAACTAGATGAATCAATGGTCTCTGCCTGCTCTCAGGCCACTGCCACCTCATTGGGATTCGTGGAATTATTTTTTTGCGTTACGATTTTGAGTTTTTAAACGTCATGCCTGTACCGGCGAAGCAAGCGTTACGATATAGCATAGGAATGGTAGCAAAATCAAAATGTATGTATGAAACCTTTATACTTACTTAGAAGTTAAAAAGTGAAAAGTATAAAAACGACAAATCATCATGGGAACAGTGCTGGCAGCTTGCGCTTACGAATTGGAAGATTATAGTTAATATTCCAACCAAGGTTCTCTTCTCGGATTGAATTCGACTTAGATACGAAGACGCAGCTAAGCATGTATTGTAAATGACTAACGCGTCCCTATGTCACAAAGCATTGAATGTTGACGTAATCTTTGTGGAAAGCTGGTAGATTCTACGCTGCATATACTTAATAATTAATAATTCAGCCTGTAACTGTCCCACTGATGGGCAAAGGCCTCACCTCACTTGCGTGAGGAGGATTAGGCCATAATTCAACCACAGGGGCCTAGTCCGGATTGGTGGATAACATGTCTCCGAAATAATTCTCGGGCATATTGGTTTCCTCACGATGTTTTCCTTCACCGAAAAGCGAATGATAATTACGTACATAATTATGTTTAACAAGAAACACATTGGTACGTGCCCGCACTGCGATTTGAACTAGCTACCTCTGTTTTGGGAGGCGAACGTTCTCCCACTACCACCGCTAAATATGTATGAATTTATGTTCTAACAAACAATGCGTAGAAAATGACTTATATCCACGTGTACCTACCACTAGGTAGGTACTTAATAAACATACGTTATAAGCCAGGGCATAGCAGAATCTGGTGGTTATGACCCAGACTGTTCCACTCTCCGAGAAATGGCTTACGTACAGTAACCTAGATTGAACGTTATAGCATAGTCATATTATTGTCTCAAATGTCTAAACAATGCAGCCCTGCAAGTCATGGCTGCTTCTTTTTTCGATGGGCTGGAATGGTTATTGCCTGTCACTTGGGTGTATGGTAAGATGTCAGGTAATGATTATCGTGCTAATTAGCGTGAGATGCAACTTAACTTGTAAGAGCCAGGGCGTGTCAGGACGCAGGGGCGGGTGGCACGGGCGGTCCGGCCCGCCCACCGCTACTTCCGCTTCCGACAGATCTTGAGCTTCTGCAATCATCCGTCTATAATCATCATGATCATGATCGCGGGTGGGCAAAGGAAAATCTAAGAGGAAAAACGAATGACACGTTATTGGAGACGATATTTCTCTATGGCTCTATAGCGCAATTGGAATCGGTGTAGAGAGGACTGACATAATAATGACACCCCTTAGGGTTTCTATGCCACATACAAGTAAAGTTCGAATTAAGCTAATCGCCGGTTAATGTCATAAGTAACTGTGCGTACGACGTTTTCTGTTGACTGGATGAGACTAATAGTAAATAATTGAAATGGGCATAAAATCATAATAAATATAAAATTTAGGATTTAAATTTTTTGAGTACTGTACCTAATTGAAAATTTAATTAGGAGTTGCATAATATTATTGTACAATTAGCCAGTGTGAGAATAAGGGGTTAACAGAATTTGCCATTTCAATAATTATTACTTTGCAGGTACCGTTCTGGTTTGAACAAATGGCCCTTTGTGTAGTAGGTAGCTACCTACCTACCAAAATTATGTCTCGTAATTTTTTTATGTGAGGTAACATAGTGTAAAGAATCATAATATTAGAGCTACGGTAGCGGCTTGACAATGTTGTCATATAACACAAATATTTTAGTGGTGAAAGCCAATAAGGTGGAGTTTTAATTTTAGCAAAGAGTGTATGAAGGCAGCATTAACGTGATCGATAGTTTTACTGTTACTGGCAGAGTTTTCGTAATGCAGAATTATTTTAGGGACTCTGGATTCAAAGTTGTATGGCAGTGTCGTAGCATACCTACTTAACCTGAGCCATACCTACCTCTACTAAGCTTACTAGGCTAAAATATTATAAGTACCTATTATGCTCAAAATAATTACCTACAAATCTTGTAAATTAGAGCCATCAACGGAAATGTACGAGAACAATCCACATCATTTATAAAAAAAAAACTTCACACCGAATATGAGGCCACGATAGAGAGGAAACAATTAGTCATGATCACAAGCGAAGTTACGCGTGAAGGAACTGGTTTTGTTAGTAAATCGCCGTAATATTATTTCAAACTTTGTAGTTATGGTTTAATGAAATCTTTGTGTGGATGTGAATCATTTCAAGAAAGCTTAAACTACATAGAATGACACACCTTCGTTATAATTACAAAATATAGGATCAACAAGTAAGGCAATTTTAGCGTACTCATAGAAACTTATTACATGAGAATCTAAGGAAGCGGAGTGACTTCATCAGTTCTGTCATACCTCATCGGCTAATTAAATCGCTATACGCAAACAGAGTCACGTCACTCGGCTACTGCGTGCCGCACAACGCCGCACCGTGCCACTGAGGTACACCCATAATAGATCTTTGTCATGCTAATAAAAACCTATGTCAATAACTTCGTTCAATCTCCATCACACTTTATCTTGTATGCATAAGGTGTATGTTAGAATGTAAGCTTCTATCTGTAATGCGAACTCAAGAATGCACAGTTTCGATAAAGTTGTATGGAAAACTAAACTCTAAATCGTAATGCGTTAAGTAAAAAATAACATGACTGTTAGAGAAGATAATTAAGCGGGGACAGACGCTCTCTCGGGGCGGCTGCTTATTCGTGCATAATGGACTCGGGGCAACGCGACGCGACTGACGCCTGACAAAATGTGGTTTAACTTTCACTCTCATTTCGAACCAGTCGCCTAGAAAGAATAACGTCGCTGTATCTTATCTGAATCGTGAAGTTAACTGGATAACAACTAAATCCAAAATTTTAATAAACACCATCGATAGTAACAATTAGAAGAAACCTACTATACCCAGTAAAAATATCATAATTTATTGACCTTATTCAAAAATTGTACCCCTGTCTAAAAACGGTGTCAGCGTTCTATATTACAATAAATTGGTATACTTAGTACTAACTATCGAAATAATTCTGAAACAGACAATTTTTTAATGATTTCACAGGTTTTTAAAAATACAATACCCTTGGGATTCAAAACACTCCAGCAATAAGTGAACTTGATACACCGACACATAGCCTGAGTGATAAATTTGTCAGTGTCGTAATCTATACGATACGAACGGAGTCATGTGAACAAAGACCGCCAAGTGCAACTGTGGACGCTTATCGTTTGTTTACAGCCACGTCTCGAAAGACGATGCGGCTGGCACGCCAACCGGCACGACATGTGTGCATTTTTTGCCCGCCCAAGGAGGCCGCGGGCGCGAGGTTATACACCCATTATTACGTCCTTCCTACTTTCAATTATTATTATCGGGCGGCAGCACCGCACCCGCGACGGGGAGGAGGAGAGAGGCACAGCTGCTGCCTACCAATAATCAAAACCTGTCTCGCTTAGAGCGAGACGGAGATAACGCGAGTAAATCAAAGATTTGGATTTTTAGAAAGTCCTGCATAGTAAAAAGTGAATGCAGTGCAAAAGTAACTTTCACTTTTAATTTAACTCCCTTGTTATCAACTTATAAAACCTATATAACTTCATAATATTAAGAAAACATTGAAATAACGAAACAAAATCAAACGCGATAGGAGGCGGATCTCCGAGAATTCCCGAGCCCCGTTCGGCCCGACTCACCAGTTCACTCGCCGCAGTTTGGCGGTCGGTCGTGAGGATGGTGCGTTCTGTACGTGAACAAAGAAATAATATTGTTTTTGACTGTGCAGTAGATAATGTCGCCTGAGCCCACAAAAGTGCAAGTGGAATACGTTAACGAGGACAAATCTGACAAGGTAAATAGCCTCAAGTGAAAGGATGCAGTGTTATTGTGTAACTCAGTGGACGCTAGCGGGCAGCGGTCTCGTGCCGTTCGGTGCAGGGGGAGGGCGGGGCGAGTGCGGCCCCGGCCGTGTGGGGCCCGCCAGGCCACACGCAGGAGGTTGTGACCGTGTCGCAAGTAACTCCCTTGCCGAAATAGCATCAGCGTCCTCTTTTACTTCATGAACTAATTCCAGTCTCAGTTTAAAAGGTTTAACTACCTAACTACAGCAGTTACTTATAAGCTTGCCGGGAGAGCATTATTTTTCCACAACAGACGTGGTAGCCATTTTAAGCAACATTAATCGGCGATCGTAGTTTAATTTTTAAAATCTGTGCTAAATACATTTATTTCCTTTAACACTGTATTGAAATTAGATTCACGTACCTATCTAATTAGCGCACCCGATATGCTGAGGCACGACTTTGTTTATCAACTGCATGAAAATCATAGTCACGCGATCTGAGGTGGGTGGATCAAAGGGCGGCAGCAGTCTTGCGGACGACGCGACGACTCCCGGCACTTGTTAGGAAAAGGCGTGTCAATATTCAACTATCTATATTGTTACAACTTTGTGGTAAAACAAACTTTGTTTGAAAACTGAAGCTGCCAAACTTTCGTTTGTTGTCACACACCACAGAAACTTTCTATAGAAAATTCAAAGATGTCCACCGGAAGCTGTACGTAAGGAAAGAATGAATGATTTGTCTATGTTTGCGCATTTTCCAAAATAACAATAAAAAAGTCAATGTCATTTTTCTTTCATACCTGTGATTTTTTTTCGTTCCATTCATTCATTCACCAAACAAATACACATACAATGCAATATTTTCAGTTGTTAATTATCTAAGTAAATATGTTTTTAGTTTTTAATTCCATTTTTATTCATATCATAATAGTAAAAGTAGATGGCACCTGTTATTCTAGAAAATAATGTGAGTGAATTATTAGTCCAACGTAAACTTCACGACGCACAAAAGATTGCCAATTTATATTTTGTTTGTCAGATTTACAAACAGAAAAAGTATTTCCACAACCCTTAACCCGGTGAAGGGCTGCTCTATAGTGGCATTTCCCCTATCTAACCATCCGCGCTCTATATCCAACTATTGTATTGAACACGAACGACAAAGAAATGTAGACCTACCCTACTTACCATTTTATTAACATTGTGTAATTTCACACCAATATTTAACACCTGCATGGAGCTATAAAATGTAGGCACCTACCCATCTACCTACCTTGAAATTAAATCTGTAGAAGTATCTGTATGAATTCATTAATTTAATATGGTAGAGACTACACAACCTGCAAGCATAATATGACATTTTCTTTTATGAGCAAGTCCAATTCACAATAATTTAAGAATATTGTGAAGTTATGGCATATTATAATGTGGATCCTACCTAGCACACTCAACCCAGCCACAGACATCACCACAACAAATCTGATACGGTGGACACAAACGCATATAAAATATAGGAAAACAGTATTAATTTCAGCCAAATAAGAAACTTAAAATGGAATACTAATGCTCTCACCTCTGTATGATGATTATTGTGTCAGTATTCAAAATGGGTGGCTTCCGGGAGATTATCTCCTACAAAAGCACACACAAACCTACCCCTCTTTATAATATTAGTGTAAAGTGTAGATAAAGTTGAACACCACTGATTAATGTGTTTTGCAGGCGTATGTACTTCTGTAGTAATACTGCATGTTCACTGTTTTTAGAAGGGCTCAAGAAGTATGTAATGATAACTTGAAAACTGCCAAGTCATAGCTACCGAACAACATCTATACTAACTATTATACATTTATAGTAATTCTTCTATTTCGGTGTTTCAACCCTGCATCGGATGCATTGTTTTGCTTAAATCATCATTCTACTGGATGAGACAGAAAGTCGGGGTCACATAGTCTAGCCGGTCTGAATGTATCTGGACAATATTCATTCTCATTATTACTAAGCTTAGGTATCACGTAAATAAATTATGAATAATATCATTTTTCATCCAATCTAATGCCTAGATCTAGTCTAGTCTAGATCTAGTCTCAATCCTAAATTGACTTAGTATGAAAAATTACAAACAAAGCGATGCCTAGAGCCATACAAACAGTAAGCGGTTTAGTGACAATGTATACTCATAAGGTCTTAGTAAAGTAACCCATTGCTTGAAGAGGCTCCGGTCTTGTATTTCTACCAAATTGGTGATAAATTTTTGTATTCCCCAATTTCTACAAATTTAAAGCTACAAACAGCATTTTGAATACAACGGAATACCTTAACTCTACTTCAAAAAATAACAGAATTTAAATCTTATTGTAGTGTTGAAAAGCTTAAATTCAAGTGTTCGACATCTGTTTTTAATATGGCCAATATCAGAGGCAATGAATAATACATTATGCTAACTTCTTGTATCTTATTTTTTATTAATTTTTACTTTATAGTATTATAGAATTCAGAAACTAAAGAGGTACCTACATAATATTATAAAAAGCTAATCATAATGCTGTAACTATAGTTCCAACTTGTGTTTCAGATGAATGCCATGCTTGTCTTATATTTCACAGTTATTTATTACCTAAATACTATACTCTGCCACAGATTAGATAATAGTTTTCGAGTAGTGGCCACTCCCACAATAAATGAATGACGTCATGTTGCCGCGTCGCCGTTCATGCCGCTTTCGAAAACACACCTTTTACCATACTCACTATTGCGTATTCTGTCTGTACTAATGATTACTTGTTGTGTCCGAGTTATATCGGCAGTGGCGTATTGAAGAGCTAAATCTCAGAGACATTGCAATTTGATTCCAAAAGCTTAGCTATAAGGTACACTGGAGTTAGCACAGACAGATAATGGTTGTGCCTATGTTTGTGTATGTCTATGATGGTGAGATCGATGCCTCAGTGCCATACTTGCATTAGGTGATTGGGGGCGGTAGTGCAAGCACGTAGATATGTAGGGTATTGAAATTAGGTCTAGGGTAGGTCATGTTAAAATAGTTCTAGGAATTAACACCAACGTAGAGTTAGCGCTCTTGTGTTTACTGTGCTTGTTTACCCGTACTATCAAAACATGTAAATAATGATGAGAAACAATTTGAACATTACAAAAAGTTTGTATACTTACGTACTGCTCTGTTCGTAACTTGAGACCTTTGTTGCACAGCACTCAATTCGCCAGCCTATTGAATAATTTACCGCCAGAAGTCGATTAAAAAAAACAACGCGTCTGCAATGACAAAGAAAGTATCCCTAATCCCTCTGAGGAAATATAATTCTTGAATGTCTGTACAGTTGAGCGAGGGAAAACTCGGGAACGCAACCAGCCAGGGGGGAAGAGCGTGACCTTGCCCGGTCCGTCACCCCACACCCCCAGCCGCGTTGCTCTCGTTCCCAGGGTAACGTCGCAACCGCCCAACCTATTCTCAACTCTACACACCCGTTAACTGGGTTAAAATCGTATTGATTCGCAGCACCTCTGAGCTTCCTATGGTTATTGGAGATTGGAGACGAAAAATGTTTCGCTATTATCGATAGCCATTGCCTCTTTATGTCTTGCGAATGTTGGACGTTTGACGACTTGTTGAATATTTATGTCCGTACGTCCTACGCTACACCTAGGTACTTGTAGCTGTCCTACTTAACTATATTTAACTGGGTCGTTTATTGGCTTGTTCCATATACATATTTTGCTTTATTAAAGCACATAGGTTTACCATTATCATGCACATCTATAGGTACCGTTAAATGTGTGAGTGAAGCTTTCTTACGAAGCGTTGCAAATAATCTAGTAATAGTATTTGTGCGTGGCGTGTGATTTCAATGAGGGCGATTTACGCTAATCAAGCATTTCATCGAGTTTTGTTTCATAGATTTAGTTATTGATCAGCGTGACTCTTTGTCATTACGGCATCTAAATGGGAGTACAAGTTAATCTCCTTGTTAGATGCCCAGAATACACACTCTTGGTCGGGATCAATGGGTTTCATCAAACATGGGGCTAGGGCCGACAGCTCCCGGGCTTACGCACACCAAAACAATATGTAGGTATGTAGACTATAGAGGAACGGTCTTCGTGAGATATAATTTCTATCTGATAGTGGGGTGAATGTGTCGTCCTATCCTCGTTATGTTTTGGTACAGGTGTTCCTTCTGTTTAGATTTTATGATAGAGATCGAACTGGTTGAAGACACGGCGATGAAGGGTTATCCGTTTGTTCGTAAATTACTGCCTTTGATCGCAAGTTACAGAGTTTAATTGCGAAAACAACTTGCGTGGGTTTTATTATAAGTAAGAAGAACGCACCCCTAATCAGCAAACCTGGCGCGACGCCTTTACGCCGAGCTCAACGTTGTATTGAAGGGTTAATATTATATTGTGTCTCTACCAGTGAACGAAACTCTAGGGAAGCGTTATTGGAAAGTGAACGCAACTGTAACCAGTCAAAGTTGATTATAGCGTGTGGTTTTTGTTGTCAGGAGGGATCCCATTCACCTCTCGCGTTACTGGCCGCGACGTGCAGCCGCCTCGGTGCCGCCGCCATGGGGCCTGAGCAACAACAGGAGGTCAAAGAGCAGCAGCACTTCAGTAAGCTTATATTCCCTTTGACCATAATGTTAAAAAAAAAAGTGACGGTAGTAAAATTACGAAAACGAGGTCGCTTACAAGACGTCGACGGTTTCTGACAACATCGAGGGTGCGTGGCCTTAATATTGATTGATATTGGCCTTTTGCTTCAAGGTCTGTGTGTCGTGTTCTGGGTACTGTTCCTTTTGAGTAACTGTATGTGAGAGACTAGTCGAGCGTGTCGGTTTCGGGATGGTAAGCGCCAGGCTTGAACATAACCATCTGAAGTTACGAGATTAACTTTTGTGATTCAATATATTTTTATAGGCCGACAACAACAACAACACCAGCAAACGCCAGATGGTAAGCGAAAGACGAGATCAGAAACTTTATTAATTAAACATTGCTCAAATGACGTCGTGAGTCTTAAAGAGTATTAATTAAGATGTTGCAATAACTTTACAGGTCCACAACAACAACAACAACAACAGCAGCAGCAGCAGCAACAACAACAGCAAGCGCAACAACAACAGCAGCAACAACAACAACAACAACAGGCTCAGCAACAACAGGCAGCACAGCAACAAGCTCAACAACAGCAACAGGCGCAACAACAAGCACAGCAACAACAGGCACAGGCACAAGCACAAGCGCAGGCGCAAGCTCAGGCTCAGCAGCAAGCACAGTTGATACAGCAACATGTACAAGGCGACGCGGCGACGATAGCGGCGATACAGCAACAATACTTGCAACAACAACAGGCGCAACAACAGCCTCAGTTGAGAGTTATCAGCTCGGCTGTTGTGCAACAATTGAGGGCGCAGGGTTTATCGGTAATTGTTTTTAATTAATAGCCAAAATCGGTAATTGTTTTTAATCAATTTGAACACGTCAGTTCAAATTGACACAGATAATTAAGGTCCTTCGAGTGAAAACAGCGTAGCAAAATGTCTCTATCGCAAAAAGTCTACTGCGTTCAAAACGTTCCGTTTGCGCAATGCTTCTAAGTATCTCTTAAAGTTGCAATTTCATAAATATTCAGTTAAAATTGTCAGCTATGTTTACTAATTGATATGCTAGACAACAACGTCACGTGTCAGCTTGATCAATATTAATTAATTAATGAGGTACTCTTGAGTAGCAGAATTTACAGATATACCACGATACTCCATTACACGTGGGTTCAATTGTATACATTGACTACCAACATATATGTGAATAAGTATGTATGTAAATGTCAAGCCTCTCCAAGACAAATGTTAGTAGTCTAAACAATACACAAAAACTGATTAACGATCTGTGTATCACTTTATTTCACTTTGTTGTGGCGGTTCATACTATCGTAGAAGGTAATTATATCTCAGTATAATATTTGTGGTTTCAGGGCAACGAATTGTCAGCAGCCATTGTGAATGCAGCGAATACGGTGCCCAATGGTATTCCGGTGCAACAGCCGCAGGTGAGATCACGAATCTAGATTCTAGGTAGACAAGATAAGGCATACTTTGCGGTGATAGGCTAGTGGAAATACGTCCTTCTTCCAACGTGTACCGTGTGTTATTATCACTCGCTTTTCGCTGAAGGAAAACATCGTGACGAAACTCATACAAAAGATGCCGAACTGAAATTAATTTAAATTGGCGCCATCAAATTAATGGCTATCTCTATTGTTTTCCTTATATTTGAAAGTGACAACAGCACATTCAATAGGCATATTAAGTTAGAAATGCCGCCGGGAGGGGTGCAAACTCCCGTGCTAGTAAATATTTGCAGAAACAATCGCCCCCAGTGTTGTTACACTACCCTCCCCTCGTATCGGAGGCAGGTGCTGTTTTACCTTAGGCGGACTTTACACATTCGATCAAGTGCCGGTCGTGAAATGTCATATTTGCTAAGGATCCTTTGTTACGATTTCCGGTCATTATAATAATATGAAATTGTTATTTGGTACGGATTTCGAATGTTTTTAACACCCTTTTTATTAGCTTTATCTGTAGTATGAATATAATGTAAGATAGTGATGGAATCTTCTATTCCTGTTGCCCCCTACGCTATGCCCCCGTCACGGGGACAGCGGGGACACCGGGGACGTGATTGTCTTCCCGTTGTCCCCGTAACGTAGATTTGTTGACGGAGACAACGGGAAGTAAACATGTCACGTGTCGTTGTCCCCTTAAATATGTATTCCTGGAAAAAGAGAAAAGTTAAATTAAAGAAAATTTATGTATATTTATGCTTGCCTATCAAAAAATAATCAGACGTTCGTTGGACAAGTCTCGATGTATAGTTTGTACGAATATGTATTTCCAAAAGTTGTATGTGTATATTCAGACTCTTGTTATATACAGGTCATATCCATGCAGCAGCTGCAGTCGCTGTTGGGCGGAGGGGGGATGGTGTCGGGAGAGGGCGCCACCTACCAGAACTCGCCGCAACAACTGTTGCAGATACACCCGCAGCTGTTACAGGTGCGTGTTGCTGCAACCATGACGATTGGCGTCGACTAGAAAATCTGACCTATAGATATTTTATTTCAGGAAGACAATCTGTACACACTTGAAGCATAATAATAATCACCATGTATGTGTGTTCTTTGTTTAAATATGTTTGTTTGTATTTCCAGCAACAAGCGTACGGCGGCTGCGTGCTGGGGGGCGTGGGGGGCGTCGCGCCCATGCAGGCGGTCACGGTGGACGGCCAGGACGCGCTGTTCATCCCCGCGCAGCACGCACAGGTGCCTTCTACTGTTCTAACTACTTATAAATAGCGTTTAGCCCACTGTGACACCTCCTTATAAGTCCTTATAAGTGTAACTTAAACTAGTTTCCGCTCACTGTGCCGCAAACATAACGTGCGGCAGACTTCAGTTTATCGCGATACAAAGTATCTGATGACCTTCCTCAAGGTTCAAACTATCTCCGTACCAATTTTCATCAAGATCGGTTCAGCCGTCTATCTGTGGGAAGGGGGCTAACAAACATGGATAAAAAGTGAAGTGGACCCAGGCTGGTGTTCACGTAAATCAAGAACAGGCTACCATCGGGTAGCGATCGAACTCGACCGAACGATATCTCAACGGATCTCCGTCTATTTCCAGAATTTCTCCGGGATGGGGCAAGTGAGCCTCGTGAACGGGCAGCTGGTGCGGACGCCGGTGCTGCCGGCCGGGTTCCTGCAGAACGTCATGCACCTTCCCGCCGGTAGGTACAGCAGGAGGCCGAGGCACGGCCGCACCGACGCAGCTTCGTTGCGCCCATCGCGTTTGTTTTCTCTAGGTATTAGTTGAGTGAAGTTCGACAAGCAATGCAGATAGGCTACAATGTTAAGTAGTGTAGTACCTGATAGTAATATTCGTTATCGAACTTTGAGTTAGCGTAGCGGAGAAAGGCAATGATAGAATTTAAAAAAAAAACGAAAAAGTGCAAGGCTCTAAAAAGGTATATACAGGTCCGTAAACTAGGGCGATCACAGTACTGAAACACGACTTTTACATTTAGAGGAATAACCTTATACAAAATAAAAGTTTTGTGTACAGACTATAAGAAGGATAAAGCATTATCAAACGTGTTAATCAGCTTGCCTCGTTTGGGAACTAATAATTAGAAATGTTTCCAATTGAAAAAAAAACTGTGTATTTGGCTACGCTACCAAACACACAGTAGTCTCTGTCACGCTCATAATCATGCCCACGCGTGAGCGAGACAGAGAGTCTTTTGATAATGCGTATCAATTTGAAGTCATGCCGGTTGGTGCAATGCGCCTACTTACAGATGTGGTATCTAACTTGTTAGTGCCAGTGTTACACAACCGACCTGTTATCACGTATTGTAGGTTCGGTATCTCTACATAAACGTATTTTTAACAACAATATACCCTAATTTTCCTTATTATGATCACAAATAGGAAAAAATAATTCAAATTACATGTAATTAGTAGTTGCCAATATTATCACGCTAATTCTACAATGAGGGAGGTAGTTTTAATTCATACCCTCAGATAAATCGCTTGGGTTTCTTTTACTTTGTCACCTTAGCTTCGGGGTTGCTTTGGATTAATCTTCCATACATTCGTATTGCTTCGTCTAATTCACTTTTAGATTTCACTTTATATTAAAATAAATTATTATAACACATCTACGATGAATTATTGTAATGCATGTTATTTAGTGTTGTGGAATAAGAGCTAACTAGGAGCTTATTTTTTTGCCCCATGGCTCTCAAAACCTTGATGTTGCCATGTTTATTCATACAAGTTTGAACCTTATTACAAGTCAGTATGTAAAATATGATACGAAATTTTGATTGCATGTGATGGTATATTACATCCATGATAATTATTAGGAGCACTAATGTTAGCTCTCATTCTGACGTTTTCATTAGTAACATTATTTTCACTGTAACGATGTACAACAAAGTGAAAGTATTCTATGGTCGTCTACGCAGAGTTTGCTGGTTATTTTTTATCGCTTCAGTCCAAAAATATGTTTGTAACAGAATAAAGTTGCATAAAGCAACAGTTTACAAAGTTTCTCTATATTTACATTTGATTGCGTAAATTTTCGCGCAGTTTTAGTTTTCTTTTGTCAACCCTACATCAAATTAGATCACTCTAGAAACACCGGCGTCTATTCTGAAACGATAATCGAGCTCTGTCCGTAATAATCGTCGCATTTTCAACTCTAAAAACATACCTTCAACGCATAGCCAGCATCAGGCTGAGTTAGGACCTTTGTGTAACAATATATTGCAAATAAATGTGTATTATTTCTTTCTCGTTTCTTTTATATTGTTGATCAGAGTAGACGCCCGCATCATAGTAGGTAGATAGACCGCAGGCCTGCGGAGGCGACCGCCATCACCGCATGCCACTCGCTTGACTGGACCATACTAATCTGTGTTTCCCCTCCGCTCCCGCCGCGCCTCACAGAGCAGCAGGCGACGGTCACCATCCCCGGCACTAACCTGTCAATTCCCCTCTCCGCCCTGACGGGGGGGCAACAGATGTTGAACGTGTCCAACGTTTTCCCGGGGCTACAGAGTATACAGATCCCCACCAGTCAGACGGTGACGGTGTCCACGCAGCCGCCCGGGGGGGACAAGAGTGCGAAGGAGACCAAGTCGCCGACCTCGTCGCCGGGAGAAGGTTGGTTGTAGGGCGACGCGAGACAGTTTTCCTTTGTTTTTGTGGTAGCGAATGCTTTTGGATGGATGTAGTCTTTTATGTGAGACGTCATTATAATTTTTCAGATTTTTGGGGTGACTGTACAGTTAGTGGCAAAAGTGTCTGAAAGAAGCTTACTGTAATTTCACCCTTAACAAATTATAAAAATAATATCTGCCTAAAGTGTTTCACATAATATTTGGAAACTTTTGACGCTAACTGTAGGCCCCATTCTGACTGAAGTTATTCGCTGCTATAACAACTGAAAAGAAAATACTCTCTAACCATAAGTACTGCTACTATTTCTCGTTCCCGAGCTTTCAATATCTCTCATGTTTATTTTGCTTGGTGTTTATTAGTTTCTAACGCACTGTCGCTACCATTGCCATAAACCACTTCATAGAACTAGAATTTAGGTGTTAATTGGTTCTTCGAGATCGATGGAAAAACAGTACTTTGAGTTTTCCATCGTTTGAAGATCGAAGGTTACTTAAATGCACATTCATATTCATTGCACATTCACTGACAAGGAAAGGACTCATTTCTAGTGCCTATAGGAACAACAAATCAAAGCATTTCATATTTTTGTTGCAGCTAAGGTTTTATCTCGCAAAAAATAATAATTTAATCATTCATAAAGTTCAAATAGGGGTTTTCTTGGTTCCACTGTCGTGTGAAAACCTAAAACAAGACAATTTTTTTATGATGTTATGGAAACTACAGTATTTTTTTGGATGTAAGTATCTTTTTTAATGATGATAGCCTATTTTACAGTCCTATGAGAACATTATAATTCACTTTTTTAGAAACGGTGCTATCTAAATTGTCAATGTATTCTGTGACTGCGTATTGTATTAGATGAATTTGAATGGTTTAGAACTGCAAGAGTGTCTGTAGTCCACTGTAGTGTGCAAGAATCGGCCGTGTTACGGTGTGGATGTAGTGTTGCCAGCTTAGTTGCAATACATAATGATACCTTAAATTAATTCCTCTAAGCTACGTTGCTCAGGAGTTTCAAGATTAGATGTTTGAGGAACATTATATATTATGGTATAAGGAACATATCGGGCCGTGACTTTTAAGTAGAAGTCGAGCGATCTGCACAAGGCTACGTCACCACGAAATTCACAACCATCATTGGTCAAGACTACGTGGTGACGTCACTGAAGCATCACGTGGCTGGATAGAAATGTTTCCTTTTTAAGAATCTTTAAAATCGGAATCTTTTTTTAGACGGAGCGTATTAGGTGTTTAAAGGCTGTGACGTGTGGTCTAACACATTTGCTACCGCAAGTTTCTGTAAAGTTTGCACCATTTTAAAATTGTGACGTTGACTTAACTACTGTAATCATTACTAGTGACGGAGTCAGCAACTGAGAAATTACGCTCAATTTGTCTCGTAGATAACATACACGGACATAACACGATTTATACGTGACACTGAGTGCCCAAATGGAGCGAATCCAAAACATAAAATAATGTTGAGACTATAGTGTCAGTAGGCTGAAGCTCACGAAGGGAGCGCTAAGAGATCATCGTTCAGACCGAAGGTAATCAAGCCGGACGTGAATGCCGGCCGGTTGTAATGACGTCACTTGTTGGTAGTGTTTAGAGTTAGCTTGTGTGTCCAGCAGGCGGCGGCGTGGCGGTGCGCGGCGGCGCCGGCATGGGCATGGTGCCGGTGCAGGTGCCGGTGAGCGTGGCCAACGGGCACACGGTGTACCAGACCGTGCATCTGCCGGTGCACGCGCCGCACCACCTGCAGATCATCCCGCAGCTGCAGCAGGTGCGTGCGCCACGCACGCCCGAAATTAATAATCAATCCAATCCAAATTTTGCTATCTGAGATTGATATCACAATCCATTTTTATGGTCAAACGTGCCAATAACCGATCCGTGGATTGGTTTATGAAGGCAAGCAGATTGGAAATCGATAGAAAGATAGGCAGCAATCCAAGATCGATTTCAATCTTGATAGGAGACAGAATATTAATTTCGGGTGTTAGTTGATACTCCATACAAACGTCCGAATCGGACAAAAGACAAGCGAAACTATGCGAAGCGATAGCGTCGCCCGCGTTGATACTGCGTTGGTACTTTGTTACTCAACAGTGCCCTCAGTATGAGTTTTTACTAGCTCGACATAGTAAGCGTCAACTAGCTCTTTGTATGAAGATTTTTCGTTCATAAACGCGCCGGTGGGGGCGCTGTTTTAAGTTTTCATAGAAACTTCAACGCGAAAGTTACGTTTCTAACTACAAAAACTCATACTAGGGGTACGTCACTCAACGCGCCCATAAAGTCGTACAAAATCCCGATCGTACTATCTCGCTTTTATTAATAGGTATTCTAAGGTACTATGATCATTCGAATAATAAAAGGATGTGGCGCGTCGCTTTCAGTTATATTTTCTTTTAACTGTGTGCGACATACAAATGAGTAAATTATGTACACCCTAAATCTATTTAATGATGTTTAATAATTTTCACTATAAATTATATTCTGTAGACGTAAATGGTAACTCCGAAATTGATAAATTGTTGTATATTTATATACATTTTTGTACGTACACAGTTCTTACCACTGATAATTTTTATGGCTCTAATTCTGATTCTGAAAGTACCTAAACGAGCACATACACGATCGTAGATATGTTTTAATATGAAATCTATTCCAATTTCAGATGCAGGCGCAGCCCCAGGTTGCCAACGTGCTGACGCCCTCCGGTCAAATCCAGCAGATACAAATAGCGTCCCTCGCTAATGTTCAGGTAAATATTGTACAAATTTGTAACAAAAATTTAAAATAACAAAATAATAATAGGCTAAGTATTTAAAAATTAAGTCTAGTTTTTGGTTCGAACGTAAACTCAGGGTTCGATATAACGCGGTCGATTCCTAAGTCGCATTTTTTTTGTATCTATCAATGCAGGTTTTCTTACCTCTAATTCGACTAGGTAGTTCCTGCCTTAGAACAAAATTATCTACACATCTTCTAGTTTCAGCTTTAGCCATTACTTACCCATCACTATGCATCGACCAATTTATTGTAAATTACAATTAATTACTTTTATATTAATCTGTGTTTAAATCATGATTTCAATTCGTGTAGGTAGGACTTATAAATTTATGAGCATTATAGTAAGCGCTTAGGACGCGCTTTCGCGACGCGTTGAAAATAAAAAATGTATGGCGATATCATTTTTCATGTTTCTAATAAGTGCTATTCCATTATAAACCTAATAGTTACCAGGAAACGAGGGCAAAGGTGTTCCATTTCCTCCCTGTTCGCAATTACTGTTAATAAGGCTGTAAATACAATGCCGGTTGTGTTTGGTTCGGTAGCAGGGTAACGGTACGCAGACGGCCGCAAGTGGAGCACCTACCCCTGCCACCATCACCCTGCAGGTGAGCGAAACTTGTGCTTCGGGGTGTACGTTTGGATTATTTTGCACATGCACGTGGTTTTCGATTTGTTTCTTTGGGTTTTAGGAATTATTTTTATTTTACAGTGGGTTGGTATTCGTTTGTTTACTTCCTTTGATTTCTTTCTGCTTTATTGTTGGGTCATGCTTTTTATAATAAATGCACTAATGCCCGGTTTCTGGATCCGTAGTTAACTTTGACTAGCCGTCAAGTGTGTTGCTGTCTTCGTCATTTGTTTAGTGCCAGATAGAGACAACTATACACTATTATCGGTTGGTCAAAGTTAACTAGAGGTTCTGAAACCGGACATAATCGATGCCCATTTCTGTTAACTGACTTCAAAATTTAGGTCCGCCTTTGTATTGTTTTTTTTCGTAGGATGTTACTTTACATCTTTGGGGTGCTGGTCTGATTTTGATGATTATGTTTCCATAATTTGATAATGGGCCTCTTCGGGATAGTTCATAACATTTCGTAAACTTTTTTTCAGTAGTATTTTAGAAAATCCACTGTAGTTACTTTTTTCGTTCAATGATTTCTTTATGGCACATAAATCTAACTATATTTACGACATTAATGAAATAGAAGTCTAATCTATGTAATTGTATGTAAAATATTTATTTTACTTTTTAATACAGTCGGGCAACACCGACGTATTTAAATGTACCGATATTGTACCGTTCTACAACGTACTAAATCATCTAACATGCTGCTCTACAAATAAACTCATATAATTTCTTCCTGCTGCTTGGCTAAAATGGGAAGGCGGTATCGAACCCTATGCAAACGGACGCCGGTGGCATCCAACAGCAGCCATCGCAGGCCATCATCACCACGCCGAACGGCCAGCAAGTGACCGTCATACCGGCCCAGAACAATGTACGCCCGGCCAATATCGTCCAGGTACTTCGGCAATCTTCGGCCCCCGACGAATATTCCCGAAGCGCAGTTTAGTTTAGTCTGTGTATGTGCTTTGTCTTGTGTATTAGATGAATCTATTTATAGATTATCGCCGTGCCCACAAGTGAGCGTCTTATCGACCAATGTCGTCGAATCACTTCGTTAATCTTCGGCCCTCGACGAATACTCCCGAAGCGCACTTGTAGTTTAGTCTGTGTATGTGCTTTGTTTTGTGTATTCGATGAATCTATTTATGATAAACGCATACGTAAGTGGCCGTCACATCGGCATAATTGTCGTCGAATCACTTCGATAATCTTCGGACCTCGATGCATATGCACTTGTGTAGTCTGTGTGTATATTCTTTGTTTCTGGACGTGAATTAGCTAAATCTATTTATGAAAATTACTCTACGTCTCACCGTCTGATGTCGTCTTTACGCTTTGTTAACGAATATTTGCGAAGCCTACTTGTAGTGTAGTCTGTCTATGTTCCTATTTTGTTCAGTAACTTAGTGTCGATATTGCATGAGAATTAGAACCTTGTTAGGTAGTGTGGAGTAACAGAATCAACCAACGAGCATTGATACTCTTACTTAGTCCTATGCATGTCGCTTTCATAGTATCTTCAATGGACAACGATTTGATGCTGTCTTAGTCGCTTTTCGAATTCTTTAGCACATTCCTTACTCAGAATATTCTTCTATATAAGGTTATAATTACGCAATCGTCATTATCTCGCAAGTATATGGCTATATCTAAAGGCACTACGTACATTGCAAACTGACGGTCAATAGGCAACTAAGTTTGATGGAAAGGTTCCAAAATTGTCGTCAGGTATTTATGTTTCCATTGACATAGATCTTCTTTCAGGGAAATAATGGGCCATAAATGTAGCAATCAACCATTCTGGCTCATTGCGGGTTGTTGGTAGTATTGTTTTTAATATCTCGGTTATCTCATGAGTCGAGTGCTATAAAATAAACTTTTTCAGGTACCAACACTGGGCGTGGGCGGGCTAGGCGGCGCTGTGCAACTAGTCCCAGCGCTGGGCTTGGGACAGGGGTTACAGCTAGCACAGTTGCAACAACAACAACAGCAACAACAGCAACCTCAACCGCAGCCCGTCATAGGTAGGTCAATTTAAACAATTAAATAAAATGATTCCTACAATACTGTTGGCACAAAATCTTAACTTGGTTTGACAGCTAAGTTATTGCCATCCCTTGCGTTTTCACAAGTTTTAAAAGCGGCAAGAAATCATTTGACAGGACTAAACTAAAGTTTAAACTAGTTTGTGCCAGCAGAATGAGTTCCATATTGGTGTTATATCTGTTTACTGCTGCAAAATGCATGATTTGATAAAAATAGCTGTAAGAGTTGTTTCCAATGTTGCCGATGAAGATCCAAAGTAATGGAGCATAATAATGATTGCGCTTCCTTTTTCGTTTTGCGTGAATACTGTTGAAGTAACTAGTTTGACTTGTAACTACTAAACCATGTAACTAGAAAGGTATTCCTGTTTTATTTTAAATCTGTTTCATTAGTGGTTTGTTTACTTTACTATAGAGTACTATAGAGTACTGTAAGGCGGCCACTTCACGATCGATATGCTCGCGCGATATTCACGCCACAATATAAAATATCGCTGTTTGGAGATTGATCGATATTATTCTGCTTCTATGCGATAATATGGTCGCGATACAATCTCTCGTGAAACCGGCGCCTGAGCCAAAAGGCAGCAATTGTACACCTAAATCAAACTTTTCAATTTTTTTTAACTCGTGTGCCGCCCGCATGCTTCTCTGTGCTGTGCTTGTGAAATGGCATTAATGTCTAAATGCCGACAAGGATCACTTTTTCAGCACAACCGACTTCTCTCATAGGTCAACAAATCCAGCAAGACCCCAACGAGCCCGGCAAGTGGCAGGTGGTGACGGTCAGCGCCGGCGGCGGGGGTGGGGGCGGGGGCGGGGGCGGGGGCGCCACCCCCGCCGCCGAGTGCGAGGCCAACAAACAGCGCTCCACCAGCCCTAATAACTCCAAGAGGTTGATGAAACGGGTCGCGTGCACTTGCCCCAATTGTGATCAGGGAGAAAAGTGAGTGGTTATTTTCCATTGCGAACTGTGTGCCTAGTGTGAATTTTGACAATTTCTTTACGCGCTAGGTTCGGTTAACGTAAACTTCAAATTGTATGGAATAAGAGCAGCGCCATCTAGCGTCAGTCAGTCAGTCACTAGATGGCGCTGCTCTTATTCCATACCACTTCCAGTTTACGCTAACCGGACCGAGCACGCTTAAGAAATTGACAAAACTCACACTAAGCACGCTGTTTCGTTGCGCGGCGACACAAGAAAGTGATACTGTAGATGTGACGAGTCATTGTTGCTCTTTGTTCGTGGCGGTTGGGTGACGAGGTTTGCTCCAGTCTGGGTTACCGTGCGTGACGTAGGCTTGGGACAAATCACGTGACCTAGCTGCTAGATAGACCAATAATTGTTAGACCGTTTTGGCGTCTATACTGGTCAGTTTCTGATATGATAATATTAGCTAAACATAGACAAAGAATTTTTAACTCAATTTTAACATAACAATCTAGCAGATCATCAATTATTTGAGATATACCACTTGATTTTGGTTAAAATAATCAATTCAGATATCGACCGCAAGTCTTTGTTATAAAATTACAAATGATAAATATTTCTCTTAAAATAAAGAAGATTGCCGACCCTGTTACTGAAACCATCAACTTTCACTAACAACTTGATCCGCTCAAACCTTTCTGAAACGTCAGACTGTACAATCTAGATTTTTCCTTTCAGAATGTCAAGTAGAAGAAAGCTCTAGTATACCACAACAGACCATATACACTATTATACCAACACTCCAAGTTGTAATGCTTTGAAGGGAGATTAGGTTCGCCAATGTTCTCATAGGTACTGATAGTGCTATAAATATTATCGACCATACCAGATTTAAAGCCGTACTAGTAGGAATAGGTGACAATTGTGAAACAATCAGTTACCGTTTGACAGCAGTCGTTAAGCCATGTTACAGGCCCTAAGGTGGCCTCTCACCGGACACTAGAGGACGCCACTAAATCGATCGACTGACTTCTCAAAGGTTTTCAGAACGAATTGTTTTCTGTCAGCACTCGACGCTTTTAAAACTAATTTGCACGGTAATTTCTTAGTCTATCTTTGAACTGGATTTTAATCCAGAATATATATGAAGATATTTATCTTTGGACTCACTAAATGCTCCACAGAATGTCAGAGATCCAAGCTAGAACCTTAAATCTGGTATGGTCGATACCCGACCGAAATAAAAACTAAGTGAAAGTCTTTGACACACAGCGCGGGGGAGGGGGGCGGGGGCGTTGTGCCGCTACTGCCTCACTTGTACAACTTGCACAAGAGAGGGAGCTGCGTGGTACAAACAGATATACGTGCAACCATACACCGATAACTTGAGCAATCAAGACCGACAGCTTCAAATAGAGACTGCGTAGCAAGAGACAGTCTACCTTGCGCACACATACTATAATAACAGTCGATAATAACTACATCACTTTTACAAGACATACGCTATCCGCTCTCGACTTCTCAAGCTATTGGATGCTCTGCTTCGTCCCGCGTTTGTTTGCCGACTGGACAAACGATAGCTCGGACGGTTGACAGTGCGAAAAGTCAGTACACAGTGGTGGATTTACACATTTCCCAAGTATAGGCTGTTCAATTTCTGTCGCCTTTCCCTCTACAATACCGTTGCGGTACCGTTGAATGTACAATGAAAGGGAAGAAATAAAAGTCAACGGAAAGATATCTTGTGGACTTCTAAGAGAGATATCTACGCATCCAAAAACAGTCTTACAAAGCTGGCAAAAAAAAAGTCTGTTCTCAAATTTGCCGCCCTTAAAATCTGCCGCCCTAGCCTACTTACTGCCGATTTCTGAAACGGCGGCCAACTTGCTATCCTTGTCATTTTTTTCGTGTCAGATAGTGACAACGATAGTTTTAATCTACTGTCAAAGCCAACAAACGTACCAGAAACTGGCTGCCAGAAACAGCCTGTAAATCCGCCACTGAGCATACCCACAGCCGGCTTAACCGCGCCCGCGCCCGCGCCCTTGTGTCGAAGGCTCCCACAGCTCCACACACACGACCGTCCCGTTTGCCCCCAGCCGGCTGGTGGACCGCAAGAAACAGCACGTGTGTCACATAGCCGGCTGTAACAAGGTGTACGGGAAGACTTCGCATTTGCGCGCGCATCTGCGGTGGCATTCTGGCGAGCGACCGTTCCTGTGCAACTGGCTGTTCTGTGGGAAGAGGTAAGAGTCGAAGATGAAAGAGTATACAACGTTGTGTCTCTTTCTAGCTCTCGTTTAGAATGTGCCAGTTGGTGAAGTCGGCTTTCTGTAACTCTATTATTTGCTACGTTTCATGTTCAGCATCATTTTCTGGCATTGAATCTATCATAAAGTTAAGTTTTGGCCGAGCGTGGACACTCCGTACTCAAAAAGTATTCAAACCCACGGAAGAGAGAGACGGCATGCTCAAATGTCATACAAAATCCCGATAATGCTATCTCGCTTTAATTGAGTGTGCCTCTTCTTTCTAAGGTTATTTGATAAAGGTATTCTGTGGTTTTATACTTTTTAATTATACGCTGCTCTTGCATACTCCATTACTTTTCTCCAGGTGGACTGGAATAGATCGGTTTTAGCGCCTTATTATATAGTTAATTCTTTCTCAATACCCATGTGTATTTTACTTTCTAATTAGCTCACAATAAACCGTCTCTCTATTCCATGATTACCTAGTGTGAACACTCTAACAGAGCGGCGCGAACATTGCAGGTTCACCCGCTCGGACGAGCTGCAGCGGCACCGCCGCACGCACACCGGGGAGAAGCGCTTCGAGTGCCCGGAGTGCAGCAAGCGCTTCATGCGCTCCGACCACCTCGCCAAGCACGTGCGCATACACACCAAGAACAGGATCCAGGTGCGTGTGTGAGAGCTGCTCTGCTGTCAGAGTCTGGCAAGCGTCTCTGACGTGACTTAACGGCTGCTATCAGTCGATAAGGAACATAGATACTCCTCAAATTGTTGCTTATCGATACTGTACCTTTCATATTCCCTTTAATATTCCTTTTAATTTTTTTTATGATAGTGCATAATTTTATTTTTTTATTATCAAGGGGGATTAGGTACAAAATGTGAATACGACATCATATTATGTATTGTATAATTGTATATGAAAGTATATGGAGGTATGTAAGAGTATATGGAAAGCCAATTACAAGTGTTTTCAGATTCTTGCAATAAAGATCTTGAAGATTCTAGTTGGGTATTGTTCTGGAAATAAGCTGGTTTTATTCTATGCTAATTCCTTTACGCCTTTCTCCCGTTGGAATAGGCAGAGACTACATCTTTCCACATGCTACGATCCTGACACGCCTATTTCGCTTCTCCTAATTTTGAAGACTTGCTTCTTGCATGCGTTCATGCATACAACTTCTAATTGTATCCTTTTCTTTTTTCAGGAGGTAGCCACGTCGACTCAGAACATGTACTCCGATTCCGGAGAAGACAGTTGCGACGACAAGATGATGCTAACCATAGAGACGATGCACAACGAAGCGGACGGCGAAGAGAAACTCGTCATGATCCGACCCGGGGCGAAGATGGAGCCCGAACACATAGACAGCTAGGGCAGGCTGAAACGAATGAAGATCTTAAGGCGTTCCAAATAGAGTCCACTTTACAATTGATAGAACGTCGGTAACTCTGACCATACCTAAATCGAAGATGAAACTGGTGGATAATATTTGGAATCTTAACGCTTTCATAATAAGACCCATTTCGGATGGAAGTTATTGCCACAAACGACTAGCTAATAGTTTTGAAGCGAAGAAAAAACAAGAGTGTTGCCGACAACGTGGGACTGAATAAAAGAACTTAAGACGCACAAAAATAGAGTCTAATTTTAAATAGCTGGTTGCAGGGACGAAATGTGATAGTGCTGTTATTGATGGAAACAATGGGGAAGACGGCTCATATCGATAGAGTCGCCGCTGCTCTTTTTTTCCATTGACAAGACATGAAGAAGTTCAAACTGGCTTTCATAGGTGGCGCTGAAACAAAATCTAGCTCAATAGTGAAAAAGCAAAGGAATACCTCTCATGAATCAGTTGAATTGAAAACAAGAGATTTACAATATAGGGAAATATTGAAATATTCATGAAATATTGACTAAATCAGCAGTGGCGCCATCTACGTAGTTTAGCGGCGTTTACCCCATTGCTAAGAGTTATTGGCGAAGTGGACAAACGATTTTGATCTTTATTCTGAAAACTAATTGAGACGTTTAGAGTGTGTATGGTCTAATATTGTTACGTACGACAAAATATAATGTGAACGTGTGAACACTAGACAGTAATGATAAATTAATTTTATTACGCGGAATTAAAATAAGAGTAAATGTAAACAGTAATGTTCTAGATTCTCTATTATTTTAATTATATTAAGGCCAATATAAATAATTAAAAGCCGCCTGTACGTAGTAAAGTGTAAATATTAGTAGGTATAGTGTAGAAGCGTGGTTGTGTATAGAAATGAGATTAATCTGATTAAAAAAACATGAGAATAACTGTGTTATGAAAAGAATGAAGCAATTTACAAATTACTAATGTGAATGTAGTGCATTCACATTAGTAATTTGTAAATTCTAGATTTAAAAACATACGGCTATTAATTCTAGAATTTAGAAAGCCTACTTTTACCTTTTTATCACGTCGGTATAATCGTGTTTATATTTTGGTAGATTTTTTCTACTATTTGGCACTATAGAAAAGTCTTAATGCCTCTAGAATGAAATCTTGCACCGATTTATGAATATTATACACCTTAAGGAAAATTATACAAAATATTTACGTCATTGTACATAATAATGAAGTACCTATGAAACTATTCAAATAAATTGTAAATAATAACTAGGTAGATAGATAGATTAGGTATTTAAAGTGCAAGTAGGTAAGTATGTAATAAATAAATAATAAGTATTTACCATCACTCTTTGTTAATTATTTTTGTATGTTATTTAATAATATTAATATTGGGGAAGTGAAAATTGTGTATATGTGCTAATTAATTAAATTGTATAAAATTGTAAGTTTGATCTGTGATCTGAATTTCTTGTTTAGTTTCATCGTATTGTCTATATCGAAGATTAATACAATTTAACCCTATATTAATACAACCCACAGCTATATGCTTTTATAAAATACCGAATGAAAAACTAAAAATAAACAACGAATAAAAGTCGCAATATCGCTTCGCCGTGCGTTCGGTTCGCTATCTGTTTGATAAGCCCTTTCGGCTAGAAGGGATACGCAGCTAAATTATTTAAGGTTGTGCAAATTTACTGCCCATATTTAAGTCTAATATTTCCACTCGCACTCGATGCTTAGAAATAAGGTTAACTTTGATAGTTGAGGGCACAAATCTCGTCTTGTGTGATATACTAGGTTCAAACTGATTTTTTGTGCATTATCCACCAACCTATTCTAATCTACTAACCTATAATATTTACTTGTAGTGAACTGCGTGCAATTTTGTACCAACGTGTTTTGTAAGTATACTGTATCATATCGTATCGATGATCATGAAATTTACTAGATCCGACTTTTTAAATCAATCATTCAGAAATCATACTATACATACATGACGGTCATATTATACACAAAAGTACAGTCGAATTGATAACCAGTTTGAAATATGTGCAAAATAAGGTCTTACCATTTCGTAACCTGACAAAATGCCCTGTTTATATCGCTTCGTAACACTGTCACGTGATGAACTCGAGGCTACACCACCACGCAATGCGCAACCATCATGTGTGAGTAGTGGCATACTGTAGTGATGTATATTGAGAGTATCGTGTGAACTTGCGAGCTATTCCCGTTGTCCCCCACAGCAACAGGAATTTGCTTGCTGTTGTCCCCATCGGGGACAATTTCGGGTTGACCCCAGGAAATATGAGCGGTGAAGTGATGGTAGGACCTGGGGCCGTATTATGAACTCTTAATCCCAGTAAGTTTATGCCGTAAACTGAACTGCCTGGCTATTTCGTACTATAACCTCCTAATGCCAGCCAGTAACAACACGTGACAGTCATACCTACTTCTGACCTAATAACAGGCTGGCAATTTCACATTATAGATTTTTAATTTTACATAATGTAGGTCATAATATGAAACAGAATAATTCAGTTTACGGCCGTAAAAAAATTGCCTGGAACTTGCCTGGTTTTAAAATAAGCTCGTAATACGCTCCCTGTATTGTCAACGAAAATATACTAGTATACAAACATGTGTTTGATCAGATGATTGTCCAATGATTTATTGATTGGTGTAATGGTGTGTTTACAGGAAGTTTTAACAATTTCCGAGCGCTGCTCGTTTGTTTTGTCCAAATTTCGTGTTGTGTTTGGCTAGGCCGTACACTTAATTATCGAGTCATGTAAATACTTATTATACACGTATCTAGCATTACTAATTGTACAGTGTATAAATAAATTGTAAGTGTACATATTTTTATTGTTGAACTGGTTAAATAAAATATTTTTATAATTTAGCTCCTTGTTTCTTTTGCCAACTATATCGGTTGGGTATTATAGTAAGATTACGTTGAAAAAATACCTAGTAGTACGTAGTTACTAAAAGTTCAATTATAAAATTAATTATATTTTAGGTATCGACTGTCTGTGATGTCTTTTATGTATTACAATTTACAGTAGACTAATTTACTTTTACCTATTGAGAAAAATCGGTAGCAATAAGACAAGACAGTTAAAAGAGCACAAAAACACCTAACAGCAGAATAATACAAGAAGCAGCAATATAAATTATAATTTCTTGTTCGTCCAAAGAAGCTAGAAGATATTTTTTTGTTTTGGCGGTATAAGTTGTATAAGTTGCATATTATATTGTAATAATGATCAATTCGCTGTTATCCAACTCCAAAAATATAGCCAAGGCAAAGGATGACGATCAAATTGTCATTTAGAAACATCGCTAGTTTTATAAGTAACGATCTTGTTTTGTTTTTTTCTTTGTAACAAATTCTATCCAACGAATTAGCACGCGATATTTCGCGGCACATACTGCCCAAAACTATCCATGAACAAAACGCATGCATGTATCACATTTGCTACAAAAGGCAACAAAGTGCTCTAGCGCACCGAAAGAGGTTCAATTAGGCTCTAATTGGACCGGAACAAGACTGTATAATCGCTGAGATTGTTGCTTATTCTGTGGCATATAATTACGTGGTTCTACATTGTAAGTAGGTAGGTACCTGCCGTTGCTATACTCTGCGGTTATACTATCTCGCCCTCTGTCCTTAGTTTGTTGTGGAGAGGTTCTAATGATTCCTCGTTACAAGTAGGAACAGCTTATTTCGAAAACTATTAGTTTACCCTACGTTTTTTAAAATTGATATTGTGTAAATCTGTTACCAAGCCTCAATACAAACCCGCCTCTAAGGTAGCGAAAACTGATTAAAAATAACAATGCACTGCATTCTGTGTAAGTTGATCTCTCTGTAAAAGTCCGATGAATATATTATCTACATTTGGCAAGTGTTAGTAAAATACCTTAAAGTTATGAATTACCTTAACCTACCTAGTCCAAAGTCTTTTGTGCTTGGGCTTATGATATCATCTGCCGCGATACACCTTGATATAGGTACTTTTTGTTGTTCACTAGGCAGGAAGTACCTCAAGACCAAAGATCTACTCAACTACATACCAACCTCATAATCACAACTACAGAATATTGAATACAAATACAGTAGGTAATCACACGTTTTACAGATTTTGATGTGGCATATTTCCTTCATACAAATTCCACATCAATTCTTGTACTTCCATTGAAATCAAAGCACATCCGTCACGACGACGCCGGGTCGTCGGCCGGCATCTAATGGCATCCATTACCGCAGCTTAGCCAACAGTTTCAGAGCCATTACCTCCCTGTGAAATCGTGATGCGCGACCACTGCCCACAAAACGTTAGTTTTCTATTTTTCATGAATTAGGTATTAATGGTGATGTTGGGAGCACGCGCGCGTTTATATTTCGGACAAGTACCTAAATGACACCTAAATGAGACTCGACTACTGACAGTTTTATATCCGAATTACAGATCTGTTTTTGTTGAGCTTCAATAAAAAAAATATTTCGTAATTATCAATCACTTTTCGCTGAAGGATAACAGCGTGGGGAAACTGGGAAACCACAGCCTGAAATTTTTTTCTAAGGTAGGTTATGATCCACTAATCCAGACCGGGCCCTGGTGGTCTAATGACATGGCCTATGCCTAAATCTCTTCAGGAATGTGCGGCGAGACTAGTAAATACTACAATGTTTGACTCAAACATTCATACCAAGTCATTAGCTTCCTAACCTTTTATGGTAGCATTAATGTGACATATTACTATAGGTAACATCTCAATGGGAGAACGTGGTCAAGTTACTATTATGCTGACGGCCATGGTCACCGCAGACGGTGTGCACTGTGATCTAAACATGACGTTTAAAGCCATCAGCATCCGACGAGTAGAGACAAGAATTCGATAGGTACACGAACAGGTTTTCAATTCAGTTCTTTATCCATTTCAAAACAATCCTAATTTTTAAGCTTTACCTCTGTATATGATTGTATACTGTCTTGTATAGGTATAATACAGTGAATAATTAATAATTAATTCAAATATATTTATTCACACACTGAGAGCGAGTAGGTACCTGAACTGACTCTACCAAGATTCAGAATACGAGTACCTACCTACCTACTTATATCTACGTATCCGCGAAGAACAGACAATATAGGTACTATCGATAGTTCAAACATTAATTATTTTACTTTTCAAGATAATAGTTACCTACCTAGGTACTTACCTACTATAATGCTCACGAAATTTATCAAATGAACTTTTTTTTTTAATCATCATATTGTTTATATTAAAATTATGATGTGGGCAATGGACATTCGCGAGTTACTGAAAATGTTCATAAGATAGATCAGATAAGCAACAAACTAAGTTTTCCAAAGCAGTCCAATCAGAGCTGTTATCTACTTTGTTTATTTATGGCATAAAAACAGAACCGAACTTAGCATTATGGTGGTAAGATTTACCGTTGATAGTGAATGTAAGAGCGTAAAGAGCGGAGCGAGCGGAGCAAGAAAGCAAGACATCGCTCCGCTCCGGTGGTGGCCACTGAGCGTGGCTGCTTCTAATGAAAGATACGCGATAAATTTAATTATGGCAACTTACCTACCGTAATTACAGAGGATGGTAAAATGTGATTATGCATGTTCGCTATTGGTTGGATATGGACAATTTGAGCTGTGCTTGACTTGATTGGTGACTGTATATTAGTTTGCGGTGGTGCACCTATGGTAGGGGAGCCTAATAGTATGGTCGTTGCGGGTAGAGCGGAACTTTGATGATAAAGAGGCCAAGATACGTGTAGTTAGGTGAGGACATAGCTGTTATACTAGGTTGGGAGGCACACGCCCATTATTATATTCATAGGGGATTATTTCCTTCTTAGCCATGAATTTTCGTTAAAAGTGTAGGTATCTACAGACCAGGGTCCATAATTTGCACTTGTACAGTCAAAATATAAATTATGTTGTCATTACTTTCCAAAAAATACTTTCAAATTGTACTACTCAATCATGGGTCATGTATTATTTGTTTGGTGTTCAATAAAGAGTTATTGTATTGTATTGTATTAGTACTCTCCTGATTTACATTTTAATAATTTCACTATAACAGCGCGCACTTGACAACAATACTATATTATAGAAGAGCCACAGGAAGGTATTAAGGCATTCCAGGCTGAGTCCAGTTCACGAGTTCCTACAGAGAGGTGTGGAGCGGATCTCGGCAATTGAGGGTACTTCCGCAATCTTAATACTGCCGGAGACACCTAGCGTCGTAATAGGTGTACGAAGACGGATATTGAAGAAGCGGACGTCCATCTCCGCTGACCACCCACAACTAAGCAGATTTACCAGCAAAAGTAACAAACCACAATTTTTCAGTTAAATAATATGTTATTAGTGTAAAGACAACGAAATAAATATTATAACTTGAATAAACGGGTCTAATTCGCGCACAAACTAATATTGTAGTATAATATAATTTTGATATTTTATTGTACATTTTTAATTAATCTAGAAATTTTGTTTTCTGTTCGCGAAAGTAATGAGAGAAATAGCCTAACGTTTATAATAAAGCCCACTTCTTCGCCGATCGCTGATATATACTTACTCGTATAGTCTGTGCGTTGATACTCAATCAGTTTCATATTGGTAAGTGGGTATCTTCATGTTAAAGATCTTTAAGTTGTTTACACACTTGAACGATAACTATTTCAGAACATCATTTACCGGAATACAATTTTACTATAGAATTGTGACTCAATGTCTCCAAAGCTTCTTTTTTAACCGACTTCAGAAAACAAGGAGGTTCTCAATTCGACTGTATGTTCTTTTTTCATAAAAACAAGTAGTAGCGACCAGTAACACAACATTCGCCCCTCAAAAAGGTCAGAGCATTCCTAGGCTCTTCCCAGGCAGGTGGCGGCTCACCTGTGTGTCATGCACCTTACATTTACCACGGTGGATGCGCACGCGCCGACGCGTGGCAGGTCGACGGCTCCGTCTTGGACTGTAGGGACCTAGGAACGGTTCAGTGGAGAACAGTATGGTTTGGAAATTGTCGAGAAGCATGCTTTGGAAATATGACTGAACTAGAGCTATAGTTATCGAAGTTTGGCTTTTGATCGTTGTTACATGTAGCACATTGCTTTAGTTACCCGCATGATCGCGAGTTCGAATTCACGTATTTATAATTGTATATTGTATATACGCGTATACAATGTATACACCTATGTCTGTACAAGTGTACACGTCACGTCACTACTTCACCCTTGGATCACTCTTCGTAAATAATCTTGGAGTAGGTACTAATCTATCTATAATTAATTAAGAGCTCATCAAAAATAAGATAGAGATGCTATGTAGGCAGCTTCATACTAAGATATATTTCTCTACAGATTATATTGATAAAATATTGCACTAAACCGCGCTTCCATGTAGTTCACAGTTATTAGAAACACTTCACATCTTAGTACTATCAAAGGCCTTAGAACAATTTAATGATAGCTAAAGTTAGTGAACCTCTAGTCTGAGCAGTTGTCTGCGCGTGTGGCTGGCACATCAGGGAACGTTTATTCCGTGCCATAAGAAAGCCGGCAATGGACTAACCTGCTGTTAGAGTTCATTAGAGTTATAGAAGCCCGCTGTTATTCTAGCACAGGGTAGGAACCCTAACATTCCAAAAACCTTCTACCAGACGAACCTGTTCTGTTAATTGCGGTTCCGTAAAGGTTACCTGTAAATAGGAGGGTGCATAATGTGCCCTCGCGCCGTGACGGTTCGGTTCCTGTAGGTCGGGATGTGCGGGGAGTTTTAATTACGAGAACCATTGGTAGAAAGCTGTTCGCGAGTTGATGATTTTGGTTTGATACAGTATCGGCTGTCTATCAGCTTTACTCGCGCTGCGTACGGGTGATTTTGGGGAGAATGGTAACTAGTACAATGTCTTGGGTTTCGAGTAAATTAACGCAACTGCAGAAACGTGACCGGGTGGAGTTGGGTTTCTGTTTTACAACTAAAAAATATTTAAGCATAAATTAATCACCATTTCAGGAACAATACGAAATAGAACGAAATATTACCTTTTTCTAAGTAATATTATTTTTTTACAACCATTTCTAAGCAATTTTAATTTATATGTGCTGTTATCTAACGTTATCTGGGCTCCCAGTCTATTGCAGGTTACTGGCATTTCCATGCAAATGCCAATAATGAATTCTTTATACTCCCATGTCCTGGCCTGTCTTATGCAGCTATTTTCATCTAACTGCAACAACTTTTTTTCATTTTTCTTTCTTTGCTAAAGACGTTAGTAACTATAAAACCGTAAGTATTACTAAAGCTAGGAAATGAGATTTCACCACAATTTGAAACACGGATCCTGGTGTGAGTTGGTACATAACGTTTTATTAGATACAGTATTAAAATTTGTTATAAGCACCTAGTTAAGATACCTACCTACCTACCTACTTTAATTTATTACATGAAACATCAATACCTATACCTACGTGTAGTTTTATAAAAGTAGTAAGTACATGATGGTACACGTCATAATTTTATAAGTAATAGCGCTATTATAAAGCGTACCTAAAGCATTGCTAAAAAAGATGGGAAAAATTATACCGATGAATAGTAAATACGAATACAATGTTAAAAATAATTTCTATAGAAACTGAACATCGTGCTGGTAAAAAATCCTTGATCCAGTCAATGTGGACTGTCCGCAGAATAACCCGGGTATTATAATTTGTTATCTTTGCATCTTAAAAAGGTCTCAAACATGATATTTCCTGCCCAAACCTTTCATACACGAATAATTATTATTACAGTCATAAATCCGGTTATAAAAGATTTATCCTCTAGCTTAACGACTGCCTCGTCTTGGAGTGTTGCAGGAATGGCGAGCGCCGGCCCGTGACGGTTGATGACCGCTGCAACTCGCCACGGACGAAATTTTATACCAAATAGCTTCTGTAACTATTCAGAGTGTCATAAAAAGTGTAAAAACTTGAAAAACATCCGCCGTTTGTGGTAAAAACGAAACTGGCTACGGGGATCCAAGAAAGGAGTATTCAATTCAACGATTTGATACGAAGATGGCTACTAAACGTAGCGACAGTAATAAGGTAATATTTATGATAAAACCAAACTCCTGCACTGTTTGTTAAATTTTTGCTAATGTAAGCCTGTTCTGTTTATCTATTATTTTTGTCAGTTGTTATTGTTATTATTTATCACCGTGGCGAGAAATAAGACCGCCCATTGCACCTATAATATTATCAGTTTGTCCTTTGTGTGTTCTATACATTTTTGGTGTCAATAAAGGTTATTATTATTATTATTATTATTATTAAGGTAACAATTATTCTTTAGTTACACCTTCCTATCAACATAAGTGGACATTTGTGAATAGAGAAAATACTACGCAGAATATCCAAGTGGCTTTCCCAGCATATTTGTACAGGTTTTCCCAAATGTAATTTGTTCAGCGTATGTGGGTTGCCAGTTACTGTTGGCAACAAGATGGAATATTTTCTTAGAAAATTTAATGCAGTCATATTATGTCCTTATACACATACGTACCTACTTGAAGATAATGCAAAGACAAAGTGTAACATTGTACAGAGTTAGTTGATATAATCAGGCGTTCCTTTGCAGAAATCCATAATATTCAAACGGATGGAATAAAAATAATATGTGACTTAGCTTTAATTCAGCCGGAAGGCTAGCTACCTACATATTCTTACTTCGTCGTTTTGTACAGAGATCTAAAGGTGTTTCAAAGTTGTTCAAAACTCTTTCCGTTTTCCGACTTGAGTAGAATATATGCGATAAAATATGTGTGAACTATAGGTACAGTAACAATAACTCAAATTATGCACACAGGTTTCTTATAACTCCTCTTGACTTCTAAAAATGAGTAATTGCAGATTTCTATAGAATGCAACACTCGTTTTCCAAAGTATGAAAATAGCGCCGTTAATGTTTGCTCTTTGTGCAGCATCGCTGAGCTTCCAACCAACGGCTATTGAAACTGTCAACTTTCTATGCATTTAGCTTTTCGGAGACAATCTATTTCCAAAACAACTAATAATACGAACTTTAAGACTGAGACGTTAGAGTTAAAAATTCATTGGTGTTTAGAAATTAACTCTACGAAACTGGGCTTTTGAGGCAATTTGCCGACACGAGTTTTCGTGATTTCGTAAGTATGGCTTTTATTCGTTTAGATTTTGGTCTTGGTTGTCAAGAAGTGTCGTCAGGGTCTATGGCCGAGGCGAGAAGCGTGACGGCCCGCTACTGACTCGGGGCCAGAGGCGGGACGTGCTTGATCATTACAATTCATAGAATAACTCGGATCAAAATTGTTTTTGTATAATTCGATATACTTAGTGCCCAAGCGAATCCATCACTACGCAAAGATTTTAGAACATATTTCAGCACAGAAACAAGCCTACTTCGACGGTGGGATGGTTTGTAAGAGCGTCGCAATGGAATTATGTTTTTCATTACAGAGGAAGCTGTAATATTGCAGAAGTTACATATTTTTACCGAACTTCAAAGCAAACAAATGAAAAATATACTTGCTATCATTGTAGATACTGTCATAGAACAAAATGCGAGAAACCTTTTTAATATTTTGTAATAATTATGGTGACAAGTACCTATCTCGCTGAATCAAAATTACTATTATACCATCCTGTATGCCATAAAATTAATTGGCAATATCTTTTAGAATCGGTTTCTAGCATCGATGCCTTACATTACAGTGGGATACAGGAAAAAACAGTCGGTAGAACAAGTGACATTTCATAACAAGCTGTTTGGTCGAGTGGACAGCCGGCCGGTGATTCGGACATGCTTCAGCAGCTGGCATTTCCTTTCCTTTAATTGTTTGTTTCAAAGTCTGAAAGCGTGGCGATTTGAAGCGCAGGCAGAGTTAATGTCTGTCCCGAAACGTGACCAACTGTAGGTACTATACTGAGCTGTGGAGTCCCCATTTACCTGACGCAATGAGTGTTTCATTCCTTTACACATGATTTTTCTCGATCTTCGAGTATATTATTATCTCTAGAGACATTCAAATGCGCTAGTTTTTTCTTAATTAATGTTCAATTATTATTTGTGATTTTCGGCCTTTATTTATTAATAACAACTTACAGTATGTAAATACATAAAAACTAAATTCCTTCTACATACGTTCATACTAGTACCTAACAATTGGAAAATGCTGGCGGCATTGCCACGTTGAATTACATTGCAGAATGTCAAGTGAACTTAGCGTTATTACTTTTTTACTTCTAACGGTTACGAAAAGAAACTGTGTGCATAGGGCAGCTATTCAATACCGTTAAAACTGTTTTAAAACTATAATTTTTTTTTATAACTGGACTTCATGGGAACCTTTGAAGGGTAGTAAAGAAGGGTGGCGTTTATATTCTGCGCAGGTGTCCGGTAAGGTCAAATGGGAATTGTGATGAACAGGTAACTTATTAATTATATGAAATATTGTTCAAATCTGTTCAGTAGTTTCGGAGCCTATTGAATGCAAACAAAAATCATATCTTCCCTTTTTATAAAATCTATTATTTTAGGTAATAATAATAATAATAATAGGTTATAAATAAATAAGTGAATACCTACATAGATAACAAAATGTAAAACTTCAAATAAATTGGATAAACTTTGAAAAAGGAATTTGAATTTAACGCAGAAGCAGGCGAGACCAAATCTAAAAAAATACTATTCTCTTTTACCGTTTTTCTACTTATTCGCAAAAACACTGTAGAGGATTAATATTTTTAGCTTAGTGTTTTTTATTGGTCCGTTGCATCGGACCATTTGCCAGATGATTGCTGATCACGTAGCTGGTTACCACGGCCCGGTGGACTGCAGGTGAGGTTTTTGCCAAGGAAGGTTGGCTGCTCTTTGGTTTTACAATGTTTCTGTGTTGGCCGGCGACAAAGTAGTTTTTTTAATAATTAGATTCGTGTTTGACCACGCGGCCTAAGATAATTGCACGCTTATCTAGCAGTAACGGAATACGTAATAGTATAAGACAGTAAAGGTTGTAACTATCGGGAAACACAGGCTAAAGCAAGGGTTTTCTCGTTTAATCTGTATTTGCTCCGTAAATATATTATTGATATGATTTCGTAACTGCAGATTATAATATACCATAAAAGTTACCTACATAAAAATGGGTATATGGATTAATCCTATCTTGGATTTTGCTATTAAAAAGAAAACGCATCTGCGACATACGATTTGGTAGGTACTCAAAATATTATATACATAACATTAGTGTACAGCCGAAGATACCTATTAGACAACATGGTTGCAGCCCAGCTGGCTAACCCTATGATCACAATCATGGGTGCCGAGATGGGACGGTGGCGAGATGTCAAAAAAAATGGGTGCGTGTACTTATGTACGCGCGTGAGAAGTTATACTTCTTTAATATTTTAAAAATAAATTTAATAATAAATTCAAAAATCGAATTTAAGGTTGGTCATTTTTTTAATATTTTTATTGATTTCTTAATTTAATATTCACTTTTCATTTTTATCAAAAAGTTTTCATTAAATTTATTTAGTTATTTTTATAAATATTTATTATTTATTCAATTTAATAGCAAATATTAAAAATTAATATTATAATTTGATGTTCAATTTTAATTTTTATCACAAACTTTTTATTAAATGTTTTATTAAATTTATTTCTTTATTTTGTGAATATTAAATAACCAATAATAAGTATTTAACATTAATAATTTAATAATATTTAGTGTTAATTATATTAAATAAAAGTATTTTAATTTATATCAATAAATAATACATACGGATAGTTAACCTCAATTATATTAGAGCACTTGAAAAAGTATATAAGCACAATTTTTTTCACTAATATTCACAAATAGTAAGTAATATCAATCAAAATATTCAATTTAAATCTGGCTTCATACTGTTAATTTTGTGTCACAGGTGCGCGCGCATCTTAAAATTTCACTCATCATTTTTTCATAACGCGCCTAACTTCATACTGTTAATTTTGTGTCACAGGTGCGCGCGCATCTTAAAATTTCACTCTCATCATTTTTTCATAACGCGCCTAAAGAAGTATAACTTCAATAATCTTATCTTATAAATGCAACACAAAATACGAAAAAAAGCACTTTTTCTGTGTAGAAGAGTAAGTATTTCTTAATTGCTCCATGAATATGCAGGAGTAGCAGTACTGCAGTACCTACCCAAGATAAAATCACGTTTCCGTTAGAGAAATCACTCAATGGTAGCAAGATTTACGCTCTACATAATCGAGTTACAACAAAGTCGGGGAATTATAATAATTTTAACGGAGCTGTAAATTAATAAAGCATGATTTTAAAGCAGGCACCTTTTCATTGTTGCAAGATTGTTGTTTTCCAGTTTTCACTTCGGGTTTTTCATATTTAAATTGTGGCGTTAGACCTCTTGCCATGCCGAAAAGTTTTGGTTGCAACATACTCGTATATTTTTCCAGTTACTTGTTTTTATTCTTTACCTTTTCCTAGTATGCTGATAAAAATGAGCTTAAACACTCAGTCACCACTGTTACTCATTGAGCATTGAGTTGTCATTGAAACTTGTCACACTGGGTGGCAAAAATAAAAGCAAACTCTAGGAAACTGCCAGCGGAGAGCGCTACACGGAATTGTTAATTACTGTGGTACGGGCCTATGACACTAATAAGTACTACCTACATGCTATTATCATGTCCTCTGCGCTAGTAGTTCTCGAAGCTACTCAGGGACTTTGTACGATAGCGAGTCGCCAATAGATTTTGACGCGTGTAGGCGTGATTTCAAAACTAAAATAATTTATTGTAAGTGGGCATAATACTTATAGCGCTTTTTCTCATAAATAAAAAGAATAGAAACATAAAATGATTAATATAATTAATAAGTAACTGACTACGGTTAGAGCTTGCAAAAAGGAATCCCAATACCTGCACACATCGCGGTGTCAGTTGTCACTTGTCACCCTCGTGGAATGATCCCCGCGTTAGTGCGAGAGTGTTAAGTAGTGGAATTAGTAGTATTTTCTATTTAGTTCTAGTATCCACTTATCTCTACGTAAAATACACGTCAGTTTCTCACTTTTATTGCACGACAACCAGAAAGACTGGAAGAAAATGGCGTAATAGGTATATCATTAGGCACTCCTCCGAAGTCCTCTGTAGTATAGGTAGCTACGGCCCGCGGTTTCTCCCGCGTGGACGACGACCCCCACATTAATTATCCAATCTTCCGGGACGAAAGCAGCCTTTGCCGTTTTGCAGCCTTTACTATATCTGTACGCAAAAAAATGAAGCCAAGCCGTTGTTCCGTCGCTGAGTGAAAAAAGGACAAACTAACCAACACACATTCACATTTTGTATATTAAAGTAGGATAGGATTTGCGCGACTCCTCAAAGACTCTCATTAGGTTTCGTTAAGTACTGGCAATTTTCCTGATGGAGAAATTCGAGCTGTGATCTAATGACGCTACAAATCAGGATCCTAAGTGTCTACCTTCTCCCAGAGACGACTGTATAATTAACCTAGTTTGAAAATACAATGGTACAATTGTAGGGTAAGGTAACGTTGTTTATTGGATACTGCAAGAGCATAAAGTATATAATGAATATAAGTTACCGCTCATAGTAGACTTGTACCGTAGTTTAATTTCTGTGTCACTAGCTAGAGAACATTATTTAGACGATGAATTTGTTTTATTTGTATTAGGTACCTACTATACCTTTTTATTTTCTAGTTCAATATCAATTTCAGCCTAAATTACTGTACCCTTAACTGTATCTACACCATACAAAATATAGTATAGATCAACACAGGATAATAAGGTCGAGCGATTTATTTCTGACAACCTTACGATGGAACGGAAAGATTATCAAAATAAAGAATAGTTGGCAGTTTACCTACAAAATTATATATTATGACTAGCAGGCACGACCACGCGTTGCTGTGGCTAAGGTTTTTGTTATAGCGACTATAAATTGATATGTAAGCTATCCTATCTTTTAAGTTTGACCAAACTGCACACGGTTTGCTTTGATTAAAATCAGTTCAGTAGTTTAGGAGTCCATCGCGGACAAACAACGTGACGCGTAATTTATATATATTAAGAAAGATAAAGAAAGATGAGTTGATGACGTGTACATTCGAATTTCATAAGGTGACATTAGGTAGGTACCTCATATAATAACATTGGTACAAACATATAAAATATAATGTACTTAATTATTGTAATTATACACTGAACTACATTATTATATTGCATCAATAATTTATCAACCTACTTATAATGCGATAAAACACAGGTTAATTCGCACACAGCAAATAATGATTGCACTGGAAGTCAGATATTTGCCTCATCCTGTTTTTAATGTACGGGATCGTGGGTGGTTAATTAGGCAATGAACATCTGCGTAGCCTGCATTTTGACTTCGCAGAAAATTAAAACGCTTCCCTTCTTCACTTGATTAAATCCAAGAGTATTAATGCGAAAATAGGCATACAATGGATTTGGGAATTGAGTATTTTTTTATAAGTAGGTACCACCATTTCATCAGATTATTGATACAACTTATAATTGCTAGCAACTATGAATAACAATGTTTATTTATTTATCTAGGGATCCAAATGTAGAAGTCTTAATACCTACCGAATTCCAGCAATACAGATCAAGCCAAATCTTGCACATTATAGGTATCAGAAAAACCGTTAGCACCACCGATTGCTAAGTGCAGTCCAACCTTATCATCCAAACGAATGATCGATCAGAACCTGTCTCTTCAAATTTACGACTACCGTCAATTCGACTTAGTCCATTACGGGACGCAGTCTCGTTCCTCATGCAATTCCGTTTATAACCCATAAAGATAAGAGGATTAAGCTGTATGGGTGGGGGTTTGGCATTATTTAAAAACTGAGATAGTTTCAATCAAAATGGAAATAGTCGCCTAGATAAAATAAAAGAGAATATACAAGAGCGAAATGACTAAAGTCAAAGCGTTTGCTTAAGACCCCGCTGCGCTAGTGCTTCGCCCTAAGTAAACTATTTTATTTCAAAGCTATAGATGGACTTACCCTGTAGTCATTATCTTCATCAGCCTGTCGTTTCGATTGCTGGGACACAGGCCTTCTTTAGGAGATAGAGAATGGGCATATAACTTTGTAACATCCACCAGGATATTATGTGACATGTACTTAGGTGATTTTGAAGATTGTGCACTTCCATCTTCTTCGTCATCTTCTTCGTTAGCATGAGTGGTGGTGTCAGTGCCTGCTTTGATACCAGCGTCGGCATGAGATTCAGTGTCTTTTTCGGTATCGGTGTCGACATCAGTATGCAGTACTTCAGTAGAGGAGATCTATTAGGACATCAAAGCATCTTAATCAATGACGGCGTATCGTTTTGTACCAATCGTACACGCGGTACTTTATTTAGTAGAAAGGAGATTATGACATCAATATTTATATTAAATCTCATTTTATTTCGGACTAATGACTATAGTATATACTATATTGCTTGGATGTTCTAATGCAAAAATAATGTAGCCACCTACTTAGCAAAGCAAGCACACGCTATGATTACAGGCAATTGCCGAATAAACACAGGTAATATTTACCTAATTGAACGACAGGTATTATTTCAGTTGTTACAAAGCTAGACAAAAACTTAGGCAGCAGGCATCGCGAGGAGTTCAACGCACTAAGATGAGCTCCTCGGCTCATTGAGACGAATCGATTGTCGAATCGAATAGCTCGATGTTCACAGATCGAATCGGAATGATAGGATGGCTGGATATATTTCGAATAGCTTCTTTTAATTGCTGCGTTGTCGGATGTACGCTTTCTAGTAGATTGTATTCAGGTTCGCCATGAGCTTCACTCAGATACGCCAAAAATTACATAATTATTTGTTCAGCATTACAAAGCTAGACACACACAATGGGTGCGGAATATCTCCGACATAAATATCAACCGATTTTGATGACTCTATCTATGTACAGTCGATAAAAAGTCTGATAAATCTTAGCGTAAATACAATCTAGATAATAAGTCCAAATCAAATCTTATTCAAAATTGACTCAAGACATGATTAATTGGCATAATATAAGATCTTATAATTAATTTGATAATTCGCATCACTCGAAACAGGGAACTTAACTGGCCATTCCAATAAAAGAATCGTGCTTCATAGGCGGCACATAAAACTATATCAGGCATCTATCACTTTGGAGCTTTCAACACATTCTCTCACCGCATTTCCGTCGCATGCGCATGCTTCGGTAATGGTGGTCGCCACCATCGCTCATAGATCACAAGCGCGCGCGGCCGCAACGCGCATTCCTCACGGCAGGTGATTGCAGACGAGGTGCTTTACATAGTTGGCAACCTCACTATCTACAATCAACTAGATAAAGTGTACCATCGATCCGTGCGCGTTCACTCAATGTCGAGGAAGAACTTGTCAGGTTAGAATTAACAAAGTGTTTAGGCATACCTACACTTCTCATACCATATGAAATTGTATTTAATTTAAATGTAGGTTGAAAAGGTGCTATCTTTTATCACGTTTATGTTTTTCCAAAGTCAACACGATTATTGACGATTTTGTAGTCCCCCACACCTATCTACATAGTTGATAAACAAAGCGCTCGTCTACACGCCCCCACCTATGCGCCACCTATAGGCCATTACGCGAAGTGGGTAATCTGTCATCGCATCAATACATCGATCGTCGATCGATCACGGTATTGCCAGGCAACTTATCGATTGCCCCCGCTTTGTAATGCTGGACTTTGTGATGTCTTATTTCCGTGGATTGCGTAGGAGTCTATTGTCTTTAAAACGTGTTTAGGATATGGACCTAGTTAGATGATTAATCTGAGGTTTAGGAGTACTGAATTGAGATATATTCATTTCAATTCAACGTTGTATGAATGAGGAAGACTTTGGACTGTATCTTTGTTGTTTCAAATAGTTTTTAACTGTTAAGGTCGTTCTTTTCAGCGGTTTATTGTTAGGTGATAGCGTAACATACAGAAATATTCGGTCGATATTAGTTAAGTATTTATATACTTGTTTTACATAGTGAAATATGATAGTTCCTGACTAGTTTTGGGTGGTTTCGGAGATCCGAAATAGGATCTCCAATTCTCCACCTATGATCTATTAAAATGTATTGAATTATCAGCTAAATTAATTTGTATTTTCCATCGTACGAGGGAATCTATTCGTAATGTATGTGATATAAGAACCGCGACCCGCCAAACCTCGCTGGTAACAGGGAAAACGTCTTGAAGGAGTTACCTAATATCCAACAGTCCGAGTTAGTGCGTTTGCTTTCATTGCCTATAAAATAATTTCATCACTTGTCTATTTCATAGTAAACGCCTATTTCTAGATGTAGGTAGGTATAGGTGCTGTAAAAATTAAAAGGCACTTATCAAAAATATTGGCTCAACTCTACCTACCAAGCAATACACACAGGCACATAATTATGGCTCCGCAGCACGGGTGAATCCACCATTCAAATGCACTCCGCCGGAAGAGAATAAAACGACGTCCATCAGATTCCAGCGTCTATCGGATTCCTCGTCCCATCAGACTCCGCTATTAGCTCGACCACGGAACAGCCCCGACGGAATACCGACCATCCGTTCCGGCGGGACCAAAAAACGCAGGAATGCCGTTTACGCAATCGACGTGTCTTAGACACGGACACTCACTCCGACCAGGGTTGCTCCGGATTAAGAAACGAGATCAACTCATTCAATTCTTTGAACCGTCTTCGATTCTTCAAATGGATTTACTTCACCAATTTTGGCCTTTATCATCTATGAACGATGTTTCAAGCAGCGTCACGAGTTAATTCTTACGGCACCTTCTCATGTGTCTAATGAGGCCGATACGGGAGCGGCAGTCACGGCTGCATAGTTGACAGTCAAATGGATTTACTTATACGATCCAAAAACCGATCTACTGAACTCTTTTTCATGAAATTAAATATATTGACTAACCGAAAATGCATATATAACATAATAATATATTATACATCAGCATCGCGTGTGCTGTACCTTCTGCCAAATCATCGCTCAATTCCGTCAAACGTATACCTAGGCTCTACCTATTGATTTTTTTTTAATTGGAGCACTCTGTGCAAACCTACTGGCGCCTACTTAACATCACTCATCCGTATCGCAAATGAACACAATGAATAAACGAACACAATGGCACACGACACTAATAGTGAATAGAACGATGTCTCAGGGTGATGAGAGTTATGTTGTACCACACAGGCCAATGTATACCGTGTGAACAACTTACTAGTCTTGGTATTATGATAGTATTGTGAATAAATAAATATCCCTGTTGGTCATTAGTTCATACTTTCCAATTGTCTTTCAAAGCTTATACATAATAAACTATGAAAAATGATTGGAAACTATGAACTGGGCAGCCCTGAGAAAACTGTCTCACTCAATGATTGTTAGTGGAATGCTGTCATCGCACCAGACTAGAGTGCTGACTTGAAGTCTAATAACTAAGTCATAATATGGCCATTCAAGAATGCCGTATTACCCGGATACTTCGCACAACAAAGTGACAAGTAAAGGCAGTCTCTAGAAAAAGTTGTACAATGTACAAACTTTGTGTTGCTTTGCTTTATTGATATATATATAGATTGTAAAGCTAGCGATGATATCGATGTCCCACGGTGGCGCACGTAAGTCAATCTCGAAGTAATTTCCAGTAGATCTCAATAAATGCGGCGGCTTTAGCGATATTGCACTGACTTGGTGAGCTCCCTGGAAAATTCACACGGACTCTCTGAAGAGGCACAAACACACCGACGCGTCACCGGCACGGGGGCGGTTTTGTGACGAAGCCATAATTATGTAGATACATATGTACATATTTAAAAAAGACAATATCAGCCAGCTACTATTAAATACTGGATAAAATGTTTTAATTATCAGTTTTGAATAAATCTCTCAGGCAACACTGGGAACAATTAGTCGCTTTGCAGAAACCCTCAGTTCATGATACGTCTTGAAAGTCTCGATAAAGTTACTTAGGCAAGGATGTCTTATAGTAAGGGCATGACTTAAAACTCGTATCCTCGCGATGAATGAGACCAGTTCGTCTTCAAATATTCGACTTTAATAATGTTCTCCACAAATTCCCCCAAACCGTGGGAACTGGCAACACCTCACTTTCAGACCAATTAATCACAAGCGGTCGCGCGTCCAGTTAGTTTTATTTCTTGACGCGATCTTTAAACAAATTACTTGAATGACCCATCTGGAGTGTTGCCGTCGTAGTGATTGAATTATCCACTGTGATACCTCATCTACGTATGGATTTTCGATTTTATTCGTAAAAATAAAATGATTGGTAATACTTCGTAAAATTACTCCGCTCAGAGCCTATAGGTACTGTTACCTACTACCTATCTCTGTTGGAGATCCCAATACGTAGGTAGTAGGTATAATATTCATATGACTGTGTTATACATAATGCAGTCATTAATCATTAATGTAATTTTCGTTACGGACTCGAAAACATTTTTAAAATTACTTTGAGAATCTTTTTTCCAACTGGCAAACACTAACACTTTCATGGTTGTGAAGTGCGAGTCATTGGTCATCAAGTCATTACCGAGAAAGAGTAATTATTGTGCAATATCAAATTTGTCGCAGCATTTCTTTGAACAACTTCCCGTGGTAACGGTGATGGTAATACGAGCAGGCCACAGATTACACACTAGTGACCTGCCGTGCTGCATGAAGCCAATGTGGTGCCTAATGTAGGGTTTAATGACGTTTATTTACATTACGGGTATTTTAGGGCACATAAAAATGGCGATATTTGGTGGTCAAGTTTGGAAATTAAGACAAACTAAAAATAAAGTCTCGCCCTAATTGGTATAATTAGAAACTCTAGCTTGAAAATTGTATAGAAAAAAGTAGAGACTATACCTACTGGGTTTTTCTTATCTATACTTCTGCACTTATATCTACTGGGATTCCTAATCTCATGGAGTTTTAAAGTTTCTCTCTGCCTTTCTCTATCTCATCTCACCTCATGCCATCATATCATTTCGATTGTCAATTTTACTCCATGAAATTAGGAATCCGACTTTCCATTACCATTACATACGCGCAGTAAGTATAAGAATGAAAAAAAATCAAAGATATCACATTTTAAGGTTGAGATTCACATCACAAGCGACAACCTTGCTTTTCGGGGAACGAAAACTCAGCAAAGATATCTACAGCTCCGGAATTATTTCGGAGGTAGTCTGGAATGGAGTCTGAACGGTTTTGATACGTCACAATCCTTCTCACATAATTGAGGTGAGTAGCTCAGCTTCGGGCGGATATGGTTTGTGCTGATGAAGAATCAATCATTTCACTAGACCCCTAAATTAAGACATGGCATGATGTTTCTGTACAGAATTGGCGCCATCGCTCAATTATTGTTTGAATTAGTTTTATTTATTGTAACGAAAATTGTAACCGAACCTTTACACTTCCAGGAATTCTCCAATTATATTTAATCGTATACAATTTAATACGAGTAGCACTGTCAGTAAAGAGGCCTACTTGATTTCAAACCAAATAAAAGTACCTAAGTAATGTAGGTATGTACCTATTCTGATAAACTAAATAAATAACTCTCTAAGTACATAACCTTCTCCAGGAACCTTTTATATATTTTGTGGAGTAACAACGTATCTACATACATAAATAATAATAATAATAATTGATAAAACTAGAGTAGGTAGGAAGGTAGGTTCATCGGCATTATTCCAGTTAACTTAAATTTTCAAGTTTTTGCAACTCGTTATTAAAAAGTTGTTTATTGTAGATTGACGTGCTTAATTTGATACGTCGCTCGTGGAGTTGAGTGACTTGTAACTTTAGTGTCATTCCGAGATGCAGTTATTCTGATCATCATCATTACGATTATGACTCAGCTACAGCCACCTAGCTATCTATAAAGTATCTACCTATCTAGTTCACCATGGAAACTAAACTACTTTAAATATTTTGTTGTAGCTCTATAGGAAAATTAGGTAGGTATCTATCTAACATAATAAGTTGAAAATATGATTTGATATTCGCCTCTACAAACAGACCTTGTGTACTTATCTATAGATAGGCAGTAGAGAAGCTGGGTATTTTCTGGCATCACAATATTTATGCATATTCAGTTTGCAGGGTAGATATTTTTGAAACGTTTTTTTGGTGTTTTCGAAAGGTTTTTGTCATTGTTATTTTGATTATTTTTTGATATGGGATGAAACGGCATTCGTTTTGGGTCGAAAACGCAATTAAATGCTCGTGGATTGAAAACGTGCCTATACCTAATTATTATTCAGGTATTATAATATAATGTTCATGAGTTCCAACTTGTTGAAAACAATGTCCTTAACCATCTTCATCGACGAATTATATAATACGGTATGGCAATCCATTTATTTTAGGCGTCGTCGTATTGCCGCTATAGCGCTGTTCAAAAATTCACCAGTTGCTATTATCTAACAGAATTATAATAATTCCCAGCTCGGCTGATTCACTTGACATTGTTTCAGCAAACCTCCGGTTGCGGGAAAGTGCAACGACCGCACGGGTTTTAGCTTTTACGCTACATTTTGACGGCTAAAGAGTTTGGGCACGGAATGAAATTTTAATCAGTTTCTGAACGACTCGTGACGCCATGCCAGCCCGTTTTTGTACCGATCACTTTCAGGGTTGCCAGTTTCGAGAGTTTACCTAATCCTGTGAATCTAATGACTTGTGTCAATTTAAATTAAGAAAAGTGAGCTTCGATCAACATTGATCAACATTTGGTTTGATTTGATTGATCAACTTACTGCCTCCGATCAACATTGATCGAAGCAAGTAAGTATGCAATTAATAAATTACACCTTCTAATTACTTAGCTTCCTTTTCAATGTCTTAAGTTTCAACTGTTGTGCTTTGGGATATTTGGAGTGGAACATAATGGTAACGATTTTAGAAATTGTAAATTGCTTTGGAAGGGCAAACGAAACAGCAATTCGAATCCCGTTTGATTTTTTTTATTTGGATATGACAAAATGGCAACCCTGTTCGAATTCCGTTTGTGAATTTTTATTTGGTACTAATTGAAGGAGCATCACCAGAACAATTCGGGTCAGAGCCTGACACGAGACGGCAATTACACTCATTATTTTTATGATTACCCTCTTATCGATTACTTAATTTAATGGGATATTAAATCCATTCATTGAATGTGTTCTGATGATTCGGAGGAGCTTTGTTTTTTCCACATTAATTATTATGATTTATCTAAATATAACATGTAGTGCAAAGTTCTTATATAGAAATGGAACGCACTGAACCACAAGAATTAAGCTAGACTTAACGTAAGGCTAGTATGCAAATTAATCCGTTCTTGAAAACTCTAAAGAATCCTGTAAAACTTGATTTGAAGCAGCCACCAGTAATGCGTTCTGTCTGTGCTTTAGATTTCTAAGAAACAATAGACGATTTTGATTAAGCAAATAAAAGTACCTACCTACTCGTACTTACACAGTACACGTGAATTAGATAGTTAGGTATCAGATAGAGACAGTGAGAGCAAATTTCCAACAAAATATACCATAAAGAAAATAAACTACGTAAATAAATATACCATGGAAATCTTTGGAAATATATTAAAGGTAAGTACGCGGTAGCGAGTAATAGCAATAATCTATTTAGATCCGATGAGGAACGTACACGAAACAAGGGAAGATCGAGAGTGGAATTCAATACAGAATTGTTGAAATATATTTGTATACTTACCTACCTGTTATTACCCTACACTAAACTAAACTAAAAATACAGAAGTATGGTTTTGTATTGTACAATATTGTATTGTACAATAAAATTCGTAGTAGAAATCGCGAGCAAAAGCCTGTCAGTTTATATCTGAGATGATTCACCGTCAAGAGCACCGATTGCGTGATATCAGCAGTTTTCTCACACATTGTCCAGTTTGGCCAGTGTCCTGTACAAGGCGTTATTGTCAATAACTGTCGATTCGACGACTTCTTGACAGTTTTTGGAATTGAATTGCATTACGGCCCAATTTTAATGCTTCATTGTCTGCCATCGTAGCTAAGTTTAGTTTTTATTATAGCCTATTCAGGGACGTTCATTTATGTACAGATATGTGCAAAAGTTGTGAATGAAAATGTGTGAAAAATTTGCACCTGTTTTTGCATGTGACCAAAGCTTTAAGTATAGGGAACTTTTTTATCAATGTCCCATTTCCCTACCAGATGCATTAGGTAAGCGTTATATTTTGCAAATATATACAAAATCGAGGTTAAATCAACTTTTTCCACAGATAGTACCTATCCACCACCTCTACGCTGCACAGACTTCGATCCCAATCAAATGGCCACTTCCCACCGCCGGCGAAGCCATTACTGTCTCAACAACGATTTAATCAAACTTTCTACAGCACAAAGCTAATGAATGCCTTAATCAAAGCAACAATACGGGAGTAGATTCTCCGCCTAATTATTAACTCCAAATAATATTAATTACGAGCGTTGAGTGCAGAGCACTGAACTCTGCGTAATGAATTAGTGAATTATATTACGTTGGTCGCTTTGATGGTGAACGGTGGGCTGTGTTGGTAACAATAATAATTTTACTGTTGTATTTGATCAAAATTTAGATTAGTATTTATCATTGGAAACGGTAATTTACCATGGCGCGTGGTTTGTTTTGGGTTCCCAATAATATTTCGGCAGCAAACAAATGCACAACGAGGACATTTTTTTATGAATAACTAGCTGTACCCGCGACTTCGTCCGCGTGGAATAGTGATAAAATTCACCTTTTAAACCTTCCCTGGACTTCCATAAATCATTCAAGACCAAAATCAGCCAAATCGGTCCAGCCGTTCTCGAATTTTAGCGAGACACACGAACAGCATTTGATTTTTATATATATATACTTAAAAGAAGAAGAAGAAGATAGAAAATGACCGAGATTTTCAGTTATGTAATTTTCATCTGTATTTAGCAAAGCGGAAACACGACTGAATAAAGTTATCTCGATGGAAAAGTTCCTAATCAATCCAATGTGTCGTTTTTACGTAGAAATTTTTCGCCTTATTCGCACGCATTGTGAGTAACAAAATATGCTGCTATTTCTTTAAACTTTTTGACTCAAAGATCACTTTAATTCACGTCTCCAATTAATAACCCCTGGCATGTGTTTAGGCACGGCATAGCGCACGTATTTCAGCAATTAAACGTGCTTACCGCCTGTGAAGAGATCGTTCACCGCGCCGCGGCCGAGCTCGGCCGAGGGAGGTGCTTTTGGTCACAGACATACGCATATAAGAAGAAGCAGACTGGAAATTACAGTACCTATAAATATCTTGTGAACCCAGAAAAAGAAAATATTTGGGTAGGGCCAAACTAGCGCAGACAAGACAACTATGCAAACTATAAACAATTCGTGCAAAATTTTAAAAAGAGCTGAAAAATTTTTGCCAGCGTCACTCATCAATATGGCGGCCGGCTTCATGACTGGAATCACTAGATATCTCTAATGCCCGGTCTGCTTGTTCTTATATGTCTGCGCTTCAGGCCAACTTGGATGAAGTGAATGAATGTAGGTACCTACTAGTTGATAGTAGATTATATTGACTAGCTGAGGTTTGCGGATACACCAGCATTTTACTACGTACATATATTTTAACGGATAATTCTTTTTTAGGTTACTGAATAGCCAGAGGAGAAGGTCGTCCGGCGATGGTAACTACCTCACATACACAAAAATAGGTAGGTACTTCTTAATTCAAGTATTTTTATTGTATGTTATCTATTCCTCATAATTAATATTATTATCTGTCTGAACCGAATTAGATTTTTTGCCTATTTCAGAGACAGACCGGGTGGTTGTCGATAGATTTCATTAACAATTTGAATCAGACAAAATACATGGATCTCTTTAGTCACTGAGGAGTTCCGTTGTTACCCATTCGTCTCCATCATCAGATCAGCTCACTGTCACCACAATAATGTCTTGTCATTGGAACAATAATAATCACAATATTTCAATTGATTAATGAGAACTAAATCATTGTTGACTCCATAGTCCATATACATATTACACAGTACGTATACATACATCCAAACTAACATACTAACCAACACAGTGAGAATATGCCCAATTATTTTTGCGAAATAACGAGAGCTTTAGTTCAGTACCTACACCAATTTGTTTCGCAGATAGCATCGCGGCGGTTATATCGTTGATGTGGAAGCACCACCTCACAATGATTAGGCTAATTAGCCTCTTAGTAGGGGTAATAGTGCATCCAGTGGGATTTAAATGGAGAGGGGGTGTTAGGAATTATAAGTTATATTTAAGTACATGTTGTAGGATTCCATGCATTTTATTTATTTCTATTATTTTTTCGATGTTTTAAACCCATTGTTATATAGACTGCGAAGGCTCAGATCTCCGGTTAGATTCCCGCACAGGACATAATATATTTATGTGACTTGTAAAACTGACCAAAACCAGAGTTTAAAGAATTTGGAGGGCTTATTAAACCGTGCCATAGCTACAAACTGAACAGCTGACATGATGAAGCTCAAGTGTGAGTTATTTCTTTATAGAGTTTATAGAAAAAACATTTCTCAACATTACAAATAAGAATAGAGAAGACCATAAAACGAGATTTACATAAACATCACCACGTAAACAGCAAAAAGACTTTCATTAAGTCCATGTTTAAAGGCGGTTTGTCATTCCGTGCCACCTTTAAAAGTTTGTTATTTACGATCGCAAAAGCTGGCTTATTACATGTCTTCAAATGCATCCATCCCTTACCTTCTTAAGGTGAACGAGAGAGAGGGAATATATTTGTCAACGCGTAGAACCTTCTCAGGATGCTACCGGTGCGTCGAAGACGTTGCGTCGGCGGCGCGTGCGCAAGCCAGCTGCGAGGCAGATGTGGCAGCCTACGGGCCAGTCGCCGGCTGTAGGGGATGAATTGGTATCTTTATTTTTTAAAGTCACTGACCGTAGTAGAATTTTAAGATCACTATTCAGTTTGTATTTTACTCGCAAGCCGCAAGCGGGTTGTGCTGAAAGTTGATGGTATTACTGTTCGTTCTATAGACAGCAGCAGATGTGACTATAGGTGTTAAAGGACGGTCGGTGACTTAAATAAGAAAACTGCTCTTAGCTAAAAACTTAGTTTTGTTAGCATGTAAAAATATTGCACTTTTACATATCAAACCTAAAAGAAGAATAACCAAGATAAAACACAAAAAAGAGAAATTAAAGTATATTGAGAAGAGGTTTGAGTTTTAAAGAAAGTTTTCCTTTAAAATCGGACGAATCAAAATCCGTTCAGCCGTTTGCGAGCTACGTAACCACAAACAGATACATATTAAACTTATAACTACCCTCTGTTTGCGTCGGGGGTCCAAAACACCTTCCTTCCAATGACATTTGCGAGATGGCAAACATTTTTCAGAAATTACCCGATCGTAGGTAGGCAGGTAGGTGGTCAAGTGGTCATATTTCAAGTTGCAATGTGCTCTGTTCATGAACTTCTGTGTAAGGTTAAAATAACCGTTAAAGGTGGTTTTATTACTGTTTAGCTGATATAGTTGACCATATTTAGTTTGTTGCCTTTATACGTACCTAAGTATACTACTTAATTATCGTCTGTCATACAGATATATGTATTTTATGTAACCAATGGTAGGTAATGTAGCTACGATTTAGGTTATGATTGTTTTTAATTTTACAATGCAAATATACACAATTGCTTCTTCAAAGCCAGCATTGTTACAGTTTATATGGTCATATTGGGATCAATTTATAATCTAAATTTCCATCGTCACCACTGAAATTTTCAGTCACTTTTTTCCGCCGTCATACAAATATCTCTGTTTTATAATACGGTGGGTTCACATCTTCACTTCAACATAGACATGTTGGGTTCTGCAACCACTGGACACTGTGGACACGCGTGTTCAAGTTGGTTAAACTCAAAATAGGTAATGTCAACATCGAAACATAATTTTGATGTCCATACAAATTTTTGTAATCTCGCAGATCGCTGCCACAGAAAGGACATTTCACAATTCAGATATCTGACTAAAGGAACATAATCCATAAACAATACCCCTGTCCTGGCTGCCAGTCAGCTCTTGTTAGCTTTCAGGTGACAACTTGACAAACCTAGATTTAGCAATCCATTCACACAAAAACTACTCCCAAGAGCCGTGACTCCACCGAGTCCACCCACGTACTGTGACGAAGGTTTGATTAACATTGGCTCATTGGTGGAATGAAATGGAAATGTCAATGGGCTTGTTTTTACTGTGAAGATTCAACACTAAGACTTAGGAGAGTATTGTTTAGCTGAGAAACTTCTGAGGCTCTAATATGGTGTCGTTTATCCACCCATCTATCTACTATAGTTTATAAATTAGTAAGGAGACCCACACGTCTCATCAGCCTCTGTAACGTACCATCGTTACTATAGATAACCGAATAGTTCTTACGCCTGTACTTTTCTTTCCTCTTCCCTATCGTTGTAGGCATGAGAAGGGACTAGCTGATCCTGAAAATAGCTTTATTGACCCTGAGAAGGGCCTCAATGCTATTGAAAAGGGCCTCGAGGAATGGTTTGGGGTGATTATTACATCGCGTGTATTAGGGTCAGCTCAAAGGGACGGAACGGCTGCGATTCGACGAATTTAGTGCCAATTTAAATTCAACTTAATCTGTTTTGAAATACGATTGTAATTGGTATAGCGAAATAAATAGGCCTTCACGACGATCGTACAAAAGATACTATGAAAACGTTTAAGTTTGTCTGATGTGAGTTATTGCAATAGATAAATTTGTATCTATTAGTTGGTAAGTATACTTTAGTGCAACTTTTCCATACTATCGATTAGGCGGTTTGTTTGCTAATATCGACACATACCGAACTGACGGATGGCGCCTATGAATCATTTCGCAGACGTATTGACACTATAGCAACCTAGTTTGGCATGTATACTGTGACTGATAGAATTTATCAGATAAGGTTTCCGCGTATGATTGCGTAATATTTGCAACAAATAAGTGAAATAGTCAAACTGAATAATAATTCAGCCTGTACTGTCCCACTGCTGGGCAAAGGCCTCCCCTCACTTTAGTGATAAGGCCATAACCATTAGTTTGCCCGGTCCGGATTGGTGGATAAATGCCTTGGAAATATATTATTACGGCAATTTTTTTTCAATGAATACAAACTCTCCAAAATATAAACTCAATAAAATCCATAAAATGTAACTTTAATTCGCCTATAGAATTAGTGAACCATTTGTGAATATTTTTCTTCGTTGTTCACTAGGGAGGCTACGTCGAGCTGTGGACGAATATAGGCTGATGATGATGATGAATATTTTGTTGCTCTTTCGTTCTGAAATGAAATAACGCTTGGAATTAACATGGGATTATTTTCATCTTTACTTTTTTAAACAAAAGAAATGCAGGAGATATGTGTAGCACGAGTAGTATCATAAAAGCGAATTGAAATATTGAATAGTACAAGAAAAATAAACGAATTTAGAATTTTACAATCATTGTACAAGCCGTTCAATCTACTTCACCCTTCGGTGTATGTTTCAATCGTAACCTCTCAAGAAGAAGCTATAATACTCGTATGTTCGTTAGAGACTAGTCTAATTCGCTACCATCACCATTATGTTGTCCATTATTTCAAATGTATTAATAAAGCTATTTTATTAAATACAATAGAGTAAAATTTTTCTACTTATTTAGCCAAGCAATAAATACCTAATACCGTCATCAAAATTCATCATTACCGTAACAACAACACCGCGGGCCGGATGTGACGTCACATCCGGCGTCCGCTGCAAAAACCGAACGCAGCCTCCGTTCGACTATACCGTCTTTTTAGTTAGATTATATCTATCTAGCTCCTACATAGACCTAGGGGGCGATAATATCAATCAAGTATAGATATAGATTGGAGATAGTTTTTTTTTTAGTAATATTGTGGACTAAATCGTGCTCGTATCAACATTTTAGGGGTTTAGGATGAGATATAATTTGTAGATAGTACCTTGTCTAGATACTGTAAGAGTATGTAAACGGCAGATGTAGTGACCTCTGTATGCAAAGCGATAGGCAACAATGGAAATTAAATCGAATAATTTCATCACAATTTTTCGAAGTATATTCTCTCAAAAATGCCACGTAAACTTGAATTTGAGTCCGGTTCGATTACCTGCGTTTTACAGACATGAACCATGCAGTATTAATTTAATTTTCTAATATCCATACATAAGTATAGCAATAGATGCAAGAATAATGCGTCGCGAATTCGAGCACCGAAAGTTTAAAAGTTTCATTGATATTGTAACGTTAAATATTTTCATATTAGGTACATTTAGAGGTTTTTAGGGGGTTTTTATTATTAATTTTGTGAGCGAATTAGTTCCGTTTTTAGCTAGTTAATACATTCTGAAGACCGTAATAATAGCTGGAAGACAAAGCCATAACTGCTGTCAGTAATGTTATTCTTATCAGCCGATGACGTGGTGTCGGCGCTTGCGCACCACGTCTCGACTTTATCGCAATGTGCAATTTTATTTCAAAGAACTGGATTTGACGAAATAATCAACGCACTGTTTGCAAATACTGAATATGATAGATACAATAAAAAATAAAAATGATTTTAGAAAGACACGTATTGCTCGAAATGTGGTATAAAAATAAACCCAGCGAGAGTTTCCTATTGTTTAATCATACATAAAATATTTAATCAGAACAATAATTATTCTGATGTAAACTACTTAGTAGAAGTAAACGGCTAACGCTCTCGCACGGTTCTACAATGGATCACGGTCACAATTAAAATTGAAGTAAATGAATTTAGGTCAGATAGGCAACTAAATAATTATAACATGGAAGTAGTATGTAAATATAATTCAGGAAGTAGAGATAAGAACAATTGAGAATCCGCGGCTAGAAGCCGTGCTGTCTCAAGATTAGATAGAAACAGACAAATAATTACAAAAGTCTGCACCCATTCAACGCTATTCGCTGTCACTGTCGAGGATTAGCTAGCGGTAGAAATCACGATAGGAATAATTATGGAGCTATTCGGCGCAACGTTATCATATCGCTCGTCGATACAGCCGATAACCGAAGAATAGCGAACGCGGCCGACCGTTTACAAATAACACAGGAACCCATTTGTAAATAAATTACGACGAAACCGAAACGGTGTTTGAAAAAACGACAAACCGGCCTCGGATGTCCACCCGGCGTCGACAATTGTTTGTGTTTACGAGTACATCGCGACAATTAGTTGAGCAATCATTCCGATCAGGCGGATTCAGCAGGTGACGAGGCGACCGATGCCACTGTGTCGACGATTTCTTTGTGTTTTGCGCTTATCGCTAACTCGATTTGCATCGTCGTCGTCATCTACCAATTGTGCTGCAATAATAATGAGCTTAGGTATGATTTTGAAAACGGAGCGCTCGTGTTTGTCGATTGTGTCATCGTTAATAGTCGAGGACGCTCGGCGGCGCGCGAGTCAGGTGTCGCGTGTAAACGGGCCGGGGCATGGCGAGCTGCCCTCGGGACCCTGTGCGGGAACGGTGGCGCGAACATTCGCGGCACGTCCTTTGTTGGCCGCTTTGTTTTGGAGTGCCATCCGGTTCCTGGTGGTGGAGGGGAGGGGACAGGTGGGCGCAGGTAGCGCGAGCGGCAGCCAGCAGTCAGTCTACCTCGGTGCGTCGAGTTGCGCGAGCGCCTCGTCCGTTCACGAACACTATCTAATATGGAAATGGCTAGTCATTCCGTGACAGGTGCGCGGCCGCACCGACCGTGCACGTGTGCTGTTTGTGAGTGCGCCGGCGCCGTCTCTTCGCTTCCTAGCTGAACCACTGGTAAGTTCTCTCTCTTCTTGTATAAGTCTCTTACGGCCCACAAAACAAGCCGCCGCGTTTTTGCCGGTTCTGTAATAGCAGCGTCCGCGTCTGCTCGCGCGCATCTGCCGTTCCGTTCCAATGCAGCTGCTGGTCGTTGAAAAGGTAGGTTTGATCCAGTCGTGACGTTCACCTGAATGAGCTCGCCCTTCGGGATCTAAGAAGGGCTCGTGTAACAATAAGTGAGTGCGAGGAGCTCGGCGCGTTCACACGGTCGCAGGAGTTGGTTTCGCGTGTTTCTGTTACTGTGTAAATATTGGTTCGATAACGCTGCGAGTGAGTGTATGCTACATACACCGACGGTTATCGATTCCACACATGCGTCAACTGCGATGGTTATCTTCGTTGGATCTGGGTCATTGTTCTTTTGTATTTCATTTCCATTTTATTTTAGAAATAACTCCGCTTATCTTGGATATTTTATGTATATAACTACATTTTGAATATTTTTCCACTTTCGTAATATTGAAGTTAAATTGCTGTGAAAAATTTGAATACAAAGTAATTTGCTAAGCCAATTAGCCGACCGCGTGAGAAAACATTTTAATTATTATTATTACAAATGTACGAAACGGTAGATAATCTCAACGGAATTATGGTCTAAAAGGCAGAATTACTCAATAATATTTAAACCTAGTAGTGTGCGTGGAGTAAATCGGGAATAAAGCCAGATACCTATGGAGTAAGATGGAACTAAAAATTAGTTATTTTAAATAATATTTTTATTATAATAATTCTGTGGAGTAAATTGGGAATGAATGTATGGGATAAAAAAGTTTTGAGAACAAAAGAATGGAGTACTCTGGGAATAACCCGAATTAATTAATCGGAAAATTAAAACCTGTGAACAACATTGTTCCTAGGGAATCGACACACGTGTATTAAAATTGATTCTGAATCGTAACAAATCGATTTGATCGTGTTTAGGAACGAATCTTCGAAACTGAACCACTACACGCGAATACAGACATATAGCAGTTTTAGATAACCATAAAATTTTAATAAGAGGAAAAATGTGGTTCTATAGAAGGTCGCTTGCACGGAAAGACAAGACTTTTCATAAAGATAACGGTTACACATAAAAAGACAATATTGCAGCTAGCAATAGCCAAAAGTTTTAAAAGGTGTAGATAAAATCTATTTGAAATTTGGTTTTTATTGATAAGATTGAAGTTTTTAGGACGCAAGGGGAATTCAAGAGCCCTAAAGCTTTCATCAGCAATCATAAAGGCCACAGCTCTCCTTGAACAGTTCATTATGATCATTAGGTGTAATGCTGCCTCCAAAGAGCAGTGACTCGGCGAGCACACCGGTTTTCACAGTCATGAAACTATTATGTAGCATAGGTAGGTACATTATACAAAGAATAGTTAGTTTTTTTCCCGCCGGCCGCTTCGCTCTGCCGCGCTTCACGGTAGGTAGATACCTCATGACTTCACAGAATTTGGAAGTTAAAGTTATTTTCGTGTAATATTTTCCTCTATCAAAAATTTTGTATTTTGATTGGTAGTTTCATTGCTGTGGGTTGGTCTATGGTACAGTTAAAATTTATACTGTAAAAAAGCATGCTTAGACAGACTAGTTACATCTAAAATTAGAGTCAAAATGACAAATGCGTACGATTACTAATAGTTAAGCAAAAAAATTCTACAAAAACTTGAATTTGTCGAGATTCTCATTAGATACTTATCTAAACGAGTCACTGTAACTAAATGTTCGCGAAATTGTTGAACTTGTCAGATGTTAACATGTTGATACAAACTTTGAGCTCGAACATTTCCAAAGGTCGTATCCACTTCACCTTAATTTCTTAATGAATCACTTGACTCGAAGTTGGAATCATCAATGAGTTGCCCACAATATTGTATGAATAGATATTCTATCGACGTTGCTATTTATACTTCACATTAAATTATTATTTAAATTGAAACAGGTGTTCAGAACACTATTCGGATTATTTTATTAGTTCTTTCTGTAGGTGCACGATCACAAACTCAACCATGTTATCTATTAATAAGCCATTTATAATATCGACTATCATAAATTGTAGAATCATCAGATATATTATTGTTATCATAAATTTTGGGACGTTAATTACTGGATCTGTTAAACTTTGGGTTAGGTATACACCTAGTGTTTATAGCTCAAGAGTCTATATTCCAATCTTCCTCAAATGGCTTAGACTGAAGAGGTACTCGAAGAGTTGGATAAATCAAATAATATAATATATTTGTATTGTTTTTGAGTATTTATATTTCTGGCAACCAACTTAATCTGATCAGTGACGTAGACAACGAAACTCTCAACAATTGTTAATCAGCCCACTATCGCGCCTCGCCGACTTCTTTCAAACAGTTTGTCTAATAAATACTGAGATAAGATCTACGTAATGAAAATATGACCACTGCGGAGGCGTCAGGGCAGGGGTTCCTCGGCGGCAATGCCGTCGACCAAAAAGGGCTTCACGCTTCGTGCCTGGCCCCCGGATCCAATCGCAGACGATAGGCATCGACATAGCACGGACAAGGGAAGGTACAAACACAGAATACGTCATGTTAAAACAACCTGAGAAAGAAGAAATTACTTCTACATTAATGACTTCTACGTTGGATCATTCTATTGGCAATGTAAAGAAATGGAGGATGTATTAGGCTGTGACAGTTTTAAAGGATTTAGGTAGAACTACAACAAATACAGATGTGACTAAGACGGTGAAGAACATCGTGGAATTGATGAAGATTCAAAAAGAACAAATGTTTCCATTCTGGTGGAAGGAGAGAAATAAGCAGTAAGTAGTAACAAGCAGTAGGTTGTTTCGTTTAAGAATTGTAGTCAATTCTGGGCAGCGGAACCAATTGCGGTTGATAAGTATTGAGCCGGCAGCTACTAGATAGGGTTGGTATTTGTTATATTTCTATTTGGCGGTATATCCGATTGCAACTAAAATGTCACGAACTTTACCAAACATATTTTTTAGATTGAGGAAAGGATATCAACGTCTTGAACTAGACAAACATGGTGTTTGGTATTAAAGCCGTCGTGTAATTTTTCTGTAGGTATGTAGATTATAGGTTTCTGTAATAAACGTATAAGCAAGATTTGAGTTTGAAACCTACGGTTAAACTAAAGAATTTCCTGTTTATTACACAAACAGTAGTAACAATATAACTAGCATTGTTATATCTTCACGATGGTATTGTGACAACCCTAAAAACCGTGAAAAAAGTGATCGTGGTCCGCGACAAATCGAGCAGCAATGTGATGACTTGACGATCCACCGCGCTTTGTTCACGGGTACGGTTGAATGAACCCTCCACCGTCCAACTTGGCTCATTTGAACCACTTCTAAACCACAGATCAACCACTAAATTGGAGCTTCAGGCTCGATAGACCAGGCGCGGCTTCCGATCTTTTAAAAAAATGAAAAAAACGCAGCACATGTGATTGTGAAAAGCTGTAGCTCGGAACAATTTGACGGTTCTGTAGGCTGCAGTAATGCGTTTTGAGTTTGCCTCCAGTAATGTGTTTGAATCGAAAGGAACTATGTTGTCGTAATCTAGGAATGGTTTTTGAATCGGAAGTAAAGTGCTTATAGGAAACTTTAATGAATAGACAAACCAATAAAATCATCGCGGCAATAACGAGCTCTAAAGATAGATAGTTCAGCTGGTTGCGCCAATTGTGCATCGACCCGGCTCAGGGGCGGGGCTGGGCAAATGGCGCGAGCAGCAGTCCCGTTCTCATAACCTTTTCTCGAGACTAATGTGCGCAAGCGCAAGATCATTGTCAGGGCCGCAAATCAACCAGCCTCACTTCAATAAAATACCCACAAGAACACCAATTATACACTATTATAACAATTGAATTAAAGAGAATCATTTGTTACTTTTTTCTACACGCATTTTAACAGTCATTAGCCAGATTCTGAGCGATTAATTAATTTAATCTGCGGCAGATTCGCATCGAGTTTCGTGTTCGGGCATTGTTGGAAATATGACGAATCTAGACTGTTCTTTGAGAAGTCGGAGCATGAAATTGTGTGCGCGAGGCGTATCGGCAATTTGCGTCAGATTTTTTTATCACAGTCACGACAGGCCGGATTCTTCGTGAGCCGGCCAATAGCGGGCTAGAGACGGTGTAATTGGGAGAAACTACGTGGCCACCACAAATGCTTGAGATTCATTTTCGACCAGTGCAGGAAGAACTCTGAAATTTACCTAGACACCCCTATTCGCTCTACGCTACTTGTGTAATTGAGGGGGGAAGGAGATCTCCGTAAAATAGTTGCTCCATAATGACACGGTCTTATTCTGGTCGGTTGCAACAGCGAGTGTAACTGTTTCGGCCCTTTTGTCCGAGTGGTGATTGTTGAGAGATGTTTTATAATTCTCTAGCGGATATTGCAGAGTAGGCACAAAGTACTTACTCTATTATCGTGTCTATTATATTTTTTGTAAGTAGCCTTCGCTTGAATGACACCCATTGTTGCATTTAATTGAGCATGTGTGATGCATGACTTTTAAGTCGTAAAAGACTAGGAAATCACAATTGTTTGTACTTAGTATTTGTTACAGTACTGAAGGACTAGATAATTATCTCGTTCGCTTGATGGTAAGCACCAAACAATCGAATTTTGTTTTGGTTGTAGGGTCGGATCGCGCGATATCGTCGTAGCAACCAATCGCAATCTGTTATCGCGATCGGTTTCTACTCAGAATGTATCGAATATTTTTCTGGCCGGATTACGCTTTCCGTGGACACCCAAGACCTAGTTCAAGGTTCTAGCTAGGTATATATCTAGCTAGAATTTACTACGTAAGTTTTAAAGTGGAGTCCCATTTAAAAATATAATTGCTCGTCCTCGTATTTTATATGTAAGTATATGATTTCAGCCCAAAATTTAAGTAATATATTTAAAAAAATGCTTCATTTAGTACCTCTTATTCATTTATACCTCCTCTAATAAAATCATCGGGTAACATAAAAAACAAAATGAAAACGATTTATAGGTACTGCTTTATTTTTTTTTATGATTATTTAAATCAAGACTTGTCCTATTTTGTAGTCTTCATATTTCTGGCTCACGTTTGCATTATTTCAGTAGGTACTTAGTCAGCTTCTGAACTTTATCTTCACTTTGCTACAGCGCCAATTACTAAAATTGCAACACATCATAATAATTATGATCATGGATTGCTAAAATACTTTGTCGTTGAAGTATTTTTATTTGTCAGTTATATCTTTGTCACTAAATATACCATTTTATGTCGCCATCTTTTCATTTTATAGCTCCCTGTTATACATGCGATAAAAATCTAATTATTCGTCACATACTTTTCGTTACAAACTGCCTATAAACTGGGATAAGTTTATGCTTATAGGAATCTTGAGTAAGTTTAATAATGTTAGAAATCAATTGTGAAACTCACAATATAGCAGTAAATTGCAATGACTATGAGTGAGTAATTGCTTATTGCACTGGTGCTTTACTTTCAAATCTAGAGCTGAATAAAATATGACAATTGCTACAACTGTAATCGAATAATTTTGTCACATGCTTCTGAGATGACTGAACCGCCTGTTTGTAATAATTGGAAATTTATGTAATTTTACTGTTTTGTACGTTTAACAATTTATTACTAACATCTAAACTTTATACAAGCCTACTCAAAAGTGAAAGACGTATCTAGAAGTACTCAATTAGAAGTCGTAGGTAAACGGAAACATCAAAAGTAAATTTAGTAAGCGATAGTAGGTAGTACTAAAATACGCAAGTGATAGGTTATCATTTAGTTGCAAAACGTGATCTCTGCGGGCTTCCATTTCATGCCCGTTACGTTTCTGGTTGTTATTGATTAATGTAGTCATTAAACCTAATAAACTAACACTAGCCGTACCTAATTCGAGATCAATCGATCGAATAAAGGATCGTATTGTTTCCTTCCAGCGCTTGGCTGTGGTACCAAGTTGTGAAACCAAAACGGTAAAGTATCCAACTCTAAAGTATCCAACGTTTTACCAAATCCCGATAATCAACAATTTCAACTCTACATTGCCGATAAATTCAGATAATCTCACAATCCTCTGACGTTCGGTTATCACTGCATCGACCGCTGATTAGATATCATTGTTAATAACTTTAATCAACTGCAACTATGTCTGAAGCCTGGCCGTTAATTAGACGACCTATAAGGGCTGGCATAGTAACTACCGTTATTTACTGTCTAGGATTATAACTGACTAGTTCGCGCAATAGCATTTTTCTACTCTATTTTCGCTGTCACACGGAGACACTGCAAGTAGGAAACCCCGTCAGTCATCGGCCCGCCTATTGCGCGACATCTATTCGGCAATTAAAAAAACAACATTGTAAATAGGCTCTTATAGTTAATTTTTATATGCACATTAAGATACCAAATGATCACAATCTCACTTCAATTACAAATATAACTAATTAAAGATATACGAGTAAGTATACTTGTTAGATTCGGGCAATTAACGAACCTATTTACATACTCAATAGGAAGTTAGTTACGGTACACACTGCTCTATTACACGTACTGTACACTGTACCTACAGTGTAACTGAAAGGAGAAGACCTCCCGTACAGGGCATTCGGACGACGCCGTCTAGTACTAACTGTATTATACTCGTATTTAACTGGCAGAACAAGACGTCCCAGATCTTAATCACTATGTTAGGGGTATACTGAACTAAGGAGCCTACACGGCACCACCATGCGCAAGTCGCCGCGGCGAGCGGAATAATGATGCCTGATGAGGCAAATAAATATTCTTGTATTTAAGTAATATACCTACTTATAGACAATAAGTATTATTTATGTTGGTTGCGGTCGGGAACTCACCAGAATCTGTGCCTTTGAGCGATATACGTAAACGTAGGTAACGAGCGCTAATATTATATCTGGAATTCCTGCTGTAGCTCCTATAGCCATTGTGTAATGGATCGTAACTTCATCATCCCTTCGCGTCAAAAATACCGTATAATTGTTTTAATGACTGCGGATTACATACAAATACGATCTCTATAAAGCTAAGCGATTCGCCTAACCTCGCGGACGGCGGGCGTTACCGTGAGTGATTCGTCTACATTGAAACTTATTCTGTAGCTGCTCTCAGTACTTGTTGGTAAAACGTGTTTAAAGCAGTAAAACTTTTCATTTCAAATCTCGTCAAAATAAAGGCATTTAAATGTCACTTCTTTTAAATAGTTTCAGTATCTTTAGGACTTTATCGTTATACAAAAAATCATTTTGCGTTGGCAGTTGAAGGACTCTTTATACAATTTATTGATACAAAGTTGTAGAGTGCCTTCTATTTTGCAACACGTCTATGTTCTGTTTGCTAGAATCATCAAAACTAAAGCCAATTTGAGCACACGCTCTATACTAATATTAGCTTGGTATGACTTGGCTTGCAACTTATGATGGTAGTGCTAATAAACTAATGTAAAAGATAGATATAAATATGTTCTTAAAGTGATTCATATTCGTACTTGTCAAATGTCTGCGTTGTTATTCGATATCTTCAGTTTTATTTTTCTCTAATGCAAGAAAAGCATATCAATATGACTTTTACCATTTCCACAGGCCTTCCACAATCTTTACACTACCCCAAGGGTATTATATAATATAGGTATTTTGTTACTAGGTTAGGTGTACTGTGGTCATTACTACATCGGTAATCTAGAGACGGAAAACAAGAGCCGGTAAGTAACATAATTAATTTTGGAGTTCATGTTAGTTTTACTCGTACACACACCTTGTTCAATAACTTCTTTTGATTCTGTTTTCTTAGAAAACCACAGTGTTTATAGGGTAACCTATAATGATTATTATAAATAATATATTAAACTATATATCTTTTCATTGATAAGACATTAACAGAAGCCGCATGCGCTCGTTAAGGTCGTAAATTGAGCATTGAAGACCGAGAGCCGGGTCATTCTATTAATGTCATAGGCAAGATATATATGGCAGTTAACTGCAGAGAACAACACTAGGGAATAATATAAGGTAGCTGATTGTAGAGAAAGATATACGGTGACTTTTAATGATTTAGATTGAAGTGCTTTGTAGGTTTTCATAGGTTGTCAAACTACCCCAATCTGATTTATGTCTAGATTTATACAATCTGTTGTACCTACACTTCTAAACGAATATTATAAAGAAGTGCAATTTGCAGTTCACTCACAAAACTTCGTATTAGCAAATTAAGTTTGTTATTCTCATTCTGAAAATTCTTTCACAGGTAGTACCTATAAGCTACACTGTTCTCAAGCGACATAGGCTAGGTTGTATTGGATAATACCGAGTTCATGTGGACAAGTAAAGTTTGAGCAACATTTGTTCCTCTTTTTCACATGCCATTGAAGTGCTCCGTAGATGCTTGCTGCAGTTATAATAATTGTAGTAGGTTAGTTTTAATTAGCTTAGATTTACCTAATTAAAAAGAATTGTAATGCATAAAAAAGATATAAATCATTTTTTCTTGATCGTTAAACATTTAGGCCGCCATCGCTTGCCAGATTGAGCTGCTAATTACGTAGTGTATATGGTAATTAGTAGTGAGTTATTTGTGTTTATTATAATAATGATTATTTTGCCAGCCATTACTGTATATATTGGTAAATAAACCGAGTTAAATAATGTACCTTGCGTAATACTTACACTTACGAGGTACGCACCATTTCAAGCTACGCATTTTAAAGCCCAATATCTCTTCTCTCATTGGACTGTCGAACTCACCAACTATTTTAAGTAACTAAGTAGTAAGACACGGTAAGTCGTTGATTGACCAGTTCTGACACCTGTCCAATTCTTCTGTCTTCTTCTTTTTCATTCTTATCTATATTCCATCTTCTTCTTTGTGCTATTAACATACTTGTAAATTTTATGTATTTTTTTAAGTTGACTCTCATACGAGTGTACATAAAAACACTGCTATTTCTGTTTATATTATTCATGGCTCCAGCCTTAACAACGTCAGTAAAGCTTTCATGAAAACTACATTTCAAATCATCATCCACTGACAATGATTTCATTTTAGTTTCACCGTATACACGTAAATTAACTGGAAATGGATATACGGTTGGCTTGGAACAGTTATGATATGCGGTGTACAGTGTGACCGGTGTAACGGGCTGGATAACTGCATGAATATTATACGGTAATGTTCGAGAATTTTGAATGCAACGTTTTAGAGCTTGTTACCGTTGTAAAATTTTGGAGATAGTCATATATTATTTCGAGATATTATAGAGAATATCCCTTGCGATTATGTGCTTATTTTAAGATCTCACTCTAAAGAGTAGAAATACAACTGAAAAATTAAAAATAAACATTTAAATGAACAGACTGATATTTTAAAAGCATTTGGTTCAACAAATGTATTTCAATATTTTTTTTGCCTATTTTTTCGATAATACTACCAAATACTGAAATCATTTTTGGGTATGGGGTTCTCGAGTCACGATTTCTTTATGAAATTTGTAAATCAATATAATATAGGTCATAGTTAAAATAAAATACTATGAATCGCAGATCTATCTATTGGGAACAAACAGGGACACCCCACCAGGCGTGAAATGCGCGAAATGACCTAATATTTTCACAAACTAGTAGGACTCCATGTATCTCTCTTACAAGTTTATAGCAGTACTAAGCACCAAGTATTGCATGTGGAGTATAGCCTTTACCGTCTCAGAATATGAGGCATTTTATAGGTGTAGCGCGCGCATCATTGCCGTTTGGTCGTTATAGTAGAGGAAATTATGTTTCTGGAAAATCTACATGTAAGCCTGTAAAGTTATTTCATTTGAAAATCAGTTCAGTCTGACAGTTCTGCTTTCACATGCCTTCACAACTAACACCGTGCGTAGCCGAGGCGGGTAGCTAGAAATCATATATAATCAAATGCAATTGCTTTTTACTAAATTTTTAAGTTTTATAAGCTCAGGAAACCAGTCAATATATAAAATTGAGTGAAATACAATTTATTTGTAATTTATCGTACAATGATGACGATTGGGAAGACAGAAACGCGATTACGAATAATTGGCTCGATAAAAAAAAGACTAAGATGGCACTAAATCGCATCTTTACTTGTCACTTATTAAGATATCCATCATGAAACCACGAGAAAGTTATACCAATAAATGGGGCTTTTAATATATATAACAAGGGAATAGGAACTAACATTTTCTAATTTCGTTATCACTGTTTTCCAATAAATCAAAACATATAAAAATTTGCAGTTCAAGCGCTCGTGGCCATTTGCAAGTATCTACCACAAGTATAACGACCTGGCTTTAAAGGAAATTGTACAAGTATATTTGTACCCGATCTCAATTATAAAGGAATCATGCTAAGTCATCCATTCCTATTACCGTTACAGAAATGACAGCGGTCGATAGTTCCGACAGACGGAACAGTAAATCTCCCATCTAGCCAATTACACGTTCTTTGTATGTAATGTAAAATGTAATAAAATTGTGATGTGCTGTCGTAAAATACATTTTTATTACTAAATCTTATAGTGTATAAACGTTTTTTATGGTGGTTAAGATGAGCAGTGAGTAAGAAAGCATATTTTATTTGTCGTTGAAAGTGGAAGAGAGGGATGCCCATTTTTATCGTCGTTGCGCTGTAGGTGGTCTTATAGAGTTACAGAGAATGCATTGTTATAAGCAAATCCAAATTTACGAACCCATAATTCTACAGTGCAATGATATGGAAGAGCCTATGGCTCCTAAACACAGTCTAACACCATAGGCCGGCCTGTACTACCTCACTCAAGAAGCAATAAACAACATCTTTTACGAAGCCAGTTAAAAATTGGTCACACAAAACCGGTGATAATAACAATAAAGTAACGCCTGGAGACATTCGCATGTATTTAAACATACATTAATCCGGACTTTTCCATTGGCTGAATCCCGTAATCACGGCGATCCCGTAATCACGGCAATTTGAGAGAACGCTAGGCAAACCGGCGGCGCGGCGGTCTCAAAATATCCAGGCAATTAAATATTCATTACCCGCCGCCCGCGGACGCGGACATTTTGTGTCATTATTGAATCACGAATGTGCTTTTTGGTCTGTCTATGATAAATATGCCGAAAATGTAGTCTGCTCGTGATGATGTTAGATACAGTTTGGGGATGGACAATTGAAAAAGTAAAGCTTGTCTTTTATTTTACATGGCGTAATCACATGCATAGATCCTTGCCACTTACCCTATTTCTAATACCCTGTATACCCTGTTTCTAAGGAACGATGACCTACAAATACCCGGACGAGCAAACACTGGTTCAAACTAATCTTTGGTAGAATCATCAAAAAAAATTACGGGTAAGACATTGGCGGGAAGAGTCATAAATCTGTCAGAATATTGCTCTATCAAACGTATTTACCAAATACTGGGTAGAAAACAGACAAAATTAATTATAGCTATATTTACCATGCGATTTAAGTACCAGCCATTTTTATCGAGTATAACTTAGTCTCATATACTCATATACTCGAGAGAATACATTTATTTATAGTATAACTTAGACTCATATAAGGTCACCTCACACAATACGACAAGATCGTGCCTCGAACAATGCCTTCCGAAGAGTGAAATTTAAATCCTAAAATAGGACCGGCTACGGTTCCCACGTTCTCATACCGACGCTATGCTAATAATTATTATACTATAATAGATGTTATCCATCCAATAATTGGCTTAATAAGCGTCTTATAATCATAATCAAACAGAATAATATAGACAAGTGTTATTTTTTTATTGGGCATTGTGCGGAAGCCGAGCGATTGCCAATCAAGTTGGTGTGTATTAGTACGTTTCACAATTGATGCGTAATAGTTTTCTAAGTGCTTCGTGTAAATAGAGCCTAATACGTAATAAAATCAAGGGGCGTTAGGTTAAATTAAGTACCTTCTTTGTGTTTAAGAATTATTATCATTGTGATGTTAGAATTATGATACTTTAGAAAAGAAACGAAATTATGTAAAAAGTTATGTATAGTTTGTTGATAGAACAGTTTGAATATCATATGCTTTGTTTTTGGAGTTCAACTTAATTTCTATCAGACAGTCTGTGAACCTCTAGTGCTTCTTTTGGGTATAGCCGATTTCAGCTAAAAATAAAGATGGGCTAATCCTAAACATACAACCAGCCAGTGACAAGTGATGGACATGCCGAGGCTTCGCGGGAGGTCAACGACTTCGCTTCCCCTAATTATCCTGCGCTAGCTCGTCTCTACCACAGCCTCGGAGATTCTAACTGCTATGCGGTTTCAGGCGATTTGAGTCCAAATTGCTGGCAGGAAAGAATAAAGAAGTTTGTTTTTAAAGCGTGAGAAAATGGTACGAATGGTTTAAATTCTGAATTGTACTTTTTAAATTGGCGTTAGCTGATTTTCACGCTCATAAAAAAGTGACGACCGAATTTGCTTATTAAACAGCACAGTAAAACCTCATTCTCGCTGGTGGAATAAGTACCTGCTTATCGCTAAACCAGAGAACAGTTTAACTTAGAGCTTAGTATATTTTGCACCAGTAAAATTATTTGCACATCGTGGCCATTCAGCGTCGTCTGACAGAAAGCGAAGAAACGCATTAGTACGATTCTCTTCCCATGGCGACGCGGCGTGAGAAAGATTCTATCCCGACCGCCATTCCGCCATTTTTCGTGCAAAAACAGAGCGGTCGGAAACGATGGAAGGTCACACGAGAAATGCACCTTTTTAATTAAAATATGTGGAAATACCGAGAATTCTCTAAATGGTGATGTTTACAGCTTTAAATTTTGTGTTCTTAAAGGCTTTACTAATTAAAATTCAAATCTTTATTAATATAATTATTGTAAGAAGACATTTAAAATCATCCTACAAGTAAAACCCTTAACTCTCTTTAATAAAGAGAAGACGAAAAACATAGTCATTTAAGTTTTTTACTATTTCTGATTAATTACTTACCTACTTAGAAAAGGAAGATTCCCTCTTATTCCATGACTGAATCTGGCTCAGGGAAAGGAAACACTTTTAACTCTAGCAGTACCTACTCAGAGCTTCGAAGTTTGGTACTTACGGCCCAGGGAAAAAAATCACTATATATATAATTTTGTAGATATAGCAACCGGTGCTTAAGTATTCCAAAACTTTCATACTCCATTCACATTAAAATGCATTCTTTTTATTCTATCATCACGTATTTATGCCTCCATTGGTTTTCACAACCTCTAAGTAGTACCTGAGAGAATTCCGATTGAATCATTACTCTAATGGTTGCATTGAGGTGCTGATTGATAAAGAGTTCACCATTAGTTCAATGCTATGGAACAGTTATGTAGGTACAGTCGACTACAAAAATCTCTGAACATGTTCAAACTGCGAAATAGTTTTCCATCGTTACCAGGTGGGGCTGGAACAGTATTATAGTATTGTTCGCTACACTGTCGTATAAAAAACAACAGGTTGTCAACTTGTTTGCCTCTACCTACTATAAATATATATAAAAAAGAAAGAAAAAAATAGTAGCATGTGAAAAGATGTAGATGTGCATGTTCCAAAAGAAATTCTACGCAATATTTTAGTGCGATAGCTAAGTCGGAAGTTGGTTATGTTCAGAAAGTTCTGTCGCTGACTATACCCAGACACTTACTCGCAACAATACGGTATCGAAGGAAGGCATCTTGCCCGCGGACAATGCAATGAAAGCAAGCGATTTATTGCTGTAAATAAATGCTAAAATAGGCTGCATATAAAATTTTCTACATAATATGAAGTCTATAATGTAGATGATTTTTTCAGAACGTTAGAATTAAGTAGGTACGTGTAATGTTCCACATGAAGACATCGAAAGTCATAAATATAAATTTATTTAGGGGCTGTAGGTACTTATACATAAAGGAACTGATATCGCAAGTGTTATTAGCTAGATTACTCCACGATTAACATACAGAAAACGTGTGATGTCATAACATGCTGTAAACAAAAATACATGACGAGCGTTATTTTCACAGCTTATAACGTAGTCGTAACGCGCATCGCACGTTTTGGACAGTTTTTAATGCGCACGTAGGCACGTTTGTCAGTTTTCATAATAGCATATACTGAAAACGGATCCACGAAGATACCTTAACGCGCCGCGTTACGCATTTGAATGGTAATAGCGAATAAGGCCCTAGCTTTACGCTCGGCTTGCAATGAAAATATTAAACTGAATTATTATTGAACCCGATGCTATCGTGGGTCGTATTTCCAGGCCTATTTACGAACAATCGGCGCGGGCACCGCTATCACTAACCTGTGCAATGGACCTAAATCCTAATGAAGTTCTGATTTGTAAGGCAAAACGGACCACTAGTGGGCGTACTTAGGGTTTATGGAATTCAACTTGAGTTCTATCGCGGTAAACGAATAAGACCTTATTTAATGTTTAAAATGACGTCTATTTGGCATCTGGTCGTTATCGCATCACATAAAATATACTAAACCGATTGGAATGCGGCTTTGATTGCTTAGTAGCTTAGAATCGGGCTTGTGCAATGGTTGTCATAAGTATATAAGATCTATATCTAAAAATAAATAAAAATAAACCGAAAAAAGACGTTTGTAGCTGGTGCGCTAGTAGGTATATAGGACTTCGGTGAGAGACTGTATTCTTATACTTAATAATAAAGAAAAAAATACCACCGTGAATGAAGGATACATAATACTTCTTAATGTATTATCTTTGCCCCCAAAACCCCCCGGACTAGCCCCATAAAACTTCAGGCCCTCCTGACTACACCCCCTGAGCCATTTGTTTACCATCTATACCTATTTATACGCCAATTGAATAGCGCAATTTGCTGCAATATCAAAATGTTATCTAAAGGTTAGTTAGGAAAGTACGGAGGCAACCTCGTTTGGAGTCGGCAGTCGGTGTCGTATGTTGATTTCTTTCAGTTCTTCAGTTAGTAATGTATCGTGTGCTGAAATTCAATATATTATTTTAATGTAACGAGGCTGAGTTCGCTTTTACTTTTTAATTCTCTATGTAGATACCTAAAGTTTTTTATACCTTATAGGCTAGCATTTGATCACTGACTGATTTGACATTGACATGGTCTTAAGTGACAATGTGGTCGGCAGTGGTACACGTTCAAAGCCTAGAATGGGGCTGGCTTTCAAGCAGCGCAGCCAGAACACCCCGATAAGGTTTAGGCGACAAATTAGGTAACAAACATTTTTATTTATTTTTAGAGTTTTGTCCACACAAACATGAGTGTGTTGTCTAAAAATAAAGTCACTGAAATCAATGCGAATATTGAACCTTATTTCGACTCTTCAAGAACCTAAATTAAGACTGCAGATAAGGAAATCCTAATTGAGAGTCAGAAGGGCGTAACTCTCTTTGGGCGTAGAACCTGTAATTTCTCTCGTATTTCCTGCTTCCTTGCTATCAGATGATCTCAGCGGTTCACGGAGGTGGCGACTCCAACAATGGCCACCTGACTGCGCTGCCGGCGCCTGCGCAAGATAATGGGTCGATAAATTTCATTCCAGAGTGTAATGACGCCTAACAATTGGTTGGTTCGTCTCTATCGAGTTTGTGTTGCCATTATAATCCTCACCTACCTACTCTTATAAAGTATCTAAGTTAATATTTTTAGAATAAAAAAACTACTAAGTAAAAATGTATATAATGTTTTTTAATATTAATCTGAGAAGGAACCCATATCTCTATCACTGTCAATAATATTATAAATTAACTAAACACATTACAGGCTTTTGTCTACAGCATCATCGAAGGCTCTGAAAAACTACGTTTGGAAATTGCATTCCATGTCTTTATCTAACCGAGGTTAAAATTAACGCAAATGACTTAGTACAGCGTAATGTCACTCGTATATGGTTAAGCCATTATGATAGTAAAATAATACCATTGATATTTATAAAATACTCGCGTTGAACTAAAATATTTACATAAGGACGCGTGGCGCCATAGCAATGTCACAGCGTATTCACTAGATAGCTATTTACGACCTACTTAGCATAAATTCACGTCATTTCAAACATACTCTCCTTTTGTTGCAGAATTACGGACTGTCATATTGTCATCGCAAGAAGAAAATGGTGGCAGCAAGTAAGTGTTTTTTTTTAATGTTCAGGTAAAAAGTAATCTAAAGTATCAACCAAATCGTGTGCCATTAGGTGTATGTATAAATGTATGCGGGCGTTAATTCCATTTATTTTTTTATCACGTTTGCCACTGGCCATCGACATTAAAAACCAACAGTTTAAATTTTAAAAAGGGAACACGGAATACTGGCATCTATATTACTTGAAACTGTCACAATGTGCGAAAAGCACCATGGCCAAAGAAGAAAAGAAAAAAAAAATACTGGCATCTACGTTTTATTTATCAGCTGCGTCGGGCATGTTTCAATTTTGTAGTGTAGACGAAAAAAAATGGAATGAGGGCAAAGTACGGTTTTCAAGAAAATGCTTACCTAGTCGTTTATATTCCCTTTATGCTTACTAATATCTCTTTAGCAACAGTCACAGATTTTGCTGGTACGAAATATACTCAAATTGATTAACAAACATAATCTTACAACAGAATTACAGAACAAATAATAGAACCGATTTTCCTTGTAGAGTACGCTACTTCTGCAAGACTCCGTCTTCGGATGTAGGTATCACACTCTTGCCAACTACTCATCCGCCAAGCAGTAGTGTGCAAACATAATTGTTCTGGTTAATAGACCACAGTTTCCAGTGAAGTTACTTAGTAGAACGAGACTTAAGAACCAATGTCTCCCCAGTTTCGCATAAGATTTTGCAATTCGAAGTTCAGGATGGCAATGGACTGTTATGCAAACAACGAAAATCGGCAGAAATGAAGGAAAAAAAATCTCACTTTTTTATTTCATAAACGCAGTAAAATCTGTTTGTTAATGTGTACTTACAGTTACAATACAAATAATAACTAAGCACCTGTATGACACCTTGCTATGTATATTATAATTAATGAAGTACATTAACCCCCACTTTCTGGAACGTTTGTTGGCTTTGACAGTAGATAAAAACTATCGTAGTCCCTATCTGACACTAAACAAATGACAAGGACGGCAATAGCATTAATCTGTTGTCAAAGTTGGCTGACGTTTCAGAAACCGGCAGTAACCCCCGGTTTCTAGAACGCTAGTTGGCTTTGACAGTAGATTAAAACTATCGTAGTCCCTATCTGACACTAAACAAATGACAAGGACGGCAATAGCATTAACCTGTTGTCAAAGTTGGCTGACGTTTCAGAAACCGGCAGTAAGTATCTCTCAATTAACAATCCCCTGGTACGATCAAAATGTTCGACCAACGCTAGTTTTAGACGCTTCAGCAAGAATGATAATCAAGGAACATGGTAATTGCCGTGACGTGTCCAACCGTACCTAGCCGTCACGCAACGCCGGCTGCCCCTACCACGGGACTTTCGACTCGCATTCCGCCGCGAACCTCCCATTGCCGCCGCATACATCGCTCGGACTACACGCGTAGTGTCAGTGCTCTGTGAACTAACTGCGTACTAGTGCCGCAATGGATTGGGAACGAGCTCGAAGTTTCTTCGTATAGTTCATGTGAAAATGTGTCCGGATAAGGCGTAAGCGAAGTCCAAGGTCTTCGTGTTATTCCGTTTTCAGTTCATGTAAGTTTTGCGTATTTTTTAACTACTTATACGATTTTTGAAACGTTTTGTGCTGATGATGATAATATGCAAAATTGACAGATGTCTAAAAAATTCGCGTCGCTAAACGTTGGAGTTTAAATTGGCAGTCAAACAAATGGGATGGTTTTATATTGCTGGTGTCTGTTTTATAAAATTATAATAGACATTAAATAAGTTATTAAGTGTAATAATTAGTCTTTAAATATATATTTATTCAATAAACATCCGTTTCAATTTTACCACACAGAGTGAAAAACAAGTACTTACCATTACATTCACGCTAACTACACAAAATGACACCAAATTAGCCACACAAGTGTAAAAGCAAACATAATAACTGTCAATGATTCGAAAATGGAATTTTAAGTTACTATTTAACGGTTGTCTGGACAGGGTTAATAAGGAAAGCTTAAAAGTTTTAAAAGTAAATTAATACGAGCCCACGTTGGTCGTCGACATTCGATATTTAAATTCCGTTTTGGAATTGGTCGCGTGAGGAAGGTCGGTGGCTCGTCTATATTTTCTTAAGTCAGAAAAGTTTGTATTTCGTAAATAGTGACATTCAACAGAAATCTGGCATGAAAATAAAAATAAAACTTAAAATAATTTGAAAACACTAGGTACAGTTACCTACAGCCTTATAAATCTTTTTACACTGTGCTACAAACGAGCCCAAAATGTTCAATAATTGTATATCTTTTTTTTATATAAAGAAATCTAGGTAAGTATGATTTATTTTAAATCATACAATTTTTAATTTTTTGCATTTAACGTGTAGGTAACAAATTCACACTTGGCGCACAATTTACGAATTTATGTTAACAATCGCCGTTTAAAAATCAAAAAGGTAGGTATCGATTACAATCTTGTATTATAATATTAATAATTTTAAAACGAAGCTCATTCGGCGATGGGTTATTAAAATTTTATTAAGGTGTGAAGCGTTCGCGAACGAATATAGCTTTACGAGAATGCTAATTAAGGGACGTAAACTTTACAATCACTTTCTTATTCAATGTGTTTTAAATAAAACTATACGTATTATTATACACTTTGTGCTAAATAAACAATATAATTGACTGATCCCTGTAATTGTCTTTTTATTTAATTTTGGCTTCGCACGATTTGTTCATTTCGCCAGTGTCAAGTATAAAATATTTCAATTTTTACATATTTTCACAATAGGAAAGTCTTAGCGTTATAGTAATCCTCGTAGTCAAGTCAATTAAAATGTATAGTCAAAATCACGATTTTGTAAAGTGCTTCACTGAAACTTCCTGGGAGTTTTAGAAAAATAGCGATACTTACATTTATCTAAATATTTAATTTTTATAACGAAAAAGACTTAGATCAATGACTTAAAATCATTCACAGAAGATCGATACTATAATACCTACGATAAGATCGATAATTTAAAGTACACAATATTCACATGAGGTAATTAATCTTCGTTCGTACTTCATAGGCTCTCATATTATTTAATTTTCTCTTCAAAGGCCTTTTCTCTCTATCATATTTTGTATTGCAATAAGCCAGTAGCACCTGGTGTTCTAAAGACTTTTTCTACCATTAATCACACTGGACATAAATTATGCGGGCCATAAAACATAATATTACTAACACTGGAAGTGACAGGCAGAATAAGCGAGGCTAAAGCCCGTTTAAACCACCTTTTTGCTGATTTTCCTGGTTTTTTTTAACAACCTATTGCGGTAAAACTAGAGCTAAGTGTGTCAGCAGCACAAAATGGTAGCTTAGGAGGGAACCGTTGCTGTTTCCGATGGTACTAATCTACAAAACAGGGAATAAGTGGATAGTGATAATTGATTGACAATGATACCAATTCAGATCAGTCTACATATCAGGTTAAACTCGTTGACAGCTGCTCTTCTATTAGTTTTTTTTTCTTTTGGTTTGTTAAGGCGGCTGTTTTAAGCCTATACCATAAACAACCAATCAATAAAATATGTATTTGCAAGAATTACCCAAGTAGATAACTATTGGGATCTTGCACACGTGCACGTGATTATGCAGCCAGCATCAGCCATATCTCTTGGTTGGTGGTTTCTTTACGGCCAGTTTGAGCGTCGTATTTTGAAATTATCTCTACATTAGTTAGACGGCTTGTAGAGCAAGACTGATTTACACGTGAAGTTATCAAATTAGTTTGCACGAGAGAGCTGTAGTGGAGTGGTAATTTAGCTTCTCAGCTTGCTTTACGATCTTGGAAATGGCTGAGTTACCTAGTTTGTTGTTTGTAGGTTGCTAGTTTGCGTCTAATTTTAGCCTTGGATGCAAATTAAGTGTTTTAGAACAGAGGGTTAGTGTATTTTGTGTAATGCTGGTTGCCATCTTATGTATTTTACTTAACGTTCAGAAATTGGCAATTGATATAGGCTAATTTATGGTATCATCACCATATTATGGGGTAATACATTTTACAGGAGAAATTGTATACATTAATTAAGTAAAAATTGTTAATTAATAACATGAGTCCAATTACAGTAAACTTTGTTTATAAAAAATGTGTGCATAATTAAACTCGAATTATTCAGCCAGCATGCAGTATGCATATGACCATGGATGGATGTTAAAAAACAATTATTGTCTGTGGCACGTGCGGGTGGGTGTGGGCATGTGCAATTGTGCATTCGCAGGTGCGCGTGCAGCCGCTAGCCAACTGCTCTTTCACGCTCTTTGCAGCCGCCATATTGCATGATGGCGGGAAATTTGACTGGCAAAGGAGGATGTTTTGTTAAAATGTTGCCATTTTCTTGAGTATCCTTCTCTATATAAGGTAAGTAGTTATTTTACAAATTTCGTTTGGGACATGTAATTATTGCGATAGAGTCGTTCCGAAAGATCCTTTATTTGATGGTCTATTAATTTGTGGCAAATATTATATTTTTAACGAGAATTAAGCACCAACCAAGTCGTGTAGGCACTTGGCATCTAATAAAGTAGGTTACCAGGTTAATCTATGACTTAATTAAGGTAACTTACTCGATTAACCTTGTTATAGTAACCATGCAATGTTTTGGCAAGTGTCCTAAGGAATAAGTGTCTATAACAGAATCTGTGCCAACATAGGGTTACCTAAGTAAATATTTGCAACGTTCTTTGAATCCGTTAAATACTATTACGTAAGCAGGTAGGTACAGAATGGGGTGTTTTGCACCACGACCGATACGCACCACAGTACGCCTTATATGTTATAGGTACTTCTAGTTCTGACACCTACGTAAGCGACACCTTTCGAGCGCACAAACAGACCGACGCACCATCCCACCTGGGCGCAACGTGACCAAACTGCCGATTCAGGGACCACCTGCAAGTGATTAGCAATTACCGATAGGCCGATGCAGCCGGCCTTCATGACATGGTTATTTGATTAGTGCCATTTTTGTGGTAGGTTGTTATATGAGGGCTTCATTTTCTTTGTACGTGGTTCTCAGATGAGCGCGTGATTTGTGGTAGGTTGTTTTATAATATATTTTTTTGATCAGGTAACTTTAAGAATAACATCAGTAGACAAAAAATATTCTGGCCCAAAATACCTTACAGACTAACATAATTAATTACCAATATACCACAAGCGTTACTAAAAGTGAACTATTTACGCCTGCATTCCGTATATCGGCGGTAGACCACCCCTGTAGGCTGGACGTCCGGGTTAAGGAACATCTCTAGATGCTCGGCTGCAACCTGGAGCACGTAGCACTTGAAGTCAGTGGTCCTAGCCTGCTTCAAACGCAGCAACTTCACCTTGATCGGCCGTTACCGCGAACATCGGTACATGTCTAATCTCTCGTGGACATTGAATGACTTTTCATTGATAAGTTGTTTTATGCTGACTGTCTTTTCTTTGGCAAGTTGTGAATGTAATTTCTTCTGTAGGTTGTTTTCAGATGAGTGACTTTTCTGTGGTAGACTGAAAGCACTGGTAGATAAGATGCAGAAACTTCTCTCGCAGGTCTACTATTTTCAGGAATTTCTAATGATGTAATTAATCTAATGGCCCAACAAAACAGTTCTTATTTAGACATTTATATTTTCTACCGAACGCTATGTTACAAATACCTACCTATATTTATAACCAATATTTTTACGGAATTGAGTAACTACAATGCGTGTGTTTACTACTTTCTATTGATATGCTCAAACGATTTGTATCATAGTGAGAACAAACCGATTTTGACATCCGCTTATAGTAATATTAGCTTCTGTGCCTTTCGAATAAGGATCAAAGCTACCTAAAGTAAGAAAATAAAGTTTGGTTACTGATTTTACTACAGTTTACAAAGAGGTTAGCACTGTCGTAGGTTTATCTGTTAAAGCTTGTTTAAAGACCGCATTTTAAGGCGTTTGTAATATGATAAGTTAACTTTGTATGTAGCACTGTGTTAGACACGATTGATAATAATAATTATGTACTACACTTAAATACTTAATACATCACACACACATACGCATCATTATGTTCAGATACACGTCCTATTCTGTTCTTACCTCATTCTTGTAACAACATAGGAGTTAATCTCTGACGTAATTTATATCGATCAGAGACAGCGACCGACCGAGATCTGATCTTGACGTACGAGTACGAGGAAATAGTACAATGGCGTGACTCAAGCTATATCTATTTATATAAAGACTAGTACGTACTATTACTTCCTATGTTATTGTTGTGAATTAGATACATCGAGATAATTGTTTAATTTGGTATCGAGACATTAGTGAAAACGGTCCCCATGCACTAAAAGATAAAAAATAATAGATATGTCAGCTGTATGTGGGTACCTACGTTATCTGTTTATTTGTATAGCTATTTGAAGTTAATTTTTTTAAATTGTTTTTTTTTTTTATATCAATAGTAGAAGAAGGTTCCATGATGTAAACAGGTTTAGGATTTTTCTTATTAACAGCTAGGTTTGTTCTCGTTGGATTTAGATGTTATAATTTTACATTACCTATGTGAAATTATGGGCTACTAATCAGTAAACATTACATTGCAATCTCTTTAGTACTTATTATGTAATGCGAATAGAAATGGACACAGACAGACACCAGTTACAGTAGTACTTGTTTAGGGGTTTTCAGCAGCTTATTATTATACTCTCTTACACATTTTATGACTTCATATTTAATATTTAATTTTTATTTAGAAGAATTCATAAAATGGGTTATTAAAAATAATAAACTTTTACGCACAACTTCAATACTTTTTATGCAACGAGCGCGTTGAAGTCTTTTACAGCGAATAGCATTGAACATTTTTTTGTCACTTCAATTTTTTTTACCAACTGTTCTCAATTTCTTGGGTGTCATTTTATTGTTTAAGTTATATCTACAGATAACAATAACCGCAGCAATTAAACAAAATGTTAACCTGGGCAGTAATTTTAATTTTTCTAAAAGAAATTACTTGCGTTCATCAAAATTTTATTAGTCAGAAAATGCAATTAAAATTAATCAATTTGAATTATTGTCGGGCTTGTCGGATTTCTCGTCGAGGCGTGGGACCTCCCAGACAATAGGGAGAGCGCTCGAAAGCTGGCACTGCTGGTGCCTGCCGGTATGCGTGCCCGGGAAACCGTGAGACTCTACCTAGAGTTATTTCTTCCATTATATCACGGGAACAGCGATAGCAGGTTTATTGGATTCAATTATTAACACGAGCAATCGCTGCACGTGACTGTACTCTGCAATGTTGGGTTATCATGTTACTTACAAGTCGGAGGTCTGTGCGGAAATCTGAAATGTTACTTATCTATGATTTTGTATTTTTTCTCAAACTTGTATTACTTTGAGGTTTAACTTGTAACTATCAAGGTTTTCTTAATGTTACGTGGCATATTGCTCAAAACCAAAACTACAAAGAAAACCAACTGCGTCGCACGTTTACTTGCGCTGATCTGACGACAGAGACTGAAGGTAGAGACGAAAGTTTTTCAGGACTGACAGTATATTATTATTGTTGGTGCTTGAGCTCATTTTGATTAGCCCAGAAAAAATAGATATTTTAAAAAACTTGATAATAAAATCGGGGGCGAAACAAAATCTATTAATTCGCATTTCACGATAAGTATCTCTACCTAGTCTGTGGTTCCGCGAAATAATAACCCAGCCATAATTCGATTTGTATTTCAAACGCAATCGTTCGTGTATACCTACACGTATAAACTGAATTCAATCGATCGGTATTTCGTATTCATAGAATCGCGTTGTCCAAATGACCTGGTCATCCAAATGACCCGCACACTGATTTGTTAACTTAGTAGGTATGTTGGTGCTTCAGTAATTTAATATGTAAGTAAAATGACACAATGCTATCAGTATTTATTGTGTCCAGTGAAGTTACTGGGCGTGATTAGGCTAGACTTGCGAGTTGTGTCACAGAGTGACGAGCGCGGTGTGGTGACGCATAATATTTTGCAATGCAAGCTACTGGGTGGCACTGCAACTGTTGTAGGCAATGCTAGAATTAGGTGAATGACCTCCTCCTTTTGTTGAAATTAAAAGTAGTCAATGACTACTTCTTAATTTGATAGCACTTATACAACTCTAACAAATTACAATGAATGTATCTATTAAAGACTTCTAATACCGAAATGTATAATCTATGGAAAAAAGTGTCATCGCTGACGTAGTACAACCTACAATCTTGCAAATAAAAAATAAAAGCTCCTAAATCCAACTCATATGATAAAAATAACAAAAGAAAATAAACCTGGCGGCGGGTGTCGGTTCTAAATCCAAATTAACAAAAATATGAAGTGGCCACTTGTGTCCAACACTTGTTCACATCCTACATACATACATTAGCATCGTAAGGAGCAGACAGACGACCGTGAACTTGCATCGTGTGAACGAACTCGTTTCGGAGTCTGCCCGCTCGTTCATCTATGAACGTGATTGCCAGGGACGACCGCAGGGTAGTGGGAATGGGGCGAGAGGTTACAATCAATTTGTTAGCATAAAATATTTACATATTTATAGAACAAAATTCAATTTTAGGTTATTGGTTTACCTCACAATAACCGACTCTTAAAATTGTTTGAGATAATATGTTGGAAATAAGGCTATTGCCATTTTAACTAAGTTTTATAATTCGCGCGATACGACTGCAAGTTGAGCCTCGAAATGTATTCGACATAAAATAGTATTAAAATTTATTATTCTGAATTCTTCTCTGTATTGTTAGGATTTCTCCTCAAATATCTTGTATCTAGATCCTTGTGTCAACGGTTTTTTGCAACCTTTTTCAATGACAGAGATGGCAATTTATATTTTTTGTGTTGATTCTTATTGTTAAAGGCATCATTTCTGTTTTATATTTGTTTGATGACAGACATTAGATATTCCCACTTTTTATCGCTTACGGGAACATAACCCACAATTGTTATTTTTTTAGATCACATGTTTTATTGGTAAAGGAACAGCGATTCCTGACGGCCTTTTAAATTTAACTTTGTACATAATAAACTCGTACTTGCTTGTAAGTATGTAGTTTGGCAAAATTAAAAAAGTACACTCCCCTCTCTGAGTCCTTAATAGGTCCCTGTTGCGATATATCATCGCGTGCTTTCTTCAATGTGTAGTATATTATCTACTCGCAAATGCTATTTCAAATCCGTCAGAAATATAAATCATCTACACAAGGGTGAAGATTCCAACTTTGTGACTTTACCGTGGCCACTCCATACAAAAGTCTGAATCGAATATAACCGAAAAGAAAACACAACCGTGAATCCGTAGTGTCGTCTGCGTTACACTCAAAAGATACTCAATTTCGATCAAAATGTCAAACAAACTCACGATCTGTTATATCGCTCTAATAATTTACAAATAGAGAGAGTGAGAAAGAGAGAGCCCCTCTTTTAGTGTATTAATAGGTATTCTATGATTTTACATCACACATTATAAATGCGAAATTTGTGTGTGTTTGTATGCGACCCGTGAAACCACAGGGAACAGCTAGTATATTATTATGCTAATTCTTTAGCAACACCCTAAACCCAGTTACGATGCCTCCAGAATATTATATCCACCGTGCTGGCAATAACTTATGTATTTGTCAAATAAAATAACAGAACGAGGCTTTTCGATGTCCGGCGCGTCCTAAATTGACTTACCAGTAGTGTAAGGAAGTCTTATATTGTTATACTCGTAGAATATGCGAGCCGCTACTTCTGTCTCTAGTCATAGTGCTATAAGATGGCAATTCGAATTGGTTGATGCCTTATTAAGGCTTCTTGGTCTTAAAATGAATTTATTGGACAACTTTTTGAACTACGGGATTGATTAACTAAGCAGATGTTGAGCAAAATATAAGCAGTCAAAGGCTTTGCGTTACGATAACCGTTTTTCATACCATATTTGGGATATTAAGCCCCACAATTGGATAAAACATTCTAAAACTACCAAAGTGATCCATCAAATATATGCGCGTTGTGGTAACGTTTCCGTTTATCATTTTGTAGTGACGAAATTCCCGCACACATTGCAAAGACGTTTATTAACATAGCTGTCACAGAAAGGACATTTATTCTGAAATACGGTTACACTTTCAGAATTATTATGGCAAATCCGGTCGACTGATGCAAATCACCCCCAGTTCCCATAGAGTTGCAACATTATAAAATACGAAGCGTTCGCTTCGCTCCGTGACCGCGTTCACACGGTGTACCCGAAGATTACCACCAGTCGGTAAAGCCCCGCGCACACACGCAACAGTCGCGGCTGCGCACTGCGCAGCGGGAACTCCTACCTCGCGGCAAACGTTTCCTTCCGTGTCGAATTTATTAGCGACACTTACAGAACGCGTTTGCTTCGTATCTCTTAACGTGCATCGATGGGATAGGTGTATTATAAAAATAAATAACATATTCGCCCTGAAAATATCGGTATAAAAACGTATGTTATAGGTTTCGAAATGAAGTCCACAGAAATACCTACATAATATTTTAATTTTTATTCTCAACATATATATTAGATATGATCAATTTTCATCATCATGTCTTGTAGAACATATCAGAACAGGTCAGGTAATATTTTGATAAAAAATATTTTGCTAACGTAAAAGCTGAATAAATTAAAAAATGAGTTTGCAGTAAGTTTCAGGCAGTAACTGCTTCCGCGATGACGGACCTTCTGGTCGCTCTGGTGTGCGGGGTGCCTTATTTCTTCTATGCCCAGATTTCAAGCCGCGTGATTGATAGAGCTGGCGCGAACTCAACTCACATCGGATTATACTTTTGTCTTTACTGCGCTTTGTCTTTGGAACAGGGCTGTCACGGATTTTGGATTAGAAATTGTTTTTTTTTGCTTAATCTTTTGTGCGATTTCAGTGTATTAGATTAGATGGTACTCATATTCAGTAGGTATAGCTATAGACCTCTAGTAATCATAGTATGAGCGCTTTGCACGATCATACGATCATTTTAGCGTTATGATTTACGGCTTAGACTATCAACGTGCCAGCTTTTATATCCAACCTCGCGCCATTTGTACAGTTTAACTTAATTTAGTGAAAGTATACACTTAACAGTAACTTTTAGTATAAAACTGTTTGTTTGCAAACAAATTAAAGATCGCACAACGTCTTTATTAAACTTGCAATTACTATTCGCATGAAACTCTGAAATTAAAATAACTTATCGCGGTGATAATCAGTTAGTCAACAACCTGAATAACTAGTTTTAGAAGATAAAAGACATAAGTCCCACATGAAAGTGTGGTAGTTAAGTCTCTTTACAAATAACAGTACTAATTGAAGATTATTCGACGCCTACGTTCGGAAGATTATGTTTTTGTGCAAATATGTATGGGCGGCGGTGAGTAAAAACTTGTTGAAATTAAACATGATTTCAATGAACCTTCGAATGAAGTTCCCAAGTTCAAAGACACTGGGTTTTAGCTGATCCTTGGAAGGTGATTATTTAAAACATTCCACTTTTTCGTGTTTCTCACACTCAGCTTGGCTGTATACCATAATATATAAGTAGCAAGAAATCCATTTAGCCCAATTGTTGTGTATCAACATACAATACAACATTTGACTAAATATTGTTCAACACAATTATACAAATATTGGGAACACAAATTGTACAGAAACATCTAACGGTTAAAAGTAGAAAATTAGTCTACACTAATATTATAAAGAGGAAAACTTTGTTTGTTTGGTTGTAATGAATAGGCTCCGAAACTACTGAACCGATTTGAAAAACTCTTTCACTGTTGGGAAGCTATGCTATCCCCGGGTGACATAGGCTACCTTTTATCCCGTAAAAATTAATGGTTCCCGCGGAATAGTAGTTAACGCGGGTGAAACCGCGAGGTGCTTCTAGTATTTTAAAAAATATTATTACCGTGTACTAAGATGCCTACTACGCTACCAATAAATCAATAAACACCGACTACACTTTATTGAATAAACATCAATAAAATTGACTAAGCCCGTACGACCGTTACGATAATAATTGCAAATATTTTCCTTATTTGAACAACCCTGCAAAACCCGTTAATTCACTTTCGCGCGCATTGTTACAACTTTTTACACACTACAATAATTAACAAATTAAACGTCTATTAATAAAACTGACAAAGCTCCATGATTCCACATATAAATCAATAAAATAATTTCACTAAACTTCTTTTGAGAAACTGGTTTAACACCCATAAATCATGGTAACACCTGGTCGAAAAGTACCAAGTTAAATTCACATCGGTTATCGTGCCAGATGACAGACATTTAATTAATAAAATTAATTGCGATACAACTGTTGGGATTTTAATCGGAATGGTAGATTGTAATCGGGAGAGACAGAAAGTATGCCCCAATGAAAGGTATTGATTTGTTGATTAATATCTTTTTAGACTGATTGACTTTTTCATTTATTTTCGCTCTTACTATTGATTCGTCGTACTTATAAATAGGGTGCGAGAAAGCAATAATACTGTAAGCCGTAAAGTAAGCTACGCGGAACTTGATAAAAAACTGTGGAGTAGATTGGGAAATTTTCTTGGAGTACACTGGGAATAAGCCTTAATAATTAATTAATAGGCTAAGTTGATGTTGCTTTTCTTATATTTTTATTTAAGCTTTTAATGGAAAGTTAATCATTTATTTTCCCTTTCCTATGCTCGTAATTTAGAAGTAACCTTTTTAGTGTATCATTCGTATCTCAGATTCCCAACACACAGGCTTCGGCCTAGTTTGGGGTTCACAGCAGCTTACTTGTATATACCTAAACTGTTACTTGTTATTTGTGTACCTACTCTCAGGTGTAATAATAAATATTGTGTACTTAATAATGTTTGGCAAAATTTTTTTTTTCTTATTATTATAAACGTCTATAGACTTTTGATCGTAATACAAAACGACTAATCCAAAATGAGTACTGGTTGGGTTCGCAATGCAGTAATGAGGTGCGAAATACCCCATTCAAAAATAGACAGTTTAATCGCACCGCGATTTTAACCGGCCGTGGTCTGACGCCCCTGATATCTTGAGAATACCGGAATGTACATTTAATCGATATTTTGACAGTTGATGCGATATGTATATCGAATGTGATAATATATCACGCCGCGAGAATTAGGTCCCAGTACCAGTACCGCGTATATTCCAGTGTCACAGTAACTATTATCTAATGTGTCAACATTTTTTTTGATGCCAATCGAACATGGCGACGTGATCTCTTTTAAGACAAGATAATCTGATGTAATACCCTTGTTAATATTATAATGAGTAACTGTCGACGACACGTTTGCACGAGATGGTGCCACGATTTAGCATAATGAGATTAATATCAGAGCAATAAATAAAGTTATGAACTACAATGAGTGTGATATTTTTACTATGACGTGGCCTTAGAAGAAATGTGTCATAAAAACTTCTACTAAGTGGATCGTAATTTTTTATAACTTCTATTTTAGTTTCACTCATTTATCTTTGCGTTTTGACTTGAATTGAAAAGACTCCCGATAGTTTAATGACAGTTGATTGGCTTTATGATATCGATGATTGGATACTGTCTCCATTATTCTCCACTAGCTGCGTTCCGCGGTTTCACCCGCGTTTGGATAATATACGACACACCTTTATGAATTGTAGCCTATGTGGTAATCTGATATGTAAGCTATACTTTTGTAAAGTTTCATCAAAATCTATTCAGTTGTTTTTGCGTGAACGAGCAACAAACATGCATACTCACAAACTTTCGTGTTTATAATATTAGTAGGATGTCTTAGCAAAGAAGACTTTGCAAGGTTATTACTATAAACTGCACATCGAAATTGAAGTGAAAGCTAAGGACCAAGCCGAGTAAAGCTATAAGACTAGTAATCTCGTAGTCATTCGCGTCACGTCTGCAGAAATCAATCAGTCGTTTGAAATCGATTTGAAAGCTCTATTACTGACGCTTGAGATTCGTATTGAATTAACTAATCATTGAAATTACGCGAAACTTTCTGTATGTGAACCGCTTTCTATAATATTAATATTTATTGATTATTATTATGTAGAAATATTTTACAATAATGCAATTTAGGTAGAGTCATGAGCAGCGAAATGTAGACGTGTAAGGGGTATTCGTTAAGTTCGCCCCAGTACTCATTATGCATTAGTCTTTTCGCACCACAAAGGGAATGTGGTACGAAAGTCCCATACTTTTTGCAAAACTGAGAGTTAACGTTTGAAAGATAACAACGTTTTTATTTCAACTTGTGACTCTATCAGATATTTCATACCTAATTCAATTAGCCGTAGATTGAATGAATAATTCTAATCGGACTTTTCTTTGTTTCAGAGACCACGTGGAAAGTGTATTTTCAGAAGTCAAAAGTTAAATATGGAGTGAACAATTACAGTAAGTTGACACAAAATATTGTTACATTCGTACAACAACTGACTATCCATAATATTTTCCAACTAACGCGGTGCCACCAAAGGGATATCGACAGACTAACAATAATGTTCCACTAATAAACTGATGATCGCTCGTAGAACTGATAACCGATGGGGAGGAAAGGTTTTAGAGGGGCGACCACGGACTGGAAAACGCAGTGTAGGTAGGCCTCCCACTAGATGGGCCGACGACATCAAAAGAGTCGCAGGCAACCGGTGGATGCAAGTGGCAAATTGTAGTTCGGTGTGCCGGTCTAAGGAGGAGGCCTATGTTCAGCAGTGGACGTCTTCAGGCTCATGATGATGATGATGACGATAAACCAATATTACGAATTAATTTTTACAACAAAAAGGCTCAACCGGCCGATTAAATTGTGTACAAAGAAAAAGACAAAGAGAAAAATACAGACGTTACCGTCGGGTGGTGCTAGTAAACAATACAACGGAACCACTTACGTACTAGTTTACCCACAGCAGCGCAATTTCCGAGAACACGTAACATTAGCGCACGGCTTCCACAATTCCCACATGTTTGTATTACGGTGCGCAGGCGCATAAAAAGGCTCGGGTCGTGAACTCTGTAGTATAACCGGCATTTGATAATGTGTCTGAGAAGAAAAATTTTACATAATTACGCGACGTTTCCCGCGCGGACAGGGAGGGTAATCGCGATGAAAAGTACCTTGTGTCTTTCCAGAGAGATCAATTCATGGATCAATTCATCTCTAAACAAAATTTCAAGATCAGTTCAAAATCAAAGTCAGATCATTTATTGTACAAAGGCAATAAAATCACACTTTTACAAGTCAAACAATTAAATCTTACCATAATCCCAAAAAACACTATTAGACCATAAAACAAAATGTAATATATTAAATTGAAGAGTACATAAGCAATTTATTATCATGGAAGGACGTACAAAAAGGATGTTCACCCATTAATCGTGAAATTTGAGTGATTAATTTGGTAACTGGGCACTTCTGAGAAGAATGGGTTTGAACTCAGTTGCTTATGCCAGAGAGACCATCATAATTCATAGCTCAATATGAGTATATCTCCAAGCGAGAAGCTCTGAGCAATATATAGTTGATGATGATGATGAAGGTCAATACGGATTCAAAACGCTCAAAATTAACGGTTCTCACACATCAACTGCTAAGCGCTTTTCTCTACCTAACCGTTCTTGGTTCTTAGTATCTACGTGAGAATAACGCCAAAAGAACTCATTTCGGATTAGCCACAGAACATTAATTTGTTTCATTCGTTCATTCAAATGGTTTCGGTCGGTGTTTAAAGGTTGTAACCGTTATAACACCTTATTTTATTGTTTTGTTTGAATATAGCCATGCGCTTTAACGATTAACTTAGTATTCATAGGTACTAGCTGTAGCCGCGACTTTGTTCGTGAAGAATAATAAATATGATAATTATACATCTTGTCTTTTGAATCCTGCGTGATATTGAAATGATATAACATATTAAACAAAAATATTACTAGGTTAAAATCCCATCCCTACATTTTAAGCCACAGCAGAGCCTATCCGGGAAAATCTTTTAGAAGGACAAAATTATTAATACTGTAATTATGACGAGGCTAGGCACCGCGTAAATATAATCATTGTATTTGAAATCACAGACAGACACTTCAATGTTGGTATATAATATTATGAAGATACATTAACCTTGATATATTTATTACCATATCTACATAACTAAATCCCTATTCAATAACCGTTATCTGGATATCTATGGTGAAAGATTAAACGGTCGCGATGTTTACACAAATACAACGCATGGCAAAACTATCGCATTATACAGCACTAGTTAGGGGAGTAACCGACACGGGACGAAAGCCCACATCCGTCCGGAAGCCCTGAACTTGCCTAGAACCGGTATAGTCATACAAACCGGTACTCGGACCGGCACCGGCCGTTTCCAAACGGAATAACCAATTTTGAACGTTGGTATTCCGGTTTTGCTATCGCAATCCTATCGAGAAAATCTTAGTATTTATAGATTCAGTGTATATATGGAAATTGTAGAGCAGTGTGCTGTTTAAGGCTGTATAATTCATGTATTGAAGGAAACGGCTCTATTACATTTTTCATTCATATTATTTGATTTTTTGCTCTTTTTTACAGCTAAACGGATCTTGATAAAAAATGTAGTATGGGGATAATTATTTCAATCCTTGTTCAAACCCTGGCGAGTGACGCAAGAAGTCTCCCAGGATTTGCATTCTCATCGCAGTATTTATTGTACGCGCGGGCTGTCGTGATTATAGAGCAAAATTTTAATTAAAACAATAATAAAAAATATTGATATGATGTTAAGTTTCCCCAAACATAGCGTTATAAACCACAATAGTACATAATATTTGAAGGTTAGGGAAAGCTACATACAAATTTGAGTATATTACCCTTCATTATTTCTGTTGTAATTACTGTACATAGCCGCTACATATTTTGTTGTAATAATGGTTTTTTCTACTAACCTGCATTTCCTACTATAACTCTTCACCATCATCATCAAACAGATCCATTCACTGGCACGGGTCTCACCTCACTGCACTGAAGAAGATTAGACCATAATTTATGAAACGTATAGATGCATATCATTTTACATTATATATTATTTATCAGGAACTATCTTACAATTTTTTTAAAAGTTTCTTTACAAATCTGTCCAGGGGTCAGGTCAATCAAGTGAAATCCGTAGGCGCACAGTTATTACTCCCACACAATGTCTCACATTTATTTTATCATGTCGCGACCGTGTGAAAATATACAATCGGTATTTGATGAGTCATATACTGATTTCTCCTTAAAGGGGTTCGAAGTACTTACAGCCGTTGTAAAGTAGGAAAAAACATTGATTGTTACGCGTTTTAAAATGGCGTACTTACAATAAAGTCTTGTAGGGCAAAAGTCTGTATATAGGAAATATTATTTGATACTGTAAACACAGTAAATGGAAATACGTTTGAAATGGATATAATTCTATTGTTAGGATGTAGAATAAATGAATTCCTATATAACAGCGGTTTCATGCTGACGTCTGAGGTGGCAATTTGACTGTTTATGTTTGTGTACTAACGAATAATTGTAATTAGATTTTTATTTTGTAATGTGAATGTTAAAAGTCACTGACGTCAAATAGTTGATTAATATCTGAAAAAAAGGTAGTGAGCTAGCATTATTTATCGGTTTGGATTTGCATCTCCTTTAATTGTACTGAGACGTCTGAATAGTATTAATTTAAATCAAAATGTTATACGAACTAACGGCGAATGAAATAATAACTAACGGCTCCACTATAGATAATGGAAGCGATTGAGCTTGGTCGGAATGGCATTAGCTGAGATATAGATACCTCTATTCAGTAAGAGAAACGACCTTTTACGAGGTTTTAGCTCCGCTTACCTAATACCTAATAATAAATATAAAATAATACAATGGGTGGGGTCTTATTGCGTATAGCGATCTCGACATTTTTAATAAAACTAGCATCTCAGGGGATTTCATGATTGTAATACGTACCTTACCTTTAGGTATTTTTTAATTTAATCTGTGTAATTTTTTGATTATCGTCACTGTGTACTTTCTGGCTTATAGTTACATAATTTAATACTTTTTTGTATGTTACATTAATTTATTTTCAAATTACGATAATACAGGTCATATCCTTGTTCATAAATCTTCGAAAGTTGTTATCTATTTAATGTAATTTATTGCTAATTATTCAATGGTCAATTTATGAAATCCCATCGATATATTTATGAGGTTGTCAAGGAAGTACTTTAGTGGCGTTGTATTGGTCCCGTAGGTAATCATTGTAAAAGGTATAAGAAATAATGCTTTAAAAGTTTGTGTTCCGGAATAAGAAGGCTTAAATAAAGATTTAGATAATTGTATTGTCCATAGATAGGTAGTTGATTTTATTAAGTAATATCATTAGTATTCATCAATTAAGATTTATTAGCCGACCCACAGCAAACTTTCTTATATAATAATATGTATATTCTTATATTTTGTATTTATACCTAATCATATTTATAATGTAGGTACAAAGGCGAGCTTAACTTTATGGTAGTAAAATAGGCTACTTTCATTAGTTTATTATGGATTGTTACAAAAAAAATTAGTTATTAAAACCAGTTATCGTTAATGTATTATTCCAATATTTGAATAACTTAGTTTAATTCAAGTCAAGTGTATTACGAAATAGATGATTGCCTATCACCAGTAAAATGGGATTTACATTAAATTAAGTCCAGTGCAAAAATAAATTATTTTAACGAGCTGCTTGGAACTTATTTTCGTCTAATAATATAAACTTAAACTTATTTAAATTGGAGTTCAACAGATGTTTATAAAATTTCGTTCCACAAACTCGACGTCTATCATTCGCGTTGTCTTACTAAATCCTGGCATACCTAATCATTTTACTTGTGAATTTGTTATAGAGTTAGAAGAGGCGAAGGTTAGACGTTGGTATGTGGAGAAAATATTTAGACACATCTGTTCGTTCAACTTTGGTTTAAATCTTGTATGGTAAGACCGAAGAAGTTTCATCAAACCGCTATTAACATGTTAAACTAGTAATCAGAGGATGTATTTTGTGAATAAATATTTTGTAACAGTAAACTATAGTCGTAAATTAAAGCGGTACCATTCCGTACTATAATTTATTCATATTTAATTTATAGTGCATAATATGGTTCTGATGAAATGATAAAGATGTTTATTTTATATTACCTATTAGAATAATTTAATTAATATAAACAATATCAGTGTGCCAAGCCAACGTATTAGAAATATATTAGTAGGGAAACATTGCTGTAAAACATTCATCCCATTCGGTCAGGGTTCCGCCACCGACAAAAGGCCACGGATCCCTAAAACCCGTTCTGCATCCGGCAGGGAAACGAACCTGCAATACCCGTGTGACAAGTTGACGACGCACTGAGTAATGTCTCTCCGGACGGAATCTGAAGGATTATTTACGACTTGATACTTTTGCACTCGAATTTTTACGACCAATTTTACTGAATCGTTTTAGACTGATCAGGGCTGGCAGTCTTTATAACTACATCAAATTTAATAATACACTACATTATAATAATAATACACAATAAGTGGTACCTGACAAACTGATATTCAATAGTCAATTTTGTTGCGGTCTTTATTCGTCGTTGAGTTAATTAAAGTAGCTCTAGAATAACTAATTCTAGCATGCAGACAATACTCCAATAAAGCACTACATACAAATAAACTTGACATAGTCACAAATTGAACGTTGTCTCTGTAAAAAGGCTCATTTATCTGTCCGAAATTCGTATCTCATGCGGGCATGACTCACTCGTCGCGCGCGTCGTATACGTAGGTACTGTGTTTTTGCAGGTTAAGCACAACCACAGAATATAATTACAATTCATCACGAAAGTACGACATAGTACCTACAACATGACATACTACGACAACACAAATGGATATGCCAATTCATACCAACACTATTGGTATCTAATTTATGGACTTCTGTCGGTTATTCTTTGGTTAAAAATGTGCTACTTTTGACTATGATTTTCCGTAAATGGAAAATTAGTAAAAATTAATACAAAATGGCCGCCTTTTTATCGCTGGAGGTAACGTGGCCCCGGAAACGAGCGTTATTTAGTCATAAAAATAAAATTATGAGCTGTATGTAGGTTTCCATCTACCTCTTTACTTATTTGTATTGCCATGATTTTAATTTTCCAACTATTTTAAGTAACTCCAATTTTAGCGCACTATATTTTTCTGTTCGCATGCCCACGAAAACAAATATTGGTACCTAATTATGCAGTTTTTTTTGCATCTTTTAAAGATTTTCCTTCGTGAGTTTGATGCAAAACTTTAACCAATTAATTACACAGTGCCATTACACCTGTCTGCATAAATGGCTTGTCACTTTTATCATAAAAATCACGGTTAATGCCAGCTTTTTACACCGTGTAATTTCGTTCTTTTTAACACAAAATTTAATGTTATTGCCAATTTTGACACTGTTCGGTAAAGTATCCGATAACGATGGCAACACTGAATCCTTTAACATAAATTGCGGTCATTTTTTACAGCAATGCTCATTAGTCAATAGTAAATGTTGAATGGCATAATCAGAGACGTTTGTGTTGTTACTGAAGGCATATCCGCTTGTATATATTAACATTTCCATGTACGGTATTTTGTCCACTTGTAGAAGTTTTTATTAGTAGATATCATTTGGTATTTATTGTATTTAGGTATTACTTACAAATTCGTGATAGTCTAATGAGGGAACGTCCGCTTTCCAAGCAATTGTGTGTTCAAATCCCATTTAAAACATTAACGTAATTTTATAACGCGCTTGTCAGTGAAGGAAAACAACGCCCAGTTAATTATTTCGGAGGTATGTGATCCACCAATCCAGACCGGGCTCTTGTGGTGGTATACGCCCTAACACTCCTCACAAAAGTGGGGCCCCAGCTCAGCAGTGAGTGGATTTGGGTTATAATAATTATAATAATATGTCAACAAGCATATCTATTCAAATTATGGCTGAATGTATAGGTATAGGACGTCCGTCAAGATGTTTTATACTTAGCGATTAGACGAAGAGGCACTAAATGGTACGACTTTTTATGGTTTTATTGTACAACATCTGTCCAGTGCTATTAACTTGAGCCAATCCTGTATGCGCGTACGTCTAAAGTTGCGAAGCCAGTTTTGATAAATTCACTCGTACTCAGTACCCTCTGTGATTTTATACTCGTTTAATTTTACTAACGAAACAATTATTTCGACAATTCACAAAACAATGATGAATAAAATTGTCCAAAGTAAAATAAATCTAAAATGGGCAAGCAATTATAACTCGATAGGCGCAAATACAGTCCCTTTGAGTTGGTGGGTTATAATATTATGAGCCTATGGGGTCTTTCGATGTCGCTAGGGCCGTTGAGAGCTTATAAGATATTTGAATAACTAACAAGGCGTCTGGTTGTCATGCCATGATCAAAATACTGGCCCTAATTTATTCAGCTCAAAGACTGTCGTTGTAAAATGTGCTGCCAGCATTTTGGGAACGTTGCCCACTAATTATAGTTATAGGGGTTTTAAAATGGACTCGCATAGATATTTACAGAGCCCAAGCTGGTTGCTTTCCAACGCTCTACCTACATACATATGTTATGTCACCGGCTGCGGCCGTCGGCTCCGTACTCTATGAAACATAAGACAACCAGTTTAGAACCTGTTCGAGCGCTTACGATTTTTATACGCTTGACCTTAAAATAACTATTTGTTATGGAGTGTTAATCGTAGGCTTTCGGGCAGGTTGTATTGGTGGTAGTGCGGAGTGGAGTGGAGTGGCGGATTTTATTTTTAGGCTTATGTTTTCTGCAAGTTGCTATAACCGTCGATACGGTAGAAGACCATAGAAATAAGAAAATAATTAGTTGCATAGTATTGTTGTTTGTTTGTCGTATGAGGTAGACTAGTGCTGGCCTCTAGTGTTAGAGTGTATCAAACCACCCAATGACCACTGGCGTGGCTTAACGATTACTATTTCTCTCTCTCTCTCTCTTTTCGTAGTCCCACACTAGGATTGTTCCTGTATCGTGGGTACCTCTTACAGACATAATAATATAATTTCACATACATATCAGTCGATAACAATAGGGAACTACGGCCTAGTATTGGAAAAACAAAACAAAATCTGAAAATCATTGCATACGATTACATTACCAAATTATTTTTTTTACTTTAAATACCGACGAGAGAGTATAATATCGAACTCCATCGTAGAGTCCGGCACACTTTGGTCAGTTAAACTAAAAATTACCATCAAACTAACTAATCCTCAAAATCAAAATACACAAATATATCGGAATATTACTTTAAATAAACACTCTTACAACAATACCAACAAACCCGACAGATGCTCTACCTTCCCTGTCACCGTCCGGCGTCCGATTACGGCTTCAGTTTTCACCAAGCGCCTATGTAATACGATTATCCCACGATAACTCTACCGTAGAGTATGCTTAAGTATGGTAGAGCCCTGTAGAGTGGCTAAAGAGTCACGCGCGCCTCGAAACTGTTGCCACACGATCTAAGTATCTTGGGAAATAAACTTTCATGCAGATGTAGAGAGGTCGGAATCGGAGCTAGATCACTATTCTTCACAGAATCAAACTCGTAATAGGGATTTTTACTTATTAATAAGTTTTCAGTTTCGTTATTACGTAGTCTAGGTCACGTTTCTAAAAATTAGCGGATGCTTGACTGAAGTAAAACTTTCCGGTTTGCAATATGCTCAAATCGCGACAGCTATTTGACATTCCATCTCAATGACGAGACCTCTCCCATCCTCTCAATAGCTTATTGAGCGGTACCGTTCAGTTATTTATTTTATCATCTGAGATATGGCTCATTTGCTTAAAAGCGTGTCTGCTTACGGCGTAGGTGTCGAAGGCAGCGTCCGAGGGAGTGCCGGCTATAGGTACCTACATTAGTTTGACGTTTGTAATAACTTGTCATCGGAAACTTGATTATTTTGTGTCAGATGTCCTATCTGCAGGCTGTAAAGCTACATAGCAGAAACTTCCAGAAACATGCAGAAAATGATGGAATGGGTGAATATTTTATTTTCAAAAGGAGTTTGGACTCGTGAATGTCGCCTTCAGTACGCTTGCTTACTCTCGTTGCATTCTAAGATAAGTATAACAGAAGTAAAGGATAAATGGGCGATCATATTGCTAAACAGAAATCACCTCCCAGACAACCTTTACTGGCGTGATGTAGCCCGTTCATCTTTAAATAAGATTTTGGAATTGTCAGTGGCAAAATGTCTTAACGTGTGACTTGTGTATTCAATGCTGCATACTCTACCTTTCTTGATGTTGCCAACAGCCATTTTATTCTTAAGTTCTGCACACATTCTAGCTAGACTAAGTTGCTAGTGCTTGTCAAAAAGCCTTCAGCTTGTATAAACTTAGCCGTACTGGAGCTATAAAATAATCAAGTCGTTACCAGATCTTTGAACGAGCAATAAAAATTAAAGCCTAAATAATAGACTCGATTCAACAAAACCAATAACACTGCAAAACTTTATCGCACTTCCACCATACTAAGCCTTTTAATTCTCTATTTACGATAGTCGTGCTGCTAAGCCGTGTATTCAAAGCCGGAAGGTCTGCAAGCCCGCAATATTTTTCAATCAACGCTCATAACCATTAAGTTGTTGACTGCAAGACAACCATAAACCTCTAAGGTAAGGCCTTGCTGGCCTCTGTTCGCTTTTGCACACCTGGCGAGTAAATTCTACAGTGTACACATCGCCTTATGAACTGGCTATTAAGTTTGAGTTTCCTCCAATAAAGCTACCGACATTTAGCGGTCATTTTTTCGTCACTAAAACGTTGGCTATTCAAACAAGATGTCGCCATGGTTTTCTTTTCTTGCATTATTAAAATTGGTTTAACACCGTATCTCAGATAGCTAAAAACGTGTTATTTCTGAAAAAATATTGAAAATGTTATTGGTGGATTCCCATTGGCCGTCTACCATATCTCATCGCGTATCACGCGTTCAGTGTAGTCCATAATCCTTATCTGGAGGTCCTTTACACGCGTGACAGGATGGGTGGGCGTCCCAAAGCCGCGACCGCGATAATTAATTCCGCGCTCAATGGGGGACCGCTACCGGCCTACGCACGGTGGAATGCACCGGACACGGAGGTCAGTACGCTCTTACAGTACTACCGATTAATTGTACAAACTGACCGAGCCGAATGTCTATTGAAAAACATACAGTCGCATTGAGAACCTCCTAATTTTTGAAATCGTTTTAAAAGTATACAATAAACACCATGAGACCGTCTTATGTATCTGGTTTTTTATTTGTATCTACCTAAATGTGGTGTCGCCACCGTTGATCTATACCTTCTATGTTACTTTAACTTTTTTTAACTTTAAGTACTTATTTACTTAAATTGTTATACTGATATTCTTCTGAAGCTCCCGTTAGAACAGTCTAATTGAGAGATTTTAGCCTCATACTAGTCGATTTAAACTTAGCCACTTAATTACTGTTTACGTCTTAACAGAACAGAGGCTGCATTTCCGTTCGACATTGGCTTCCAATATCATTAATTATCAAGACCAGTAGCTGTGTATATGTGGTGTAAAGCCACCGACCGGGGTCTGGGGCGAATCATCAATCCACTGCCCGGGGGCGAATGAGTCATCCGGAACACCTGGCTGGCCTGCCATTGCAAAGATTAAATTCAGTATTCAGTTACTACATGTAACAGCTATTTTAAACTAAATTTTGATACTGTTTCCATTTGTGTTTCTTTTCTTTAAAAAAAACGTAGCCCCACACTAGGATTGCTCCTGTATCGTGGGTACCGCTTATATACATATAATTATACATGCACATTACACGCAGACCAGAAACAAATATTTGTGGATCGCACAAATATTTGTTCCAGGCGGGAATTGAACACGCGACACCAAGCGCAGTATTCCGATTGCTCAGCTACTACGCCAAACGTGCCGTCAAAGTCTAGCAGTGTCAAGATAAAAATGTGTCATTTACAAAGTCATGCGTGATTATTTTTTATATTATCCTCAGTTTTTAACCAAAATGTGTTAAACGATACATGTTGAGTTAATATTTAAACAGGTTAATTGTTTACCTTTGAATAGTTTTTGTTTGGCTCAAGCGAAATATAACGATTAGGCTAATCGCTTGTCATAAAAGTTAATTTGTCTAAGGTCAGCTACCAAACCTGACTTTTTTCACCTCGAATGAAGAGTGAAAATCCTTCGATTTTACCTTTGTTTTAATTATTATTTTAATTATATTATAATGTATTTCCTGTACTTATAGCTATCTAGGCAGACCGATGGTAGAAATATTACTTTAAACAATAAGAGGTAAATATTATACAACAAACCCACACAGTCACACCCTCATACATACTATACATAATTATGCACTCAGATTTTCATTTCAAAAAACTCATAAAAATAATTATGGTAGGTGCCACCACCTTGCACAGCCTGCCACTAACGGTTCCAGAGGCAGCACGTTACGCACACCCGCTGCGTGTGCCTCCAAGCCAACTTTATTAGCCACAATACCTGCGTATAACTTCGTATACCTGGAAACTGCGCTAACAATATACATATTTTAGTTTCATGACAACAGCTGTCTGGGTTAGTTAAATTGGTAATGAAATAAATCTAGTGTGCCTACACTGCGTTTGATAAGGCTGAAGGTACAGTTGTTGCAAGCCGTACACTCAACTGTTACATTCTGAGTTTAAAAAATTGTTACAGCTGCCTCATACAATTAACTGTTTCACCTTTCACCTCTCTATAAAATGTAACATAGATAATTTAACACAATCAGATATTAAAGAGATTTATCGGCATTCGTTATATCGATAAAATAAATTGAAACGCTTATTTATTACCGTCCGCTTCTATTTATAATGATCAGGTGCATTCGTTCAGGATAATGCAAATTCGTCCTTATTTATTGCAATGCAAATGATTATTAATACTGTGACTTAATAATTATTCACTTCATTAACAACACGTACAGCTAGCTAAATGCTACCTATTATTTTTTCTTGTACTACTTACAACCTACATTTGATTTGGTAGATTTCGTTTTTAAGCACACTATTTCTCCTTGTAATTTTTTAGATTAAAATTTTTAGTTTGTGCAACAGAGTGAAACAACAAAGTGCAACTTCGAAAACGCAAGAGGCTAGACAGTAACCTCATTATAGATACTACTGGTAGTGCTCACTCTGTAACATGTTACATTGCACGCGAATGATACAGGTCAGTTTGCACCTTTACTAAAACCTAGACATTAGAGTCTTACGATCGGGGTCGTGATTCTGCGGGGTATTAAATCTTAGCGTACCTGTCGAGGCTGTAGGAGTTAGTGCGTACCCCGATGGGAACCGCTGTCAGGATTCCCATGCAATCGATTCGACTGCCTTCAACCTTCCATTTGCTTAATTGGTATCGTAATTGCCGATGATTCATGATTTGTGTTGTTTTGGTGTTTTGGGATGAGATGCGTGGGACGACACTAAAGTTCTTTTACGATTGTCGCGTTTAATTACTCACTGGCTGCATGTATGGGACTGGGAGGCGAAGAGATTTTGAATTTGACACGTAACGTGACAGTACTTATACTAACATAATATTGTCTAAAGGAAATAAGTTCACACTAATGCATAATGTTTATTATGTTGCGACGAGATGTTGCATTTCAATTTTATCAATTCCATTACAAATTATGTGGTTTTATTTTCCTTCAATGCTCTTTGCAAACCGAAAGATAATTTCAATATCTCAGATTGGGATCACGCGGCACTTTCTTGCTACGAATATTTTCATCGCTTTATCTCCTGTCAAATCAACAACGCTTCGGTCTTTTTGCATTGATCGATCTCGAAGCGTGAGACGTTGTCAGCGGAAGCCGCTGACTTACAGAAGTACTGACCAACCCAATTACGGAACTTAGAATGCACGAAATAAACCACAATTATTATAATATTTGTATAGATAATGTATATTTCTGAAACCATTTCAACTATAAAATTCAACATTTTTTTAAAAGCTGGACTCTTGTGGAACTAGTTCAAAGCTAATAATTATTTATTTAAGACTGACTAGAAAGGTTGTTTACCAATTACCGTTCGCGATAGAACTTTACAGCAGACGATCGCAAATCAAATAGATTTTAATAATGCCTTTCCCATCGCATACTTCTCATATTTTATCCGTTGACATTACTATCTATCTGAGTAATAGACATCCGCTGAAGATCTACGATCGGCTAGAGTTTATTACGATTCTAGTCGAAAGCATTGCTGCCCCTTAACTTCGCGTGTTGGTATTCAAGAGTCTGTCGTGAGAGAGTATGAATTTCATAGGTTATCACAACACGTTATTGTTTAGTTTCCTAATTAGTGCGCTGTTGAGTTGTTTGTAGAAATTGTCTGTCTATTTGCGTTCTGAGTTACGGCAGTGTTTACTTGCCTTTAGTTTATCCGAACCACTATTAAACCCGTTTTAATAACTCTTAATAAAGCTCTTGAATCTGGAAGATAGAGTTAACAGCTGTGATTAGATATTTTATATGTTTACGTGCTATAAAATCACACGTTTTTTAATGTATCCATTCTATGTCACTTATCCACATCCGGTGGTATAGTCGTCGCATTATTAATTTAACACATGTAAATTGTAGTCAGATAAATTAATTAATTGAAGAAACAAGCCAACGCAAGAGGCACACAACTGAAAAAGAAAAATCCAGAAGCAAGAAGAAGTGAAACGTTCGCACCATGCACAGGCAATGGCACTGGAAGAATTCACGGGTTTTATTAAAGTACCCCCGTGGTCTCTTAGTGGCATCACTAGTGCTGGGCGCTTCTTCAAAATAGCAACAAGAAATAAATAGAAGAAAAAAGAAGAAGAAGAAGAAGAAATAATGGTCACTGTTCCATATATTTTTAAATATTCAGGTACCTGATACAGTGACGTAAAGTTCTAATAAGTATTCTTAATTTTTACAAATTGTGTATGTATTCAGAGTTTGGTTCACTATGTATGTGCGTACCCATTAAATTTGATCAAAGCATATTTTTCACGATAGAACTTCGTCCACATATTCATTAAACGTACCTACTATGTAAAATTAAAAAAAAAACGGTAACACTATATTCCAGGTTATACTTACCTACCAGACGACATTATTTTGAACAACACCATGTAAGCATTATTTATTAAGTTCATATTCTGACTTCGCTGTATCCAGATAAAATTAATATTACTTATATTTGTTTACGCAGTCCTCAGAAAGCATACAAGCTTTTAATTTCCTTAGATAAGCAGCTGCAATGGTGGATACAAGCATTATATGCCAAATCGTGTTTATTGTTGGTAGCTGTAATATGAGAAGTTATACGCTTATACATGGTGGAATTACTGTTGCTGTGTAGATTCAGGTGTTGGCAGGTGTTGGCGCATGTAAAGAACTTAATGCGAGTTGCAAGGGTATTTATTTATTAGTTTGCTTTATACAGTTTTATGTGAAGTTTATTTATTAAAAATATTTATTGAAAGAGAGGTATCTAGCTAACAGATTTCAATAACATATATATATTTTTTACCTTACAGAATAAATAAAATAAAGTAGTAAAACTGTAACCTAAATGTTGTAAGGCTTCTTAGATAAATAATCTATTCGCAAAATGAGTCTTACCTACCATAAAAGTCTTTTCAAATCTGGGTAACTACTAAATTACAGTCACGGTAGTGTAACAAATAGGAAGACATAAAATGAACACTTTTTGTATTATCATTTTGTAGATTGGCACTATTACTGCATCCGCTACTGCTTATGGCAAACCCCGCTGCCGCCTCGAACTTACGCCACCCGCCATCACTCGGTGCCGAGATTTCTTCGATTACACGCCACCCGCGGCCCAGTTCCGCCGATGTAGAAAGTCGGCAACACCCAGCTTTTTACTATAGCTATTATTTCTTTTAGTTTTTGTGGTAATTGTAAAAACTAGTCTGGAAAGGCTGGCGCTGTTTTTCTTGATCGTTTATTTATGTGTCCATTCTTGTAGCGTGATTAAATGATGTAAAGCTTGTCGTAAATGAGATCGCGGTTGCGTTATAAACTAACCGGGAGTTAACTTAGTTTAACGGATTTTATTACGATAAGTAGACACTTGCCACTTGCTGAATGCGTTTTTCTTTTTGTAATTAGTTTGAATAATAATCACTATTTTAGTTCGGGTAACATTAGTGAGAATTAATTCTAAAACCCATACACCATTCCACATAAGCCCTCACTTTTCTTTGAAGCAGTTTATTATTATACCAAAGCGCATGTTTATTTAAACTTCTAATTTTATCAAAATTACTTTCGGCTGACAACCGTAATAAAAGTGCCTCACAATCTTTTTTTTAGTCTTTTTGCATACAATTAAGTCAACACGCCCATAATATTCTCAAAATTAGTGCTAATAACCGTTACGTTAATACACGTGACAAATTATCCGCCACCGGCCCCGAAATGAGTCACTTAACACCGGTGAACTCAAGTTTTCACTTTTTTTATAAACTTTTTGACATTTACCCAAGTGAAACACTTTCAAAGAACTCAAGTTTTTTGGTGAACTTTCTTGAGTTCGATTACTTTTTTGTGTACTGGTGAAATCCAGCCTAAAGTAAAGTTACCAAGCTTTTTTATTGACTATAGTTTCTGTATTGCTTTGTGTTTTGAAATTGGTCCGTTTCAGATGGCTTTTAATATTTAGTGCCCCATTTACATTCTGCCCCTCCCACTGCCGGCAATTCTTCTCTCGACAGTAACTGTAGTGAGTGTTTATTTACTACCCTTGCTACTACACACGACGACGAGGCGTGATGGCACAGAGGCGGCCCACTTCCCTGCTGCGGCTGAATAGAATCGGGACTTTACAAACTTCTTTGTTGCAATAAAAAGAACATTGATTTGCAGTAAAACCATGTTTACAGTTAATTTGCTACCAAATCTGTAGTGCAAAATAGGTTATATGCCAAAGCTATTTGTTAAGCCTAATTAGGTACTTATCGCTGACAAGTTAATGGGTGTCATTGATAATATAATGATAATACAAAGTTGTTGTTAAGTATACAAATTGAGAAACCACGTTAGTGTCAACGTTATAATGAGGTTTAACATTGTTAATTTGTAATCTTGTGTCTTAGGAACAGGTTATTAGATTTTCCTATGCCTGCTGTACCTACACTATAATTATTATTAATGCTTGTCAAAAATCTACAGTAAGTAGGGTAAAAAATTCACTAAAATTGTTGTTTTGTCATAAAAATTTTTTTACTTACGTCTTTGGTTTTTATAAAACCTTGCAACACAACGTAGCAATGCCGCCAGTGTATTGGGAAGTTACCCCATTGGTAGCGGTATATTAAATTAGGTTTAGATCTAGTTTTTTAAGTTTTCGTTTTTGTTACAGTTATTATGTATGACGTACTTAATTTAATTTATTAAGAAGTGGGCCTGATTACACAACAGAATCAACTAAATTTCTTTGACTATCTAACCTCATCTCACATCTGAGGACACTTACCTTATAGGAGTTTCCGTCAATGTAACATATTGCGCCTCTTTCGGGCCTCACCTACAATTTATTCAGCTGGTTTGGATCAGTTGACTTATAGGGAGATATCTCACAAGATCATCAGCAGTGCTAGCACCTATTACAGAACAAAACACCGGTTCTCGATCAATGTTGGTCTCAGATCTCAGACACGTGTTAACAGCTATTCCCGCACTCGAAGGCGCGATAAGCGAATATTTATTGTCTTTCCACACTAACACTACGGTTGTTTATTGTTTGATTCCGGTAAATTTACCGTTGTTGATTGAGCGGATGATTTTATAGGACGATTATGGTAAACTGCCGCGATTGTGGTAACAGCCGCTACATAACGAGATGATAAAAAATACTTACTTTAATTAGCAAATTATCGTAGTTCTTTTAGTGTCATACGCCTATTTTTAGACGCTGCGCATGGGATGCGTTTTACATGCCAGCTATTTTTAAATCAAAATGTACAGTCGAGGTGAAATGTAGCTAATCATGTTAATTCCTCTATACATACACATTATATCGCGAATTATTTAACAATAATTTATCACGAAAGAGATATTACGTCTGTAAAATTTTACGAGAAGGTTAGAGATGTGCGGCTTTACCTTCTGAGACTGACTGTACTATCTATATCGTAATAGCCGGTTCAAATAACATAAATCTTTTCTTTCCTAGTCCAGAGTTAGAAAAGCTAAAAGCAACAAGACACTACAAACTGGCATAGGTTACTTTTATAATAATCACTTGCACGTTAGTTTGCAAGTGCAAATGGCAAGGTGCAAATTTCTCTCCTAATATTATACTTCCTTCCGGTCCCAGCTGTGTCCGTTTCCTTTCCACTGGAAAGCTCAAGGGAGCGAGGCGCTTATATAGTGAACAATGCAGTGTATTCAATGTCAGGGCCTAGGTATACGATATAACAAATATGTTAGACACACTCGCAAGAAATAATGTTACTAATGATATCGTGGCTGTAGTTGGAAAATTAAATAGTGTTAGTTATTTAGTTTTCCAACTACAGCGACGATTAACTTATGTAAGTAATATATTTTTTATTATATAACTGCTCGTACCTTACATAAGATTGAGCAACAATATCAACTCCAAGAAGATACGTATTTATTATATTGATTTATAAATAAAACATTACAATCACATATTAAGTACATATTATAAATCCGACTCAATAATGGGATTTTTGTAACGGACAGTCGGACGCAGCAATGTGCTACGAACACGTAGCGCGGATGTCTTCGTAGCACACGTAACGTCCTCAATCAGTGTGGTGAAAACAAAAATACCGAATGATGATAAGTTTCTGATGCTTGACGTCATCGCAAGTGATAAAGATACACATGTGCAGTACATATTGCTTAAATGGACGTGTGCCGTTGGACAAGGAAAATAAATTAATAGTTCCAGAGCCGATAATCGACGTAGCTAAATGCCGCCGTAGCAGTGGCTGATCGGCCACATCCAGTACTACGGTCCAGTTCGTATACTCAAATGTTCATACTTCCAACCTCAGTTTGTATAACAGAATACATAGGTACCGTCTTGCCACAAAACTTTAAACCAGAGTTAAACAGAAGTTTCTAAAATTTTGTTCCAAAAAATCGACGTCTATCACACGCGTTGTTTAACTCAATGCTGGCATTCCTAATAATTATACCTGTGAATTTGTTATAGAGTTAGAAGAAGTGGAGGTAAGACGTCGATTTGTGGAGAAAATATTTAAACACATCTGTTCAACTCTTGTTTAAATCTTTTGTGGTAAGACCGATAAGGTTCACATTCGTATTGGTAAAATAATGAACCACATTGGACAGCACGGGTGAACACTGAATGAGACGGACACACGATCATCGGAAATTAAGAAGGTAAGCTATTATATCCAAGATTGGATATTGATGAGGCCCCCATGATGATGAACTAGTTTTTAAACTAACTCTATGTTGATATGAAATGTCGATGGTAAAATAAAATTTTAGACCATCTAAATCCTCCTCACGGAAGTGAAGAGAGTCCTGTGCTCAGCATTGGGCAAAATATATGAATTGTTGATGAAAATAAAAATAAAACTTCAAAGAAACTAAACAACTACTTTCTTTCTATCATCAGTTGGAAAACAATAGAGTCGTTTTGCATGAAACATGATCCAGTTGTAGAAGAATCCAACGTCGGTGTAGATGATGACGTCGGCGGCCACAGATGGCACCTTGAAAGACACCAGGCCTATCTCGATGTAGCCGCGGACCACTAAGGCTGAGCCGGAGTCTCCACTGCAAAATATAGTGTTGGTAAATGTTTAGAAATGTATTCAGACCTGTATGAAGTTATTTTAAATAATTTGTTACTTTTTTATTTGCATTAGATTGCTATCTCATCTGGTCTGATAGTTAGCAAGCGATATCTTTGAATAGTTGTCGCTGCACACTCACTGATGCTATAATATCCTAATCGCTTTTGCGCAGATACGTCACAGAACGATTGCTCTTGGGATGGATTCTTCCGATTGCCAACATAAACTTATTGACAATTGAAATGTTAAATTATGTAGTCAATAAATGGAACTTAATACTGTCAATACGCGATGTACTTACGCTGCCGGATAATCGTCCTTATTGCCGCTGCTTGCGCAAATGGTTCCGACGGGCATGAAGCCAAACATGTTCTCACAGTCGGCATGTTTCCACACTTTTTGAGGCACGTGTTTCAGTACTATTGATGTTTCTTTGGTCAGTTCCTGAAAATATTATCACGCAATGCTTACATCTATCATATTTATTTTAATTACTAGGTACCTACCTAAATAGTAGCTCGTCAGACATTGTTTCGCCGTTTCCCACCGAGTTGGGGGTCATCTCTACCAAACAAATGACAGACGAATAGCAAAGTTGTCCCTATGACATTTTACCTATTTTAATAGAACGACACCTGAAATACAAGACAGTCATGCACCTATTGGAGGCTTGCATAGATATAACCTATCGTCGTGACAAAGTAAATATTAGGTGTTATAAATTAAACTTAGGTCACAAGTAAGAAAAGAAGAGATTGCTATAAAAATATTATAGAATCGTTAAACACGCATACGATAATTAATCTGTTGACACAATTGATATGAGTAGTTCTCACAAATTATGCGGGCTACTCTACATCCTAGTTCGTACACTAAAATTTTCATACTTCGATGCCCAGTTTGTACACCAGACCAAATAAGGTTCAAATTCGAACTCAATCGGTTTAGGTTAGACTAGTAAATTTACTAACATTCATTAGTCCCCATCCAGCGATCTGTGCCCATTCATTATACGGAGGCATCCTCATGAGCGCCACTCGGCTGATTCGCGAGCTGAACTTCACCGGCTGAGAGAGCTTGACCAACGCTATATCGAAGCTGCTAGTCTGCGCGTCGTATCTCTCATGAAGGACATAGCTTCTCGCCGATCTTACCACACCACTATTCCTTAACTCGTGCCCAAGGTTGACTGTCACTTGCGTGCCGGCTTTGCAGTCGTAGACACAGTGTCCAGCTGTGAGAAGCAGCATTTGGTTTATCACTGAAGAGCCGCAGATCCAGTTGTCCATATCGCCTTCAGCATTTACACAGACCACGCCTAAAAATGCGGAATGCGGATATTGCTTGATCCTCGCGAAGTCGCCTCCTACTATGAAGCCTTCCATCTCGGCTCGGATGGCCACCGCCAGGGTAAGAAGAACAGTGCATCTTCCCAACATAGCAAATGGTCAGAAAAGTTTGGCAAAGTGACGGTAGAGCCTTATCGCTTAATTAGGCTTGGTAGGCAGTAACGTTTTAATAATCCAATCAAATTATATTTTATGCCATAAATGTTTACTGCTGATCAGTGCACTTAATTAACTATGGGCCCCTTTATAAATGCTGTATACCATATTGGTGAGCATACGAATCTCATGGTCGTGTAGCGTTCTGCCCTGTATCATGATGAATCTTCATTGGATTGTATTTTGTATAAATAAGTACAAGTCTACAGAGCACTAGCCGCCGCCGAAGGGAGCAGAGGCGGCGAAATGTAATTTGTGGCGGAAATGGCTATCCAGGGTAAACTAGTAGGGGGGGGGGGGGGGGTTGCTGCTTGTGTGGCCTCTATGGGCGTTGTGTGGTATGATCGGGATTTTGTATGGCATTAGAGCGTGCTGTCTCTTTCTCTTCCGTGACTTTGAGTACCTTTTCAATACGGAGTTTCCACCCTGTGCCCATAGTTAACTTTGACCAACCCAGAAAAGTGACAAAACCTATAGATATACCTAAATAGGTGTAGCAATAAAGGCTCTTGGTCATTTAGCTACACGCATCATGAAAACCATAAAACAATTTTATTTCATTGTTTTCTTTCATAGAAATAAACTTATAAACTTATAAGCACCATCCGTAGGTCGTCGTTTTACGAATTAAAAGACCATAATAGAAATATGGTTTCTCCCCTCTGGTCTTTGTTCAATGTTTCAACCATTGCATTGTTTCAACCATTGTTATAAGCTACGTGTGTGAAGGTATGTAGTATATTTTCATTATAAGACAGGTTATACAGGGCAGCGAAAGAAGTACGATGGTAGAACTGCTATCCTAACAGTCGAATAGCTTTATTGCGTGTAAAACAATGAAGGTGTTTGGCATTCAAGCTGATCCAATTGTAGTAGTGGCCAACGTCGGTGTAGACAATAATGTTGGCAGCCACGTAGGGCATCTTGTAGGACACGAGCCCGAGCTGGATGTAGCCGCGGACTACCAAAGCAGAACCGGAATCACCCCTAAAATGGTATAAAGTAAGTTTTGAAATGATTGCCAGGGTAATAAGTAACATTATATTATTGTAATTTTAATGTAGGCTTTTTAATTATTCTGTCAGATAGACCAAATTATTTTTAGTATTCCGTGCCCAAAGGGTAAAACGGGACCCTATTACTAAGGCTCCGCTGTCCGTCCGCCTGGCTGTCTGTCTGTCACCAGGCTGTATCTCATAAACCGTGATACTCGTAGTAAGACAGTGGAAATTTTCACAGATGATGTATTGTTGCCACTATAACATCAAATACCTACTAAAAGAAACAATAAAATATATAATTATATATAAGAGAGCTCCCATACAGCAAACGTATTTTTTTTGCCGTTATTTATAGGTATATAATATAGGTACGGAACCTTTCGTGCGTGTGTACGACTCGCACTTGGCCGGTTTTATTTGTAATTGTTGTGCTATACAATATACAGATCAAATTATTATTTAGAAAATTACCCAAATTGAAAATATTGGTCCCGCATGCCAAACGTATCCGGGATTTATTTACATACCACAACAGCTCGCCTTCGTTCTTGTCAAAGTACTTTCCTCTTCCAATATCTCATTTACTCGTAACACTCACCCCGAGGGATAATAATTTATATTTTCACTACTAGCGCAGATAGTTCCCAAAGGCATACTGCCTAACTTTCTTATACAGTCGCTACGTTTCCACACTCTTTGATCTACGTGTTTCAATACATCAGAAGTTTCCAAGGTCCGTTCCTGCAATACATGGTGTCAATTCCTGAATCACAATGGGAATAGACGTTGTAATAATCCCCCAATAATGGACGGTGTGTTCCCTGTCGAGACCTTGTAGTAAGTTTTGTTGGAAATGATAACCTTGTTAACAGAGTTGCGTCATGCTCTGCTGTTGCCATTCCCATCCTTTCGAAGGAATCTCGCATATGATTACATGGCGCGTGAATGATGCAGTAGCGTCAGAGTTGATTTAGATACTAAGCGACATTGAGAACAAGCAAGACATCATGAATCATCATCACTATTCAGTGGTCGAGTCACGTATGTATGTTTTGCCATAAATCCTGCCAGACAACAGTTAAATATCTATTGCCCTAAATGAGATATTCGAAGAGTTAAATGTTAAATATCAACTCACATTTATAGTGCCCCACCCAGCAATATACGCCGTTTCGTCATATGGAGGCTTTGCCATTAACACCACTCGACAAAGCCAGGAGTTCAATTTGATTGCTGTTTTAATTCTGATTAGAGCTATGTCAAAGTCGCTCGACCTTTCCTTAAAACCCTGGTGAATAACCAACGTTGATGCCGTTTGTTGGCCACCGCGTCGGCCAAACCCATCGAAATGTAGCATAATTGTCATGCCCCTTCTGCTACAGCCAGATACGCAGTGGGCGGCTGTGAGGAATATCTGTTGGTTGACTAAGGAGGTTCCGCATATCCAATCGTCCTTTACTTCTTCATCACACTGAACCCACATTAATACCGCATGGGGATATTGCGAGACATCAGTAGGGCCCCCTCCAACTACGAAGGCTTCCATCTCGGCACGAATGTTCACTGCTAGATAGATCAGTATAGGACATACTCTCCACATGGCACAAGTGTATATGCCTTTTTGGATCGTAGCTTTTTGATTCTGCCTTTAGTAGGTACTTCATGAGGTTTGAAAGCAGGCATAAAATTTTAATAGTCCATTAATATTTTTCTTGGTTACTCCGTTTTGCAAGTAATAAGAAGGACATTTACATAACAAGTTTTTGTAGTTGTGTGTACATTTTCCTAGTACAATTTGAAAAAAAAATGCACCTCCTTCAAGCAGTATTGTTATTAGGTACTTAGATTAATTTATATTTCGTTTCAATTGCCATACCACGTGGCAAGTCAGCATTTTGGGTGCGTTGCCCATTGGTAGGGCTTATTCCAGAAATCCCGTGGCAGTTTCCCTTGCGCAAGGGATTTCTGGACTTTTTGTAGCGGGTTATTAGAATAGGGTTACTTAGTTCCAAGAATTAATTGTAATTTGCCAAAAAGTCCAATGAGAAGTAAATGATGAACCATCATTTATCAGTATGTATGTGGAAGTTAATACTGCGGGATACAAGCTTTAAAGTTATAAGTATGTAAATTTTGCTGTATAATCGAACCGAATGATTGTGATAGAATCTAGAAAAAAAAAGACAAAAACCATATTATCCATCATGACAAAAAGTTACGTAGTTATTTTAGAGCGAGAATTGCGGGCTATGTAATTAAAGACAAATAAAACATAAAACATATATATTTTAACTTTCTATTTTCATATTATCAGCTAGTTTGTTTTCTTTTCTACAGAACAGAAAAGACGCGGGGCGTTGAATTTTATCCAGTTGTAGTAATATCCAACGTCGGTGTAGATAATGACATCGGCAGCGACAAGGGGTACTTTGTAGGACACCAGCCCAAGCTGAATGTAGCCGCGTACCACCAGCGCCGAGCCAGAATCACCCCTAAAAGTTTAATGTACACAACGCAATATAATCATTAAAACCATCACGATCGTAAGAGCCTTCTGTTCTATTTCCTATGAATAATGCCTTAAAAGATAGTTCCAAGTCGGTCATCTGTGAAGCGCTGAACCAAAATAGTGTTGAGGCTTCAAGATGCCGCTCGTATTCATCGGGTTCGTATATAAATAAGGTGCGGTATTCTTGCTACAAAAGTGCAGCGATACTAACGGGCTATTTCGTATTCTTCCAAAATTTCCAAGAATAAGGATTTGCAGTCCAAGAATAAGGATTTGCAGTAACATATAATAGCTTTACGTGCGAGACGGCGATGCGACGCTGCGCTGGCGGGACGTGAGCAGTTGTAATGTACTAGTTACATGACACAGCGAGCGTGGGCGGGGCGGCGCTAGTACATTACAACTGCTCACGTCTCGTCCCCGTTCCGCCCACGCCCGGTGTCTGCCTGTCGACGGCATCTTACTGTGACTTGCCTTGACTCTTTTTCAACTGCCTGACTGACCGGAATGTTTAAAATAATTAAACTCACCGTGCGGGGTAACCATTATTGGTGCTACTGCTAGCACAAATAGTTCCATTGTGAAAGATGTGAAACTTTCTAACACAGTCGATACGCTTCCAAATTTTTTGATCTACATGTTTTAATATGAAGGTTTGTGCATTGGTGCGTTCCTGTGAACATATGTTTTGGTGAACCAGTCGCCAACAAACCCAAACAAGTTATATCGGCGTCTGCACTGATATATTTGACAGTCACTTAGATTATTATAAAAGTAGATGACCAGAATTCAATACATCATGGAGATATGACAAGAAAAAACAGCAGTTTTCTCCCCCTGTTTTGAAGCTTTAAAATTAAGGCAGAGCAGTCTCTGACAAACGAAGACGCACTAGTAATGCCTCCGATAAGAAAATTGGGAGAAATATGTGTGGAGTTGGTATGAAAGCTTATGAACTTACATCGGTAATTCCCCAACCAGCCACGTACGCCTGTTCACCATATGGTGGCGCCTTCATCAGCGCCACTCGACTTATTTTCGAATTGAATTTTAACGGACGATATATTCTAAGCAACGCTATATCAAAGTTGGTCGTGGGCTCATCATATTTTTCGTGCAGAATGTAACCGTTTATGGTCCTAACAGTGCCATCCTTTCTATTCTGATCTCCAAGATTAACTGCCATATGGGAGCCCCCGCTGCAGCCGTAGACGCAGTGACCAGCTGTGAGAAGCACCTTCTGGTTCAGTACTGAAGCGCCGCATATCCAGTTATACTCCGGTTGTTCTGTATTGTGACAAGTTACAGTTAGACACGCTGAATGAGGATATTGTTCGATTTCTGAAAAGTCGCCTCCAATTATGAAGCCTTCCATCTGTGCTCGGATAGCCACCGCCAGGCTTAGAAGAACGTATCCTTTAAGCATAGCACACGGCTGTCAGGGTTCTTGAGATCGTTGTAGACTCCACTATCACATAAAGGCTTGGTTGTAGCGTAGCGGCTAGCAAAATGTAAGTCTGATACTCCAAATATTTTCATGAAACAAATCGCTGATACTCGAAGAGTGTTAATCGCTTTGGAAGAATAAATGAGAACAAGCAGCTATTTTTAATCAAAGCTCCTAAGAATAATTCGTGCATATCCAGTTTTCCGTGACGAAGTAACGTAAAACCTAATTAATACGACTTTTACTCGTGTCTAATCAAAGTAATAATTTCAATAGCACAATAATGTTCGACCAGTATTACGAGTACGTATTACCTTTTCTGCATGTACAAACAATATTCTAGTCTAGGGTGCGTGCTTACTAATTGATTAAAACAATCATGGAAGTAGATATACATATATTTTTTTTATTTAGTTTATGGTAATCCTACGAAAGAGCGATACCTATTACGGGGCCTATGTTATCATTGAGGATGTTATATTAAACGAGCCTATCCCAGTTACAATTGTTGTAGCCTATAAGTCTTGTTCAAATCAATATTTAGCAATTGCATTTATAATATTATTATTAATGACAATATAACCTGAGGGAATGTTTAGTTATCCACGCGTAGTGGTACGAGACGTTGGTATACGCTACGAGCGCGCATGATTTGATTGTGTACGAAACGATGCCAATTTGGATGTATGTCTTGATTACGAGAGCGCCCCCTGAATCTCCACTGAAAAATAAAAATAGAACACATATTTATACCACCAAAATTCACTTTTAATATTTTGTAAACTCTACGGTGGATCTCGACGCGACGCGGACGTAAATTGATATAAATATTATTTATATTTTAAATTTGAATTTTTGAGATAATACAATTTTCACACGTAATAATATCTAATACCGATATTTAGCTTACACTCCAGGGTTTCCTGGGCCAGTGAGAGGGCCGGCACAAAATGCGCCCTGTGGCAAAGACAGCTGCGAGCAAACGTGGTCACCATGAATTTCTTGTTTGGTGTGTTTTAGAAATGACGAAGTGTCCATATTTTCCTGTAAATATTATGTTGAGTTAATGTTTTTTCACTCACGGGGACCACCATCGATCAGTGGACCAATGTAGATGCAAAATTATAGGTGTAACCAAAATGCACTCAAAAGTTGAAAACTAATTGACGTGTGACCAAATTGCACTCATTAGGTATCCATCTAAATAAAAAACAAAACATAGATGTGACCGATTTGGACTGGTTTTTGCGTGTGACCAAATTACACTAAATAATCCAGGCTGATGATGATGAACAATTTGTTTTTGAATCAATTAAATAAATGATTTCGTAGTTATGCTGTACCTTTTATATAATTTAGATTATTGCTTTTAGATAATTCAGTACTTATAATGGATCCTAATGATTTAGAAACTTAGAAGACGTTTTCTACAAATAACCAGATTTGCAAAGTTTGCTTATTTAACAATATACTAACCATTATTTTGTACATAATATTATATAATGATTGCCTTGCAAAAAAACATTTGCCAATGCTGCCAGCGTTTTCGTTGCGTGACTTACTTGCTATAGTTTTATGAGACTATTGCTTTTCTATAAGTTACTTTCAGGTTATAATTGTCCTACGATAATCGTTGACTTACATTTACAGCTCCCCATCCAGACACATAACCCGTTTTCGAGTTAGGTGGGGTTAACATTATGGCAACTTTCTTGCCGAAACTCCCCAGTTTTATTGGAGTCTTACAGCGCACCAAAGCTATATCGCCGTACATCGTATTAAAGTCGTACTTCTCATGCACTTTGTATGAATCCACGACTGTCATCTGCATCTTGCTTAAATCATCAGAGCCGTATTTCACGATGACTCTTTGGTTTTTGTTGCCGGCGAAGTCGTCGAAGCAATGCGCGGCGGTCAGGACGATAACATTGTTCAAAATGGATCCTCCACAAATGCAATCGTAGAAACCATATATCTCTAAGTGCACTTGATGGGGATACCACTGTATTTTTGTATATTCGCCATCCATTATAAATCCTTCCATTTCGGAGTGTACAAATTTGCCTAAAAGAAGTATTAGAAAAATATCTGTGCACATTATCCGATAAGCAGTAACGTTAAAAAATCATTTTTGATTGAGCTAATGTTGAATGTAATTATTTGAATGCCTTTTTTGCCTTTATCAGTAAATTTCAGTGCCCAATGAAACTCGTATACTATAATAGCAATTAAACTCACGAATGTCGTGCGCACAAGCGATATTTGTGCTTATACTATCAGCTAGATTGAACGCCTACTTAATTTGTATTTGTACCTAAGTCTCTATATAAGCTGTGGAAACCGTATTATTATCTGTTCAGTACAAATCAAACAGACAGACAGAGAAACACTATTTTTCATTTTGTCCTTTACTAAGAGAGCAAAAATAAAGAGATAGGTAAGTAGAATAAAAATATATGTTTAATTTAACGTCTCCCGCGTTGCGCACAGTACGTAAAAGCGGCATTGTTCTTGATCCAGGTATAATAGTAGGAAACATTAGTGTACACCACTAGAGACGTGTGCTCTTCTTTAAACGAAACTATTCCTATCTGTATGAATCTTTGTATCACTAGCGCGCCACCGGAGTCACCTCTGAAAACAGAAACAGAAAGAAATATAAAGTTTTGGTTTTATAATTTAATTGCGTTCACATAGACAGAGCCTGTTCCTGACCCGCACTTAGATCCCGTATATGTAGCTAGAGAATCAGGAACTACGAGCAAATAGTCCCTCAAAGACCCAGAGTAAAGCAGCAAACCTTTGGTGAGAACCAGTCCTATTCTAGGCTAATCATAATTATGTTTAGCACCTTCCACTATAACGTCATTTAAGACTAGTTGAGATAGTAGTCAAACGCTAGCCTATGAAGATGCGAGTTCCATTCTGTTGTACAATTAAGGATAACTCACACAGCCGGATGATCAGGCCCTTCAATAGGCCCCGCACAAAATGTTCCTTCTGGTATGCTCACATAACTCCTACAGGTACGGCTGGTTTGAATTTTCTGCTTAGTTTGCTTTAGCCTTTTTGGTAGATCTTGGTTACTCTGTCGACGTAAAGCAATTTTTAGTAGCTTAGAATAGACAAAAAGGCTCCTTCGAACTGTCAGGACGTTGATACTCACGTTTATAGCTCCCCATCCAGAGACGTAACCGAGGATTTCTCTTGGCGGATCCTTCATGAGTGCTATTCTTTTGACTGTTCTACCGAACTTTATGGGAGTCTTGCATCGCACCAGCGATAGATCAGCCTTCATCGTCACCTCGTCATATTCATCGTGCAGTCTATAGTACAGCATGACAGTACTATCCACAGATGATAATGATGTACTCCCGTATTTTATAATCACTTTGTCACTCCGTCTTCCTTTATACTCGTCGAAGCAATGCGCGGCCGACAGCACGATGGCTTGGTTCAAAATTGAACCTCCGCATATGCAAGGGTAGTTCCCGTTTATGTCCAGAAAAACTGCATGGGGATATTTAATGATATCAGAGTAGTCCCCACCGTATATGTGTCCCTCCATTTCAGACTTCACATATTCAATCGTTAGTAGCATTAACAATCTTTTGTACATTATTGGTAGAAATGCTCCGCTGAAACCGCATGATGAATAGATTGTCGTTGGAATTAATCAAGTTTTATGGATTCAAAACATCAATTGGACGTTATTAATAGGTAGGTATAAGATTTACGCTAACGCTGCTTGTAAGGACGCACGAATTATTGAGGAACCTTAAACCATATTTTCATCAGGTAGATACTTACCGGAAGGTACCAATAATTTTCTGTATTCTGTGCAAATGTGTACCAATATTGAGTATCCAATTCCTGGTGTGGTTAAAGGGGCTAGATTAATAAATCATCCTAGATCAACTTGATTCGGTTTGGATCAGGACGGATTGGAACTTAATCACTTATTACATTAATGCATATGCCTTGTTTTAAAAAACCGTCACAAATATTTTACAGCGCTATTGCAGTGCGTTAAGGTTAATTATGAAATTAAACAATATCGGCTTGACCCGCATTGTCAGGTATGGACACTTGATATTTGATTTTCAAAGAGACTGCGTATCTATAGTACATTTGATCAAAGAGTCTAGCCATAAACTATCTTACAACGTCGCTCTAACGGTTTCGTCGGTAGTCCGCTGGTTATTGAAGATTTTACGATAGCCCTGATTTATACCAGCCTCGGTCGCCTCGGGGCCACGTCGGAGGCTACTTGATACAAACACAACGCTAATGACTTAATTCCATGTTGCACGTACAGACATTATGTGGAACATGTTATTAATACATGATAGGGATAGTTGAGGTGATCGGATCTGAACCGGCAGTGGGTGTTAGAGTTGAGCTATTACTTTTATGGTCTAATATTTATACAGCTATAGTCGGATGTAAAATTAACAATCGAAATGAGATGATATGACTTGAGGTAAGAGAGAGAGATTTTAACTCCATGAGATTAAAAATCTGACTATAGTTGGAACAGCCTGATCAAAATTCTGGTAGGTACTTATATTTTGGGTCATCTAAGAAGCATTGCGTACGCTGTCGACGGATAGTGGGCTAGAACTCTTGGGCTACACAGCACCATAAGCAATCAATTGTAGATTGTCCAACGTTTGAATGTAGTAGTTAGACAATCAAGGAGCTTGCCAGGATAAAAAACTCATCTACTTCCTTTCTTGATACCAGTGTCCAGTTATAATTTAATTATAATACCTACTGTATAAAATTGAGTTGAATTATATTAATTTAAAATTCTAAAGCGAGTACGTACCTAGGCATTAAATTAAAAAATATACCGTGAATTATTCTTAATTGCTTTTTTCCATCGAATAAAAGCAAATGATAACATCTAAAGCGGTTAACAGGAAGATTTACGTTCAAAACAAGTCCAAATAACGATCCTCATTGAGCAAGCAACGCCGAGCATGGAGAATGCACTTCGACTCCAACTACCATTGTAACGGAACTCGTTCCGTTCTCACTGGTGTGTTATTTCTCGCAACTAGTAAACTCGAATTTAATTTTGTGACTTGTTATGTTTTGCGATACAATGAAACATGCAGTGACTATTTCTTTTCCAATCGTTACTAACATTGTAACACGATTTGATAGTCTTCCCACTGAGAATAATTATAATTGACATTGATAGATGTTGACAGTTCATGTTTTTATATATAATTCTACATAATATTATAACTGCAACGCACGGATATAATTATTATTAGCTTTATATGAAGCAATTGGGCGTATTAAGCCAAAATATTTTCCAAACTACCTACTGGAGCAATGTATTCAAATCTACCCTCTTTTTGACATGAAGATTTGTAAGAAGATTTGATATAATAAGCTCATCATCTTTCCATAAGTAAGATATACCTACTTATAATCTAAACACTAATTCAATTAAAGAAGGCAGGATTAAATACAGTAATACTTTATCTTTCTTGACGCAGAGATATATTATTACATACAAATCGAAAGGGGAGTACTAATCGAGCTTTGGCATCGTAGTAGCACCGTAATAGTGAAGCACAAAGAAAAGTACTGCGAATGGTGGTACCGTTAGCTGGAGAAGAGGGGAATAACTGTCGTGTTCCGGTTCCGAGACTTTGCTCTCGGCTAGGCTTTGATTACGCTGCTTTAGACGTTTTTTGAACCTGACTCTTTGTTTTCTGCCAAGATAGCGATCTGAACTCCCACGGTAGTGTTCAGAATCTCTAGATGTGGCTGTGTCAGAAATTAAAATTGGACTTAGGTGGCTGGCAGGCATTGGATAAAAGAAATAATAAATGATAAATGAGTTTTTATTGCCAAAAAGATTACAATGCGTTACAATGTATAGAGAAACAAACGTTTTACTATTGAGACGAATCGGCAAGACCCAAACTAGACACGAGGCCTGTATCTTGGGGCTCGAGTGCAAAATTTATCAAAATATAAGATAACATCAATCGAACACCTTAGGAGACGCCGTTTACCAGCAGTGTGTACGAATAATAATTGATAATGATGATGATATTTTAAATGGTGTAGTAAGATACTTGAAATCAGTTGCTAATTTTGGTATCTCCTCGCCATAGAAATAGCAAATTGAGCCAAGATGGATCACGCTTGATGGTTGCTACTCCGTACCTACACTAACGCCTGGATATTTACTACTCCTATGGTATTACTGAATAGAGAAGCCGAGGAGTTTTGGCGGGAATCACATAGTTGTTAGTTTTCTATTTGATTCTCAAACTTGTGTTTCTTCGATGTGTAATATTTGGTGGAATATTGATCATTGAGTGTATGGTAACTTGCAAGAGTGTAGCCAAATAAACCCAAAAAGCGTGTCATATCGCTTTTTTTTTTCAAAACTCCCAGGAAGTTTCAGTAAAGCATCCACCACTTTACTGAATCGTGACTTTGACTATGTAAATAATCGACTTAACCACGAGCATTGGTATGCTATGACATTTCTAATGTGAAAATAAGAAATACTTAAATATTAGATAATACTTGACACTGGCTAAATGCACAAACCGTGCGAAGTCATTAATAAAACAAAAAAAATAGAGAAGCCATTTCCAAGCTCATTTCCTATCCCGACTCTTCACATCAGTGCCAATGCCTGGCCTAACAGTTGGCACGCCAAAGTATGAAGTTGGGGCAACGAATAACCTACAATGTTTGGGCGCATGGTAACAAGACTGAACTCGGTTACACACGTACACTATAGACACCGCGATGGATACTTCCTAGTGCAGGTGACTGTACTAACCAGTTTTGTAGCACGTCGTTGCAACAACCGTGGTTGGGCGGTACACGACATGATTTGTGTTCACCTCGACCGCTTGTACCTCCCGAGACACTATCAGATTGTTGCTAAATCGACAGTGTTTTCTTTCTAAAATGAAAATGGTTACGCTCGAAGTGAGCACAACGCGTGCCATCCAAAGTTGCAGCAACACTGAAATAGCAAATCTTCACAAGAGGCAACATTATTTTGGAAAATAAAAGTGTTACAGCTCTCTTATTGTGAATAAAAATACTTAGAAAATACGAGTGAACGAACAAGTCAATAGTTCTCAACCTAAAGATCAATATTATCATGATACTTAGATCTATTCCAATATCGAACATGCGTGGTGAATGTAAACATCGACCACAGTGCAACATTGTCCGATAGTTTTAAGTTCTGAACCATAAGACTGCTTGGCGCCATGTGGCCTAGATGACAGTCTGTTGCAACTTTGCGGTCCGTTACACGAAGTGTTTGCAGCTACAGATTGCCAAATGCCTCACATAATATTACGAGTATATTCACTTTCCAGGCAAAAATACACAGTGTAATTTATTGTTATAGATACATAATTTATTGTTGATACGGAAGCACAGGAAATAGGTAATAGGATGATCTTATTCCTTCAAGCAATCTCTACCAGACGACCTTGGATGGACAACATATGGCACAGAATAGGTTATGCCGGTTGCGTCAATGTCAAAATATGAATGAATTTAGGTTTGTTATTATGATTATTTTTTTGTACTGTATAAGATATTATATCTAATTAAATTATTATCAGTTTATTTATAAATTAATAATATCACACTTGGCTCAAATTTACCTGTAAAATAACTGATTGGTATGTCGAAACTTTACCAGAGACTATTAAGCAAGTGTCGGGTATTGAGCAATCTCTTTGATTCACCGCCAATTATTTGCTAACTGGATCTTGGATATTTAGGAATGGTGGGAATTCACCACTTGCCAGGACGGTCGGCCGAGGGACCGAATAAATGTATTACATGACATTTATTTTTCGTTATAAAATATATACTTCGATTCGATTGCAATGTTGAGTGGAAATACTTCTGTTGTTGACTTTTTTAATTTACTTGACAGTCGCCATATTACTGGTGTTAGACTATAACTCTGAAATCTTTGGGTTCGATGTTCACAAGCAAATAAAATGTAGGATATTAACCCTAGAACTCCCAACAACTAAGGCACATACATAATATGAGTAATAGTGTAAATAAGATACAAAACTGTAGGTAAGTAAGTGGTGAACTATTTTATTAGTGCAAACTTGGCAAAAATTGGCAATATCAAAACGATCCGCTGTCGCCTTCTAAGCCCCTGACAAAGAAAAAGACAGAAAAGGATAGACAAACTGTCAAATTCCTTAAGGCCATATAAACAACTATCGAAATTGGCGGTTCAATAGATAACAGACTTAAGGCCCAGTTCTATCGTTCAGTGGGCGTTGTGCTCTACAAAGGGCAATATTCGAATGTACGGGTAATTTCCATATAAAACACGTAATGTTTCGGCACACAATACGGTTACGAGTTCGGAGCCATCAAGTCTTTTGTTGGCTCAATGGTAAGTGCTAAATAAATTATTTAAGTAGAGCTAGCGTATTGAGTTTATATCGTGAGTATAAATTGACATTATATTATGATCCCATAAAATTGATTATAATATTGAATTTAGTGTTTGGAAATGTTACTATTTATGTCTTTTATTGTGGTTTTTATCATGTAGAACTCAACAAAACACAGGAAAGAAATGTTAAAATTTGTAAAATTTATTATTGCGCTTATTTTTCTGAAAAGTAACAAAGCGAGCGTTGTAACAGTCACGTTGTAGGGCGTGCTAATATGAGCGTTATTTCTAATGTGTTTGGTACGATATTAGCACCGAACTGCATAGACATGTTAATTTTAAAAGCTGACTTCACCTTAACGATGACATAATACATTACTTGTACACTTCCGGTTTCAATCACTTTACTAAACGTAATCTATGTCGGACTCTTGTCTAGTAGTAATAATGTTGCACTTTAATTTAGTATTTTTAACTGAACAGTATTTAAATACAGTCAATCAATTTTTAACAGTGCTCGCTTGCTACCGATCTCTTTTAATACCAGTGTTTACATGATTATGAGTAATTAAGTGTAGAGCAATATATAGCTCTAAAATGTATATTTAAACACATTAGGTAGGTACCGCTTTTCGCTTTTTGTGCCTTCATGTTATAATAGCTAACATTCTATGTAGCTAACTATATTTATTGAAATCGTTAACGTTAAAGAATTTGCAACAACAAATTTAATAACGAGAAAAATTGACGTTTTTAAAAAATTGACTCACTATCGAGACCCGATTTGGCTAAATCGGGTCTCGATAGTGAGTCAGTCGTCACGTCAGTCGAACTCGCGTACAGACAAATTAAATAAACACCATGCCTACACGTCCAACCCATATAAACGGAGGCAGATATTACCTTTGCGGATACGGAGGAAACCTGTTGGATGGACGGTGGACGATGGGCGATGCGAAATCAAACGGCTGATAGTCGAGCGTTATTTAAAGTTACCGGTTAGTGTAAATTACTGGTTGATACAACGGGTCCATTATGTGCTTACCTCGGTCGAAGTTGGAGCGCGTCGGTATGTGCTAGTTAAGCGGGATGCTAACCTGCAACTGTATTATGTTCCACACTGTTAACGCAATTTTGTTACGTATACGGTATAATTTATTGTGGTGGGTATGGTTTTGGTAGTGAACATTATAAAGAAACAAATAATTGATCAAAAATCCTACTAATATTATAAACGCGAAAGTTTGTATGTATGGGTGAATGGATGTTTGTTACTCTTTCACGCAAAAACTACTGAATGGATTTTTATGAAACTTCACAAGAATATAGCTTACATATTAGAATAACACATAGGCTACAATTCATAAAGATATATTATCCTATATTATCCAAACGCGGGTGAAACCGCGGGGCCCAGCTAGTAGTAAATAAACTTGCGAGATAAAATCCTTACTCCTACATAGCATAATTTCTGGATGACTTTTTACACTAAATGTATAGTTCACGCTATGCCCGTTACACGAAGTTCGTTAACAATTTAAGCGTCTAACTACTATTAGTGATCAATTAAAAACTGATGGTGTCCGTTTTTATTTATATGCATAAGTAGGACATAATTTCACATCGAAAAAGTGTCTATCAGTTTTGGCACTCTATTTGTACTCGTAAGTTAAAAATAAAATAGTGATTGGTTTCTTACTAAAGTACCTACTTTGAACTCTTTTCGATGACGATGTGCAGCGACTAGTACAGCAATAGTCGCCCAATCGTTAGGTGGCCTCGTAAATAAGGTGGGCTCATTACGCGCGCCCTAACGAGCGGGCTGCGCACGCGCCGATCCACGATATATTAGCATAGGCAGCTGTTACATAGAAGCGTAAAGTTTATGGTTTTCTGAAAGGTGCTTAAAAATTAATACTCTTAATATTTTGTCCTACGTTTTAAGTAGGTGTCAGGAAGTTGAGGGATTTCTTTGCTTAATTATGCAATGTTGGAGACAGTGCAATGTTGGAGACAATGTTGGTTAGATGACATGTTTATTGTTCAAGTAATTCTTCGTGGTCGAATTTCACTAACTTTAAATGTTACAGTCTACATTTTTACAACTGCAGTTCCTTATCTTAAGCAAGAGCAAGGCGGGGTGCGCAAGCGCAAAGAACTTTAACTACGAACATGTCCTACTAAATTCTTAGTATTATTTTCTCTTTTTACACACCTCAAATTTTTCAACAAATACTGTTGTTTAATCTGTGTTATTTCAGGACGAAATTCTATGAAAATCCGTTTAGCGGTTACGGAGCTAGATGGCAAATTACTCACATTATTTCGCCAATAAAATAGTAGATATCAAAACGTAGTTATTTTCAACCGTAAGTGTTTTATGTTATTCGATCCACGACTAATCCATTACGCGATGGTGTAACGGGCGGCAGCCATAAACGCATCGCGCAATTGTGACCAGTGCTTGTAATTATTGATTCCTTATGGAAACTACCACCAGGGAATTTTACGATAAACATGCCGCAGCTATGGGGAAATTATGCCACAGTCAAGAGTCAAGGGGAAAGTATGATCGGCATCATTACTCGGCGTTCTTGTTGGGTTTACGTAGATTTGTAAGTTCCTCATTAGTTCTAAGGTTTGCTCATTAAAATTGGTTACAGTATTTGCTACGCTTATACATAATTAGGTACTTGTTTAGTGGGCATGTGTAATCGGAATGTTGAGTTTCGCAAAGATATTAAGTAGCTTCATGTTATTTTTATCTTTTTTAAGGCGCTGTATGTAAGACTGTATTGACTGTAGATCCTGGCTAGCTACCAGAATATATGTCACCAATTTATCTCTTTTGGGTTGTTTCGGTAGTGGTCTTTGAGAACCAGCCCCATTCCAGGTTAAGCATGTTTATCACCTTTGACCACATGGTCACTTATGACCGTGAGATAGTAATCAAATGCAAGTCTATAAATGTAGTATTCAAAAATCAGTCTGATGTACAATAGTTTATAGAGACCGTTCAACGCTAATCTAGGCTAGGAGTCTAATCAGTAAGGAGCAGACGGTGGGCTAAATGTAGCAATTTAGTGTTAGTCATGACCAGCCGCATCACAAGTCATAATACGCCTACTGGCTCGACATGCGCACAATTCCATCCAATCTGCTTATGCGTCAGTTCTTAGGTCATTTTACTACTTACCTATTAAGTCCTAATAATAGATACTAGCTACGGAAGGCGACCGCTTTTTAGGATTTGATTTTGAACAATTTATGGATTGAGCCAGTGTCACGTATAATATCTTGATTTCAAGTTTTTTTGTTGACTGTCAAGACTTAACCAGATAGTTATTAGTAAGAAACGTTTGCAGCACATTGCTAGCTTTGTACTGTAAGTTGTATGTAGCCACATATGATAGGATCGTACTTCAACAAAATCAGCTTTGAAAGAGTATGAAGCTATGAAGAGCTATGAGTGGTTCTCATTGGCCTCGTGTCCATCTAGATACATAAACGAACATGACCAATTGCTTAATCGCGTGGAAATCTGATGCACAGCTGAGCAATGCTGAGCAGCTTTTAAGATGCAAAAATCGTTAACAATCTGAACAACTTGAATCTTTTTAGACGCATAAAGGCTATTGTAAGCTTCGTCGTGATGCCCATTGTCCATGCTAAGATGGTTCCCATTAAGATTATAAACATTGTTATTTGAATTAGAATCCAGGAATGCTCGTTCCAATAAAACCTCCTTAAACAAATTAAGGCTGCATCTGCCAGGCACGTGTTAAGGGCACATCCGTCGTTAGATAAATAGCTCTGCCCAATTAAGGGGAGTATAGCACCTGTTGCCATGAGATCGACGCGCTTCGCCGAGCGCAACGCTGCGCAACCGACCGCGCGCCCGGGAGCCGTTAAACATAGGTGCAGTGTAAGTGGAACTCAGTGACTCAAATTCACTGCTTTGTCGTGTCGATAGAAATATCATACCTAGAATGACACAAACACACTGAGAAAGATCGACGCTTATTTTGTTGGAAGATTTCGCCAGGAGATGATTTAGAGATGTTTTGTAGTGATGGAGATATTCTGTAAAAGCCCGAGCCCGAAAGTAACTTCACCAAATATTCATCTGCCAAGTAGTAGTGTGCCAACATTACTCCATTCCAGCTTCGAAGACACTGCTTTCTTTGAAAATGTTGGCTACGACGGTTCGTTTCTAAAGTATCAGCGATGTGATTGTTCAATTGTATGGATATTATCGGTTTCTGAAAGTTGGGGGTGATCCCAGTCAAAGTCGTCCGAACGGCCGGGCTGCTGTCATTACATTTTACCTATTTTTGTATGGGGAAACTTGACCGTTAAAACACAGCATTTGGATAGTTTTTTAGCAGTAAAGTATTGGGTGTAGGAATCTGCTGTGTACTAAGAACTTTATGCTTGCCTAACATTCCGTCCATTGGTGGGAGTCTGCGAGACTGCACGCTTGTTGCCGGTTTGCATGAAACTTCATAACTGTCTTCTTTCTAAGTACAATGTGTTTTCATTCCAATTTTTATTTATAAGTTGTGATTTCATTCTTTATCTGTAATATTATATATAACGCGTACTGTTACTCAACTTTTATTGCATTTAATTATCAGCAGCAAATGAGGCTTACAGCCAACTTCTTGTGAGACCGTTGGGGGTTCTCCATTAGTTTAAAGAAAATGCAATAAAGGTACTTACATTACGCTATTGCAGAAATGTAATCAATTGAAAATGTACTGCTATAACATGAACCAGTTTGGATTGCCTTCCAGACAAGTAATTAGGTTCATGAATACTCGTAGGTTCATAAATAATCTCTTCTAACTCTAGAATCACAACCGGTTATGTCTAATTTTGAATATTATTTTTTCAAAGCAACTCATCTGTGAGGCTAAAGTCAGGCTTAAAATATTAATAGTAACGTACCTCTAAAATCAAGTTAGTTAATTTTCTTGTAGAATTATTTATAAGCTGCATTGTCTATTAAAATTTCGTAAATATACATTTATACAAATATAATTATTATATTCTTATTTCATTAATCAGCCTATCCGAGAATAAGTCGCAAAAAGCCTGAGTCGATCACCAAAAAATTCTATCTTCAGCGTCTGCTTTTAGGCGACTATCATCCAGTCTCAGTCCGCTTGATTCATTCATAGTCTATGTTTTTTCCTGCCCTCACTTTAATCTACATTCATACGATGTTCAACATCATTAAAATAATATCTTAGAGCTTGCTCGGCGTCTTGCCGACGAGGCTTCGAAGGTGTCTGACCGTGCCAAGCGGACCGCAGCGGAGGGCGACACGGTACGCCGCCGCCGCCGCGGGATAATGACATTGCTTCTCGGCAATCATATCTCACGAAGCAATTAGCTGGTTGCAGACACTGGAAATGGTGGAACATGGTCTTTCTACTCTTGATAGTTGATGGGTAAGTCGACCTCTTTTTTCTTTTTTTTTTAGTAATAGGTGCAGATGGAGGGAAATTATTTGTTTTTCATTCCATTTGGCAGATGGAAGGAAGTTGTTAGTGGTGCCTTTGGTTATTTTTATATTCTTAGTAGAAGACACTTTGCTATTGGTTTTATTCGAAATTCGTTTTCCAATCATAATCACGAGGCGATTGGCCGGTTGCAGTCACTGGCAGGACGTTGTGGGTACATGTTCTTACTGATTGGGTCACTTCACAGAAGATGACTGATATGAGTGAATATCGATTTCATGTCTTGTATGAAGTTCGTTTTCCCTACATGGCACTTTGCTGGTTGCAGAAACTAACGGGTTTTATGCTTACTATGTTGTAACAACTATGAAGTATGATGGTGTTATTATATTGTTACAGCCATATCTCAACGCGCTTTAAGATTAGCTACGTCGCTGCCTTACCCTCTGACACCAGAGACCAGAACTGTCTCCTTCGACAGTAAACTGTTGCCGGTTAAGCAAGGCAAGAACTGTGGAACATGATTATAAGCTGCAAGAAGAATTTATTAAAGATTACAAACTGCCTCTTTTGTTGTGTCCAAACGTAGACTTTCAAGCATTAGAAAATTTTTGATTGAGACACTGGATTTGGAACAAGGATGTCGTCATTCGGCTTAAAAACCGAATTCGGCCGGTTTCTAAAGCGTTCGGTGGGCTTCGGCGTCACGGGAGGTGACAGAGCGGAACTAGATGGTCGCGGTCTGATGCCCTCCGTTCGAAACCACGGCTAACCATCCTTCAATTTAGTTGATGTTTGTGGTAGATATACGTACTTACCAAGGATTTGTGATTACGCTGACCTGCAGCTTGTAGGCTGCACTGGTTAGTAATTAAGTTTGGATGTTAGACTCGTTAAACTATAAAGTATCAGTGGCACATCTGAAGAAGAGTAAGCTGCTAGCTAACTACTATAAATTAACCGAAAAACCATAGTATCTAGCCACCACCATAACATAATATACCAATTGGGAAGCAGTATTTTGAAATGATTAAATAGATTAGTTGAAATATTTTAATATCTATACCTACTTGACAATGGCTACCAGCAACTAAATCGTGCGAAGCCAAAACGCAAAAAAAAAATGCCTTGACTGTAATAAAATTACCACAACAGCCTATCACATCACAGAGCAGAATAATGGAAGTATTGTCTCGAAGAAAGAATCTATGATACTTTGTCCGCAGCCACCTTCGCTTCTTAGAATGTTTTGAAGAAGTATGGAAAAAATATTATACTCTACCATCGTTAATTATCCGTGTCCGGTCAACGTCCTACTCCTACATACAAGTTTGAGCTAATCAAATTAATTGTTACGCACGTGGAGTCGTGGAGTTAAGATGAACAGTATCTATCTTAGCTAGGAGAGTAGGAGCTAAGGTCCACGTGAGATGGCCAGTTAATGCAATGAGGAAGCGACAATTGAATTAACCAACCATCTAGTTTAAGGGCTGCCTCACGATGATTTTGCTTAGGCCATGTGTAACATATTATTGTTACTTTCTTCTGTGATTCTACTTGCTATCTATCTTTATCAATCTAACCAAAAGCCTGGTTTTGTTTTGTCAAATTATTATCATCATTGTAAGATTACGCGGAGTCGTAATATAAACTGTTTAAAACCTTTCTGTCTAGTTAGGTTTTTATATAGACAATTGGCAGGGTTTATCAGCGGACATTGTGAATTGAAGTAGTTATACAGCAATATTGTAATCAACAGAAATTGTATGACTTCCATTCATTATTTTCGTGACTAGTTTTCACTCGCAACCTTCGTTATAAATAACATTCAATAATAATTACAATTCGGTAATTACATATAATAATAACCTATAATTAAGTTTCAATGTATACCTAGATTGGTTATAATTTCAGTAGCTTAGGGGACTACATTTGTGTAAGTAGATTGCTTTTCCTCATTTCATCAGAGGAATGTCGTGACTTATTTGTTTTCTATTCCACAATTTCCTATTTTTCAATAACCTGCAAAATATGTACAAAATGTGTATAATATATAAATAAGTAATAAGTGTATAAAACACTTTTTAACGTGTGAAAATCGCTTAGAATTGTTTTTTTTGTTCATTTAATAAATTTAACAAAATGTTTTAGAACAAAAAGGCGACCCTAAAAATATGTCTTTGTGAATAGAACAAATATATGTGTCACCGGCGGCTGCAGGACGCGTAATCTCTCGCATTGAGTGCTCGAACTACGCGAGCGGTTCATGTCCACTGAGCGCCAGAAAAAAAAGTAGCGCGATTTGTTAACAAATTCATAACGAAATCAATAAGTAAAAACAACAAAAATAATATAACCAGCCAGTGTCATTCAATTCGATATCGATCGATTAATTTTTAATCGAGTGTTAGGGCAACCTTTAAAAAAAGAACAAAGTTTATTTTGTTTTCGGAAAGTTTTATTGTTTACTGAGGAGGTCGAAAATTAAATGCTTGGATGTGGACCTTTTTGGGTCGAAACAAGCAGGTTGCTGCTATGCTTGGGCTGCTGACCGGGGCAGCCATCGTGGCCATCATCCTGGCCACTAAAGGGAATAAACATGTTGCAGCAGAAGACCCTTTACAGGAGACAGAAGACATCAGTGATGAGGCACATATATTTACCACCGACATGTAAGTTTCATCTCTCTAGCCCAAATTTTATCTTTATTATTAAAAATAAATATAATAATACGCGACAACATTTAGCAGCCTGTGTCGTTTCTACTACTAGGATACCAGCCATCCCGGTTTTCTTGCAACCTATGTTGCATATGGCAATGGCATAAAAATCAACAGTTAACTTACGAAAGAAGTCGTTGGTGCAGGGAGTGGGTTCTAATCTGGTGCAGTGAGATTGTCAAGCGCAGATTTTACCGTTTACCCAACATCGCTCAAACAGTTTTGAGTATTTCATATCCGAAAAGATACATTGGCAGAATGGATGGGCACAGCCACTTACCGCCACCATGTTGCACCACATTTTGTTCCGATATTCCTTCTTTTAACAGGCTCCCATCCAACCCTCGCTTCATGCCGTCCATCGGAAACGGCCACCTCGCCGCCACTGTCTTCAGCGATACAGTCTACATGAACGGCCTCTACAACGGCGGCGGCGGCAACAGCCACCGAGCTCGTATACCCAACTGGGGCAACATCAGGCTGAACTCCACCCTGACTCAGCACAAGCACCCACCCTCATACAGTCTGGACACGAAGGAAGGGGTGTTCAAAGTGAAGGTCGATGGAGAACGGTCTGTGGTGACGCAGAGAGTTTACGCGCATCGCTACTACACGAGGACTATTGTGAATCAGATACAGGTGCAGCCGAAGCCACATGGTGAGTTACCTGCATTTGTGAAGGCAGATGGATAGATGGATGATGGTAATGTGTGTCATTCAGGTGATTGAAAAACATGTTGCTTATGATTGGAGACGTAGGTATGCCTTATAAATGATTGTAGATCATCCAAAAATTAATACCAGCTACTGAGAGCTCACCTCGCAATGGAATAGACGTGAGAGCAGACAACCAGAGTTTGTAAAACATGATAGATTTGGGTGAATATACAGCAAATACAATTAGAGATGAAAGGAGACAAACTTCGCTGAATTTCTGTGCGCGCTTTTCTGTTCAGTGGGAGTTAAAATATGTACCAGCGTGTTAATTAACTTGTTCACTTAATCCACTCTGATTTTATAATCTTCCATCTACTTGGAAATGGGTTAGTTAAGTGCAAGTACGTTGTAAATGGCAAGAATTTCAATTATAACATCCTTAATGGCTTTAGCAGCATTGCAATCATCATACATGCACATGCAATCACGTTATCAATGCGCCAGATGATAACGTAGGCAACTAGATACATTATGAGCAATGGCTGCTGCTCTGTCGGTCCGCAGCTTAGTAATGTAGGAAATGCTAATTTAAAATGAACCTTGTGCTCGTTTGGTATTACCTAAGTGTACCTAATAATTTGAGACTACATAGGTAGGTACCTGTTCAAGAGCTGACATCAGCGTCGTCATTACTACTGAGTGTGCAAATAACCTAGGCACTTACTGCTATGCCTTTTAGGCATATTTTCTTATGTCCGTGATCCATGACTGTGTTTTAGTATTGATAGAGTGAAGTGTTTTTGCTAATGTTTGAAAACTAGGCGGAATACTTAGTTCCACCAAACTTTACGACAGTATAAGATATGGAATCTTTATAAAAAATTAAAAATGATTTGATTGTCATTTAAATTTTTATTGAATGACCGTTTTCGAAGAACTCTTTGCAACTTATGAGAATTACAAGCACCTTCAAACACCCACAGATCCAAACTTCATCCACGTGGAGATATGGATTGCTCTGCAACTTCAGCCAGGAAACATGAGCTCCGACATCGTGTTCCACACACCCCACCCTGAGATCATCGAAGGGCGCACCGTTTGGAACACCTGTGGGAAGACTACGGAGTCAGAAGACTTGGTATACCAGCCGCTGCCTGAAGTCGTCTGCGTTTACTGGACGTCCGTGCCTGACCACGTGGTGGTGCCGCAACATGGGTCGAGGGTGCTGACGTTTGTGATGACCGCAGACAAGAATGGGAGCCGCGCCCGACAGGAGCTGATCGATGGTTTGTTACATTCATATACACTAGTAATTTAGGTAGGTAAGACAGTATAGAACAGCGTATAGAGTTTATTCAAGTAGGAGGTACCTACCCTTGTTTGCTTATATTTTTCATCCACCTACTATTATATTCTTCATGTAAATAACTATAGGTACCTACTACCGGTTCATTCGGTAGGTTCTATTCTGTAGCTTGTTTTCTGTTTTGTTGTTTCCATTGTTTTTGTGTTTCTCTTGGTTTACAATAAAGATAGTTTTATTCTATTCTATCTCTGCATCATTCGATAAATCTGTACACAGTATTGCAGGAAGACGGCGAGACGCTTTTCGACAAGCACTTAGAACAGTGGCAAAAGCTCTACCAGCAAGGGAAGATGGAGATCGAAGGGAACTTGCAGCTGGTGAGTATAAAAAACCTAACTGCGTAGGACACGATCGAATTTACGCGGTGTATACGCTTGCAACGTCAAATCCATAAAGGCAAAATTTTGTCGCGCTTTTTGTCAAGATATTACGTTTTATAGTGGCTAAATTAGACTAAAACGCCCAAAAATATGAGATTCCTACCACAGGTGAAAAATGCGGTCTCATTGAGAACGTATTCTCCATGCAGCTGTAGTGAAACTAAAACTTAAAAATTGTCGCTAGAGAAAGTGAATGGATCCCCTCTTCCAGGCTAAGATAGTGAATGGCATATGGTACTACTTCCTGAGCTCGTTGCCAGCGGAGCAGTCACACCAACCACTGGACAAGTTCTTTGGACTAAGCCCAGTGGGGCTCGCCAGTGGGGGAACCTATGAAGACTATGAGGGTATGTAATAGTAAATTATACAACTAAAAAAAGGTGCAGTATTTTAAAATAATTACCTACCTACTATCGGTAGTGGAGCAGGGCTCAAGCTTGCGGTTGTAGAGCTACAGAGAGAGGAACCTACTGACAATTTGAGCCGTGTTCAGGAGAATGCCATTATGCATTCCACTCGTATCAACTTGTCGAATGACGCACTGTCGATTTTTAATTAGGTATCTACACCAAGACTATTTCTGTAGCACTTATTCAGCTAATTCAAATGAAGCGTTTAGCTTGTTTTTATACGTCTAACCGACCCAGTATTGAAGTATAATTAAAAGTAAACAATGAACGCTAATAATTACTTTAACTGTGAAACCCAATTGCTCCTGTTTTATTACTATTGGATCTATACTCAATCCAAGCAATCCAGGGTGGTATTCAATCCATTTTAACTTCAAAACAGTCTTAGCAATTCACATTATGTGTTTATAGAGCCATGAAGTCTTGAATTCCAATCTTAAGAATCATGTCCTCTCTAGCTTTTTATGTTTGAGCTGTGTAAAGATTTTGTGCAAGACTTATTCAAATAGTCCTTAAACATTTTGTCCGCTAACGTTGAAAATTTGAACTTTTATCGTTTTTACAACCAATAGCTTCTTTTATAGAAGGCATTTTCCAATCTTCACAGATTGGATCCTATCAAAATAAAGTGTGAAAAGTTGGATGTTTGTTTGTTACTCAATCACGTACAACCGACCGAATGGGTTTTATGAGGTATTTCGATAATAATTATGTGCTCAGGAATAACATGATATTATTATATAGAATACTTTTAAATCTGATTCTAAAATTATAGTCTATGCATATAGACATAGTAGGTACTACTCCTGATGGTAATAAACGACGAGTCAGCCCAAAGCCAGCCACCTGAATGCAACCCCTTAGTGCTAGATCACGTTAACTAGCGTGCGCGATCACGAAATATCAAACATATGGCGTAATATCCAAGTGTTCACGTTTAAAACGCACGTGCGGTCTAAGCCACGTCTGCCGCGCCCGCGCCCGCGAGTTAACGTGATCGAGCACTTACACCTATTGAAACCTTAGAGCTTTCTCACCAGGCCATAACTTCTGGGACACAGAAACGTGGATGTTCCCTTCCATCCTGCTGCTGTACCCGAAGTATGCGCAGAAGCTGCTGCAGTACAGACTGGACAAGGCCTACGTGGCTGAGGAGCTCGCCAAGCTCACTGGACATAAAGGATATCGGTGAGACGCAAACATTATTGGCATATAGAACCTGGGGGTCAAGTCTGCTAATTTAAGAATGCTTCAATCGAATTCCGAAGCCACTCCATTGTGATTTGGCTCAAGCAATTCTTAGTTAGCAGACTTGACCCCCAGGTATTTTATTAAACGTGCAGATTTTTAAAACCAAGACAAATTCTGAAGCCTTTAAATAGGGGGTAGATATTTAGATATATTAGAATAGATTATCGGAGTTTAGCTAATCTAGGTAAAAAGGGTTCTCATTCATTGGTGCACAGAAATAGTACTTACTTACCTATGTGCATAGTAATTAAGCGACAAAATCTAGCTACACAAGATTTTGTACATCGAATCCGGTGGTAGTCATTTAACAGTATCTTATGTACTGAAGTGCTCTCTCGGGAATAAAAATGATTCAAAAACGAGCTCGATTCTTTTATACATAAACTTTAGCATATAGTTATCCGAGACCTAGGGTATTAATAGCATTCTGAGTATGGACATAATATTATTATGTATCCAGAAGCCACAAATTTTCAGTAATAAATTGCTTAGGTACTACGAATTTCAGGTTCCCTTGGGAGAGCGCTTACACAGGAGTGGAGGTGACGCAGCCATGCTGTCCCGAGGTGGCGGAATTCGAGCAGCACATTGGAGGATGCATAGCCTTCGCAGCCAGGCAGTTCCTGGCCACCACGAGAGACGAGGAGTGGCTGGAGGTTTGGTAGACCAGTTATCCTGTCTATAATCAATATTTATTAATGTGATAGTGAGGGTCGTGCCCGTATGGAGGTATTTATGTTAGTTCCATCTAATTATTTTTTAAAGCTTGAGTACTGGCTGCATCAAATAAACATTAAAGCCCCCTTCTTCCGGCGCAGTAGGCATTTAGTGTTGTTGCCTCTCTCCCCGCGTGGAGAGTCGTGCGTCTTCTCTTCACTTCACTTCATTTCACTTCACTTCACTTCACAAGCTATGATAGCCTAGTGGGCGAACGTCCCAACCAACATTCATCGTTCGTAAACGATATTGGGATGGCATTGTGTTTAACCGAGTTAATATTGTACCAAAATGAAAATATAATAATTTAAATACAATAATAATTTAATGGATCCATACGAGCATAATTATGATTACCTCCATTTCATTAATTCCAGCATGGTGGATGTGCTCTAGTCACGCACATTGCAGACTTCTGGGCATCTCGGGCTGTCATCAACTACACCTCTGGGCTTTATGACATTGGAAGTAAGTTTGTTTGTTGTTCAAATGCCTCTTCTCTCATGAGCTACCCATCGGCCTCCTGTAAATGTATGTTTTTATAAGTATTGCAACATCGCCATCAGTATCTGGGGGCACGGCAGTGCCCCTGCCAAGTCGAGCAAAACAAAAGGCACGGCCGTACTATCCTTTTCTCGAAGCGATTCGGGCCATTTTCGACCGCCTGTAACTTCGTTATGGATAAAACTAGAAGCCTAAAATTTTAGTGACCAAGAGGGCACCACGTCTACAGGTAATAATCCAAATTACATCAAATTTGAACCAGCAGTTTAAGAATGATTTCAAGTCAAAGTTGCTTAATTTTGTTGCCCACTCACTGACTGACTGACTCACTGACTCACCGATCATCAAAATTCTAAGGTACTTCTAGCCATCCCACAAGTTTCAAATTTTGAATATAGCTATTGTTTAGCCTATAAACCGAGAAAAAATTCTGACATTCCATAATTTTCATCCCGTTTTCTAGATATGTAATCTGCATAAATAACTTTGTATTCCCATATAAATCCCATTAAATTGTATGTGATTACAAAGTTACTTTCACAGTTCATAATTAGACTTCATTGAAATTGAATGAAATGGGTAACAGGGGTTAAAAATGAGAAATGGCTGCGAGAAATTCGACATATGAGCGCTTTTTAAAAACTTCGACGATAGGTACACCTACCGCAGATAAAGAGATACAAATCCCTATACTATAGGTACCTATTACCTACCTGCACTTTTATAGGTTGAACAAATTCGTTACCTAGAAAATAGATTATGCTGCCGTGTACAATCGCCAAGACACTCTATTTACTAAAGAAATAAATAAGTAGGTAGGTATTAAATTAACCGACTTGGTTTACATCCGATATCACAACTTTTTAAGGCAGATAAACTGCGTTGCGAGACTTGTGCATTTTTGTACATGTAATGTTTTTGATGGGTAGGTTATACTAAACTACTAATAATTACTACTTATACTAGAAATGGTGGTACCTCTGTTAACGGTGCCGACATCTCAAAAGATGTTAAAATTTTGACTGGCAAAGTTTTTTTCCTTGCCGTTTTGTTCATGTATTTTTTATATTTTTTCAGACGTAATGGGGCCTGATGAAGATCACTTCAACGTCACCAATTCTGCTTTCACTAATGTGATTGCCGGTTACTCACTATATTTGGCTCAGTAAGTACCTACATAACATAACAGTTCTTGCTTTCTTTCTTGTTTATAAAAACCAAAACAAAAAATGGTATTGGACTATGCTAAGGAACGTATGAAGTAGGTACCTAGATACCTATATTAATTGTTGTGGTGTGTATTCCGATATTATATTCTAAGGAAAAACTAACGAAATGCATATTATTATACGTACCTATTCGTAGATACGTAATCCTGCACTATCATTGCTCATCATCCAGATGACATAGTTATATCAAATACGAAAACCTAACAAAAGAAAATAACGTACCAATTCCGTCACGCCTCGATCTCCAAATGATTCCAGATACGTATCCTGCCTCTGCAAGTCGTACTACATGGCCAAAGATCCGGAGCACTACGCAGACATCGCTTGGAGCCTCGCCCTACCTTACGACCAGGTCTTGGACTACCATCCTCAATTCGCAGGGTACAAGAGAGGAGAGGAGATCAAGCAAGCTGACGCTGTGCTGCTCGGCTTTCCTCTCCAGTATGCCATGAATGAGTAAGTGCTTGGAAGATGTCTGACAGTCTGTTTGGCAGAGGCCAGCAACTATGCAAACATTTCTTAATTGTTTGTTGACTCGATCTTGTCTGATTCCGTTGAACAATTTCATTAAGGAAGCCTTATGTTTCCAAGTTCTTATTGGGTATGGTTAGACTTCTTCTTACAGATTATCCACTGTTCTTTCTTTTTATGCTTAGGGTGCGCTTAGCCGGGAACGGGCAATGCCTTACTCTGCCAATCTCACCACGATTATGAAACCAGCATGGTGGCTCAAGCTACTACGTATATCTCATAGACAACGCCTGAGCCTCAGCAAATTAGTTCCTTTCAGGAAATCAGTAGTTCTAAGGCCATATCTAATTGGTTCCAGATCAACTCGAGCCAACGACCTCTCGTACTACGAGTCGGTGACTAGAAGCGACGGGCCTGCGATGACATGGAGTATGCACACCATCGGACATCTGCAGTTGGGGAACGCCGTGAAGGCTGCGTTCGCCTTCAACAGCAGCTACCAGGACTACGTTAGAGAGCCCTTTAAGGTAACTCTAGCTAGATTATAATAGCGTATCACAGCATCAGTGAGCAAGGAAGAGAGCAGGGCAGTGAGCATGGGAAGAATCAAAACACGATACTTCGCCCCTGCCACTGCTATTCGTGTTGCCGGTGATAGTGAAATCGAAGTGAATGGTAGGGCAGAATGTTAACTCACACTTCTCTCGAGGGGTTTATTGCTGGCAGCTGGAGAAGCAGAAGCAGCAGGGGTGTTCCACTTCTCCTGTTCCTGCTGTTAGTCAAATTGCAGAATTGCACATGATGTTACAGTTAAAACCTTGATAACATCGTCATAACTGTTACTACCATTTTACCAAATTTTGCTCGGAGTCTACTTAAGTACATATTATAGTATAAACCTACAAGTTATTATTGCAAATTTCTACATTTCTACGAAATACACAGGCGCCTGTCAAAAACGAGAAAGCAAAAATACGATTCAGTAGTTACCTATCTAAAATTTGATTTCAGGTGTGGACTGAACTGCAGCGGCCACAGGTGGGAGCTGCCAACTTCTTCACCGGGATGGGGGGGTTCCTCCAGACCCTTATATTTGGATACGCTGGCATAAGTATACACTTGGAGCGACTGGAGATAGCAAAGCCGCAGCTACCGCCTGAAGCTACTAAGTTCAAGATTCGAGGTAAGTTACGTACTACTCGTATAAAGAAGCGTAAGTATTGTCTGGGAAGTGTTTATACGATTTAGGCGTCAGAAGCTTATGAATGTCAGTCGTAAGTAACCTAATACGTATAATGTCACCATAAGACCTTACTGTAACGTAATCCATACCTACTATACGTAATATATAAATCCGAAAGTAACTCTGTTTGTTTGTTTGTTACTTTTAAGTAGGTACACGACCACACGGCTGAATCGACCTCGACGAAATTTGGTACATAATAGATAGATTTGATTTTGGAGAAGGACATAGAATACTTCTGCGAAGTCGCGATCAACAACTACCTAGTAGGTACTTATGTTAACAAAACTTACTATAATCGATCATTTATCGAATCGCCTCGAGACCAAGTAGTCAAACGCTAAAAACGAATAAAAAAAGCCACCCAGACCACCATCACCATTCTACATAAGTCAATCCTACTGTATTTGCTGTTACAGGTATCAAGTACCTAGGAGCGGTTCTAGCCCTTGAGATACAGCAAAACTCCACTACGCTAACAGTGTCTTCTGTCGACGACAACTGGCCGCTGACTATGTTCAATGGGAAATATAACGTCACTTTGGTGCCAGGCATGACAGGTATAGCTACGATCAACTATCTATCGTACCTACTATCTATTTCCTTCCTTACTTCCGTCGGAGTATAACTCATGGTTCCATTGACTTGACCCTATGCAATCATCGTCTCTAAAATGTTTATAATATGATACCTACACTATCACATATACATAATACGTAATCAGAGCGCTTCGTTTTATGGATTCAAAATTAGATTTCAATCTTCTTTCGACAATAACTGATAATTTATTTTCTTTCAGTGACGCTGACCGGACAGGGTCCGTTTCCGATACGTTCAAGACCTTGGAAAGACTGCAAGCTTCCGGCAGACCTTATAGGAAACAACTATCTGAGACCTATAGATTCATAGATTATGGTCTTCTCCGGCTTCAAATAATGATTTTTCCACATGTTCGGAAATGTTCGCGTTTCTATTCAACATTGCGAATAAAGTCCGCCAAAGAACAGCACTCTAGTCGCCTGCAACTCCGTCCGGCACCCTGGTCCGACAATGCTGCCTCTACAAGGTTTTGAATGGAAGAGGATGTACCTAATATTATAAACTTTATTTTAAAATGACTTGTCGTTTTTGTTTTGGTTTATCCTCATAATCCCTAGCTACCAGGTTGTCCTCACCACGAGCATTGTCACTTTGAAAAAGAGCTCTCTCATTGCTTCTCATAGCCTCTTTCAGATGGGGATTAAGGGATACCGTTTTAAGGGGTCATTCCCAGTTGTCACCCGCCTCCATGTCCCCAGTGGTGACAACTGGGCATGATTTTTAAAATGTGTCCCTATTGTCACCACTGGTGACGTCCCACTGCTGACAAATGGGAATTGTTTTAAAGTGCGTGCCATTTGTCACCACTGGTGACGTCCCCACTGGTGACAAATGGCACTTGTTTCTAAAGCGGGTCCCATATGTCACCCTACAATTTAATACTCTATCTACCTACTTAAAATGTTTCAATATTGTTTTCTAAATGTTCAATCATACCATTTTATACAATAACAAGCTGGCCCGGTAGACGTTATCCTATCAACTTCAAGCCATTTCCAAAATGTACGAGAAAATTTATGATCCATATTTATCTCTTTTCCGTAATTTTCTCTCATGTTTTAATAGTTATCTGTTATTCGGAACACAGACAAATCCAATTAAAGCAAGTCATGAAAATCGGTCCAGCCGGTCATGAGTTATAAATGGTGTACCTACATATAACTAATACGATTTTGTTTTGTACCTAAATATGAATAAACATAATAATTGACTTTATAAAATTAAATCTAATGCGTTCATGCTCCCTAATTTCTAATATTAATTTCACAGTTTAATCGGTATATTACTCTCAATAATAAAATAGACTTGAAATAAATGTAAATGTTCTTATCATATTATTATCAACGTTTCATCACAACGTTAATCAAAATTCCTAGAAAGTAGTTGTGCAGGGGAGAGAGAGAGTTGCGCCAAAATCTACCTGTCCTTTACATAAACCGGTTTCGTCTAGTGCGAAAATAATAGGAATTGCCCTTTGTGACGACCGCTTAGGGTCCGTTCACTCAGACCGGCTCGGAGGAAGGCATAATATTTTAGTCACGTTTAAAACAGCTTTTAATTATTGTGATATGGTTTATTTTTACATGTCACTTCTTTTATTGTGACAAGCTCAATAATAAAAGAAGTGACATGTAAACTCTCTCTCTCCCCTGCACAACTACTTTCTAGGAATTTTGATTAACGTTGTGATGAAACGTTGATAATAATATAATAAGAACATTTACATTTATTTCAAGTCTATTTTATTATTGAGAGTAATATACCGATTAAACTGTGAAATTAATATTAGAAATTAGGGAGCATGAACGCATTAGATTTAATTTTATAAAGTCAATTATTATGTTTATTCATATTTAGGTACAAAACAAAATCGTATTAGTTATATGTAGGTACACCATTTATAACTCATGACCGGCTGGACCGATTTTCATGACTTGCTTTAATTGGATTTGTCTGTGTTCCGAATAACAGATAACTATTAAAACATGAGAGAAAATTACGGAAAAGAGATAAATATGGATCATAAATTTTCTCGTACATTTTGGAAATGGCTTGAAGTTGATAGGATAACGTCTACCGGGCCAGCTTGTTATTGTATAAAATGGTATGATTGAACATTTAGAAAACAATATTGAAACATTTTAAGTAGGTAGATAGAGTATTAAATTGTAGGGTGACATATGGGACCCGCTTTAGAAACAAGTGCCATTTGTCACCAGTGGGGACGTCACCAGTGGTGACAAATGGCACGCACTTTAAAACAATTCCCATTTGTCAGCAGTGGGACGTCACCAGTGGTGACAATAGGGACACATTTTAAAAATCATGCCCAGTTGTCACCACTGGGGACATGGAGGCGGGTGACAACTGGGAATGACCCGTTTTAAGCAGTGGCTCCTACCTCAAAAAAGCCTCGCTTCTCTGGTGCCATCCTGTATGACGTGTAGTTACATCAGTGTTATTCAGTTATTAGTACCAGGGTACCATAGGCTCAAGGAGGTATCTCGCACCGCATGCTTCATCCAATATGTCAGCTGTTTTAGCTAACAACACTAGAAGTACCAGAGTAGCATATTATAAAACAAGGTCTCATTTCTTGTGCCATCCAATAGGTGTAATAATTATAAGTGTATAAGTTTAACGTGTCGGTGTGTGGTATCCATCCTAGCTCCCTAACGGATGCCCCTATTTTGTTTGTTTCTTTTGTTTGAAAGGGGATTTCATCGAGTAGCTATGTTTTAAGAAAATCATCAGCTCCTAGTCGATGAAGGGATGTGAGCAACTTTCTCAGGATACATTTAACATGAATGTGGCATCCTGTTACTTCAATGACATTACAAGATCATTTAAAACTTGACTTCCATTTATTTCTAGGTGTCGAGGACAACTGTAATAAAACACACGCATAGCTGAACAACCATATTTATTATTCAAACCACACAAAACCCCAAATTAGGGAAAGTAGTATTTAAAACACAACCCCCCCCCTTATTCATACAAAGATAAGTGAGGCTCATTAAAAATGCGCACTGAAAAATGCAATACTACATCATTTAAGCGACATTTAATAAATATTTATGATTAAGGGGGTATAGGTACAATAAATTAAAATAAGTATTTTATTACACGTTTAAATTAATATTGTTCACCAAATAAACAAGTTTCCACAAATGACCGACGACATTTCACACTTTTTACAATATTGATAAAAAGCTATACCTATCTATAACATTATAATTATTATAATAGCACCATTAAATTAGCAAACAAAAACTTGTGAGTAATAAAATACTTGGATACAAACAAGGCAATAGCAATAGTAATAAACTAAAACTTCAAGAATTGCCATCGACCTCAGCCAGTGTCTCCTTTACTGATTATTACATAGAACATATTACTAGGCCAGCATAAACGTGGAAGAGGTATTGGGGCTAGATAATGCTGTGTGAATTGTCCAGCATTATTTATTATTATTATTATTGCTCAGGTAGTAAAATGTTCTCAGATTCCTTCAGTTTTGGCGTGATCTGCCATACCATTTACGGCTTTATTGCTATACCTACAGTCGTAAGATAAAACTGCAACGTGTATTATATTATAAGGGACGTGAGCTAAATCACATTTCCTTTAGCTCAGCCCCGTTACATGTTACGTTATGTGTCGTTACTTGTGTCAAATTAGTGCGATAGAAATTGCTGATCCATGTAGGTAGTGCAAAGGTCAACCAGTCCAAAGTACAGACTGTTTTGTGTACTTATACTGTGACGATCCAATAGCGTGTGTTATCAAAATGTACCCAATTTAAAAAAGTAGCTAGCCTAGCATTAAAAAAAAACGAAAACACGACTCTTTAGCCGTGGCGTATACGTAAATGTGAACTTTAAACATCAGAAATTCATTAGAATCAACGATGAAATTCCTATGCGCTATTATACAGCTGGACAATCTCCTTTGTTTGGGTGGGTTGACATACTGTTACACCAGAGGCCAGCACTAGCACTACCTCATTCGAACAAACAAACAATAAGTACATTATCAATTTTCATTAAAGATATTCCATTGAAAATTTGATTGAGTTCGATATTAATCCCTCTAGTCGCGGAAGTTTTCAATATAATGCCATTATATGTATAAATACAAATATACATAATTATTTAAAACATAATAAAATATGGTAGGTATATCATTAGATGCGAACGCTGCAACTTCAAAATTATATCAAACAATCCTTTAACACAAAATATATATGTATTTTGTTCGTTTACTAATCGTATCCCTAACTAGGATTTCTTCTGTGTCATGAGTACTGTTTACAGACATATAGTTTTACCCACACAGCACCCAGACCAGAAACCAGAAACAAATATCTGTGGATCACACAAACATTTGTTCCGGGCGGGAATCGAACCCGCGACACCAAGCGCAGCAGTCGGAGTGCTCAGCCACTACGCCAAACGTGTCGTCAACGTTTGGCGTGGTTGTAACGTTTATTTTGTTAATTAAGTAGGTACCTATAGTACCTACTATAGAATCACAATCAATGCCAACTGCGAAAGCGATGAAAAATAACAATAATTAACATTGTAATCACAATATTATATTTTTACCCCTTATATTTTTGATAAATAATTTTATCAATTATTACACATAGGTACCTCATTAAAAACCTTATCACTCGCACACGCACAAACTGCAAGCAATATTAATTAATGTAGAGTAATCAGAGAACTTATCACAGGGAGCTTTGGAATAATCATGGAATGCTTAACTAATACGGTAATGTGCGGGACTTGTTTAGTAACGTCATACTTAGTGACTATTCGACATAATTTCAAGACTTATTCAGCTCCATTTCATTATATTGTTGACTTGTAAACAGAGCCCTGAACATGAAGATTACAAAAACATAGATTAGATTGAAGCGAACACTTGTAAATTTACCACATCATGTATTTTAATATCTACAGGTGTCGATTCTTGTTAAACCAAATTGTATCATTTGAAAATGATAACAATAATTTTTGTCCGAGACCTTGCAAATCGTTTGACATGATAATATCAATATTATTACTCTGATTATAATTATCATTCCAGATATTAAAAATTACTCACGGTTTTACAGTAGGAGTAAATCGGCACACACAAACTAAATAGTAATATCAACACTATAACTTTTAATAGGTATAACCCGGAAGTCCTTATCAGATCTATTCCAACTTGATTAAAGCCAAATCATACATTTCCAGTTAAAATATACATTAATAAACAATATCTTCTTGTACGATTGTTTATACATAATAATATCTTGATACTTCTATTATAACAAAGTGTGTATTGGAAACATACAAGGTGGCTATGAAATACTAAGAATCGTATACAAAGAAAACTAAAACTAACTAAATACCTACCTATGAAATGTTCACAACAGTAACGTTTAAAAAAAGAAACAGTGCTCTGATGACACCTACGATGTAAAATAAAACAAAGAGATACGTACCCTGCAATATTAACTTACACTTACACCTTACAAAATGTCTAACAAAATTGTATTACAGTAGTACGCAACTGATATGGCTTACCGATGTACCTGCGCAGAAGATGGATTTTCAAAGCGCGAGAAATGCTATTGACCGCTATTGGTCGGCAGCCGCCGCCATCTTAGCGAGCTTAGGTCCGTATTAATAAATCAAACTTAGCTCTGAGAGCTATCTTCAGTGTGCACTTGCTCTTTTGTTCTAATTAATATATACATCTTAAGTTGTAGATTAGGAACTGAAACTTACATGATCTCTGGCAAATTAATAAATGACACTCAGCGGTTAAGTGCTATCCGATTATGACACAATTGACACATACAAGACAGTATCTAGTAGCCAGTGCTACATCTCAATATCCATTTATAGCAACGATCTCAAGATGCAGATTACATTTTGAGTGTGGATCTGCTGGTAGCGCACTTGGTAGCGCTATTGAGTTTCATTTATTAATACGGTCCATAGAGTGAGATGGAACTAACAGCTGCAGTGTATTATGAACCTTATAATAGTGAACTTAGGTTGATTGTAAATTTTAAGCATTCTTTCGTTAATCGTCGGACCATACTTTCTTTTATGCGCGAACGAAGATTCACGACGCGCGTTATAAGTTGTGTACTACTGTACTTACTTACTTAAAAGATAATTATGAACTTCCAAGTTTGCGTATCGCCTTCAAGGCCGCAGATCTTTCGGTTAAAAATATCAATATAAAAACATACCGAGAGCCGTCTTATAGCAATCACTCGTCAGATAAGGCATTATAATATCTTTATTGTGCACATTTGCTATCTCATTATAAAACAGAATTCGCACTGAGTATTCAAAGCGAACATACGAGCACCTAACTGATCAGAAATACATATAAATAAATTTGTATATAATTATCTCACCATAGAATCAATATCTAATATGAGACAGAAATAGTGTTTGTTTGCTTCTCTATAAAGTCTAAATCTAAGCAATAGATTCATTCGGATGGGATAATATTTTAAATCCCACTAAAAATCTAGATGAACAAAGTCACCGTAGTTTTATTGTAATATATTTTTGCAGATATTAGATGCAGAGAGACTCTTGGGCCTAAGGTAAACGCACCGGTAATGGACAAGGAACCAATAATGGACGAAAAAAAAACAAATCTGCTAGAATAAGGGCGGGAATTAATTTTATTGTACTGGCAACACTAAACCATAGACAAAAGTCATCAAGCTGCCAAATATTGACGTTTCACTCATTTCCCTTTTATAACACAAAATGGCGTGAGGTAAATTGGTGCTCGTGTTATTGAAAATTTAAATAAGTGGCTTTTGTTACGCAAATGGTTAGTGAGGTAGGTATAAAGTTTACTTGTTAATTTATTATTGCTTTATTTGAAACAAAATCTATTTTATTGGTTGGGTTGACCATGAAATCTAGATACAGATGTACTGTGTTTTTACTCTTCAGAGGTTATGTTTCACGTTATTTTGTTAATGTTTATTACTGGCGCACTGAAGTTGAATAGTTGCAATAATGGACAAATTTCCAAATTTTTTTTTCTTAGTGTTTATTGAGATTTTGAATTAATTTTACTCCATTTTAAATTCTTTATTAAAAGCTAGTTGAGAATTATAAAAATATTGATGCCTACCAGTAATGGACACCTGTGTCGATTATTGGGTATTGCATAGAAATCCAGTTATGGACATTGAAGTCAAAAAAGTAATACAGAAATTTTCCATTTATTATAGAAATGGCGCCTAAAAAAAATTATACACCCCAACAAATGGGCTGGGCTATCGAAGCTGTTAGAAAAGGCGCAAAAATATCTGAGGCAGCCAAAAAATTTAACGTGCCTAGAATAACATTGCATAATAAAATCACAGGAAAAAGTCCCGTAGAGTGTCCAATGGGACCCAGTACCATTTTGTCGAAGGAAGAAGAAAACATTATAGAAGATTGGATAATTGATATGTGAAATAAACATCTTCCAATAACCAAAGAGGAATTATTAGATAGTGTTCAACGTATAATAGTCGACAAAAAGCAGGAGACTCCTTTCACTAATAATAGACCAGGCAAAAAATGGTATTCCTCTTTTATGAAACGACACCCTACGATTGCCGAACGCACTGCTCAAAATTTATGCACGGCAAGGGATAACGTTACTCAAGATGACATTGAGAAATGGTTTTCACAAGTTGAAACTGATTTGAAAGAAAGAGGACTATTTGAAATACTGAAAAATCCTCAAAGGATTTTCAATACCGACGAGAGCGCATTTTTTTTAAATCCAAAATGTGGACGTGTCCTTGCTAAAAAAGGCGATAAAAATGTATATGCTTCTTCAGGCGATGATAAAGAAAACTTAACAGTTCTCGTTACTGGAAATGCAGCAGGAGAGCTCGCACCTACTCTGGTTGTTTTTAATTATGCAAGGATACCGTCATCCATTTCGGAAACTTTTCCTGATGACTGGGCTATTGGTCGATCAGAAAGCGGATGGATGTGTTCAGGGACATTCTTCGAATATATGACAAATGTGTTCAATCCTTGGCTGACTAATAAAAATATTGAAAAGCCAATTTTATTTTTTTTGGATGGACACAAGTCACATTTGACTCTGCACCTGTCTAATTTCTGCTCTGACAATGGTATTGAGGTTATAGCACTCAATCCAAATTCTACACACATATTACAACCAATGGATTTGGCTGTTTTCAGGCCTCTGAAGTTGTCATGGCGAGAAGCGGTTAAGACCTGGAAAACACAAAATTTAGGACAAGTTCTTAAAAAACAGCAATTTGCTCCAGTTTTGAAGACAGCAATCGAAAAACTTACTGTTGAGACAATGAAAAATGGATTTCGAGCTGGAGGCTTATACCCATTTGGTCCAGAATATGTAGACATGAGTAAAATAAAATCTCAAAACAGGCAGAATATTGATCCGACTCGCCAGAGAGAGAGAGAATTTTTGAGAACCTTAGAGAACAAGATTGAAGCAACTTTGTCTTGTGCCAAACTGAAGCTTTTCAAAGATCTTTATTACAAAAGTCGCCCCGACCTGGAAAATCTTCTCCCAAATGAAGATGAATCTCTATATTTGATTTGGGCCAGTAGTAAGCCAATTCTCGATCATAGTGTTAGAAATGACGTATTGGCACCCACTAACTCTGTTGAAACATCAAATCACGTATCAGAAACTGATGACCAAAAGGAAAACGCATCTCCAAAAGAAAATGAGTCGATTGGTGTCTTATCCCATTACACGAATGATTCCGAACCAAGCGCTTCCTCACTAAATAATTGCTAGCCATAAAAACATCAGATCTCAATACCTCAAATGCAGACCAGGAAGACTTACCAGTTATTGACCATACATTATCAAAATAAAACGAGACTATTGCTGACTTATCTCATAATAAGAACGATTCTGAACCAGGCACTGATCTACAAAACAATTGTTTATCCAAAGAAATTTCAGATCTTGATACTTCAAATGCAGGCCAGGAAGACTTAGCAGCCACTAATAATTCTATACAAAAAACAAACGAAACTATTGCGGTATCGTCTCATAAGACGAACTATTCCGAACCAAGCACTTCAATTCTTAATATCTCAAATGAGCGAAATGCAAAACAGGGAAATTTAGATGTTATTGACGATTCTTTACAAAAACGTAGTTCCAAAACACCTATGAAGATTAACAACCCTGGCACTTCAAATTATCTTATACCATCCCCTTTTAAACGAAGCTTATTTTGGCCAGAAACGGATGAAATAACAAAAAGTAAGAAACGAAAATTAAGAGAGAAAATTCCATTTACGATTACAAGCCCTGCATGGAAAGCATACAATACCAAGAAGGAAGAAGAGAAAAGAAAACAAATAGAAGAGAAGGCATTGCGAGCAAAACAACGAGAAGAAAATAAAATGAAGAAACTTAATAAGAAGAAAAAAGTTTCAAATAAACGAAAAAACAGAGTTGAATCATCTGAAACTGAGGATGAAGTCATTTACGCTGAAAGCGACGAAAGTGTCTTGACTGAAGGATCGGAATCGGAACATGCACCATTGAGTACATTGATTTCGTCCCCAAAAAAACTATCAAAGGGAAATTACGTGATCGTTTTATATGAAGGACAACATTTTCCTGGAGTAATTGAAAATACAAATAAAAATGAGTTTGAAGTAAGCACGATGACCTTTTCAACAGGAAACACTTATAAATGGCCAGATAAACCCGATAAGATGTGGTACCAAAGAACAAATATCGTGGAGCAGATTTGTTCGCCAAGTTTGATTAACAAAAGAGGTTTTTATGCTGTAAAGGAAATGGAAAAATACTCTGATTTTACTTCTTAATAGTTATATTTTTCTAAAGATATTAGTTATTTTGTTTTTTATAGTTTGTGACGGAAAAGATAATTTAGCATTGTTGATTTTGATATAAATATTATGTTACTTTTCAAAGTAACTTATAGTTCATAAGTAAATGACTGATTAATACCTACATGAAAGATATAAATATGTTTAATTGAATATTATTGCATAAAAGGCTGATTAAGCCTTAGTAGCCAAAAGGGTAGTTTTTGAACTTTTCAAAGTGATTATTTAAGTAATTGTAGAGGATAACAATAATGTTTAAGTTTTTTAATGCTGATCTCATTGTCTATTTTCGAGAATTTTAATTTTAATAATTTAATAATTTATAATGCGAATTTTGTGTTACGACTGCAGTTCCATTAAAAGCTGATCAAAATAAAAGTTTGCATCATTTTATATTCCAAATGTAATATTCCAGAGTTAATTTGACATAGGCTTCTCATGATTTATGTTCATAACCAGGTGTCCATTTGTGGTTCTTGTTTATTACTGGCTGTCCATGATAGGTTCTTGTTTATTACTGGGTGTCCATAAATCAATTTTTGCTGTCCATATCTGGTTAAAAAAATCTATTTTTTTATTTTTTAATAACATTAAAACCAATTAAAGTACCCTTCATTAAATAAAGCAGAAAAATAGAATAAATACAGGACTTCCAATTTTCACTAAGTTTTGTGTTAAAACTTTCACGGGTAAATGTGAATTTTCTGAATTACCAAAGATTTTTTCTTAAAGTGTCCATCATTGGGGTATTTACCTTATCATTCTGAAAAAACATCTAAAAGATCTGATTTTTGATATTTCTAGCTAAATATCAATAGAAAGCAAGGTTGGTTGGTAGTTGTTTATAATAAGTACTGGCATGTTAAGATTACGAACTTATAAATATCTTATTCAATCTATAAGTGCTTGTAGCAATTTAAAAGTACTTATTCATAATGTCGGTACCTAAATTATAACTATTCGTAGTTTGCATTAAAACTTTGTACTTATATTTTTCGCGTGAAATTAGTTTATCATTAACCACCTTTAATTGCTTTTAAACGCAATATTACTACAAACATTATACCAATAGGTATTATAATTAAAAACAAGAGTATAACTAAAATGAAAAACGTCACATATTTCCAGACATCCAAAGCACTATTTCTGACATTAAAAAGCCCTCAAAAAACTTGTACCTTACCTATTTGACTTCTAGAATGAAAAAAAACACTTCCTCCAAATTACAAGCAAGTAAGTAGCAAAAAAATGTACGATTACATTTCCAAATGTACTTCACATGAAACCAACCCAACGACAAGATTGTTCTAAAATTACCCCCTAGAGGGGTAGAGTTAGATACTTCTATCAAATAGAGACCTTTCGCGAGGATCTCTAACAAAGCTGAATAGTCTTCGATCAAAATTTGATCGAAGTGAATAGTGGCTCAGTTCACATCGCTTACCCCAGATCGAAACCAACGATATTGTCCAGATCGTAATCGAATATCCTGTAGTCGTGCTTGTACAGCTTGTACAACCTTCTGATCAGAGGAAGTTCAAGCTGCGAGAAGTACTTGTGGAGTTTCTCGGACGTCCCCGAGGTGTGCGTCAGCCGCGGGAACTGCACATGCGACGCGTTAATTGTATGCAGAGCTAGCAGAGAGTCGTCGAGGAGAGTCTCGTATTTACCTGGAAATGAGACACAAAATACTGTTTAAAAAATTCGACGAATTTGTAAAAACAGGTGTTACTTTGACTCTTTGAGGAAAACCATATTTATAAAGGTAACAGTAGCCTAATTTCGATATTAAGTAAAACGAATGACTGGAATAAGATGGAAGACGTGTTCGAGCTACCTACAATGAGCTAGTAATTCCTATCCCAACTAACTTCTACCTAAATATAGCATCGTAAAATAAACAGTACGCTGAGTAGAAACAATTATATTCGTAACAACAACAATTGCATGGTTATCCGTAACATTGAAATATAACAATACCAACGCATTCAAAAATAACTGAACCACACAGAAATTAACAATACACATCTGTTGAGATCAGACATAGTAGATAATAATCGTTAGAACTTTCGCTGTCTCGGTGTTTTATCACAGCATGTACGGTCGGCATCAAAAGTAGCTTAACATCTCCGTATCTTAAATTTAATATACACCCTAAAAATGTACATTTTGCGTACCTATCTACATTGGAATTGGAAACTAAAATATGTTAAGCTACTTTTGATGCCGACCGTACCTTGTACAGTCAAACTATTGTGCTTGACGCAGCAGTCCAACAACAAATTGAGGGAACAAGATGGATCAAAGATATTGGTGGAAAAGAGGCGAGAACATATCCCAGTGTAGAAGTTGGCTAACGTTGCGACAGTTCCACGATTCTATGTGGACATGCAATTTTACATGATTTTTAACCAAATCAGCTCATCTCAAGGCAGAATTGTTGAAATATCGACACGATAATATATAAGTAACTGCCTACTTTCGAAAGTTTTTTATTATAAATATTCGTAAGATGCGTATAATATACTGAAAAGTGAGTTGCTAACAGACGGCTGTAGTTGGCATACTTTTTGGACAGTACCAACATCAAGTTGGATTATACACAAATTAAGTAACAATTTATAAGTAATAAATGTCGTTATGGTTGTGCAAGTAAAACACAAATAAATTCAATTCTATAAAATCGAATCCCTATCTAAAGAAGTTGGACTTACTCAGAATAAGTAGTACTAAATAGCATTTATTCAAATGCAAATATTATCTTGTAATCATGCAAAATCTATTGTTAAAAGCGTTCAATTTGTCTCTAACGTAAACTTCGCATAACTTCAGGCCGTTAGTCACATGCTTCTTATCATATGTGGCTAATATTCTGGGAAAACCGAATCTGGATTCCAAACAAGGTCTCCTGTTGTCCCTTTTACTTTTATATTAGAAACAATCCGTACATCTCACTCTATCTTAAGATGTTGACTGTCTGACCATAATAAACCGTGTGAGGACTCCAACCAAAAAGTTCTCAGAAGCATGCAAGTATCCGGTGTCCATGTTATGGCTACACAACAAAATGCCTTGATTAACTTCTGCTTAATCTTTAGTATTAAAATAATATTGTGGCAGTGAACTTTTATCTCAAGGGTCAAGTAAGTAATAATAATTTGAGTTGCTTTCAAAGTTTTTAAAGTTCATGATCATCTAAATTCTGGGGGACAGAAATACCACATCGTCACATTATAATATTTTTTATATGTTTCAACGTATTGAAACCAGTTAAAGCAAAACTGTTCATCACTTTACCAAATTAGAGGCTATGACGCAAGTCGCCAACGGCTTTGATTACCGCAAAAACCATAGGAAAACAACGAGGCATGCTGACGGCTGGATATTAGAATATTATGGTCGTCGCTTAAAACTTAGTTCGAAGTTGTACATTACGTAGTAGTATATTTATTTACTTTATGGTTGTGCAGAGACTACAGAGAGTCAGTTTCGCTTCTTTAGAATTTCCTGTAGACTGTTATTTATTGGCAAAGGAACGAATGTGAACGTAATATGTAGGTACCTACCTAATTTAAAGTAATGAATAAACGGTCAGTATTCTCAGGTTCACGTGGAACCTTCGCCACGTTAACTCCATGGAGATGGGCATCAAAAAGTCAGAACTCCGGCCAGTGTTATATTTGTGGTTTACGTTAAAAGCAAGTTTCCCTCGTTTTTCGAACCATTTGTGCATTCAGCCAGTGTCATGTTTTATGATATTTCAAGCTCGATTTTTTTAGTAAAGACAATTATTCGTCTCAGTAAGTTTTGGTGGTCAGTAGGTGGTAGATGCATAGAAATGACGAAGTGACCCAGCCTTGACTATTGTTATTCGGCTGGTTGGGTGTTCCACTTATAACAGTTAATAGTATGATGAATGAATATTGAAGTCAACTTTTAGTGGAGGCGAAGGACATTAAATCAACAAGCGCGATCACTCCATGACCATTTCTGTAAGATAAATGAAGTTGCATCACTACATAATTATTTAATGGCTCAATTAAAGGCAATAACGTAATCATGAGAGCGAGCGAGCGAGATCTATATTGGTGGTACAATCCCTTCCGAAATCGGATGAAATGAAATTATTTTTTTGCATGAAACATAATAATGTACTATATTGTTGACATAATAGGATAGGTCTGGGCCATGGGCGGAACACATGCTTAGAGTGGTGATACCAAGAAGAAGGAAGCGAGATGTTACCAGAATATTGAAGGTCAGATAATCAGACGACGTGTTGATGTTGAAGCGATTGTGAAAACAAACTTCGCTGCTAATGGAACAAACATAACTTTGATGAATAATGCAAGAATAATTCTCTAATTTATATACTAACCAAGCAATTATTTACCAGTGAAAGGCTCATTTTAACGGTATAAATGTTCGAACAATTGAAAGCAGCTAGTTACGACCATCAAATGCCAGTGAAAAGCATGGACCAGGATTTGAGAATAGAATAGAATAGAATAGACACCTACACAGTTATTTATAATAAAACATTATTCTATTCTATTCTTGATGTTTAAAATTAACTTATGTACCTACCTCAAGTAATATAGAAATGATAAGTTTTTTTAAACGGAACGCGGGGCTCTTCTCTTGCTCTATCAACATACAAAAGTTAATGCTAGGAAGCGTTGAATAATATCAGCTGTCTACAAATGAGCATAGCTTTTTTACACTTGAACCACAGATAAGATAATATTATCAACTGCGCCGAGAACTTGATATTCCGTTTTTTTAGGGTTAAACCGTACCCAAAACGGGACCCTATTACTAAGACTTAGCTGTCTGCCCGTCTGTCTGTCCGTCTGTCACCAGGCTGTATCTCATAAATTGTGATAGATAGACAGTTGAAATTTTCACAGATATTATGATGTAGGTATTTCTGTTGCCGCTGTAACAACAAATACTAAAATCCAGAATAATATGAATATATTTAAGGGATCTCCTATACTACAAACGTGATTTTTTTTGCCGTTTTTATAGATAATGGTACGGAACCCTTCGTGTGCGAGGCCGACTCGCACCTGGCCGTTTCTTTTTATATCATCTCTGGCCTATAGAGTAACCAGAAATAAATCTCAGACGCTGGCTGTATAATTATTACGTCACCATACAAGTTTTTGCGTCGACCATGAGTAGCCAGAACCTCTGTTAACAATTCGTCAAGTTGCCCTTATGTCGACGCAGCATGGTATAAATTCGTTTATCTGCTTAGGTATTTTTACTAATGGATATATTCAAAACTGTATTATTATACAATACGTAGGTTCTAAAACATAAGATTTTATTTGAAATAGCCTATAATTTATATCAATAAATAGGCACTAACAGTTGCAATTATTAGTAACTACTCCACCACTAACATTATCAAGCAATTAAATGGTTCACAAGCGATTTTGACCGACTACCTAGGGATTCCTATTTGTGTGCCATACAAACCTTACCAAATTCTTTGTTCTTCTTCTGGTCGTAGGTCGTGTCTGGTGGGCTGTCTATTAGGCACTAACACACAGACAAGTAACTTGCAAAAGCAAATAACAAAATCTGTGAATGGTTGCGCAAACGACGTAAAACACGAGACAAGGTGTGGATTGACGTAAACGGCCACAAACATTATGCAAATTTGAAAACGTCGAATCAGAACATGACTAAAATGATGTTTATTGAATTTTATTTTGGGAATAACGTTCATGTTAATTGACGTGACTGATAAAAACCCTATAGAAGTTGTATGTCTCTAGCATTGCAGTGCAACTGCAAACTCTCGTTACCATTTTCAGGTGGACAGGTACTTATCGTAGCCTTTGCCATAGTTTTTTTTAATCGTCGCTTTTGTGAGCTTGGCATAGACTCTAAATTAATCAGTGGGTAACGCAAAGCGCTTATATTAATTTAATTTCAACGTAAGTAGTAGTTATTTTTAGCTGTTCAGTGCCTTTTTGTTGGTTTTGAAGTCAGTATACATTTTTTCTTAATTTTTTTTATAGCGGGTGCACAGCATAAGCACACTTCATAGGGAGTCACCCGGTAAGGCGATTTAATAAATTCAATCCTATGTTTCTACTACTACTAAAGGCCCCAATTCCACATAACGAACTCTGCATAGATTGTGTGCGAACAATAGTGTGAATTTTGTAAATTTTTATATCGTGCTACTTAACATTATTATTTGATCAATTACTGTGTTCATTGAAATTCAATGGAAGTCTGTAAACTTGACAAGTTCAAGATTATAGTGTAGATTGATTTGTTTCAATGAAAACAGTCGCATTTCAGGTCACATTCATCGACTGATACGAAAGTGACAATGTTCATTGTTTACCATTAACATCGTAGTAAGTGTAGCGAATAAAATTCACTTTGGAGCAGAAGAAAAATATACGCGAGTTCTCTTCAAGAGTTCTATAGCTCCTCTATATTATGCGAAGAGAAATAAATCACTTTTGTTTACGATCTGCGGGCAAATGATATGCTAAATTTAAATTGTGATTATTCTGTACAAATAAGTTGGATAACGTGTTTGTACCGAATTTGATAACTTTTTCCCCCAGTGTTGAGTTATATACACACTAAACTTGTCCGAGAAGATAACCTTCGACGGTTATGCCTCAAAACATGCTGACGATAGGCAAGATGACTAACGTGTTATTTCCAATGAACTTCTCTCTTTCAAATTGCAAAAACTATCAATTTTTCCCAATCAACTCTGATAATTCCACATTTATAAGAACCTCTTTAAGCGATAGGATTTTCATTTAATTGGGTTGGTATTCGTTGGGGGGTTTAGTCTTTTGACTTTCGTAACACCTGAACTGCTAACATCTAAAACTATACATTAAGTAGATTAGTTTCGCTAACTCACTTTGGTCCAAATCTTACTTTGAGCTAAAGTGTCCGCTGTGGCGAGCTGGTGAATTGCCCTGCCCAATATATTTAAGAAATGTTATATGTCGGAAAGATTTTTCTATTTGCTCTTGGTTGTAACATAACTTCTAAACGCCTTAAATGATTCGGCTGCAGTTTCGTCTTTCTACACTAGCGTGCAGCTAAATCGAGTAAATACTCAAGTCAAAAAAAGTGCGATGTTTTTTTTTTTTTTAAACGGATCAAACAATTTTAATAATTATGCATATATCCTGAAAGCTTAGTCTTTAAGTTTTAAATTAAACAATTACCAATTTGTTTATTAATATGGATTAGGTAGTTTACATCAATAGTTTTATTTAATTATAATATGGATTAGGTAGTAGAAATAGTACTGCGCTTGGGGCATTTTGCTACAGCATGACGACAAATTAGCAGCGGATTCTATGCCCAAATTGTAACGTTGGTAGCTTCTATTTTAGAACAATGGCTAAGATGGATGCTTGAAATTGCTATTCGGTTTGAACCGACTGTGTTCTAGGTAGTACAGGCCGACTAATTTTAATTGGTATTTGGTTATCTCACGGTGACGAAAGCAGTGAGCATTCGACTTTACAACATAAAAAAATAATTCATACATTGTTATGGGCTATGTGCAAAATGTGGACTGTGCAATATATGCAGTCATTGCAAAACTCATTTTTTATTAAGTGCACTTTTCATAACCGGCACTTTTTGAAATTATCACTTCTATTTTCATGCACACCGGCAAAATGTACGCTTTTGACGTCCACAGCCATACTCTACAGTTCAATATTACGGCAAATAAATCATTTCATTTTATTTCATTTCATTACGGACGTACCTCTTAGGTACCATCAGGTGTACTTACCTTACCATCAACTTCCTTTTTTCAAACTCAAACCATAATCCAATTATTGTTTAATTTAATGTATCATACTTTATGTTTTCATGATTCTCTTTGTTAACGAGAATTAGCTGTTTGACTTGTAAAAGTGCGGTTAAATTGCCTATTTACAATAAATGCTTTGACTTTGACTTTGGAAATCGGAATTGCGTTCGTCTATCAGTTCGACCGTAAAATAACGACTAAAGTACCTATTGCTTAACTCTCGATCGATATGCCACCAAAGTTGCGTAAGTGGTCTGGGATACACGTGTGAAATAAGATGAGGCAGCAATCCAGTGGAGGTCGCCGACATCCGACATCGCACTATGCGAGACGTGACCATCGAGTATGGAACATTAGTTGGATATCGATCGTCCGTCGACTCGCTAGGATCGCGATTGAGATTCAACCACCGTAATAGATTGGACTTATGAATGATAAATTATGGCTGACATGATAAGTAGGCTCAAAATTACCTGATTATAAAGGTGCTGATGACGATAAGATAATTTCGCTTGTAATTAATTTTTAAACGTGAGCGTGGGCCTAATCGTTTTGTGTACCTCTTTGGCGAAGATAAGGAATTGATGTGACTACTGGGCCAGACAAATCTAGTAAAACGTTGAACAAGGGCACAAAGAGACAGTTACTGACTGAATAGGCATCGAAAGCGTCAGCTTTCTTGTACGAGAGATGCCATCGCGATGCCGGCAACTGGTTTGTTTTTGCGTGTTCCCTTTTATATGGCTCTTACGTCAATTGAGCTCGCGCCAAACTGTGTCCGCGGGATCAGTTGACCTAATCATTATTTGAATCGGTCAACTGATCCCATTAACAAAATTTTCAATTTATACATACACAGGAAAAATATATTAATCAAGGAGAACGACAGAGTAATTTATGTTAAACAAGATTTTGTTCGTGGAATGATGTTTTTATACATCTTCCAAGACAGAAAGAAATATACTAATATCAAGTTCAGTCAATTAATCGACGGGTCTGTAATCGATCTCAACCCAAAACTAAAAACGAAAATTACTTAACTAGAAGTATAATAGGATTTTATTTTTGGAATCATAGTCATTGCATACGATTTCACGTCTATTTTGTCATCTGTATGTATTCTAGGAATGACAAGTTAGCAAATTTAACCTAAATATTGAAGTCATATTGCAAAACACACCTCAAGTGACTGAGTCAGCTACGGTAGTCCATCAGTGACGTTGTATTTATTATCATGTTTATGTTTTACTAGGATTTGCTCGCGACTTCGTTCGCGCAAACTAGCTTACCGCGCTAAAAAGGATGTCTTTCTCGAAAGTCCCGTTTATCTCTATACCAAAACTCGTCGAAATTGGATCAGCGGTTTAGACGTGAAAACGAAACAGACACACTTTCGCACATAAATAATATTAGTATGGGCTTGAATATATTGATATAAATTGTCGGTAAGGATGTCCCGCCAACGCTTAATAATTGTCATTGGACCGTTATCAATTGAAACAAATAGGGCTATGTTATTTGCAGTGCGGAGGCGATAGGGCGACAGAATACGCGTTTGTAGGCTTTTCATGACACTCATTGTGTTGGTACAGAGGTTCAACAATAAAGAACTATTTAGAGTTGACTTAGACATAGATATTATAATTATTAGCAGATGTATAGGTATAAAGAAATCTTTAAGAGTTTAGTTAGACATACAGTAATTATCAGATGTATACAGAGCGAAACTTCGTTGCTGCTATAATTTTCGCGGATCGTTTTGGTGTTAATTACAAAAATAATTGTCCTAATAGGCTGGTCCTGCAAAACTGAAAAATGCTCTCCCACTGAGATGGTATAGCCCGGTAGGTACAACTCTCGATTGATGATAGGGATTTCTTTCTGTAGTTCTATGACACGCGTTTTTCAGATTTATTAGGAGGTAGGTAAAGGTACCAGGGTTTTTTTGTAAGACAGACATAGGTTCTTCTAATTAACTATATGAATAAGTATTGTGACCTAGTTCAGTGAGTATTGGAGGATTAGGTCATAATCCACCACGGGGACCCGGTCCGGGTTGGTGGATAACATGCCTCCTATATAATTTGGTGGCGTGTTGGTTTCCTCACGATGTTTTCCTTCAATAAAAAGCGAGTGATAACTACGTACATTATGTGTAACAAGAAAGACATTGGTACGTGCCCGCACTGGGATTCGAACTTACCATCTCCTGCTTTGGCAGGTGGGCGTACGCTCACTAGGCTACCATACCGCTACAAACAAGTACCTAAGTGAGTAAAAAAAATATGTAGGCAATTTAAACGGGTCTAATTCGCGCACAATCAAAATATATAATTTTGGTATATCTTGACGTTTCGGCCGAGTTACATCGACCGTGGTCACGAGAAGACTCGAGAAATTTTATAATAATTAATATGTTGATATTAGATCGTGCGCGAATTAGACCCGTTTCAATTCCAGTCAATGTGTAGGTGACTTACCGACTAAACTATATTTGATGAGACAAGGATGGCACAGGTTCGTGATGGGCTGCCAGTGTTCGTTGTTCACCACGTCGGCCATCTCGTCCGACTTGTTTGTGAGGAAGAGGGCGAACTCTTTGAAGGTGACGTCATTGCCGTGCTCCAGCGACTCGTTGGACGGGTTCGCGCGGTAGGCTTTGATGATACGCCGCCCGACACGGTCCTAGTGGAAATAACGACTTGTTAACTTGTGAAGATCTGATGTTGGAATATTTCTTGTAAACTTGTGAAGATATTATGTTGGAATATTTCTTGTAAACTTGTGAAGATATTAAGTTGGAATATTTCTCGTAAACTTGTGAAGATCTGATGTTAGATACCTAATTTTTTTTGGTTACTGACCAGCGAGGCTTCTATAAAAATGTGGAGTCTTCTTGGTGTTTGTTAAAATTATGGGGCAACGGCCCCATAATTTTAATTTTAATTTTTATAATAGCCCCACACAATAGGACGATGTACCTGCTATCGTTGGGTTGTCATCTGGAGTACCTAAATCTACGGGACATTTTACACTTACTTGAAAATACTTAGCACTTTGCGTCTCTCCTTCTAACTTATTCCTAAAGGCTGACAGCAGCCTCTCAAATGGATTTCGCACAATGATCATCTTGTTGAAATTCTCCAGCATATAGTCCCGCTCAGGCTTATTGACAGTACTGAGGTTCCGGAACATTCCGGGAGCATGAGCCAGGCTGGCTGGAATGCTCAGCACATCGGTGTTGTTCCATTTGCCAGCCAGTATCATTAGCACCCGCTTCCAGTTTGTACAGGCCACCTAGAAGAAAAATGTAAGAAAAGAATATCATAGATTTAAAAACATGATAGGATCACAGATAGTACCTACCTATGCATTAATATATAGCATATCTACTTCAGATGCTTACCTTGATCTAAGTTGATACCTATTTTTTTCTACATAATTAATCATATTTTATCTACTAATTAAAGTGTGAAAGTTTGTGTGATTGCTATTTGGCTCCGTAAGAGAACGGACACAATAGAAATATAATACAACATTTGAAATATTTATGTAAACAAATAACACTATGATACTTCTAATAACTTTTAATGCGAGTGAATCCACTGAGCACACCTTGTTAGCAAATAAGTTTGCATTCATAAAACTTCCTAGATAACAGTCAGAGTTGACTTTAGAACTTTTTTTTTGTCTATCTACATACGATGTTAAATAGGTAGATAATAAGACAAGTAATTAATGACAATCATTCTTTTAATCTAGATACATTGTTCTACATCTATTCGTTGTTACCTGGGAAGTTCCATTTATAATTAGTTTTTTAATTACCTAAAATACTCACAGTAGCTTAAATACATTTACTTACAATACAATTGTAGTTTTTTTAGATTTACCAGTTTTAATAGTAATATTGAGCTCTGTCAAGGCCAATGCTAGGAAGGAAATAATTAATATGTAGGCACATCTCCTTCCTTTAAACATTAACTCTTCATTAGCATAACTTTACTAATAAATAAATGTAGCAGCGGAACAGCTAAAAATAGGAACTATTTCCTGAAGGTATTTAGGTACATACATAAAGGTAATTAGGTTTTTCTAGGAAGTTTAACCAACACAATATTTTTAGAACTAGGTAGGTGTAATTCAAATGTGCCAAGGACGTTTAATTTTGGACTTCTTAGACATGCGACGATGCTCTAACAGGTTTACCTTGAAAACTCACCTTTGGCACATAGCAGTACAGCATTTTATGTTCCTCGTCGACCAATATATGCTCTAACTGCGACGCCGGGAGGACGTCCAAAGAGTATTTGGGAGGCGATTGGCGGCATTTCTCCTGTATCAACTCTTGCCGCGCCAAATTCAAGGACTGGGTCAACTCCAACGAATGCTCGTTTCCCTCACTCACTTCGTTGTCATTGACACCGCCGTTCACCGAAAACAACACGCTAGCAAACACTAACACGTACTTTGAAAACTTTGCCGCTTGCATCTTCACGAAAACTCACTCAAACTTTCTTTAACCTTTTTTCCTATGTAGGGCACACAAATGACGCTGCGGCTATGTGATTCGTTTCACATGGTGCACGTAGTTAATGTCAAATCATTAATTCTATTAACGAAGTTACCACTAATTGCAATAATGAAATAATCGCGATATTTTGCCGGCCATAAGACCCACGTGCGCTTCCACTTGTATCAAAATCAGAACTAAGTGAACGAACGAAACGATAAACGAACTACGAAAACAGGCAAACACGAACGAACGAACCGTACCGCAAACGTCAATGAAGAACGAAGGAATGAAGTTGTCAGTTCTGTTATCATGGCGTGATAGTGTTGTGGTACATAATTTGTTTACTTATTTTATGAATTTAACAGGTATCTAGTAGGGTATTAATTATTTGTAAAAATAAATATGAATTATATTAATATGCATATAGCGTTTATTAAATCAACCGCATTTACCATAGTACCTATGAAATGATTAGAATGTTATTCCCTTTTCTTTTATGCAGACAGTTTCTGTGGGATATTATCCTGAAATAAAAGTAAATAGTATTGTTTAATATTTGAGTAAAATTATGATTTCAACCACAGTCAAATGGAAATTAAGTATATTTTGATGATTAAGAAAAACAAAAGATTAAGTAGGTAGGCAAGTAGGTATACCTAGGTATTTAAATGTTAAATATTTAGTTAATATCTTTTCTAAGTGAAAATGAGTGATCCTGCTAGTAGATCATGATGATTTAAGCGTAATTCTCAAGCCTCTAAAATCTACAGTCCCTCATGTGAAAATCTTGATGACATAGTGGTATAAATTTAAGCTTTTTTTTAGCTGTTTACAATTATATTATAGAGGTAAACTTACTCTTACATGCCGAATAAAGCTTGCTTGATAGTACAGGTTGATGCGAGCAAAAGCCTCTTCAGCGACTTCAAATTGATGACTCTGCCATGACAGTACCGCGAGACACGCCCAAAGCGTGTCATTCTCCACGTTACGGCAAAGCTAGAAAATTAATTTTAAATATTTTATTTTTAACCTACATAAAATGATTTCCGTGATATACCAAATAATTAAGGTTTTAGTGTCAGAAGAGTAAACAAGTTTGGTTCACTGACGCAGTGTTACATGATAGCGGCCCAACTGACCTTAGAATGGTATAAATGGTATAATATAATAAATTATCCATTAATTAACATGTTCGGAAGACCAACAGCAATATTACTAACTTAACTACATTAACTCTTTGATAGGCACCCTGAAGCCAGTTAAAAGTCCCGTATTACACTCACCTGTAGTGCATCCTGCCACAAATTAGAAGCAATATCTTTTAGAAGTTTTCCTGCAAACTCGGCCAATGGCACGTGAACCAAAGAGCCGTCTCCACGGCAGATACTGACTACACCTTCAACCACGCTTAAGATTGAAGGGTTACGGCCTAGATCTCTGGAAAATAGAAATAAGGATGTCTTCAAATAAGAAGACCTGTAATGGCGAGACAGCTAGGTCACTACCAACTCCATACAGCTACTAGGAACTTTGTCACGGTGCTAAGCTCGTGATTTCTGACATCTTTTGACGCTCATACAAAATGAACTTACGAAATTTCTCTGCTGAGTGTGGTGAGCGCCAGCCAATCCGGTTGAATTGACGCTTTAGGACAGCACCAAGCCACGACTGAATTTGCTCGCAAGCCTATGAGGAGCTCAGCTTCGTCACTCCATAGCATGCTCAGAATTTGGGATCCTGAAAGCAATCAGCTTTATTATAATAAATAAATATTGATTAATCCCCGTTATTTTTTCTTAATTTATTCCGTAATAACGTTACGGAACCTTAAAATATATGCAACTTATTTGTATAGTGTATTATTAAATGTTTTCTCACCTAGTTTCACAAATTTCTGTTTGGTATCCTTTATAGTTACTACATACAAATCTCTGTTATAGTCCAGTAACGCTAATTGTCTCTCATCTATGGCACCTGTTTGACTGAGAGCGATAGTTGATACGGTCATTTTATGCCGTAGCTTTGTTACGGTATTGTATGTTGAACTGCGCACGATGAGGCCAGTGGGCAGATCGAAAACGTGAATCACTAAAATAATTGAAACACAAAGCATCAACCAACAAAGTGGGGCGCCAAGCACTAATATAGTTAACAGAATAATTATAATGGTTAGAATTTTATCAAAATAAGAAGGCGCTACTTACTTTTCCGGTCGTTTTGATCAATAACAGCTAACGCGTCAGGACCTAAAGAAATAGCTGCTCTGCCTAAAGTCTCAGGCCTACCACCCCAGCTAGGGCTAGCTAGTAACCGTCCCATATAACTGTAGATTGCCAGTCCAGCTCTCTCCACCACACATATACACCTACAAACCAAAAAACTGAACAATAACAGCTACTAAGTAATACAATTCTTATTATAATTGTTATCTCTTAGAAGGTTGTGTATATTACCCAGCATTGGCATTACCTTTCAGCTACTAGTATCATACTAATGGTCCCTTCTTTCAGATCAAATGTAACTGGTGTATTTGCTACTTGTGATGTACTCAATTTGTGAATAAAACACTGCTTCACAGTTGCCACTACAAGGTGGCTAAATCCAAGAGCTATTTGTATTACCCTGTCAGGATATTCCAGTATTTGATGTTGATCTCTTGACATATCTTTAATGGAAATGACAGTACGACCAGTTTGAGTGCACACATAATCATTCCATCTGTATTCTCTGTAAAATCATAATATGAAGCTTTTTAATATTATATTTAAAGTATTTAGCATCAACACATTGAAATACATAATATTATTCCACATGGTAATATTTCGTAGTACCTTAACATAACTGACCTTTCGATGATATGGGCGAATAATACTTGATAATTAGCACAGGCTGCAGCTAATTGTGTCCCATCTGAAGACCAAGCCAGATTGTAGATGCTACCAGTTGCCGGTCGATCCAAACATTGCGACCACTGAGTAATAAAGATGATATTTAATTTTATAGCTTGACTGCTTCTGTATTATTATTTATTTGGTTTCGCGTTAATATCTTGCTTAAAGTTATTAATGGTTTGAATTACTACATTATTACTAATACAAATGGATTTGTTGCGTTGACATTCCACTGGTACCTAACCAAAGGTTCGAATTATGAGTAATTGCAATTTTTTAACTTACGCCGTTTGCATTGCAAAGCCTGATGAGATTGAAGCCACCCATTGCAAACATATCTCCCGCAGGAGACCAACTTACGCTTGTGATCGGTCTATCGTGCTTGACACTAATTGATATTTGCTGCCCAAATGTATCCCATATCTATAAAACAGGTTTTTATGAAGACTAACGATAAAAACAACATTATGTACCTAATCATAAAATTGATTCACCAAAAAAATATGAAGGTTGCACCAACCTTAGAAAAACCATCTTCAGAACCGGATATTATCAAATTATTATTAGCATTCCATGCCACACATAAAATCAGGCCTTCGTGAGCTTTCCACTGGAAACCACAACATTATGATGGCATTTATTGTTACTACGGTAAAGTTCAGTAAGTACACTGGCAAATAATACTGATAATAAAATTGGTAGGTAGGTACTTATTCTTAAATACCTTTGTGACTTTAGTGCTTGAATTCAGCTGCTTAATAACTAGAAAGCTCCCCTTCGAGTGTAAGATAGCAGAACTGTCTGGGCTCCAGACAGCATTGTAGCAGGGCACGTCTGACTGAACTATTGTGGAGCGTAGTAGTCCGTTCCGTGACCAAACTTTAACAAATCCATCTTCGCCAGCTAGAATAGGCAAAACATTTAGATGTCAACTAACATAATAAAAAGTATTTTTACATTATTCAGGCATGTATAATACTCATAACGTCAATGCTCCCTCTATACTATTACCTGTAAGTAAACCAGCACCGTCAGGACTCCATTGTGCTGACAGACATGCGCCCTGGTGAGCATTTACGGTCTTCTCTATGCGGCCGTTGTGGTTCACAATATGAAACCTGGATGAGCACAATGCATTCAACTATGTAAAAATAGAACTTAGCGATTTTAATTAACATAATCAGCTAGGCTTCACTCTTGAGTACTGACAAACAAGGACCAGTCTAAGTACTACCTACCTACTTACTTATACCTATAATCAGTTAAGCTCCAATATGCACTAATTCAAGTAAAAACTTACTTGCCATCAGCAGATGCTATCAATATAACATCGTGCTGGTGCTTGTTGCCACCGAGATAAAGTTTTGGGAATAAGTGCATTCCAGTCGGGAACAAATCTTCTTGGAAAACCGTGACTACCATAGAATTGTTTTTGACAAGGTTCCATTTGACGAGTTTGTGGTCATCGCTGAAACAGGTTATGAAAAATAGTAAAACATAAAATTGGCAAAGTATAAGGAGTACCTATCGTCATTAACCTAATATTAAAATCATAATAATAATTTGGTTATTCATAATCGAATTCTAGCTTTATAGATAATTTATTATAGAACTATAAATATAAATAGCTAGGTAATTATAATATCATGGTTTTTATGAAATAAACTGTCTTTTTCTAGGCACTATACCTACGCAAAAATGTTATAGATACCTATAGCGTTATGGCTGATTTTACGTATTTTTGGCGCAAATTACTTAATTATTTATATTGAACCGCCACACATTTTTAGTTACTTTTTTCCTATTTAGTACTGGTGGGCCACATTTTTATCAAATAACTAGGTACATAGGCTACCTTAATATGATAAATAGGTAGGTAGGTACCCAAGTTACCACATAACACTAAACACACATTAGGTATATGCAATGCGCATATTGCGCGTGTATATACAACTATACATAGGTACCTACTTACCGACAGGTAACAACAATAAAAATTATAGAGTCAGAAACTCTGTGCCTAGGTCTAGGTAGGTCTTACCTATTTACACAGAATACCTATATTATTGATAGATTACTACACGAAGATGGGACACTTATCGGGAGTATGTTTGACATTTTGAACGAGATTGAATAGGTACAAGTATCATAAAGGTACCTACTGCTCACGCAGTACAACGCGGACGACTCTTCTCATTATAATTTCTTATAAGTTCTTTCTTCAAAATATGAGTAGCTAAACTATCGATTTATCGATAACATACAGGTAGGAATAGGTACATCACTATAAATAGATAGGTACCTAGGTAAGGTAGTGGTCTTCATTCTTTCAGTTTTTCGGGGGAAAAGAGAGATACAAAACTTACCCACATGAGAATACTTCTTCTGTGTTATTCCAACTTACACAAACAACAACTCCTGCATGCACAGGTTCTCTAAAACTAGAAATTTTTAGTTTCATTTCAATAGTTTCCTGCTTTTTGTTGTGAATTCGTAAGCTGAAGCCCGGTTGCTATGGGAACAAAAACGTCTCAAGCCAAACCGACGCGGTACATAGATTAAAAAAACATACTCCTATTATTTGTCAATGTCAGTGTGTGTTTTATCAATGGTATAATGTCAAAATGACAGATCGTGTTCTTACTCAGTCACTCACACACGTTCGTCGTTCATGTCATTTCATTTCATTCATTCATCTCGTCGATCCATCCATCAATCTCGTCTCGTGTTAGTTGGCGAGAAACAAGATTGATTGCTATTATTTCTAAAACGTATTATTAATAAAAATAGTGATTTACACTAAAATGTCCGACGTACCAGACCTAAGCAGTGACGAAGAGCATTTTGAAGAAGATGAGTGGCAAGAAATGGAGACGAGTAACACTTCTGTGACATGCTTGTTTTGCGCTAACCTTTTACCGTCGATAGAAGAAGCTGTCACTCACTGTGAGCTCGTCCACAACTTCCTTTTAAACTCTCTAAAATCTAAGTTCAACATGGACTGTTATTCATACATAAAATTGATCAACTACATCAAAATTCACAAGCCTTCTCCCGAAGCTGTTATGGCCGTAAAACATGCAGTTTGGGACGACGAAAAGTATCTAAAGCCTGTAGCTAATGACGAGTGGTTGATGTTCGACTTCGATTCACTCACAGACAAGATAAGCTCCCCCACAACTTACCATGCTAATGTTGAAAATGGATTGGTCACACTTTCGCAAGCTCACTTCATTGAACTGCAAAGAACTATCCAGAATTTGACAGAGCAGCTGAGAGAAAGTCAAACCCATGTAGCCATGGCTAAGGAAGACATAAATAAGATGCAGGATTCTATGAAAGCACTTGTTGAAGGTGGTACCTCAAATACAAATGTTGAAGAAGGTGATATGATTGTGAATTGTGTCTCAAAAGTCCCTCTTGAGTGTGACGAAGGCTATTTCAGCACTTACGCTCACTTCGGGATACATTATGATATGCTCTCTGATAAAGTACGAACAGAAACTTACCGAGATGCCATTCTAAATAACAAAGAAACTTTAAAAGACAAAATTGTACTAGATCTTGGATGTGGCACGGGTATCCTTTCTATGTTTTGCGCAACCGCTGGCGCTAAGAAGGTTTACGCATTGGACCAATCAGAGGTTATCTACCACGCAATGGATATAATCAGAGAAAACAACTTACAAGATCATATAAAACTTGTGAAAGGCAGATTAGAGAATACACGATTAGAGGAAAAAGTGGACATAATTGTTTCTGAATGGATGGGGTACTTTTTACTATTTGAAGGAATGCTGGACAGTGTTGTTTATGCTCGTGACAACTACCTCAACCCTGGCGGCCTGCTGTTACCTAACAGATGCAACATCAGTCTCGTAGCAAGCGGTGATGTCGACACCCACAGAAAGCTCATCGACTTTTGGTCTGATGTGTATGGTTACAAAATGAATTGCATGATGTCCGAAGTTGTGAGAGAAGCTAGTATAGACATTGTTGCGTCTAAGTTTATTCTATCAGAGCCGAGCGTTGTTAAGGATATAGATATTAATACGTGTAATATTGATGTGATGGACTTTACATCCGATTTCAAGCTACGGATAACAAAAGACGGAGTGTTGACTTCGTTAGTGGGTTACTTTGATACATTTTTCGATCTGCCTCAGAAGACTTCTTTCTCGACTGGACCTCATGCGACATCGACACATTGGAAACAGACAGTTTTTTATTTTAGAGATTGTATTGAAGTCAAACAAGGAGATGTTATAGACGGTATGATCATCTGTAGCAGACAGAAAACTGACGTCAGAGCTCTGTCGGTGCAAATAAATATATTTAACAAAAGTTTTAATTATATCCTTAGCTAATAATTATAATATTGTTAGTGTGTTTATTTATTTGTAAGAGCTAATGCAGTACCTACATTTTTAAGCAATGTTTGTGTTTTTGTATAAATATGCTAAGTTTTGTTTTACCGTGTTTCAAAGAAATCAAAGTAAACAAGTTTCTACGAAAATCTTTATTTTTTTTACATAGTTCAATTTACACATATTATGTAGATAACCAAAAAGTGTTTTAGATCTATTTACACAACTAAACAATATATTAATAAGAATGGTGTTGAGATTTCACAACTTAATTTACACACAGAGAAAATGCAAGGATAAATACATAATAATTAAGATAGTTTTTTTACTTAATTATTAATTAATTTTATGAACAAGCATGATTATAGATGTAGAATAAATGTGTCATAAAATACAATCATTTGGTATTAAGGATGAAATATTTTTTGAGATCCTGGTAAATACTGAATAAAAGTTCTTAAACTTTCGCGAACTGAATACATGTTAATTAGTATTTAAACGGGTCTAATTCGCGCCGTTTAAATAGTAATTAACAAATACTGAATAAGTCTGTTCCACTATTAATTTTGACTATATATTATTATTATGGTATAGGTAAGTACCAATTCCAATCCGCCTCAATTTATTAGGTTTCACAAAGATTAATAAGTAATGAATATAAATAAAAAAAAAAGTTGGATCAGCTATTACACTTAAATTACAAATTTCTTAAACCAAAGAATTGTAACGTCTCCAACTTTTCTAAACTATGTCACTATCAGTATTAGGTAAGTAATTTAAATTTAACCAGGAGCAGTGAAAAAGGGGTAAGTATTTTATTATTATATATGCCAGTCAACTATTATTATTTATTATTTGTAAATGCTAGGTAATTATAAAGTAGGTATCTACAATATTATTTAAGATTAGGTACACTAATTATATCTTTATTTATGTAGTTATGCAAAGTGACTATTATTTTATAATTACAAGAATTAATAATAAAATTAATTACCTAAGTGAAATAAGTGTTTGTGTTATCACTGCTATTTCTAAACTTATGTTGCAATCAAGTAAAAACATTAGGAATGTTAATATATTGTAGGTAAGTAGTATGTGATAATTATAAATAGGTAGATAAGATATTTAATTTGAAAGCCTTGTTCACACGGAGTCGGGCTAGAGCGAGGCAGTAAAACTATCCCACTAGACTTGCTACCATTTGGTCCACCTTATAAAACATAATCTTAGCTTTAGACGGGCCAGCAGGGAAATCGTAACAGGCTTGAACTGTTCCGTGGTAGCAAGTCGCTAATGTCTTTGCAGAGACAGATATTTTTCTGTATCAGTTCAGCTACTATATTTATGTATTGTGGGCCTAAGGTCCAGTTGTTCCATCTATAGTAACTTACTGTTAATCACTATAGAAAAGTTTAATTCAATTGTTCTAAAATTTCACTTCTCTTATCTATACCTACCTACAAGGTATTTAGTAAGTTTGAACCCTAGTAAGTTAGAGGTCTAGGTAGTATATTTCTTATAGCAGAGTGAATATACCACTTCAAACTATTGTACATTCGTAATTTCACTGTCTCGATCGAATACCTACTTACTGATTTGTGTAACAAGGCATGGAGTGTGGAAAACTGTAACTTATTGCCCTAAATACTTACCTGTTGCAAGCTATTCGTAATTACAGAAACAACAATTGTCAATGTACATAAGGCTCATTATTCTAAATTCTACTTTTCATAAAGCTGTCCCCAATAAGAATGGCACTAAACTACATTCCCAATCCTAATTTGATTAATATTTTTTAATAACTACAAAAAGTAACCTACCCTACGACTATGAATAGGTAATGTACACTAAATGCACAATATACAGATTTCAACAATAAATATCTAGTCATTTTTAAATAGACGATAAATATATAAAAATCCATTGTTTTGTCTACAATATTATATAAGCGTCACCAGTTAGGTTATACATCTATAATAATTATATAGGTACGTAAAATCCTTGAAATAGTAAGGACCGATTTCATATGATTATGGTATTTGTTTTTGATATTCAATGCGAATGGTCCCGAGTACCACCAATCAGGAAAACTAAGCCACCGATATATTTTCATCAAAGTCTCGAATGATATTGAAGCGATTTTAGAAAATTTGGCATCTGTGAGTTAACACTTGACATAAAAGTTTAACAGTTATAAATTCAATTGTATACCCTCCATAGCCCCGTTTGAAGGACGGTACATTTACATAAGGTCCTTTGTAAGACTCATTCAACCATATGATACCTAACTAGGTTTCCTGTTCATTCCTAGGCGATTAGCCTTTACCATTCAGTCTAGAAGTTATTTGATTTGATAGAGTCAAGTCTGCTTAGAGCATTAACTTTTACTTGAGATGTTACAGATACTACACTCTTATTGTTAACTCTACTTTTATAAACATTATAAACAAAACAGTTATATTTACCTCCGACAAAAAGTAAGGAAAGAAAGAAAAAGGGTAAGGAATTTATTGTATGACCTTATACATAAGATATAACTCAAGTTTAAGGGAAGTTTAAGTACATAACGTAGGTTAAATTGATACAGGGTTTCCGGAACTTGTTTCATTTTAATGCTAACTACTTTAATTATGTCTGGCACTAAACAAATTATAGACAGCAATATAAATTATAATCTATCTATCTCGGCAAAGCTAATAAACTATAGGCATGACTGAAGTTTACAAACTGTGTATAAGTACTAAGTAGACGCGTAACAATTTATTTAAAGTTAATTAAACGCTTAGCTTTAATCATGTATTGATTGTTGGTGACTTTCAGCTTGGACTGTTTATTTTAATAATTCTGTGGAGTAAATTGGGAATGAAGTATGGGATTAAACAGTTTTGAGAACAAAAGAATGGAGTACTCTGGGAATAACCCACTGAATTTACTCTCTGATTTTTTCTCGTTTAGTTACCTATTTAATTAATCCTTAATTAATCAGGTGGTTAAATATCTTTATAAAATAAGGGTCGGAGGCTTCTGAGTTTTCAAAATATAACATACTTATGTTAGGTAGTTATTTATCAATAATGTTATGCTTATTAATTCTATATCGTGAAGTTTACTAGCTACAGGTATAAGTTACTATCTACCTATTATCTAAAATTTGAGATGGCATATTTATTTAGAAAATAATTTCATATTAAATAACATTTGGTCAAGAATATCAAGACTCCAATTTAATCGGAAACATTAAAATTAATAAGCGTATTTTTCATATGGATTACCACTAACATTAATTTATTACTACTGTTAATGTTATTTATAAGAAGTATAATTAGGTAAAGGATAAATCTACATTTAAAAAGGGGTTTTTGATTGGATAGTGCACGTTTAGTTCGTGTTTTAATTATGTTTGCTCCGTAACCAGCATTTTTCATAATTATCTACAGATATAGACCTTAATTACTAAATATATTTTGAAAATGAGTTCAGTACATTTTACACAATAATATGAGTAGAAAATCTGTTACAGTGAAACAGATTTTCATTATACATAGGTAGTAATTACATAATGAATTTTATAATAATGATATAAAGGTAACGGACATAATGTATGGCGTGCCGCAAGGGACCCACCTTTCCCCATATCTCTATCTAAATGGCGTAAGACTATAGAGTTAAGCTTTTAGATTAAAATTAGGCTAAGCTATGAGTCTTAGCGGTGACTAATAATACACTACAGGCGTATCACTCCACCGCCGATTCGAATTAGCTCACTAAGTTGTCTTCCACATAATGAAACAATTTATACAGGCATAATTAATGTGCTTCAATTCGCGATTTGTGCGTACACACAACATTTAATAGCAACGAATGTTCAAAGCGCCCACGCACTCTCAATGTTTAACTTTTCTTCAACAGCGAGTTAAGCATGTTGCAACAACTAGTTCTAACACTATTTACAAAGGAGGCCAAATATTATTCTTCTGTTGTCGGTGGCGGGGGATCGTTGATCTCCTCCTCTAGCTTAGCTCGTGCTTCGGCATCTGTAAAAAGGAAAAGCTTAAATTAATCCATTGCTTATTAATAACAATAGTAATTAACTCACCAACACCTATCGTCACTTGAAGATAGAATAGGAACTTATTGATTAGTTACCTACCTAGGTACTTGGGATAGTGCCGTGACCCAGAACAATGAGTTTTGGATATCTAACCAAAATAAAAACATACTTAGTCAATTAATTATCAGTCGATCCATATGATTCTATAAAGGTCCGGATAGACTGCATCATTACTGTCCACCTGGTGGATCCTGTCACCAAATTTCAAACTAAATCACATGGTTAAAACTTCGACACGAAAGAAGAAAAAGAGCCAGGTATACTACTCTTCATAATTATGGTCCTGCTTCTAAGGGAGAAAGGGTTTCTTCATAAGGCTGCACCCTAATCTTACCACAATGTAACCTTTAATATTATTTTGGAAGATTATGTAAATTTCGCCTTATTATTATTATGCCTATTATACTTAGGTATGTGATTAAATTCTTTCATCACCTTTAGTGGCTTGCTCTTTCCATATCTTCTTATTATCGCTGAGGCAAGCGATCCAAGGCTTCCTGATCTTGAATTTCGGCGTTTCATGTACTGAAATTATAATGCATTTTGTTTTTAGTTAGGTGGTCCTTGCCGCTGTTCTAGAATACGTAGCATAACTATTTGTTAGATAGGTATACAAGCAAGTATACCTACTACTATATGTATAATTATATGTAGATTATAAACATATCATGTAATCTATAAATCATCACTGAAGATACTATAATACATAACCTGAACTTAATCATGCATACGAATTAATATTACTACTAATTATGTACGACAGATACCGTTCAGTTTAGATATCATTATCTTCCCTAATGTAGAGATCTTAATTATTTAATATTATATCATTATGAACACAAAAGTGAGAGCTCAAAAATTGCCATCAATACTTAGTAAGGACAGAGTTTTCAAAACATGTTATTTTATTTAAGTGCACTCCAATAATTTATACTAGTAAATTCATCAAACACTTAAACAATGTTCATAAAATGAGCTCTATTCGTCTCACCTGTGTTATCCTCACTGATTGTCTCGCTTCCAGAAGTGCTGGTCGAATTCTTACTGCTAGAGTGCATGGGCCCCAGAACGCACTCCAGCATATCAGCACACACCCCCATGCTGGGCTCCACAATGAACTCTATGAACCCGATCTGGGATTCCGCCACTAGGGTGTTGTTCCGATCGCAGAGGGGGCTGAAAGGAAGCCCCAAGTCCCGTTCCTTGTCGCCTTGTAGGAAAAACTCATCCAGGAGGCTCATCGTCCATCGGTGGTGGAGATCCCATCTCTGAAATTTGTTAGGAGGGCGTTGAAACTATGTTATGGTTTTGTGAAGCGTGCGATTGGAATGCTATCGAGTTGATTTCTACAGCTACCGGATTGATTGCAACAGCTAACGGATATATAGTATTGGAACAGCTATTGGACTTGTTGCAATATGTATTGGGTTGATTGCAACATGCATTGAATTGATTGCAAGAGTGATAGGAGTGATTGCATCAGCTATCAAACTTTGGTATCACCTTAGCTGGATGCGAGATGTCACAGCAGTGCAGCACGAGTGACGCAGCCTTGCTCTTATCCACTGTCGGCTCTGCCAGCGTCAGCAGAGACCTCATGTTCTTCAGCTGCTGGAAGTGGAAGGACATGTCCGTGGCCAGCACCATGTCGATGACCAGGGTGCGGAATTCGCGGAACTCGTCCCGGGAGAGGTTCTGCAAGATGTTGCATTCCTCGTCGCGCATTAGTCTGCAAAACAATTTGGAAAAACTGTTAGTGTAGAAGCTATTTGGCCGTGATGCATAGCGGTGACAACAAGATTTAAAATCACAGAGTAATATAATGGGTAGGTTAGGTGCTAATAATTGTATTTCGGAAATCGATCGAAGCTCGAAGCACATTCCTACTCGAAGCATACCTAGACATACCTACGACTAAGTATAATATACGGAAGAAAGTCGTTAGGTCCTGAATTAACTGTAACCTTACCTCAATTATACTAAGTACTACGAAATTTGCCCTATTTACCTCAAAGCATTGTTAGTAATCTGATTAATATGGCTGCTAAGCACAGGTTACGCGACCTAATTTGGCCTAACATCGGAATAGGCGTCAGAATTACGGTTAGCCCCACATTAAACTGCTACGCGAACAGAACATGCTTTTGCGACGTAATTGACGTTATTAAAATGCAAATATATTGGGAACTACCCACAGTTTTCGTATCCATAACAACTTTGACACTTATTTCACTCAGGATAGATTTTTGGTATAATAAGTCCTAAGTAGAAAGGACCTTAGAAATAAGAATAGCAACTTCTGAGGCCGTTGTTGCAGGAACTGATGTTTTTGAGGATAGTTTTGACGCCAGAATCGTTTCGATAAATACTAGTGAAAAAAGTGAAAATAATCCTATGATAAAATACTGGATAATATATTCTTTTCACAGGTAATATTCACAATGCGGGCCCTGGATAATTTATAGCAGGTCCGTGGCGGGGCCGGATTGATGGATGGCGAACGGCGTAGGACGGAGATGATTGTCGGTAAACAGAACGGATTTATCAAGGTACTCGTAACGACGTCTTGAAAACGTATTTAACTTCGTTTATTGGGGTTTCAAATTTTGAGGTGTAATTTAAAATAAAATGGTTTAATACAACAACAGAAAATCTGACTTTATGAACGGTCGTCTGATTGTGCGTTACGTATTTGAGATTAACAAAAGAAGTAGGTATAATCAAATTGTGACTCATTTACTAAATTATAATAAACCCATACTTCGGTAGCCTATATAATAAAAATGAAAGTAGAATTGAATTTCCATATAAGGTCAGGCCGTTGTCATCATTCATCACTCACACGGTGACGCTTGAAGATATAGAGCACTACATTATTGCGGATCTTCGAGAAAAATCGAGTTTACATAGGCAACCTTTACAAAAACCCTGCATCAGTCGACTTATTTGTAACAGCTATAAGTAATGTTTATTTAGGTCTGCGTCCCTAGACTCACTTCACTATCAATATTAAGAGACGTTAATAAAATTATAGTAGCGTCTAGACCAGTCGACACGATAACTTCTGAGATGGGGTGCTGGACAGGGAAGCGGGTGGCGTTTTAATAAGTCGATCCTTATTACTCCAAAAACGTCGCGTCTTCAGAATTGCTGTCTGATCTAGTCACCACGTTGTTTCAATGAAAGTAGTCGATATCCAGGCACGATGGCGGATACATCGGCACAAAAGTAGGCGACACAAATACACAAGTTTTTTTACATTCACAGTGAATAAAAAATATTGCGTCACGACCACGTATTAACAATAAACATATAGATCCTGACTCCTAGCTAGAATTCTCTGTATCTAGGGAACAAGAAACTACGCGAAGCATAGTCTTATAAAAGCTCAGAGAAAATATTGGTACCTAGGTATAGGTACTTGTGTTATCTACGCTGCCTATTTATTAAACTGATCTCCTAAATATACCAATCGGCGGTCGCATTTATATACCTACTTTCCAATAAAAAACATTGATGAAAGGAACCAACAACAAGCCTTACAAAAAATGAAATACAACAAAAGATCGTGATGGAAATTCGGAGTATTTTTCAACAAAAGATCCGAAGAGGCTCGTTAGGATGCGATATAATTTCCCTGGGGTTGCCATGTTGCCCTTTAGCACTTGCCACTTTGAATGGCCGATAATTGGCGGCTTGTTAAAAAGAAATGCGAACCGTAAAATTAACCTACCATTGGCAAACAACAGGGAACAAAACCAATGTGGGATCTACCTACATAAGTACTTAATCATTGAAATATGCTACATATTGTCTTCTCCTTCAGTGTTGATGTTATCCGTACCTATATTGTAAAGTAAGGTTCCACAATCCAGTAGAAAAGTGATACAATTCAGAAAAAAGGGAGATTAAATCGATGGTGCCAAAAGGAGTCCGCACAACGACACTATTTGGTTAGATACGGCAAAGAGAATGCAAGACTTCCTGCTTACAGATCAAGATAATTATTATATTATAACTTTTAGGTTAGTGATCTCTGCCATACCTACCTAATAGACGAAAGTTTATGGTTATGATCCTATGACTTTGTGATCAAAAACGGTGTAGCTTTCGCCTGAATATTTATGAATTGCCATCGCTTCCGTGTCGGCCATGGCGTAAATCGATAAAATAATACTATCTTTTTTCTCATACTAATTGAATAATATATTACATCGTTTTGTTTCGAGCCATTTTATAAATAAACGTGCAAAACCCGCGGCGAGCTGTGACGGGGGTCGGGCGGGGTATTTGATTAAAATGCAAATCTGCCGGGTTGCAGCACTACACAAAACGGCATAGTGAAGTGAACAGTTTGACTAGTTGGCTCAGCGGCAATATCAACGGCCGCGACCGGCTTTGTGAATACCAATTCTGTTGGACGAACTAAATTTAACAACTTTCCCATTCGTTTTCATACGGTCTGAAAGTAACAATACATCAACAAAGGGCAGAACTGAACGAAAATAATGACTTGGGAGTTAGGTGCAGTTATTTGCATCTGAATGTTTTGGATATCAGATTGCAAAGTAATGTCCTTAAAACATCCGGACTAATACTGTTATATAATTTAACAGTTGATAATTTTTAAGCCTTTTGAGAAGATTATACGTAGAGATAGTTGGATTAGGTTCTGTTTAGTTTTTTACATTTAGTTTTTTTAGTGGTGAACGTAGTAACGCGACGACGTTTGTGTTGCTTGACTACTTTGTTACAATATTTTATGTAGTAATGATATTTTTTATTGGTTCTCTATTTTTGTAATCCTACTGTTTATTTACTGTGGCCGCAGGACACTCTAGATATAATAACCGGTGGTCGGTTCTGTTTTTAATATTTCAGCAGATAATTCGATTTGGCTGGTTTAATGTGGATTGCTGAACCGAATAATTTTGAAATTTCGACTATTGCTACATTAAAACTCTTCAATTTATTCAAATTTGAATGAAATAGTACACAATTATGTTCTCTTTTTTGAGTCTCCACATAAATTATCTACATTATACTATTTTAAAACTCTAAACGTTTACCTATAACGAGGCGAAACCCCTAATATGACTGCACTATACTTACTAGTATTTTAATACAATTTATTTTTCCTTTATTTTTCTTTTTTCTAATTTACCATAGGATCATTACTCACCTAAAAGCCGCACTGATATGATGGTTTTCCAGGACAGCTCTATCGTTGTACAGGAGTGCAGTGTCAGATCCTGACATCACGTGGAAGTTATTGGTGGTGCCAGTGTGCTCGAAGTCGTGCACCACAGCCGCCACCAGCGTCGCAAAGATCTCCAGGTCTGACAGCCAGTTCTGTAAGAAACATGCGGCTTAAGAACAAGGTTTTGTATTGGACAGTGATTGTATTTGGTTAGTTGATGCAAAGTCAAAGGCACGTGAATCTAATCGATTGTTAGCAAGTTTGTTTTTAAACCCCGATGAAAAACAGCGGGATGTTTGATCTTTGGATCGTCAGATGGACGTGATTAAGACGCTTATATAGAATTAAAATAAGACTAACAAATCATATTGCTTTTTTTTAGTTTTTAAATAATACTGTATGACGGGAGTTTTTTAAATTTGTAAATGAATGAATAGTTTTTTTTGTTTTTATGATAATACAGGGACGGTGCAGGTCTACGATGGTGCACGCTTACCTAGAAGTGACCTGTTCACTCGTGAATGAAGACTCTCAGGTTATAACTATGGAGAAACTAAGACCCTAGCAAGGTGTTGCACTCCTTAGTGCGAAGAGGTGAAATAGTCCACCATAATACATAGTTCTTTGATATTTTTTCAAAAACCCTCGAAGTTTTCTTCAAACCGCAGAAGAAGCAGTTGGATGGACAATCCTATCATCGCCTACTCACCATGAGCCCGGTCTGACACAGCATGTAATGCACAGTCTGCGCCACGTCAGCCGCATGAAGGTTGTTGTGGTAGGGGTTGTAGAACTTGCAATACCCCTCTTCTATCCGACTGAGGAAGTTCTCGAGAATCGTAGGTGGGACCTGGTGACAAGACAAGTAAAATAAGAGATGAAGATTGCTGCAGTAGCAGTCACAATACAAAAAACTACTTGATAAAACTGTATTATCTGCAATATATATTTTGTTATTTAATTATAATAGAGTAATGAAGAGGATCATGATGGTATCAGTGATGATGCCCTCCTTGACATATTCGTTGATGGCGTACTTTGGCTTTAGAGCTTCGGAGCTTCTGAGCAAAAAGAATAATAACATTAGCATCTCATTCACTCAATGGCAGTTTCAAATCAAGAGAGACTCACAGAAGGTGCAAACTAGATAAGTATAAAGTCCAAACTAGGGAGATACAGTCCTTTAGGATACTCAAAGAGCTATCGGCTTGTATTCTGACCTGCACCCAAAGCCTGAGGATGAATGCATATTAGTGTAGGTACCTAAGTTATAAACCTCCACAAAATAACCAAAGTGTCGGTCCAACCACTAACTCCTTGTAAATGCAGGTTGCCGAAACTTTCAGAGCTTCAGTGTATATCATGCATAAAGTGGATCACTTTGGACCAACTTTTCAAGAGCCGTTTAAAACTTATATTATAGGGCTGCATGGATGTCAGCGATATGAAAATAGCAGAGTGGCGGTTAAACTTCAGAAACTTAACGTATCTGGGAATGCTTGTGGTTTGAAGATTGCACCGCCAGCATTGTAATCGGGACGGCTTCATAATAACTTCATTAAATTTTTTTGCTGATTTAAAAATACTGGTGAATCAGTTGTACGTAATTAAATCCCATCAGCACTGAATTTCGTGTTATTGTGAATATATTTTATATACTACAGCTTTTTTGTTTGTATAGCCTTGGGAATTAGACGGTATACTAGTGGCCTGAGTACTTAAGCCATTATTTCAGCTACACACAATAAAAAAAAAAGCAACAACTGGAGAAAAGAGGCTACGGCGTAGCACCTTCGAACACAAAATAATCTGCCATTGTATCTGGGCGAAATCATGCGGCCTTCCTTTTTATAAGATTTTTACTCATTCAACCCTTACCCTAGCTGCCAGCAGCGCTATCTTTAGGCATTTATCCTTGTAGAAACATTTCTTTGTAGTCTTTTATCAGTTCCTTAGACAAATGAAATGAGGAGTGGAAGGGAACACGTTCCGCGTTAACAAGCCGAAAATTGGATTAATGTGTGACAACGGTGGCGGATTTTATTCGTCGTCAAAGCGAATGACTGAATTGTAATTTGGTTGATTTACTTGTAAATCGACTTCAGAACCACAGAAGATACTCAATTTATTAAAACATCTTTATCATCAGTCGGAAGACACTGCTGAATTTAGAATCTAGATTAGAACACCACAACGAGTGGCTAATTAATTTAGTAATTTGAATAAGTCTTGTTTTGTTGCGATTGAAAAATTCAAAGTGGCTTTCTAAGAACAAGATATCTAATATATTTTGCCACTAGCGTAGCTACCACAGAGATCCTCGTTATAAACTCACCTTGTAGGTACACAATTTTCTGATCAAACAAAAAATAACACACAACGGAAAGAAAAATGTAAATATAATACCCTGAGAAGGATAAAATACATCACATAATCTCTCAAAGTAGAATCCGTGCATTATTATCTTACAAAGCTTTGTGCTTTGGTAACGACATGTTTTTTGTAGAATATCTAGAAATGTGGGGAGAAGGATTGTAAGTTTCTTTTTTTATTGGAAAGGCTAACGGCTAAACAGGTTAACCAGGTAACAAGTTGCAGGGCATGTTGGTCACAATTGCTGCAACATTGGCGAATGGCTAGCGGTTGGGTTACTCTGCGTTAAATATCCAGTATTAGATAATAATTATCTCTGTAGTGATATGGGATAATTCACTGGCTTCAGTATAGTGTTTGAGATACTAATCACCCCTGCTTGTTAAAAGCCTGTAAAACATTATCTAGCTCCCGAAATTCATAAACATCGTCCATTTATCACGGGGATTTAGAAAAGCGTTTCCTCAAGCATTTTTCAAACGGATGGAAATAGGGGTGTCACACAAAATAGTTAGAAAAGTTAACGCAGTCAGACCGTGAATTAAATCTTAGAAATCATCATCATTATCATCATCTTCATCATCAGCCTGAAGACGTCCACTGCTGAACATAGGACTCTCTTAGACCACCACACCGAACCGCAATTTGCCACTTGCATCCACCGGTTGTCTGCAACTCTTTTGATGTCGTCGGCCCATCTAGTGGGAGGCCTACCTACACTGCGTCTTCCAGTCCGTGGTCATGACGAATCTTAGAAATAAAATCTGGTACTTAATTCCCGTGATGATGAATGGTTACTCCTGTCCATCATAATAGTTAAAATCTACATTTTGGGAAATGATTTGTGAATTTGACGATAAATAGTTCAAGTTAACGGAAACGGCCTGATCTACACTCAGATATTAAGACGCAAAGGCTCAATACAAAACCATGTAAATCAACTGGTGACAACCCTAGTAGCTTGTTATTAACGCTATAGCTTGTATTGGCAACCTTTTCGTTATAACCGTTCTGAGGTATAATGTTATTGCTTCCTTTTAGGTGTCAGAGGAAGAGTGTTTCCTGTGTGTTAATGATCGTTCCCTTTTTCCCTCAATATTTCAGGTTGAATAAATAGATTCAATATTGTAACGATGTATTGAAGAAAACCGGATTTTGGACCTTATTGTATAGAAATAATTGTATGACCAAATTTTGTATACTTACAGATTGAACTGTACCAATTCCAAGCTTTTTTAAACGGGTCATTTTTTCTATAACTTTCAATAAACCAAATTTATAATGATTATAGTAGAGGTACATGTAGAAAGCGAGACGTAAATTACAAATATTGTATATTGACAAATACACCGGCATGATGACACACTATCTCGACTGTGGAGGTTGAAGCTCCAGACCACATGAGACCAGAAGACGTATAAGGCCTGGTCACACGTAAGAGATTGGTCAAATACTATCCTAGAAAGTATTAATAAAAACCAGTCAAGTGCGAGTCGGACTCGCGCATGAAGGGTTCCGTTAGGTAAGGCACCATTATCTATACAAACGGGAAAAAACACGTTTGTTGCATGTGAGCTCCCTTACAAATTTATTTTATTATCTTTTTATGGTATAGCGCTGTATTTGTTGTTATAGCGGCAACAGGAATACATCATCTGTGAAAATGACTATAACTATCACGGTTCATTAGATAGGTACAGCCAGGTGACAAACGGACAGACGAAAGGACGGACGGACGGACAGCGGAGCCATAAATAAGATGATATTATCACTGACAACACTGTCGTACCTCTCATCATATCCACGTATATTGCGACAAGGATCTTTAATGCGCGTGAGTGTAATTACAGACGACAGACTTGTATCAAATGCATATCAGTGTTACAAGATGACTGATGCATTAGTCCCGATAATATCCACGAAAAGATCCTTGTAGCACTATAGGTAGGCATGTAGCCACAGTGACTCACCGACCAGGGGGCTTACCATGACGTCTTATTGCGATCCAATTGAGGACCTAAACATAATCAGTTTCACTTTAAATAATAGTTATACATGGCTTTCCATATAATTTAGATAGACGCCAATCCCTTTAGATTTAAAACCAACCTAAATTGAGCGTCAAGGTGTCACAACAAGACGTCATGGTACGAATAAGTAGTTAAACGATTCTGTTTAGGTCCTCAACTGGATCGCAATAAGACGCCATGGTAAGGCCACTGATGAAGCCATAGCCACAGTGATTGTCGGCACAACAGTAGACCAACTTACTGACCTTAAACTTGTGTATCATGCCGTATCGGTTCAGCAGTTCGTATCCGAGATACTTGACCGGAGCCCCGCCCGACGCCTCATGGAGGGCGAACACGTCGAACGACCACTCGTCCAGAGTCTGGAACAAAAGTAAGACATTCTAAGACTTGTTTTCAGTATGTTATATTTGGCACGATATGTAGGTACAATAATAAGCGGTGGTAGCTTAGTGGGCGAACGTCCGCCTTCCAAAGCGGAGGTGGCGAGTTCAAATCCTAGTGCGGGCACGTACCAATGTGTTTCTTGTTAGACATATTATTTACGTAATAATCACTCGCTTTTTGGTGAAGGAAAACATAGTGAGGAAACCATCATGTCCGAGAATTAATTCAGAGGCATGTTATTCACTAATCCATATTAGGCCCCCGTGGTGGATTATGTCCTAACCCTCCTCACGAAAGTTAGGGGAGGCCTTTGCCCAGCAGTGGGACAGTTATAGGCTGAATTATTCATATAGGTACATTTACGCAGTGCCTGATATAAATCAAGGTTTGTATTAAAATAGTCAAATTTCGTCTGCACAGCCAGGTAGTCAGTATTCTAGTCAAGTCACTGCCGACGTCACGATTCAGTACAGTGGAAGATCTTTTACCCATATAAGAATTTCCGATAGAACACAATGACGCGTTGTTAAGTATTGCATTATTTACCCAATTCATCAATACACCAACAAACACAAGTTTGAGAAATAAACAAAATAGCAACCTATAGCACACTTTCGAATTCCCGACAAAACTCCAAGATCATTATGCGACAAAATGTTGACCAAGTTGGAAAACAATCTAGGCATTTATTGATGGTTGTAGTCAATTAAATCAGTCGACAAGCCGCGTAGGAAACTTCGTGCGGCCTGACAACCTCTGACATTAGAGGCATCTCACTCAGCTAACAACAACAACAACAACAATATATTTTACCATTTCATATTCGTAACGAGCACCGAACAAATGTTACCCACATAACCATTTTGTGCTCATACGAATTACCTTTACCCTTTTGCTGCAACTGATAGGTAATTAACGATACGTAGCACATTCAAAGTCTATTTCTAGCATATTGGTTTTCCTTTGAATTGCGCATATATACATAATAAGAATATTATACTGACGTTACTGTACGAAATAAGCTTTTATAATAATTAGTAATACTACCTGCGCTCCGGAGTTTTGCTCGCACGGACTCATGTAACTTTTGTGTTTTTTCAGAAAACAGCATAATATGCTTAATGACTTGAAACGTAAGTAGATGACCGTGGAGTAAAGATGACTGTTCTCAAGAATATTCGTTTGCTCTACCTACTCGTAATCGTCTTAATCCAATATTAAGTTAGACTCCCTTAAACCCAATACAAAGAGACAAACAATCAGTAAGCCTTGAGCCGTTCCTAAAGTCAACGAACATAGAGACGGGTAAGTAACACAATATTATTCTTAATAGCAGTAAATGAACTTTATCTTACTTTACTTAATTTTCCCCTAGCATTTAAAATCACACTGTAACTTATAGAACACGAACGTGTGCTTATAGAACACGCTCAGTTACATCTTATCTACTTACGTTATAAAATTGATAATTTGCTTTTTTTACCATAGCGATGGGCAGGAAACGGCACCTGAATCAGCGCGCATTAAATACAAAATATCGACATTATGATTGAGAAATAAGCTCGCATTGAGCACGATACGCGTACATTGACGTACTGACACTAGGGCCTTATTAAGTCAACGAAACTTTAGCAATATAGCAGCTTTATTTCACCCAGCAAGCGACAGAACGATAAAATCGGAAAGGGATTTTGTGGAACCACAAAGTGACATTGGTTATTCTCAAAGGAATAGAAAATACGACGGTATACGAAACTAGGTCGGCAGTCTATTTTGGCAGCAGGAGTGAGCTGTGAAACTCTAGTACCTGCTCCTAGACCGCCAATACAAATCGTAGTAGCACTGACTTAATACAATAAAATATGTATTTCGCTTTGGAAACCATAATATTTGGAATGTATTATAGAAGTAAGTATAATTTTCTATAATTTCAAATGTCAGTCCAATTTTTTGTCAAAAAGCATCCTCCACATGACATCAATAATAAGCGTAAATGAAAAGGCATGACATGTGCATTTTCTATTACATAAAGCAGTTCTTTAAAATGTATAAAACAAAACGCCAAAATGACTTCCTACAAAACCACACGCATCCCATATTCTAATTGAGACAAATGAGGGCATTCATACAGTTTAATTTCCAGAGACTTAATTTCGAGCTACATTGGGCCGAGCTGGTGAATTTTTGATGGGAATTGGATTTATCCCTCGCTGGTCAAAATATATTGCGGTAATGAGAAGTTATAGTGCTCCCTGGTTGGGGTGATTATTTATACTTTGTTCCACCATCTTTGTTTAGGCTCCAACTGAGCGATATCGTCGTATAGCGCAAAAAGCGCTGTGTGTGTGGAGAAATTATCATCATCCAAGTTATTTTCATAAAACAACATAAGTGGAAGACATAATACGGCTTCTTATATTTGAATTCCCTCACGACAAGGTCGTCTTTAGGATGGTACCTAGTAATAAGATTAGATATAATCAACCAGCAATCCTTTCCTATTTCCAAAATCTCTTTCCAGCTTGTGACTACGACTTTAGCACCTGACTTTGCCTGTAATCACAGCTCATCCTAGATTCCTCTGTTTCTGTGCCTGTAGACCTCACTAATTGCATTGGCATGTACCGCGTCGGCCTGTACTAACACCGCCGTGCATTCTGGTAAATCAATAGCGAACAAGGTGCGAACCCCGTAATCTACATTCCCAAGTGTTTATTAGTTTTGTTCTCATTACTTTTGACATTAATTTGTGAAACAGGAGCGAGCATCTTCAGTTATAATCGTTAGGGTATCATCAATTTTATTACAAACAAAAAACTAGTTTCATTCGTAAACAATGTCAGTAGATGACAATTATTAGTGTGCCACAAGCACATTTTTTGTTTTTTTTTTTAAACGTAGCCCCACACTAGGATTGCACCTGTATCGTGGGTACCGCTTACATACATATAATTTCACATGCACAATATGCACATCACACCCAGACCAGAAACAAATATTTGTGGATCGCACAAATCTTTGTCCAAAGCGGATTGCTCAGCCACTATGCCAAACGAGCCGTCCAACAACCATACAAACAACAAACATAGACAAAAATGAAAAAAAAAACCAGCTCAATTGGCTTAATAATGAAAGGAGCCCAAAGTCAGCGATCCGTAACCGTCTAGTTTCCTTTCTTTGAACTTATAATAGATATACTCAAAAAATTACTAACCTTCAGCACTCTAACCACATCCTGCGGGAACTGCATAAGCGCCGTGCTGGTGACCCTCCTGTAGATCCTATCCACGAAGATCCCCGCCCTGATCGCGTGCGCCACGGACCGGAACTTAGGCTTCTCGTCCGACTTCCGTTTCGCCGTCGCCAGCTGTCTCGTAAAGGTCGACGCGAGCCACTCCCGGACCTCAGGCGGGACGGCGTCCGGCTGCACTTCCGATAGCTCGTCATCTTCGTCTGCCAATCTCCTGTACAGAACAGTTCGGTGTCAGCTATGTCAGCAGTAGGAAGGGTTGAGTCAAGCTTCAGTAGTCACGGCTTGCGTTAAGCCGTCCATTGTTATTTCCATCGAAAGCTGCTGCGTAGATAGACCGGGGTTTTGGAGTAACGCAAGATCAGACACTTACTGTTTTGATAACGAATGCAGGCACGGAGCTATATGGATTTGTAAGCACATTACCTTTCGCTGCTATTGATTTCGTTTATGCTTATACTCCTTGGAAATAACTAAGTTACTATTCTAGAGGTATCCTATAATGTACTAGCTATTTCTGTACATTGTTAGTCTATCAGTATTATGTTTAATTTCTAATTTTATAACTATTTCTTCAGTGTTCAAAACTGTTGAAGCTGCTAAAAGTATAAAAATTAGTGAATCTGAAAAAGAGAAGTGTTAATAAAGTAACGGAGATCCATCCATCCATCTATCCATTTCAGTAAAATGTAGACGATCTTATTGACAATCAACTAAATGGATCTCGGTTTGATTGTTTGTAAAACCGAGTTTTATTTGATTGTTCAGTGGTTAAATAATAAAAATGCCACTGTGAAAATAGAAATGAGAATATTTAGAAATTAGGATTGTGTTCTGAGAAATAAACGCTTGGTAAACCAACGTGTGAACGGATACAGTGTCAGTCTTAGCTAGACGTAGGGTTGCCAGTACAACACGAAAGCTGAGAGCAAACAATTGTGGACCGTTAAAAACAGCATATAAAAATATGCATCCGCTTATAAAACCAGAATATATTTCGAAAGGATATAATTTTCCCATTAAATTATCTCTTGCAAGTAGAAAAACAAATCGTTGTTATGGAAAATAATATTGTGTAGATGGCAGCCCTAAGTTTATATTGAACATGCTACACCTATCAGCTCTTGGGATATTGTGGGTTTCATGCAGCGTGCTGATGCTGAATAATGCATTGGGGTACATTGTTTTCCATTGAAATAATAACATATAACTATGCTTACGAAGGTTGCCATAGTATTTGAATTGGAATTTTTCCTTATTTGGTTTGGAAACATTTTTCCATTCAAGATGGAATTATTGTTATTTGCTGCATTCAAGACGGGTATGTTCATTTTACTTTCAAGTAGTTCGCGATATTACGATTGTACCTATCGCTTTTACTTTTTTCGTTTGTTTTTGTTACGATTAAAATATAATGCTGTCATTAAAAACTATAATCTTTAAGAACTTTAATTTATTATGAAGTAAAATTAACATTGCAACAAATATATATCATAGATTTAAATATACTATAACATTAGATTGAAGTGTTTGACTTGTAAAAGTAAGATTTTATTGCCTATTTACAATAAATGATTTGACTTTGACTTTGACTTTGACATAATATACTGAAATACATACAATCGTGTAGAATTTATATAAAGAGGCCGAGCGATGAGGATAGGTGGTAAAAATTGGCTTTAGGTTTTATAGGCAAATATTTTAATTTGTGTTTAAATAGTGTCAATAAAATTGAACGTTGATTTGAATATTCCCAAAATCAAAATAAATGTTCACGCATTTTGACAGTTCGTGTTTCTTTTAATTTATTAAAGTTGTCGATTTTAAACACATATTATAGCTAGTAAGTAAGGTAATAAATTATATTTGTGTATAATTTCCGACATTTGTGAATTAGGTTATGTTAGTAGTTACAATAGAAAGCAATATAGCTCACAACAGTTCACAACTTGAAGCAGGACATGGATGTTATGGGGACTCCAATTCAGTTGCCACTTGAACAGAACCAGAATTTGAACAATGCTAAATTGAATAATATTGAACAAACTGAGGACGCGAGAATTGAACAAACTTAAAGAGATAAATAAGCCGCTTTAGATGCTTCTGACACAGGATAAAAGTTAAAGAAAGCGAAAATAATAATAATGAATCATTATCGGCCATTAAATCTAGAGAAATGTTGAAATAAATTTCTAAGTTCATTCATGATTAATTCATTAATTAAAATGTTATGTCATACATCATTTTAAATGTTATGACTGCTCTAGTTATCGCTTAGTAAATGTTTAGTTCATTTCCTAAAGGAGATAAAAAACATTCAGATTATTCTGATCCAAATTCAAGTGACAGCTAAATGTAATATAACTGGCAACATCGACACACCTAAACACCAGGGTTGGAGCCGACTGCTGACGCGCCACTGCCGGTCTAAAATGAAACACCACGTCAATGGGGGCACAGGGAACAAAAGAAACGGGATATACTCAGACAGGAAGGAGGATACACCAAAGGACAGTTACATAGGTAGATAATAGAATACAGGTTGTTCATCATTCGAGTAAAAGATTATAATATTTATCTGCATTTACACAATTATAATAAAAAATTGAAAAAATATCTATGATATTCTGAGTTCTTTACCAGAAAAATATAAACTTTACTGAATGATGACAACCAGTATTTTAAATAAAAGTATATCATACTCCATTTCGAATATATACAAATTGTATACTTAAAGTAAATAGAAAATATATAATGTACAAAATATGTTTAAGCTACTATATTTTAAAACCTAGAATATCGTAATAAAAATCTTATAGATAGAACTGGAAAATAAAATTATGAAAGCGGGGGCAGCAGCTATGAAAGACCATGATGCTCTGAAAAGGAAAATGTCTCTTCACAAACAAAGAACAATAAAATTTAAAGGAAGTATTGTTAACAAGCTTGATCATAATAATAATATGGTAGAGAGGGGTCACCCAAAAGAAACACATGCCTAGAGGACAGAGACAGACGACACAATAAAGAAACATGGACGATCACAAGACGGACGACATAGGATAAAACGACACATGGACACACATGGGGCTAGGTTCCATGTCTAATCTAAACGGAGAAAATGTTAACTACACAAGAATAAGTTACGCTCATAACACACGGAAAAAGCTCAGCAACTCAGCGTAGCTTATCCTCTCAAATCTAAATCACAATAAAAAAGACCTAGAAAACAAAACCTCGAGCAGCAACATAATCAGGGAAGAGACTAAACTAACAGTAGGACAGGTGGAAACTGAAGCGTCAACAGAATAGAAAGACCTAGCAGATTTCGGACAGAAGGGAGTCGCGACTACTTGGCCAATGTCGGCGGTGTTGTAACGGTATTAACTTTGCTTCGTTCGGTTTCTGGGGGCACCGCGCCCAGCAAGGAGTTCGAAGGCGTCTCGTACTGAGGCCGCTCTGCTGCGGCCGCGGCTGCTCGACGGCTCTCCTATCCCTGTGTGAGACAGAATCACTGGCGACGCGACGCAACACCCGCTCTCAAACTTCAAAACGCACCCTAGAATTGGTGGCTGCATATAAATACATCGATGTCACAGTTAGTAGCGAAAATGTTGAGCGGTTTGAGTATGATGTTGACTTAAACGTAGAACATAACAATAGTAAATTATGATACTATATAATATAGGATTTCTTGAACGTGATGTTGACCGAGCTGAGAACACAACATTACTAAATAATTTTGGAACTCGTGGAACTATAAAGAAATATATAATGTGGAGCGTTACAAAATAACGAAACGAGTACAAATTTTAATGAAATGTCTCATGGTATTTCATGGGATTCCCAATTTAATTTCGATCTCCGTCGACATTTATGTCTGACATCTTTTGAAACGATAACTGCGAACTATATCGGAGCCTTTGAAAATGAGCGTCTGATTTCTTTTAACCCTCTAAAGAGTATCGGGTGATATTTATTTCAGTAATATTTCCACAGAACTCACGATGCACTGTTATTTATTATTACACTAGTGTTTAGTTTCGTTTATTTATGTTGTTGGTTGTTGTATCTATTTACTTTTAGATTATTGTACGTATTTATTATACTACTATCTATCTATTGATCCAAAAATGTTGCCACTATCCATCTGTAATATGGCTAATGCCAGATTAAATGATTCCTAAAATGACTGATTCATTAAAATGTGTTAGTTAGTTCGTCATATTTTTAAGCTGGAACGGAGTAACGGATTGTCTTGATTTTATGCACAGAAAAAACTTGAATAAATAAATCTAGAATACTTTGAGCGTTTATTTCACTGATGAGAAAGTCAATTTGAATATGAAACAAAATAATGTAAAGCGTATCCGGCTTCCATTGGCATGCAAATTTCCTCATTTTCCCGTCGCTTTGACATATCATTCCGCCTGAAATCGTTAGGCTCTAATAAAATCTATTCAGCTTTGGAAAAGCTAATTTTATCTTTTTTACAGCAGTGACTCCATCACCATAACGACTTCTATCGGTCGGTACAAACCGAGGACTGAGCTAAGTAGCACTCAGATATTACTAGGCCTCTAAACGGTCACCCATCCAAGTGTCTACTTCTGAAGACTTGCATACCAATACCAATTCAACGCCATCACAAACTTTGGACAACAATGTGTTGCACTGTTTTGTTTTGAACTGCATTGAGCTTAGCCGGAAATATTGATTTTAAGTCTCAATAGTTATTATCATAGACTGGCAAATGGCGATATAAGTCGTAATAATGGTAGATAAAAGTACTCAATTTGACATTTAGCTTTTACAAAAAAAAACATGAAAAGGTTTTCCATTACAGTATTTTCTTTTTTTCCCTGAAGGTCCTGAGGAAAAAAAATACTATGTGTGTTTCTATAATTATGTGCAAAATGTTCTCTCTCTGATAACATTTTCGAGCAAAATTAGAAGCGAAGCAATACTCCAATTTTGTTTCTGTTCTAATCGAAAAACCACCAAAGGTTATTTCATTCGATTATAATCTGGACAGAAACCGTGTCCGCTTACACGATCGGTATCAAGTACATTGTAAGGAAACCTATTTCAGTCCATTGCATTTCCGAATAACGTACCGTATCAGCAGAACCACCGTTCGAAAGTTTATTGGCAACATTACTCAGTTTTACAACTATTACGCTACGAACAAATACTACGTCTTTAACGACATCTTCATACTCTGTAGATAGTGTCGTTATACTTTATAAAGTTGTGACCAAAGATAGCTCTTAAAAGGTTGGTTGTTGTCGAATGATAGCATCAGATATCAATTAGATACCTTTATTTTAACAGCAGAAGACTCCTCTACCTCATTAATATATCGATCGACTTTGACGGTTATTGGCTCTCGGCTCCATTACTTTAGTAGAGAAAAGTCTGTGCAAAGAGAATACAGACTACGCTTCCAAGTGTCATCTTGCACAAACGTTAGTGTTAACCCAAAACACGTCATTGGTTTCACCAAGACAGTGACACTTTAACAGCCGAAATTAATATTGTATCTCCTATCCAAGATTGAAATCGATCTTGGATTGCTGCCTATCGTTCGATCGATTTCCTATCTGCGTGCCTTTATAAATCAATCCACGGATCGGTTATTGGCACGTCTGACCCTAAAAATGGATTGTGATATCAATCCCAGATAGCAAAATTTGGATTGGATTGATTATTAATTTCGGCCGTAAGTCGGAGCTAACTCTTTCTCCAAACAAAATGGAACAACGAATAGACTAAATTTAACAGTTACATTTTGCCAATTTCATTCGCATTACAGGATTTCCAGGGCTTTGGACCGCTCAGGAAGCAAGCGAGACGACTGCTGTATGCAGGTCGATTACGTACACTTTAAAGCGGCTTAAATCAAAATGTACGACTTTGTCATCGTTATGTTGTTTCGTTTTAAACACAATATTGTTTACTAATGCTAATTGCCAATTTAGATGAAAATACGCAAGCTTGAATAGAACTTCAGTAGGATCTACGTTATTAAATTTACAATGTTTGGGATATTTCAATATTATATTGTAAAATTTGGTAAGGTACCTGCGGTAAACAAGGGCCACCTTATTTAAAATTGATGTAATTTCAATAATTGAGAAATAGGAATATAAAACAGGGCATTTATAGAAGATTAACTTTATTCACAGTCCGAAAAAGTACAATTTTTTGGGTTTCATTCACAGTTCTTAAACATTTTCAGTATTTCAGAAAACCCTCTCTGTGGCCCTTATTAAACATAGGTACGACAATAAGGACCACATGAAAATAATTCTTTTTTTAGATAAATCACTCTTAACGCTCATTTTTCTATTTTTATCTCATTTTATTTATCGTTTTGTACTAAATCACGCTTTGTATAAATGTTAATTCAAGAGAAAAACAATAATGGGCCTAATTAAACTAAGGCAACAAAATTGTGTCTTAAAACGTATTCAGTGACTTAATACCTACCATATTACTATATTTCTAAACAAATTATTCATATCAGAAAATAAATCTTTAACTGCAAAAAAATCAAAGCAATTTTTTTTTTTATGTAAAAAGGTGTGGCCCTTATTACACTAATGAGATTGCATAGTATGACAATTAGCTTTTAATAAACACTATTTTAGTAGTAAATCTTAGGGCAACAAGCCTTTTTATTCTAACCGCCAAAATAATTTTCTGGCTCGACGGTTACAATTATTCGACGCCCTTGTTTATCAACTTTTCAAATTTTCAAATGGTTTGACAAAGTCCTTCTGGGAATAGAATACCGCGCCGCTTCTGACTGTTGGGACATAGATCCACTTTGAACAGCTGACTGGGATCGATTTAGACGAAATTATTATTATTTGGTGCTAATACTAGTAAATCTAAGAGCCTAATAAGGGCCGGCTCTATTTACACGTCTTATGAGTGGCCCTTATTAGGCCATGAGACATTTTTTAAAAGATTGAATGTAAAATTATTAAAAAGCATGATAGTGATTAAACTCACCTAGATAAGGCAGCACAAATTACTAATAAGAACGGTACAACAGCAAATTTTATAAACAGAAAGTTATATTATTACTCACAATTTTTTGATTTCGTGGAAGTTTTATAGTGGAGCGATGCAGGTTACCCGCCTGGACGGATTACTTGCGACTGACAAGATGGCAGATCGCACAGCGACACAACCGAGTATGTTAGCTTCCCTAATGACCCTTTATATGTGTGCGTGAGAGGAACCTTATAAAACCGTAAAAAGTGTGTTTTTATAGTAGTGGCCCTTGTTAGACGCCGGCCCTTGTAACCCGCAGGTACCTTAGGTGTAGTCGTCAATTCAAATTAGATACCGTAAAGGCAGCACCAATAGAGCGATAATGCCACCTACTATCTTATGTTGAACTTTTGTTTAACTGTAATATGTTTATTATCGGTGTAGAATACCTACCTCATTCAACATGGATACCATTTCGCGATAATTATGTAGTATGTACCTTTATCTCATCTTCTTAGGAATTTTCCATGTAAACTTTTGCCTTTCCGAAAATGTAGCCCATTTCCAAAATGTTCTCGTAAACATGATGTTTACAACTAGAGCCAATTTACCCCTCAAGGGCAAAATTACCCCGAAGCGACGCTTTTCCCCTAATTAACCTGAATCCTTGTTCAAGCTCATGATTAAGGCTTCTCTAATTTGACCCGCCCGATGGACGTAGTCAGGGGGCTTCAATTTAGATATATCCTCTCAAAACACTACACAGAGAGGTACTAAAGTTAGAGGATGGTTAGAAAAATGTTTTACTGCAGATTTTTTTTTTACATTTTACCTACTACGTAGCTTTAGACCACTATCTCATCTGTCGTTAAGTGAGTGGCTTGTAAGGACCACTGGGACCACAGTATTTCTATTTGATAGCTATAATAGCTTGGCGGACACAATAGTGCCGTACCTTTAAAGATAAAGAAAGTTTTATTTTCTTCCTATTCCTAGACTAAAAATTCTCATCTCTCGTCTCTAATCCAACCTCCCCCCTAAGGAAATCCTAGCTACGTTCACGCTCCACCTTTTAGGAACTCCCTAAACGGCTCTTATCTCATTACTTCCTTCGACATTTATAAACCGACCTTGATTTGCGAAGACTCGATTTACTAAAGCTCAGTTTATTTATTGATTAACAAAATGTAATTGGATCTTAATACTCTTTAAGTCAACAAATCAGCTTCATCCCACCCAAATTAGTTCCTGGAAAGCGTTCAATTTTCTATGGAAATCCTTTATAGTGATGAACAAACCACCGCGGGTGCGGATGGTTGCACTGCAGTGGTTGGCGGTGACGTATGTAGCCACGTGACACGACCTTGCTACCACAGGTCAATGGTGTTGAACTACAGACTGCATTGATGCCTACTACGAGTATTACCTCAATCACACAATTTAATTAATAACAGTTGCAACTTCAGTCTTAGAAATACGTAATGATAAAAATATTTAACTAAGCCTCTATTTGAAAGGCAATTAAAAATTAAATTACAAAACCCATATCATTTTAATACAAATCAGAGAACCCATTGAAGAAAAAAATACAGACGTTTCGACATTGCACACAAAAGAATGTGAAAAGAAGCATAACAGAGTCGCAAAATAAGTCTAGTCGAACACCAATCTAAAATCCTTTAAAACTGTTTAAGGGAAAAAAATCAAAAATTAGTCTCTCCGAATAAAATTAAAGACTACGAAGTAAATATCTTAAATAGCTGCTGAAATCTGAAACATAAAGATTATGAAAGTAGTTCTAGATTTGTTAATTAATTAAAATAATGCGAAGTCGACTACGCGTCACAAATGATTTTTATAAGACCAGTAAGTTCTTTCAGGCAAAGTAGAAGCCTTGAACAAAAGACTCTCTAGAACCACGAGGCTTTTAAAAGTAAACGCAAAGTTGCTTTTAAAAGTAAACCCTTTCTTAGTTTATATAGAGGCATAGAAAAGGGATGAAATAATAACGTAAAAAAAGCTCTCTTTTATAATTTAATACTTTATATAATTGTTTTTGGAAAGTTTGTTAGCAGTCACATCTATGAATTTACTTAACAAAACAGATTGATTTTGACCATAATAATAATTATCGCTCAAAGTTTTTAGGATATCCGCACTAGGCGTGAATGTACGTCAAATTTAAAGAAATTAACTTAGATGCTTCTTAGCCGCGTTTTTCTTATTCAACAACAAGGAAACACGAGTTGCTGTTAGTATAATTAGTTAAATTTGTAAAGCGTAGTCAGCTTCATTCCACAACGCCAAAGAGTTTATTTAGTCGTTATAAACATTTAACTTACTTGGTCTCGTCTATGTAGACAGCTTCTAAAACTTTCGCAGCATACTGCAGGTTCTTTTGTAAAGTCTCTGCTGATATTTCACCTCTGTTTAATTGTCTTAGGAGATATCGTAATCTGTGGACAAGGAGAGATATATGATTAAGTCATTTTATGTGTAAGACAAAGAGAGAATGATCCTGCTTTGGCGTTACTTGGTAAAACAGAGTTCTAGAAACAAATCATTGCATATTTTTCGTCGAGTTTGTGAAGGAAGCAGTTTGTTAATTTGACTGTGTTTTTTTTGAGCTAACGGGGTTCATTACTTTTTTATTTGACTACTAGCTGACCCGACAGACGTTGTCCTGTCATTGTTTCTATGAGAAAACTCTTCCTCTCCTTCTATCTCTCTCCCTTTACCTGTCGCTCTCACTCTCTCTCCCTCTCCCTCTTCCCCTAACATTATCTCTCTGTCTGTCTCTGTCTCTCTCCCTCTTCCGCTATTTCTGTCCCTGCCCTTTAATCTCTCTCCCTCTCAATCTCTTTCCTTCTCACTCTATATCTCTCCCTCTCCCTCTATTTAAGTTAACATGGTCGCTAAGTATTCTACAATTTTCTTATTTTCCGCGCTATTTTATTACTTTTTTCTTTCATAAGAACCTTCTCCTGACAATAACAAACACAACAAAAAAATAATTCAATATGAACTTTATACAATAGCAATAAATATCGTTTTAGTTAGAAAACGTTTGTATGGGAAAAAGAAAAGGCCTGTTTTTAGGGGTTTTCCGGCAATTATTCGATTTTTTCTTACCGTAAAAACCATCTTTGAACTTCAATGAACATTTAAAAAAAAGAATTGGCCAAATTGGTCCAGGCGTTGTTGAGTTATGCGCTTACCAACACATTTTGCGATTCATTTTTATATTATAGATAGTTGATTCCTAACAAAGTAGCCGCATACAAATTTCATATAAATCCAAGTCAGATTTTTGCTTCATGAAATTGATTTCTTGTTATCAGGGGTCCAAACAAAAGCCTTATATTAAAACGTTTGATAGAAAATATGAAGCACACAATTAATTTTCGGTACGAAATCCAACATGATTCCGGTTTTATATCTAAACGAGATATCCCAGATACTCTCAGTTACTCTCAGGTAATCTTGACGGGTAAACGCTGGAGCTTATATTTCAACATTTTTTAGACGAACACTATATTAATTGATAGCGATATAATGCTCAGATAATATTTTTACTTAGGGTTTGACGTCACTTGCACTCTTGCACTAAGTGCTACTACGAGTAGTATATAAAAATGTTTATGTGACATTACTGCCGTGTAACGAGTCCATTTGAAAATATTTTTGACTGCCTAATTTGTATTTTAAACACCTCTTCATTAATTAAAACTTGCGCGAACAAAATAATACCCTTAATTTAAAATGTAAAAGTGACTAACTTCACATAATTAGACCCGCAAAGTATTTTAAATTCAGCTTTGTGTTATGATAGTTAAAATTCAATTTATTAAATCTATACTAATATTATAAAGAGGAAAACTTTGTTTGTTTGGTTGTAATGAATAGGCTCCGAAACTACTAAACCGATTTGAAAAATTCTTTCACTGTTGGGAAGCTATGCTATCCCCGGGACACATAGGCTACCTTTTATCCCGTAAAAATGGTCCCGTAATGGTTCCCGCGGGATAGTAGATAACGCGGGCGAAACCGCGGGTGCTTCTAGTTTTTTATAAAGTTGCAATACCTACCTATACGCTGATTATCATACGAGTACATTATTACCTTTTTTATTAAGGAGTGTGAAAGATATTTTAAATTAAAGTACTAGCGCTTTATATTTTTCAGTGAGTTTGAACAACATCAAAATTCCCGGCTCCCAGTATGAAATATCGATAAGTTACACTTATTAAATATAAGAACTAAATTTAATTCCAAATCCAGAGAATATTAGATTAATCGCTGATAGTAAAATCATCGAAAGTTACGTCTGAATAAAAACTAAAATTGGATGAAGAAAATCCAAGATTTTTCAGTGGAATCTTTCTGCGCCGGCTAACATTTTATCACGAGTGGGGATTTGAGAGCTAGTTTCAACCAAATGCAATTTGTATAGGCAGCGGGCCCCTAAAAGGGCACTGGGGGCCTAAAAGCGAATAAAGGTTACCCGAGATTGGTTGAGGCCGCCCCCGACCAAATTGAATTGTGTGCTTCACACGGCCTCATCGAGATCCGATCGAATCGTTGGTATTTAGAATTTAAGCGATTCAGTACGTACGACCCCGTCGTCGTAGCAATCTATTTTGACGCTTAACACCTCTAAGTAAAGTCGACTATAGCTATTACATTGGTTTATCAATAGCACTTTGTTACTAAGTGAGATGTTTTGATGAGGCTTCACTTCGGTTAGTGAAATTATATAGATTCATCACTGACAAAAGTTGGGTATGAAAAAAACATACTTAAAGTTTCTTGTAAGCAGCACAATGCCAACTTGAATGCTAAGTCATACTTACCATGAAAGTTTTGGTAATTCACGGTGCGTTCAAAAACTTGTATTGTTATACACTAGGTGTTTCCCGCGACTTTGTTTATGGGTGGTATTTTTATACCGATACTAAAAGACAGTAGAAACAATCAAAGCCTGGTGGTATAACAGTGCCATCACCTACACTTTTATCAATCTATTTTATAGCTGGTTTCTTACACGTTGGAACATAATATTTTGCACTAACAGTCGCAATCGCTTTTTCACAAAAGTTCTGTTATTTTTATACAAAGTGAAAGTCAACAGACAAAAATACATATAAAAACAAGTTTAGTACCAGTTTTCCTAAAACGATCTTTAAAAAGTAGTAATAGTACGTTGCACCAGAACAGTGTACTTATACTCGTAGTAGTTGAAACTTGGAGTTGCAAACTAGGCAACAAAAAAGCAACATATTGTGCTTATGTCTAACAAAAGGCAATTTTTGAGCGTTCAATGAAACGTGAATTTACAAAGCGTGAAAAATGAAACGGCAGAAACGTGCAAATATAACAAAAAATAACAAAACATGAGAGCGGCATTCAATCTCAATGGCTGGAGGGCACTCGATATTGACTGTGCTATGAAGCGAGTGAGAAATAAGAGCACGAAGTTCAGCCGTAGTCAGTTTAATTGGCAGTAGAACGTCTATGCCCTATGCTACCCTGGTACTTACTTGGATGTTAGTATTTTTCAACTTAAAATATCTCTACAAAAACAATCACTAGCAAATAGGGACAGAATTTTTTGGAAGAAAATGGGCTGAAGCAATTTTTTTTTACTATCAACTTAGTTTCAGATAGTCATCTAGTTCCGAGCTACTGTTGAAGTTCAAGTTTCCAGCTCATCGAGAAGTTACAAAAAACTTCGGTTCCACAGTTTGTATACTGAACTGACCACCAAGATAGCAAGTGAACAGAAACGAGAAATGAGGTAACATAGACTAAAAGATGACCAACTGTATTCAATTGCACTGGCCCTGTATTCTCTACCTCTACCTATTTTATTATAATAGATAAGGAAAATCTCCAACTTATTGTTTTGTTTGTAGTTACCTACTGCTTTTGTAATAAAATTATTAGTTACTTTGTTGTTTTATGTTAATTGCTTGTTAATATCTGTTTTGTTATTATGTACCGTTGCCTGAAATAACCTAAACTGTAACGAAAACAAGGAATATTGATATTAAGTTGTGAAATATTCAAAATGAAAGCGACAGCGATTGCGAGGGAATTGCGGATTATGACTGTATTTTACAAGACCCTACTTAGGCATGTATAAATAGAAATTTAGGGTTACGGCCGCGAAGGATGTATGAAGTCAAGCCGTTGATAAAAATCCTGGTATTCAAGCTTCAACATCATTACATTTCGCCCATTGGAAAGCGTATCTAATGCTGCATTTTCACTCAGAAGTTTTCTCTCGATCGCTTCACCTGTCACCAGAGACACACACGATGTCGCCGGAAATTACACAACGTCTCCAGACCTTGTCTTGAGCCTTTTGCCTTCATAGGGCCTTCTCATCTTCATATTAGGCATTTAAAGACTCCGTATCTTCCTCCTACGACTTTTTAAAAACGTAATTGATGTATATATCCCGCTTACTTAATAGATAACCTCTGACCAAAATTATCTGTACCTACTTACCAGGGAAACGGGAGCTAAAAAAACCATGGTCTCACTAACACAAGGAGCAAATATACACAATTCCTTGTTCAGTCACGCGATGGAGGTCGTTATATCATAATATATTGTCGTTTGGTTGTCTTTCTTACATTTCATTTATTGTTGTCAACTCATCTTTCCAATCGATTCTCCACGCTGTAGTATCCTTTGTGTATCAGTCTCTATATACATTGTTATGTTTAATTTCTCTGCAAGCCTGTTTTCATACATTATTCAGTATAATAGGCTTTAGTAACGCTTCAGTAGTGGAATACTAATTGGCAATAACAAAATGATCCGCATTCAAATCGAGGGGTGACGTGCCAATAATAATTTTAGCGGAAATAGGTCGATTAAAATATTGTACGATTTATTTCAATTTATAATGGGGTTTTTGACAATCTTTGTGAATTTGTGAATAGTTGGTAATAGTACCTACCTTTATCTACTCTATCTATATATAAAAATTAATCCCAATTTCCCTTGGTCATGGCATCACGCGTGAACGGCTGGACCAATTTTGCTAAATCTTTTTTTTGTGCTTATTGTTGTCAGGAGAAGGTTCTTATGAAGAAAAAAAAATTAGAAAGTTTCGCGGGATACGAAAAATTTAAGAAAACGGCGACCAAGTTAACTTTGATGTAGGGAAAGAGATAGGTAGATGAAGAGGGAGAGAGATAGGAGAGGGAGAAAGATAGAGACAATGCTAGGACAACGTCTGCCGGGGCAGCTAGTTAATTTCATTAAAATAAGTATGCATCACTAGTTTCTTTTTAATTCGTATTATTAATTGTAGTCTGTTACTTTTATTTAGCTTGTAGGTACTAGGAGAAAAGTTTGCATCTACCGTGAGAGCTTCAATATTAATATCACAGAAGGTGCCTTGTTTGGTTCAACTCAACTAGAAAAATAGAGATGAGAATCATAGACCGCTACCAAGCCCGATGTTTGTGTTTTCTGCATGATAAATCTCACGCAAATTAAAATAATATATATTGATAGTAATATCATCTGCCCACTAAATTTTTCTTGCCCACTTTTATCTAAAGAAAAAACACAAGTTAAATCTGAGATCATGCCTAACTTAATTTCTGGGGTCCTTGTTCTTCCAATTTTTTTATTGTATCGCGTGTCAAAGCAAAATAATAAAAATAAACAAAACCTCATGTCTCATGAAAAGTTTCTTTTTATTGCCTACACGCTAGCCAGTCCAAATTATCTCGACCCAACTTTTACGTCGTGATAAAATGTCTATTAGCTATGCCCAGCACTTTGTAAGACGGAATATATTATGCAAGAATATAACAGAGAGACCTAAATAATGTTTAGATGGTCATCAATCTTGCATGGCCTCTAGGGATAGAACTAGACAAGGGTTTCAAGCATTAAGAGACTAATCGGATCCTTTCAACAACTGTCAAATAAGATACAATATCATTACTTTGGCCAACACTCGACATTTCTGCACAGGGTCTTATTTCTGATCCCGGGATATCAGCTTCACAATCATTCCCGGGTTTCTAAGCCAGTACAATATTCACAATGATTTGATTGTTCACTGTCGCAATATTGGAAGAAAAACCGAAATACGGGATTTATTCGAACACCCGGCTAAATTGACATTCGGCACAACCCGAATTCGGTGCATCTCTAGCATTTTTATATCAGTTTATATTACATCGTTTTGCTTTGATAGGTCTTGAGTCCGCCGTCTGTATTGTCTCTTCTTTTAAAACCAATTTTATCGTCAGAATTTTATACATTTTACTTTATTACTACGGCAATACCGTATTTATTTTGAGTGTCTTCTATTACAAGAATGAATTAGGAGTTCTCAGGTTCCACTTTGTTTTATCTCGGTTCTTAATTAGACTCATGAGCTTGGTTTGAGATAACGTTTTTGTTTAGTAATTAAGTACTGAAATCAAGTTTGCATTTCACTGATTTGTTGATTTTATATCCTTAGATACAATGTTTTAGACAAACTCTACAACAGGTCAGGTCGGGTCAGGTGCTTTAGTACCCTAGTACCTACTCGTGAAAATTAAACTGTACCTAGCTGATGTTTATTATTTTCAAGGTGTATGATGTAGTCTCTTACGATTTTACGACAAAAGTATAGACCAGAGTTAAATATAATATTATGTTTCTAAAATTTCGTTCCACAAAATCGACGTCTATCATTCGCGTTTTCTTACTCAAATTCTGGCGTTCCTCATTATTTTACTTGTGAATTTGTTGTTGAGTTAGGAAAAACGAGGGTTAGACGTCGATTTGTGAAGAAAATATTTAGACACAATTGTTCAACTCTGGTTGAAATCTTTTGTGGAAGACCGATTCAGTCTATAATTCACTTACAAGACTACCTTGCTCGAATTATGACAGGTTCTACTGAAAATAAAGGCAAACAAAGACCCCAAATCTAGGCTTAGTAAATACAGGTTTAACCCTCAATAAGGGTTATGTTTGCTAAATGAAAATATTGTCCTCCCGTTAGCCATAACAGAGGTAGAGTGGAATTGGACATCACACAAAATTTTGCATTACCATTTTTTTAATTAATAGTATGTTGCCTACTGACAATATTACTGCCAGTGTCCTTTTTTTAGTTTTTGACTATTTTATTCCTTTTAATCACGCTTAAAAGTTTGCATAGGTACTCGTAATTTAAGGACAAGTATTTCAATCGTAAAAGCAAACGATTTCATAGTAAACATTTCACAATACGTGTTACACAATTCAGTAAAAAACTATTATTAAAAAAAAATAGGTTAGGTTGTCCAAATTGTATATTTATATGAAAGATGGATAATATTATGATTTACATTACCATTAGGTACGTGAAAGTCGGGTCCGCGTGTGACTTGCAGCTTAGTCGAAACATTACATTTCGACTTGGCATCGTTCTTGTTGTATAAAAGGTTTACGAAGTCCTGAGCCATCCTAAACTAACAGAAATTTGTTGAGTTGTTTGTTTATACGGAATACGCACGATATTCTCACGTGTAGGTCTTTAGCCCTTCTCCCTTGGGCTGAATTCGTTTCTGGACGTAGCTGATATTATTGTTGATTTACTTTGACATGGCGTTTCGTATGAAGAGACTCTAGGGACTTAAATATCATTTGTTAAATACAGTTAACGCACAGCCAATGGGGACATTTGAGGGCACTGTTTATCAATAGAAATATAATAATTACGTGTCTAAAGACCTGTCTATGTACTAATTACGATTACGAGCACGTCAGTTTGTATAAAATTACTTTCAATATGATATTTTAACATTTGTGGTCAACCTATGATACCGTCTTACCACAGAAGTTTAGACTAGAGTTAAACAGATGTTTCTTAAATTACGTTCCCTTAAATCGACGTCTATGACTAGTGTTTTCTTATACTCAAACTTGGCATTCCTAATTATTTCACATGTGAATGAGTTAGAAAAAGAGGGTTACCTCGATTTGTGGAGAAAATATTTAGACACATCTGTTCAACTTTAGTTTAAATCTTTTGTAGTAAGATCGTTAAGGTTATACATACATTCGAATAACCCACTTACATACTAAAACATACTAGAACAACTTTTTATAGCATACCTACATATATAATGATTTAATTAATTCAGAATAAATTAATTATTAATTATTATTGCCGAAATACCAAGCCGTGCGTTTACCGATGCCATGACAGATGCATTCAAAACCGATTATCTTAGTTTTTAAAACGTCCAGCGTGAATGAATCGATTTTATATGGTATTAGCCGTAGTGAGGTTCTATGGTGTTACAACAAATCCTACTAATATTATAAATGCAAAATTGTGCGTGTAAGTTTGTCTGCTCTTCACGCCCTAACAGATGAACGGATTTTGATGAAATTTGGTACGGAAATACTATAGGTCTTGGAATAGAAAGTAAAATACTTTTTATCCCATCAAATTAACGATTCCTGTGGGATAAAAGCTTATGCGGCCGATACCGCGGGGCGCTGTTAGCAGTTCAATGTATCTATCTAAAAAGCGTTAACTAGAATATAAACGGGTCTAATTCGCGCACAAACTAATATCAAAATATATAATTTTGAGATTAATATAATTAAAAAAAAAAGCCGTTACCTAAGCGCGGCCTTATCGCAGGCGTCGGGCGTGTCGACGGCAGGCAAGTGCTCGGTATCAAGGTCCAGCTGATCCAGCTGCTCGTCCGTAGGGGTCGGACAGCTCTCGGCTTTGCTCCGGCTCGAGGAGCGCCGGACGATTGTAAGCGCGCCTTGTTCTGAAAAAAAAAAAAAAAAAAAATGTATTTTTTTTTTAATATGTGAATAGCGCGTTACGATACAGAACCCGTCCTGACGCGTAACGGTTACGGGTAACGATCGACTATGTAACGAAATACAATCTTCTTTGTGTTGATATAAACGCACCCAAGTTTTATATTAAGTAGTACGGCTGATAAACGTTTAGCCGGATTGTTATTCCGATATGTTCTACAATATGCCCACGATTAATCGCATGGAAAATCAGAGGTTTAAAATCGAAAGTAAGTACATAATATTATTATCTATTTTAGTGAGAGAAAACGGTGCATAACTTCCGCGTGGACCGCTCGAACAAATTACATTGCAAATTGACAAAGGTTCATTATACCCAACTAAAGGTGCAAAAATAATTTTCAACTTTGTTTAAAATTTAAAGAAGTTATTTTTTTTTTGTCTAGGTCTATTCATTATAATAATTATTTCTAGTATTAAAATGCAAGAAGTGTACGCATACATTTATATTACAATTTACAACTGGTCGAAAGAAACAATCACAATACAATACTTACGTTTAATTACTAATATCATGCCCAACCACCATGTCTACATGCTCTAACCAAGTATATTATAATAATTATATTTGCAACGACTTTTTACAACAAATAAGGAACCGACTACAGCATATTATAATAAAACCAAGAATTCTTGTAACCAAATGAAATAAACCAGCTTTTAATAAAAATAAAAAACTACTCAAAACAACTTCATAAAATAAAAACCTACCTACCTACTTATAGAATCAAGTACCATCTCAAAAAACCAATCAAAACCTAAACAGCTTCCTTTTTATACAAATAAATGATCATATAAGTCGGCATAGAAATTGCGGAGATGTCAGTACTATAACGTTAAGCAGTAATGCCGATATCTATTGGTAACACCCATATAAGCTAGAAACACATTTGCGTTGAAAACCTTCCCTTTTTAACCGATCACTCATGGCGAAAGTTTTCGTTCTTTGTATTCTTAGATGAAATTTTCATCCAAGTTTGTATTCAATTGTAGTCAGGACGCGATATCACGACGCTCTAGTACGCGGTTTGTAAACAGAAGTACCACCATGCATAGCATACGAGTATTAAAGTTATATCAGTTTCTTACAGTTTCACGTCTAAACAGGGTAAGCAATTTTAATGTAAGTTTGGTATGGAGATCAATTTGATATTCAACCATATCATAGGATACTTTTTATCAATAAACTGTTTACAGCGCAGGCGAAGTCACAAAATGCTAGTCTATTTTATAAAACATCAATTTTCCTAGGTTTTCGTCAGCTGAATACAACTCATTGAGCCATTGAAGATTCAACAGTGTCCGACTGAATTCGGACTGCCTCCGCTATTCAGTTTCACACTTTGAAGTTGGGATAGCCTTTTTAGTATTCACTGGATAGTGAGACAGTGGATTAAAGTGGCTATTGTTGGTTGAGCACAGTGACTTTAGTCTTGTTATTCCTTCTATTTAAGGGTAGATATAGGATGGTTACCACCGTCTAAAAGGGTATATATCTTAAAAATTATGTGGTTGCAGAATTATAAGCTGCATATAAGCGCATAAGCTGGCGGTTCTAAGATAGGTACAGGTAGGCTCAAAAAGTGATAATTGTCTCGAGGAAATTTAGGTATAATAGACAAAAGCTCGATGAAGGAAAACATCGTGCGGAAACCAACATGCCGGAGAATTATTTTAGAGGCATGTTATCCTTTGGCCCCCGTGGTGGATTAAGGCCTTATCCTCCTCACGAAAGTGAGGGGAGGCCTTTGCCCAGCAGTGGGGCAATACAGGCTGAATTATGCGGCATAATGAAATTGTATTCCCACAATCTCCTTGAAAGCCAAGGAAACTGGATTCTATTATGATAGCTAACCTACGATAGGTTTCAACTGATGGTGCGGATACATACCCAATATTTTATTTTGGAGATCTGACACAAAATATAAATTAATATACCTACATGGACATCTATCACAAAATATAAATTAATATATATATTAATATACGAGTATTAAGGTTTAGAGAGCTGCTACTGACATTTCACAATCCGACTGCAGCGCACGAAGAAACAGCGGCGAAACGGCGTAATAAAAGTTTCAGCTCCGCGACCTTGAAGTACCGGATCTCACTACCAAAGAATTGAACTATTAGAACGTAAAGAAGTTACGCGCCGGCGATCTGTTAAATAAGCGGTTTATCTAATAAAAGTTGGTCATTATTTTATTGAAAGAATAATATTATGTAGGTACATAACCATTTAGACTTAAATAAAATATTATACAATCAATGTACTCGTATTCAGATGTGAAAATGTATTTTCTCATTCCAACCCAATATAACAAAGAGCTAAATTAGATGAACGATCCACCTACTATATTAACAGTTTTATTATTTAACTGATAAAATCCCAGAGTCCTAAATATAAACATTCTTAAATAATATTTACAATCCATACTAATATTAGAAATGTGAAAGTCACTCTGTTTATTTAGGTATCTGTTAATTGTAGATTTGTTACCTTTTCACTGCTGAACGGATTTCGATGAAATTTGGTAGGTATAGGTATAGATTGGACCTATGAGACGGACATAGGCTATCTTGTGTCTCAAAAAGATTGACACTATGCGACGTTGACACACTAGGCCCGTGGGAGCAAGAAGACATTACTTTGCGTGAGCATATCCGCGATATAATCGAACCGTAATCGGGCGTTGCCGTTTCATATTATGTAATTCAAAATAATAAAATAAGCTCCAGGTGACGTACCTATCCAATTCAGTGCTGCCAGAATCTTGCACGTGGTAGATTTTGTGTCACTTACTACATTATCACATTACTCTCGTACTATACTAAGTATAACTGAATGTAATATTTTGGTAATTTTTTCTGAAAAGATATTATGAATAATTTGTATTGTAGAACTTTGAACATGCTAATTAATTATAGGGGTTTCAACTTTCCAACAATATCATCAACAAAGAAAATTAATGAGCAAGGTATACCAGTAAACAGATAAGAGCAAAAAAAAACTTAAATAATTAAATAAGTATTTTATCTTAAATACCTACGTAATTTTATTTTAAATAATTATAGCAATAACTCGGTTGGTTCCCGACGACAAAGACGACGCGATGACGATAAGACGTGTTCAATCAAGGCAGAGTACAATACCTGTGGTACAACTGGTACAGTACTTTTGGCTGTTGTGCACTGGCATGGTAATACAGTAATTATCAACTGGTATCTCCGTGATCGTGACGTGACACTGTCTGTCAGTGTCAGACTGTCACGTTTCGTTCTCTGTAGTCACCGGCTTGGTAAATAAAAATTGTAAGATTCAAGAGTTGACGATATTTCATATTATGTTCAGTGTTGTGAACCGTGAAAACTGTTTTATTTTTCTATCACATACGTAAGAACATTCCAACATTTTAAATATAATTATTTTGATTTTTAGGTTAGGTCGGAGAGTTCCTGTTTTCACGGACGATGATAAAAATGTATAGAGCAAAAACATCAAAATCGAGCTCACAGTTATTCTGGACCTGTATGTGGCTGAAAACGTGTCCGTGCTCCGCTCAAGGGTTTCCATGGCGAAGATGTTTCGTAAGTATTGAACCCATTGTTAACGTGCAACAAATTACTTGGTACAAATGTAGGCAACCTTCCTACTCATTTTCATTCTCATTCATTCAATCATTGTATTATAGTTTCATACGATAAATGCTAGTTGGTCGATGTCGATAGTCGACATCAGTTACCGACTCGCACCGCAGCACTAATGTCGCGGTGCAAAGGAGGTTTCATACGGAGGCGCACACTGGCCTCCGCAGAAAAAGAAAGATGTTTAGTCAGACTGACATTACATTCCATGTCAAGATTTTTATTGTAATACTGCTAGCTATTTTATTGTTTAAATTCTTTATTATTTACTAGCGTTTTGCATGTATATATATCATCCTTTACCCTGTGTATATAGTGCCTGTGTCATCGCTAATGTAATATACCTACTCATCGTCAGTTCCTGTGTGTTTTACATCTCTACCTATTCCTGCTACACCTTCTATCTACCCGAACATCTGAAGGTAATATAGGGACCTATACCCGCTTACTCTATACGGGCACCCGCGACCCTATACTGGTGACCCCGACGTGATTTGAACACGCATATAAATTCTGTACTGTGCAGATTCCTTATACAGACGAGATGAAATTATTGTAATGCAAACCTGTGATTATTTATGTTCAATCGTTATGTACCTCTACTCAAGACATTATACGCTACTACAGAAATGAATAGGGGTGGTGTGGTACCAACATTAGCAAATAACGAACGAACGAATAGTACATCCAAATTTGTTTAGGCATTTAAAAGTTATGGTGTTATTTTGGATTACAGGTACAAGGGCAGCTAAGAATCGCAAGAAAGAAAAAATATTACTTTGTGTGCTTCATTTCACCAGTGGAACCTATACCTACCAGAACTTGTTCTGAGAAGGGTTAAAAAAATGCAAAAGGCATAGATTTTTAATATAGGATATCTGTAAATAAATCTTTTTGAACCTAATGTATTCTTTCATTTCACTAATCGATCTAGTAGGTACGCAGTCATAGCCCGAACCTACTGAGTTTCGGGCTGCACCACGATGCTCCACACCGCACGATGACTGTCAAAATATCCTCGTTGGCTGGCTGTTAGAAAGCGTATTGATTGTGGTTCTAATAAGCAGAAAAACTAGGTGGGTAATCTAGGCACAATGGATAACCAAAAGGTCTAGAAAAATATTTTCCAACAAAACCAAAGTACGGCAATCGAGAACCGAACTCCAGCTCTTCGTATCATAAATCTATCATAGTTACAATTATGCTATATTGCAATTTGAAAGACCGTCAAATTTTGATGTACACATATACTTCAGTTTTTCCATTTGCGTATGACGTGTGCGTGTCATTCGTGTGCATTATATAGGATAAAGTTTTGATTGAGCTATTCTCAAAAGTGTAGGCATGAATGAATAGGTTCAAATATGTTTGATATGTGCTGAGACCAAGTTGGAAAACCTGCGAAATTACCTAAATTAAGTTTATCTCTCGCAAATACAGGTAAGTATTGTACTCTCGGAAATCTCTTGTTTAGCGACACCAGACTTTTTCCTAACATTACCTATTATAAGCAGCAATGACGATGATGCTATAGAACTAGGTGGTCATTGTGAAGCTCACACGCATGTACTTAGATTGAATCATCAAGATGGCCTACACAAAGATTGTCTCGTTATGTAGGTAATAACGGGAGCAACGTGACTGCTTGGCACTTCTATTTAAATTCTATTGTAATAAACGGGCTAGAAAAACAAAACACAGCCGCCACTGGCCGCGCCGCATCCAATGCTTGTTTTGCCTAATCAGTGCCTTGACAGACCAAACATGACAAGCGATGGATGCGGCCCAGTATTTTTGAATAATATGATTACGTAAAAAAATAATTGAAAAAAGTGACACAGGTCCGACTAGCGGCGCGCCGCAGCGACTACTGTCGAATCGTATGGAAATGATAGAGAGGACACAACATGGCGGCTGGCGCGTCATTCTACTTGAACGAAAATATACAGAAATACATTTTCTTGAATGAAAATTGGTGAATTGTTGTTACATTAAGCAATAAACAGCTTTATTATTTTAATGGTTTCAAATTCTATAGATTTCAATAATGTTCTTCCATAAATTAGGGAGATTTTAATATCAGAAACTTTTTTCAAGAGGTTACTTTGTAATTTTTTTCTATCGAGAAAATATCTTTTGATTGTGTTTCACTACCTATGATCAATTAAGGTATATGATCAAAATTAACATATATTTTTTCTACATTGCCAAGTCATACGGATTTGTCGTAAGCGGCGTTCAAAATCTGTGTAATCATCTGGACTCACGACCTTAAGTAGGTTAGGTACTTATCAAAACCAAGCATCGTTTTCTGGTCACCCACCCTATAATGTTGCCTAATTATCGAAGATGCCCTTAACCGTATTACCACAGTGTGAAGACGCCCATAAGCTGTGGTATTACTCATTACGATTCTATGCCCATTGTTTCTGCTATCTGCTCAAGGCTGTATTTCCGCTTGCGACTTTACTACTACTTATTCTGTGGTTCTGTTGACTCTGCCATCGCCATGGTAACTGGGTCGAAGTTCGCTTAAATAATATACAAAAATTTAGCAACAGTTATCTTCGAAATAAGGGCCTTGTACCAATGTACAATGTGTGTGTGTATGAGAGCTCTTGACATATTCCTAACAATTGATGTATACGATTGCCGCAAATTGCAGCGGTTGAGATTTAGAGACATTTTTGCATGAATATTAAAATACTCTTTAGAAAAACATACCTAACTATTTGTATACATAATACAGGTTGATTCACTCATGTGGATTTGGAAACCTTGCTTTGCTCCGATTTATCTATGAAATGTGAGATGATTGGCAACCCTCAGTACCCCCAGCGCATTGAATTTAGTGGTCGCCGGTTGGGAATTGGTTTGTCACTGTCGTAGATTTCAAAGGGTATTTGGTGCCTGTGTTTATTTAAAGCCCGTTGACAGGCTATCCAGCAATATCTTCATTTGTATTTTCTACTAAAATGGTAGTAATTTCCGCCTAACTACTGTTAAGTTTTCTATCTTCTTTATTTGCGCATCGACGTGGATATTATGCGAGAGCCTCAATGGAGTGGAATAGATAAATTTACACGATCGTGTGAGACGGGTACTTACGTCGATGATGTTGATTTGTATTTACGTACGTTTAAATTTTGGATTAGTGACTATGTATTCTGGTTTTGTCGACCTACGTTTATTGCATAATGCATATTTTAGTAAAATCTAATTTCATTCATAACATAGATACTTATGTATTTTTGTTGAATGCGTATTTCTAGTTTGAATTGGAATTACTTATACCATGCGTATTGCTTATGTTTTTTGTTGTTTTTAAGATTTTTCTGGTAGTTAAACACACTAAACAGCTTTAAATTCTGTATGAAAGTGTTAAAGACAATGGGAGATTCATCAGAACCGCGATTACATAGTTCTGATTTTTCTAATCACAGAAAATACTTTTCCGTAAGTACCTATATTGTGGGAGCAAGAGAACAATTAAGCATTTTTTCCTGAGAAGTCAAAAGGACCGTGCAGACTTCATTTCGGTCTCGTTTCAAACTTAAAATATGTCTCGCGGAGAAAACCTTGACATATTTACGTAAGTTTTTCACGATAATCTTTATGCCTTTATTTATTGCCGGCGAGTTATATGAAACTTGTGTTACCATTAATTTAATATAGGGGTGGGTTCACGTAAACGCTGTTTTAGTAAAGCCCCTTCATAAATGCTCAACGGTTACAGAAGATACTTTTAACTCGGCCTTTCTTAATATATTAAACATAAATATTATATACCTGCGATATAATATTTTTAAATTACATTTGTACAAAAAATTACAACATAACAATTTCATAACAAACAACAGAATTACAGTTACTTATTGATTCACATTGACATAAACTATAATATGAAATTATAACTAAATATTTTCTAATTTATGAACACCAATACTAACACGAAATATTAACCGCAGCACACAAATACACCTAAAAAGATACAAACAATAGTATGACATAACATTAACTTACAACAATTATGAACAACATTTATCAAAATAACGACAACATTCTATTATAACAACAGAAAGAAAATGGGAGAGACGACAAGCGTGAAAGATGCAGATGCAGTAGGTAGATAAGAGTTCACAAAAAAAAAAAGATAAACAATTAGGTAGGCTTTGAACGTGCACGAAAAGGCATGGCGGCTATCACGACCAAATTTGATTAAAATTATATTTTAATGAGTTTTTAGTACCTACCTAAAATTTTGTGTACAGCTCTGGCACAGACTAGTTCTTAAATATAGAGCTCTGTCCAAATAAATAAGAAATGGAGTGACAGTTTCATATAGTAATTAATGTTGGCAGGTTTTTCATTAAAAGTTTTCATTTCATGAAAACAGGAATTTCATTAACTTAACGTAGACAAAGCAGCAGTTTCAAAGCAAAAGAATATACAAATACCACAGTATTACAATAAGTATAATATAAATTGTATATAAACTGTGCTAGCAGAACGTTCACAGAGCTTTTTATATTTACTTTAAATCAATTGTTAATGCATTTTATCCTTAATTGTTGTTTGCCATCATTGTAATGGCATTTGAAACGATTACCATATAAAGTAGGTAGGTATAAGTTAATTGATCGGGATAACCGCTCATCAGTAGGCCTAGTGTTAGTTTTTGCTACACGTCAACGCGTTTTACTGCGAACGCGTAAACGCGTTGATTGCATTACGAACAATGTTCGCCGCTAGGGGCTCTGTTCCTTTTCTTATTTCGAATCAACAACGCGGTTACGCGGTCGCGGTACCTACTTGTAGAACGCGTAAACTTGTTGAAAAACTGACGCTAGCCCTGCCAGCCCAGTAGGGGTTTCCTGTCCTAGAGGCAATGATGCCTAGAGGCGTGCTTACTGGGAGGGGTGCCGTTGCGTGGTGCAGGTGGCGGCGGAGGCCGCGGCGCCTCCTCGCGGGGTGCGCCCGCGCCACCTGGCGGGCTCGCGACTGCAACACCAACCGAGGGGTAAGTCATCGGCACGGAAGAGAAGACGGCGTGATATTGTGTGTGACAACAATGTGTGCAGCGTCATCGTGTAGCAGAAACCTTGTAGCTAGAGGTAGACTTCGGGCTTGCGGCTGGGGTCCTGCGTGGATGACTTTGCTATAAACTGTTCAATACGCTTCTAGAGTAACCAGCCTTGATAGCCGCTCGACGATACACGCAGGCAGTTGGATTCAATGGCAATTGACTTTAATTCAATACTAAAGGACCCTAAACATGACTAAATTAAACACTTTCTGTATTGAAATATATACTGAATTAATGTGTTATGAAAAGCAGAAAATAACAGTGAGTATGTCGTGTGGTAATGAGCGTTAGGTGTTTTTCTTGTGAAGTTTTTGGGTAGCTCTGTAAACAAATGAATACATGTTTAAACTAAACGGTAGGCCGATGCATATGGAACATAATGTGTCGCTAGCAGATTCGAGATGTTTTGTTTAATTTTAGTTGTAATAATAGTTAGTAGATGTAACTTAAGGTACGATATAGAACGTTGAAGCATAAAAATAATGAGAATAAAAATAGAACAGATCCATTTTTTTTTTAAGTTGTAAATATCGTAAACTTTACTTTGGTTAAAGAAATGTAACGATATCCTCTAAAGTGAGAGTAAAAATAACCCTACGAATAACATCTTTTCTGCTCCCAAACCATAGAATTAAACAACATTAAGTGGGTTTGCGTTTTTTTGCTTTTAACTGTGCGCACAACACTTCAAGGTAAGCTTAATTAACGGTCTAAATGTGCTTTGAACTTGCAAATGTCATTCACCGCTTTGATATTTTTTTGAAAGCTGAAGAAACGAAGCGAGTTTTGCGAAGTAACGGGACGTTTGTCGCGACGCCAACCAGACGATACACACTGCAACAAGTTTAGTGCCGACCACGTATACATACTAATTAAAGTAACTAATTAAAGTTAAAAATTTTACAAGGTAGAGTTATTATCTATTTAATTTTTTATTGAAATATTCGGTAGAAGCAGGCGCTAGGTACATGATTTATTAGGCTGTGGCGTCAGGTAGGTGTACTTTGCAAAAATCCATAATTAAGTATTCAACATTCTGATGTCATAAGTTCCACCGAAGTTGTCTGTAAAATGTTTCTAATGCAAATTGAAAACATATCTACTTACTAACGGCCGAAATTAATAATCAATCCAATCCAAATTTTGCTGTCTGGGATTGATATCACAATCCATTTTAGGGTCAAACGTGCCAATTACCGATCCGTGGATTGGTTTATAAAGGCACGCAGATTGGAAATCGATCGCACGATATGCAGTAATCTAAGATCGATTTCAATCTTGGATAGGAGATACAATATTAATTTCGGCTGATAGTCTTCTTTCTCGCGTTAAACATATCTACTTAATAAGCCTTATTTCTTCTTCCTAGTCTCTTTCTTTCTACGGAGCGCGTTCCTCTATAATGTTGTCGCGCATTTAGAAACGCAAATACCTACAGAGATAGAGAACATTAGTAACCCTTATTAAAGCCTCTGATTACATTTGTGCGCGAATGAGTACACATTGCAGCTTTACCGACGACGTATGTGGACTTTAATCTAAGTTTTATTTTCGGGTATACTCTGGACTTTTTTATTTGATAGGCACGTTTGTATGGAAGCCTTTGAGCGTTCGTTGGCACAGTTGCCTTGGGTTTTGTAATTTATTGAGTAGAAGGACACAAATTTCATTGTCAATATTTTGGTTTTATTTTTTTATTTACAGTTCACAGTATCAGATGAGCAATTCATTCACCTGTTGGTAAGTGCCACGCCTGCTCAGTTCTGGTGCCATCCATAAGTTGCACGACCTTGCACTGTCCTCGTAGACATGGGGCTCAATTTATTCACTTAGGTACATTTTCTTATGTACAATAAATCTCCAGCATGCCATTGGTAGCGAAGCTGAGCCTAAACTCTTGGTAGTTACGACTGCAGAGAGACCCTCCTTACAATTTGCGATTTTTCGATTTGCGATTTTCGACTTTGCGTGTCGAGTAGGTACGCAAGTCAACTTGGCTCACTTAAAATTTAGGTATGACTCCAATTGTGGCAATTCTTACGACTCTGTCTGTACATAACAATGAGTTCCAATACAAACCTCATTCTAATTTAGGTCGAGAGTAAGCTCACTGGCCAAGAATTTACTCCGAGAAGAAACCTTGTAAAAAAGAAATAAAACCCGGTTCAATTCTGTCCAAACTTTTCTTATGGTTATACGTTCAATAGTATACGGAATGGGCACGTTAAAACGAACGTAAAATTGCTGAAACGACCCAATTGCAAAGGTTTGCATGAATGAAATATAATACGGAGCGCGCTTTGAAATGCTACTAGAATAATAATTATATGAAAATCTTGTGAAATGATAAGATAAAATTACGGGAAAACTGAATAACTTTTCGTATACGATAATTTACCTTGAAATGTATAGCTATAGATATTTCTATTCACTGATATATTTCCAAACATATATTACAAAAGCTATTCACAACGAACCCAAACACGACTACAACCCAAATAGTTATCGAAGGGTGTCCTTGTCTCTTGTCTCTATCATCAGATCAGTTCGATATCATCACAATTTATATTATCATTACCACCTCGACAGGCATACAAAACTCCAACTCTATAATAATAGAACAGTGGACCTGGGTCAACGTGAACCCTAACTTACATCATTATTCATCCTTAAAAGCTTGTGAAATAGATGCATTTTTTTCTTAATTGAATGTTTGGTGAATGAAGATATGGAATAGCCTACGATTAGTTAGTTGAGTACGCACACTAAACATCGAAGATCATGGTATCAGAAACACCCAGTCTCAAAATGATACAAAGACCTGTAAGGTACTTAGGTACATAGCAGTAGTTGTCATTACACGCTGCGCCGCAGGAAATGACTCGAAGCCGCAATCTCACGCTTCGCAGTCAGCTCAACATCAACACTAAAGCTGAATTTGCATTACGGCACTAGTCGCATGCATGATGAAATTACTTTCGTGATACTAGTTGCAGTACTGGCGGAACTAAATTTCGTTAAAATATTAGTGTCTTGAAAGCAACAGAGCTGGGACTACGGTTCCGTCTACATTGAAGCTTGTGTATTTAGTGCAAAATGTTACTGTACGCTTACACGGCATTAGTTTCGCGTCGCGTGTACACGGTGAAATTAGTTGCATGACACAATTTTCATCGAAAAATTGCGCGTTCCCTGACACCGTTTCAGAGTCGTGAAATTAATGCATACATTGTAAAAAATAAAGTTACACGTGAAATCGTTGGTTGAGATGTTCCATGAATTTATTCATTCTAATAGTGCATTTGGACGTAGCGGTAACGTCTAGCTTGCGTCCAATGGTCTTGGACTTTGACAACTCGTGTGCAAACACCCTAAACGAGACGGTCCAGGGAGGACACTCCGTATTCAAAAGGTACTCAAACCCACGAAAGAGAGAGAAAACATGCTCAAATATCATACAAAATACCGATCATGCTATCTCACTTTACTTGAGAGTTCCTTCTTCTAGGGTATTAATACAGGTATACTGTGGTCACTGGTGAAAGCCATTCAGACGCATTATGCGCCTACATACTGACATTACACATCATCATTACAGTAATACAAAAAAATAACACAAATCCCCTCAAAGAGCTTTTATGGTAAGCATTCAAAAAGCGCTCCTGAAAACGTACACCTGTTTATCACCTAGCAAATCTCAGAAATATCCCGTGTAAAAACACACTCGTACTCGTACCTTGTCGCAACTAGAAATTTTCACGTCTGCGTTGAGTATCTCAAACATGTTTAAAATATTTAGTGCGACATGGAACTACAGAAATTACGGGTCGGTTGTACTGTACATCAATATAAATCGCTCTAGCGCTCGGAAATTCTATGGAATATTAAGTGCCTTTGAGTTGGGAGCAGTAAATCGTGACTGGGAGGTATATTAAATGCAATATCGCTGGCGAGGGCTGCTTTTGGCGGGTTTCCTAGGTCTTATTACCTAAAGAATAGATTAGCTCTCGATTATCAGTATGTATTCACGTTCTTGTATGAGTTTCATATTGCCAGGCTTGTAGACGCTCAAATCTTTTCCTTCTACAATAACGGAACCACCCCACCCCGGCTTTATATTTGTGTGCTATCAGCGAATTTAGTTCATTACACCCGCGATACAGAGCTCTTTATACCCAGTTCAATGACCGATATAACTGAGATAACAGTACGGCCTCGGGGTAACTAACAATGCTGTAGTGTCGCGTTGAAGGTTCATTAATACCGCGTCGCGAGCCATTCATCATGTTCGCTGGAGCCGCTCGTGTGTAGCCGTAACAAATGGGGTGTTGTTTTACGGACAAACTCGGGTACACCTGTAACGGACGGCTTTTAAAGGCCAAGTGTCTCGTCCCTAGTTTAACTAACAATGGTACTCGAAATAGGGCTGGTGTGGCACGCGGCAGCTGAATCAGTATAGAGCCTCTAGAGGTGCGAATAGGTAAGGGTAACTCTTGATAGTGGGTATATGCCGGGAGCGTTTGATGAAGCGATTCGTTTCCAAAACGCTAGCCTTTCTTTGACAAACTAGCTCGTAAATAAAATCTATATTTTATTAATGCTCTTATCTTTTTATGATGTTAATTTACAAGCAGAACGCACTGTAAAACTAACAGTGTGCCTAGTGTGAGTTTTTACGCTCTTGACATAGTACGCGTAAACGCGCGCTTTGTATATGAAGATCTTTAGTTCATAAACGCGGCGGTAAGAGCGCTGTACACTGTACAGGGTCTTCATACAAAGCGCACGTTAACACGTACTATATTGAGCGCGTAAACCTGCCGCAAAAACCCACACTCGGGGCACTGATCTATAATATTGGTGTTTTCTTTTTGCACTGCCTATAGTTTGAAATAACCAAACCTTCATTACAAAGTATCGAAGGTGTTAAAAATAGAAGAATAAACAAATATACTTTAGGTTAGCTTGCCATTTACGAGTAGGTACCGTCGATCTTTCAAGTACACTTGAATAATAGCTTGCGTGTTCACAAAACAGAGGTGTTTGTCAACCCTTTTTGTCCTCGTGACGTCGTTTGTTTCAGTATGTAAATATTTTGTAAAGTTTTGTTAGAAAGTCGTGTGGATCTGTGGTTGGTTTTGGTATGTTTCCGTTCTTTGAGTGCGTGAGGCTTTGGGAAGTGTGCGGTGTTGGCTTAAACTCAGGGGTTCCTTTGTGTATCGTCGTTTAGAGCAGGTTAGAGCCTGAGCCCGAGCGTTGTCTAGTAGTCGTTTAGAATTATTTTGTCAACCAACTTATCAGTGGAACCTTTTTCAATGAGCAAGATGAACGCCACTTTCTGAAGTGTTTTCGGCGAGATTTCAATAGTTCCTAAATCAGAATATATTTTTTCTGAGGGTGGAATTGAATTCTTTAGGCTGTGGTTTTATTCTACAGACATATTGGTCGAGCTATACCGCGCGGTTGGTAAGAAATGGCAACGGACCGGCGACAGGCGAACGGCGTTAGCTGTCGTTACTGAAACTCTGTCATCGATTCGTAGCTGTCGTAGCACCGCGTAGCGTAGCGTAGCCTTTGCTATTGTTACAAATAGGTTATGTTGTTAATTTGTGTAGTAGATTATTTATCTGTATTATCAATGTATTAGTAAACGTACCTACACGCACCTATTTGTCTAGTAATCTAAAATTAGAACCTCTAGAATGAGATCTAGTCAACCTGTAAAAAACTTATGTAAAACATATATTATACTTATCTCATGTGTGCGTGAAAGTAGTAGAGGTGTGTTTCACTTACGAATTAAATGATTCCAATTGCGTTAGACAGCGTGAGATGCTTACCTGGAACAGAAGAAGAAAAGAGAAATGTTAACACATTCAAAAATAGTCATTATGTTTATGTGAATTGGGAACTAGATTCTTAGAAATCATTTATACCCTTCGTGAATGTGTGTGTGTGTGAATGTATCATATAATATATCAAAGCATTTATTGTATATAGGCAATAAAATTGCACTTTTACAAGTCAAATAGCTAATTCTCGTTAACAAAGAGAACGATGAATGACTAATTTACAAGGGTCCGTTTTTGCTACTAAGCCATAGAACCCTAACAACGATGCAGGGTAATATCAATGTTATTGAAAAAAAACGACAAAAAACCGAGTGCGCGTCGAATGTGTCCAAATTGTTGTATGGCCTGAAGCTATTTAATACCAAAAGTGTGTAAAAATATTTTGGTTGAACCAAACGTAGGTATAACCCAAGTTATTGACGCTGTCAATTTCAGAAGCATCCCAAACAAAATCTAAGAAAAAGTAATCTCTTTACATACGAAATAAGAACCCGGAGTACACTGCCTATTATATCAAAGTCAATATTTAAGATAAAGCCTACCTTTCAATGGCACTTGTGTACCTTATATCAAGGGATTGGGGTAGCTTATCCTTTGTCACGTGGCTAAGAAGATAAGCTAACGATGGTCTCAGCTAATTTCACTTTCTTAAGATTTCCTGAGGAGGTTTATAAGAAGATTAAGAACGGGTATAAGTGTAAAGATATACAGACTGGGTATAGGGAAGAAATGAAGAAATAAGGTTTCCAACGTGAAAATTTTATAAGGCTTCGTGGTACTTATTTCTTAAGGTCTAAGTTTGGTTAACGGGCGGATAAAGTAGGTACCTACTTAACCGTAAAATAACGATAAAGTACTTCTTGTAAGTAAGCACTAAGCCGATTTTGTAGGCTTTTTGTAAGAAAAGAAAGACATTATGAACTTTATTCACAGCTATTTTTATTAAGCCATAACGTGTTTCAGCGACGTTTTGTTAAATTTCAGTCAGCTCGCAAACTCCCAAAAGTAGAACAGGAATATCTCAACTCCATGAATTCTTTATAACCGAGACCCTTAAAAGAGCACCGCGTGTGGCATTTGAACTGCCCCCAGTTGGAAAACTAAATCTTAGTTACGGGGCTTGCGGGCCGTGATTGCTTGCGACTATAAAAATGTCTATAAACCTTTATCGATGTAGGGTTAGATAGAATGTGATGTATGTTACAAAAAACTGGATACGTTATCAGTGCCGATTACGGGCGTCCGTAGCAGTGGCTACGAAAACCGTTGTCGTAGCTGTCGCTACGAAAATCGTGCGGACGCGATTAGTGCAATGTTCAATGCACGCACGGTTCTCATATCAATATCTTGAAGCTGGTTTTCGTAGCGATTGCTACGGATTACCAACGTCAGTAGTATTGACTCAGTACCATAGTCTGTACTATTTCAGTAGTTACAGATGTTAGAGACTAAATACATTATCGTTTAGCTATTTGCAGTCTCTTATTTTATGTAGCTCGATTACATGTAAACCTATGAATCGTTTCTCTTTTGAACAGTAAACACCATTTTAAGCCGATCTTTACGTGATTCCAGGTTTATGTTACAGTGTAGAATAAGGGTTTTAAAATGTTTCGTCTGGATTACATTTTTATAGTATGTTTTTTTTTGCAGTAAAGCTCTTTGCATATATTATAATACCCTGTCAAAATAGTATTAGAAGTCTCAAACTTCAACTTTTTTATTTATAGTATTCCAATCTGTGTGTGTACACTGTACAGGTACCTTACCTATCTATTCTTTGAAAGGAAATATAAGTTATATTTGTGGAGGGTTTCTTCCTTCCATTTTTTCACGCTTCCTAAAGTCTGTACATACTTACAAAAATAGTCGTTCTTAAACTTTCTCGAACAGAAAACATACGTCTAATTTGGAAGACGGTTATTATTTTCCCCAAACGCGGGTAGTTGGAAACAACACCTGCCGCTCCGGACGGTGATACCAACATTCTCCAGCCTTCTCGTGACCACGGTCGATGTAACTCGGCCGAAACGTCGAAGCATGTAAAATAATATATTTTGATATTACTTTGTGCCTGAATTAGACCTGTGTAATATTAACAATAATTATAACTGTTAATATTGACATATATAACATATTTAATCATAACTTAAGAATGAAAATAAAGTAAGAATTATTACATGTATTCTCAGCAACATGTAGGTATAACTAAGGGCACAGGAACTACGAAGAACATAGGTACTCTTTGAATTAACTCCCTCTTACACCGTGTAGAAATCTACTAAGGTACGTGTTAAGCCATAAATAAGCTCAAGGCCATAGCGGCCACTTTATCTCGTCCGAGGAGCTCGTAATGGGAACCGGGAGCGTATCAAATACGATATGTGAGAGCAAATGGGAGGATCTGCTACTATAATGGTAAGGAAATTGCGTGGAAAATATTGCCTATCTCCTAGACTATTCTTCGGAGATATTATCCTAGTTTTCAGGCGGGTCGAAATATTTAGAGATTTCCATATTGTTCAAATGTTAAGAACCAATAATACTATTCTCAGTTTGAATGTTGTTTTATATTTATATCTTTAGTAAAGGAGATGGACTAATGAAAATACCTACACTAAAAATGGTTTGAGACAGATTATCAATATTTATGTCTTTTATACTATAATAATTAAATCGTTAACTTCCATGAATAAAAATGAAATGAATGAAGGCCCCAATTTGATAGATCATTTTTTATGTCTCTATAGAAAATAAATAATATACATAGATAAATAAGAAAAAAATAGAAACGAAAAAAACAGATTTGAGTGATAAACATTATGTATTTTTTAGTCTGATGAGGTCTGTTTTGTCTATCAACATACGGAAGAGTTATAGCTAAATAATAATAAGTAAGTATATTCAAACTTTTTCTACATAAAAACGATGATACATGTGCCAAAATTCCCCAAAAGCCTACTGCGTTCATCCACACGAGCTTATCTTACGAGCTATGGAGGCTCCACCAATTATTTCTGGGGTGAAGTTACATTCGCGCGTTCTTGAAAACCTTGAATCACGGATAAACAAATTGAACCCTTTGATCAACTTCACAGTTGATCAACTGTGAAGTTGATCATGGAATCGTTGAAGTTCCACTGGTTGAAGAAGTCGTGCAGATTAGTTCCGATCACCCGCGTTCATAGACACTATACAAACGTTCTATAAAATATTGTATGGGTAACCATAATGTGCCACAGTACAACCACAAAACGTCAATTGCAGCAACTAAAACCACATTTAATAATCGACTTTAACCACGTGGACGAAACCAACCACAACTCAAAGCGACGTAACCACTGCATGCTAGGTTTTGCTGTTGTGGCGTGTGTGCTGCGTCTGCCTGGACTCTAATTAATTAATAAAAAAAAAAATTTGAATAAAAAGATAAATACGACAAAAATAAATTACAGCAAAAGAAAAATACGGTTAGCTTTCCCGCTGTGTTGTTTCCAATGTATATTAATTTAGTAAACCGGAAGGCGTCCTCCCGTAATCGCCTAGTCGTCACGACCCACGTAGTCGTCTTGCGACAAACAACACATCAATTTTAATAGTACGGTGGAAGTTAATGGTTGCCCAAATTGAGGTCTATCGACGCGTATCGGCCAATGGGAGCGCGTAGACCAGAATAGATAACAGTATACGAATGTAGTTGTACCCAGTATAAGTGATATAGACAGGGGAAACTCTCGGTCTATTAATTTAATGGGATAAAACGAGTGTTTCGGAGAGATGGGCTTCATCTGCGTTGGTCTGCAACCCATCTATGAGAACTTCGTCGTTTTCGTATAGAAGAAGAAAAACTAATAGGTACTAGCACCATTTACTGTGGTTAATGAGACCAGAGACCATGCCGTATGCTCGCCGGGTATCTCGTTATTTGGCGAAGTTCCGATTAAGAGAGGCTAACTTCTGTGTTCTGTGCCCGGATTTAGACAGACAATACTTAAATTCGTCTCACTGATTTGGGGATCGATGGATTTAGGACTTTGGGGCCCCTGAACGTTGATTTAATTTATTTGAAATTTTGCTTTACAACTTTGAAGTGGCATTATTTATCATTATTGTTTTTAAAACTGGTGTATGTAACGTTCGTTTCGGTGAGTTACGTTCAGAACAATTCACTCATGTTGAATGGTCGTAACGTCTTCGCAAATAGCTTGGCCCAGACATTGACAAGCCTATCCCATTTAGTAGTGCTAAAGCCTATTACGTGCGTCTCTAATCACCGTTTTGATGCCCCATGCCGCAGTATACAAATGGTGACAGTAGCCTAACTAAATTTTAAGTCCATCAGAACCAATCCTTTAAGATTTGACGCCTTTGACCATATTTTTACGGTCACCGGGTGTGATTGTGATCAAAACGAATAAGTTGGATACTAATACGCGGGTTTGTTATGTATAAAACGTCAGTTTACGAATTTCCAATTTAGAAAAAGTTAGTTCATCACCATTTGTCACTGTAGAAAAGTTAGTGTATTATGATTTTGTAATTTTAGGCAGCATAGTGAAGCGGTGGTAGCCTAGTGGGCGAACGTCCGCCTTCGAAAACGGAGGTGGCGAGTTCAAATCCCAGTATGGTAACGTACAAATGTGTTTCTTGTTAAACATAATATGTACGGAATGAACACTCGCTTTTTCGGTACAGGAACAAAACATCGTGAGCAAACCAACATGCCCGAGAATTATTTCGGAGGCATGTTATCCACCAACCCGGACCAACCCCCACTTACTGAAACGTCAACCAACTTTGACTACAGATTAATTCTATTGCCATCCTTGTCATTTGTTTATTGTCAGACAGAGACAACGATAGTTTTAATCTACTGTCAAAGCCAACAAACGTTCCAGAAACTGGGGGTAAGTCTCCGTGGTTGACATGGCCTAATCCTCCTCACGCAAGTGAGGGGAGGCCTTTGCCCAGCAGTGGGACAGTTACAGGCTGAATGATTCTTATTACTATTTATAATTTTAGGCAACGTAAGTTCATTACGATTTGTAACGTTATAAAACGTTACTTTATTACGGGTTTTCGCTCCTTGAAATGAGACCAGCCGTAAAAATCATCTTTGTTTGGATCACATGTATGAAGCCGACCTACTAAAATATATCACTCTCGGCTTTGATGCCCACTCCATGCCGTTGATTAGATGGCGGCTGGACGGCATTAATTACAATGCCTATTCATCTTGTCGGTAATTCGTTGTAGTTAACAACTACACTTTGAAGTTGCGCACAAAAGACGCAATTTGTAAAGTTCATTGGACTAGAATGAACTTTACTATTTAAACATTGTAAATCTTTAGTTAACTGTCTTCATTTAACTAGTAAAGATATGCTTAATGGAATGGAATAGAATAGCAATATTTTTATTGTAAACCACGAATAAACAATACTAGTATACAGTGAAAAAATATACAAAAGGTAAACAGGGGTAAATGGCCCGTCTTATCGCTTACAGGGATTTCTTCCAGGTAACCTTTGGATGGACAGTGATAAATATGTTTCACTTTGAGCAGGCGTTGTACATGATAGCATTGTAATCTGTTTTTGTAGTTATCGGTAAGTTATAATAAGATTGAAAATCGTTTAACTGCATTTTTTTCGAATACCTTAATGTATTACAGTCAAAAGTATAATCCTATATAAACCGCTCGGACCCATCGATGGCTCGTAACAATTCCGCCCAAATTCAACGGGCAAATTTGCCAGGCTTTTAAATCGACAAAAATTTATGTCTGTATCTACAAGCCGCATATTAAGTTAGCAAAGAAAGGCGGGTTTCGTTTACAGGCGAGTAAAAAATAAATCGGCAAAATGTTTAAATAAAAAAATTAAACACAACACGCTTTGTGTTGATTTGATTTCTGAAATATATGTTTGGTTAAAGTTCTTCATTCCTTTCAATAGTGGTTTTACAGGCAGTTCAATAAAAATAAAACAATAAATTATACACTAAAAATGCCACAAAAATATCACAGCAGTGAAAATTATCGATAATTATTACTATACCTATATAATATAACTTTTACTTGAGTCAAATGCTAAAAAGATTGATTTTTAAACAAAATATTTTCAAAAACATGCAACACTTTAATATGGTGCAGATATTATTATTTTAACCCTCATATCAAAATTCACCTTCTGCAATGACGTAAACGTAAAATTCAACCTTTAAAATATATGTAAAATTTATTATCTATGTAATTATTATCATTATTATATATTATGTAAAACGCTGGCACTCCAGCCAAACCCTTAGGGATGGACCATTTTAAAAATTAATCTCCCCTGGCTACCCGGCCGGTAACGAAATAATATTATCGCTTATACCAGCTCGGTTGTGGTTCCGCAGATCATATTTTTATATTTTTAGCTACTACCACCTTATATTATTTTTTATGGTTTGTTTTCGCTTTGTGTATCATCGTGTAAATTCTAATAACATGGTAATGTTAGCCTGTTCTTCGGGTCAAAGAAACATTATTTTTGGCTTTTTGATTCTTATGCTCGGTTTTTGAACCCATACAGCCGAAACCAATATTGTATCTCCTATCCAAGATTGAAATCGATCTTGGATTGCTGCCTATCGTTTGATCGATTTCCAATCTGCGTGCCTTTATAAACCAATCTACGGATCGGTTATTGGCACGTTTGACCCTAAACATGGATTGTGATATCAATCCCAGATAGCAAAATTTTGATTGGATTGATTATTAATTTCGGCTGTTAGTTAACTTTGCGTTTGAGACGTCTGAGTCATACGGGTTTACTCAAATATAATAAAAAAAAATTCTTCATCCTGGAGAAATGAATGCAAACGTCGGTTTTATGTCTGCTCGATAACACCTTGATAGTCTTATTTACGTGAATAATTTAGCCAAGGAAACGAGGCGAGCCGGTCGAACGGATGTTGTCATGTTGTGGGGTAGCCGGAAGTTAAACGTTTATTTGCTTCCGTCGAATATTATTATAGGATGCTGTTTACTTTGGTACAAAGTACATAATTATAGGTTTCTCAAAAATAAAAATCAAAACAATCAATTAAGGAGTCTAGGAACAGTATCGAATAGAATAATCAATATTTTACTGTACGCCCGTTAGAAAAAAAAGTTATCAACGAATCAACACCTAACAAGACCGTTTGTCCATGAGGTTAGGGGCCTACAAATAAATATATAAATAATAGTAAATGAAATCTCAGCAACTCAGCAGCATAGTCGAATTTCTGCTCCCGTTTAAAAAATAATTTTATGTGGATAAAGTGAACAAATAGACAAACTTCTGTGTTAACTACCCATTACTTGGTACAGTGAATAAAGTACAGTGATTGTTTCTGTGTTTGATAACGTTATTATATTGCTTTCAACAAAAACAATTCAGTTTTCTCAAAACGGTTACTAAAAGTTCAAGGTCAGGGCACGCTAACGTGTTTGTGGTACGTCGAGCGCTTAGATCGCTGCAAGTGTTCTCGTTCATGCATGTGTCGTACAATAAAGCGCGCTACTACTAACAAATAATAAACCGCTTGAGCGCTTTAAAGTGATTTGACAATTTGAACTAACAAACTTTGTTGATCAAACTTTTATAATGGAGCTTTCTACTAATAAAATGCTACCTATAAATTGTCATGGTTGCCCCCAAACAATAACAAATAGGGAATACATGACGTGTTCTGTTTGCAAATGCACGTATGATCTTCTCTGCGCGAATGTATCGTACACAAGATTTACTATTATGGAAAAAGACAAAAAGCTCTCATGGAGATGTACGCCCTGTATCTCAAAGAAACCTAAGGGATATAATACTAATACTCCTGTCGGTAGTCACAGTATCGTACGTAACATGGATTGCAATGAAAATGTAACAGTAAGAAAGCCGAAAATGTTTCGCCGGCTCTCTCTAGAGAACTTATCATTATCAAGTCACACGATGGATGATAGTTTTGAGGATGCTACTTTCTGTCCAAGCTCCGATGAAACACCAAATGCCAAGCAACTAAAACAGGAACTTGATGAAATTACAGATAGCCTTATCAAAGCACAAAAAGAAATAAATTTACTACAGATGGAAAATTTAGATTTAAAATCGCAAGTTGAAAAACTTAAAGAGTCAGCAAACAATACGGAAAAGCTAGATAAACAGACATACACAGAAGCACAAAATTCGCAAGAAGATTTTAGTAAAGAACCTGCAATGATTGGGGACAGAAAAGCGTCGTCCGGAACTAGTACGATTAAACAGCAAGATAAGAAGCCTAAAACCACAATAGAAAAAAAAACCACTAATATTACTAAAACGAAAAATACCGGCGGTAAGCTGCTAAAGAAGACAATCTCATCGTCTAGCGCCACAAATAACTCCAAAAATGAAAGTAAAGCGCAAAATACTTTCACAAAAGAAAACGAAATTCAGGATCTTGACACGAATAAATCATTCAAAAAAGTGCAAAATACTTTCAGAAATTTAAACAAAAATCGCAATCAAGAACACACCATGAAACTGCAAAATGACCTGCGATGTATTAGAAAACCAAGAATTGTTTTGGTTGGGGACCAAAACTGCCGAGACCAAGCATCAAAGTTGATTATGTTAAGAAGCAAACACCGGAATGCAAGAAATTATGATGTCCTTAGCTACGTATTCCCTGATGCTCCTACAGACCATATCATGCAATACTGCAAAATAAATAATGAAGACTTCCAGGAAGATGACTGGCTGGTGCTGTCAGTTGGATCTAACGATACAAACCCAACCAAGTTCTTTATGGAGATGTCTGCCACCATGAAAAGAATTACAAAGCCTCATGTTATAATAACTAGCGTAATACAAAATCGTCACCTAAATGAGGTTAAACTCAACCAAGAGCTAAAAAACATTGCTATAAACACGAAAAATAGTCATTTCCTACCTGTCTCACATCATCTCACTGCAAGTAAATATCCACCTCAATCTGACTATCAGCAATATAAAGCGATAAATAACTTGATTAATACCGAAGATTATAAATCAAACTATCTCGGCAAAAATATAACTCAGATGTATAAACAAAATAAACAAACCAACGAAATACCAAAGCTTAAAAAAGGTACGATACCTTACCTATTTGAAAAAATGAACAAAGCCAAATGTGACCCAGGGCCTGCAAATAAAAATAAAAATGATACTAAAAAACCTGGAACCATACCTTTCTACTTCAAACAAATAAAATCGAACCAACACAAACGAAACAATACAATTGATCAAAAAGAATGCAACATTGACCCAATTACAAGTAAAATGGCTCCGTCTCAGTTTTTTCGTGTCGAAAGACACGAATAAAAATGAATTAAATATCCTACATCTAAACATTCAAGGTATTAAGTCTAAAGTGGATCAAATAGAGTTACTAACAGAAGAAAAAGAGATTGATGTATGTTGCCTCACCGAGACTTTCTTAAAAAATAACGAGGTAGACATATTACAAATAGACGGTTATCAAAAAGCAGCTCACTATTGTAGAAAAAATAAGTTCAGAGGAGGTGTGGGTATATTCGTAAAAAACTCAATAAATATAAAAAAGCTGCATTGGATCGCGAATATGTCCATAGAACGTCATTTTGAGTGTTGCGGAATTGTTTTACCAGAATTAAATTATTATATAGTATGTATGTATAGGGCTCCACACAGTAATCTAAATTTATTTCTACAATGTCTTGAAACTTTACTGCACAAACTAACAACAAGAACACGAGCTAACAAAAATAAATTAATATTATTAGGGGATTTTAATATAAACTTACTAGAAAAAACCCATGGATCTGAACTTTTCACAAATACTCTGAAACTCTTCAATATGTATCCAACTATTTTTGAAGCAACTAGAATAACTAACCACTCGCGAACCTGTATCGATAATATAATTACCAACATCAAGCAATATACTAAAGCAGAGGTTTTAAATATAGGTTTGTCTGATCACACTGCTCAGGTTATTAAATTATCAACTAATTTGAGTTATCACGAAAAATTTTGGTACACTGAAAAACGAAACGTTGATAAATATCTAGATTTATTTATCAAATATTTACAACAAGTTACGTTTACTGAAGTGTATAATTGTAAAGAAGCAAATGAGGCCTATAAAACTTTTTTAAATACATACGGCTTATTGTTCAACTTATGTATCCCATTAGAAAAAATAAGAGTTACGTACAAAAGAAAACCCAACTGGAAAACTAAGGGCATAAGAACGGCAAGTAAAGCCAAAAGAAAAATATATATAGAGTTTTGCATGAGTAAGAACGAGGATAATAATAATAAATATAAAAAATATTGCAAAGTTCTCAAAAGAGCAGTACAGATTTCAAAAAAAATTTCAAATACTAGATACATAAATAGAAGCACTAATAAATCAAAAGCTACCTGGGGTATAATTAAACAAAATACAATGCAAACAAACACAATTAAAACTACTATAGAAAGCATACAAATGAATAATGAAAAAATTACAGAACCCCTAACTATTGCTACATCACTAAATGATTACTTTATAAATCTCGTAAAGCCAGATTCGATAACCAAAAATCCGAAACTCAAAATATTTAACCAAAACTGCCAATCAATTTTTATACATCCGGTAACTATACATGAAATTACAAATGTTGTTAGAGAGTTAAAGAATAAAAAGAGCTCAGGCTATGACAATATATCAATGCAAGTCATAAAAAATACAATAGATTACATAGCGGAACCACTTGTCTACATCATAAATTTGTCAATAGAGACAGGATGTTTTCCAGAAGACCTTAAAAAAGCTCTAATAAAACCATTATATAAGAAAAAAGGCGCTAAAAATGACATGCTAAATTACAGGCCCATAGCGTTACTACCAAGTTTTTCAAAGATTTTTGAAAAAATTATATATAAAAGAATAATTTCATTTCTAAACTGCAATAATATACTCAACGAAAACCAATTTGGTTTTCAAAAAGGGAAGAATACTTCATTAGCTATTTTTAAAATACTTAAACAAGTTTACGAAGATCTGAACAATAAGAAAACAGGAATTGCCCTTTTTTTGGATTTAACAAAAGCTTTTGATTGCGTGGTTCATCACATTCTTCTTGAAAAACTAGAGGCAGTTGGTATAAGAGGAACAGCTTTAAACCTACTAAAATCCTATTTAAGAGATAGAAGTCAGGCGACAGTAGTAGAAGTCTATAATAAAAAAACAAAAACAATAGAACAAATTTTCTCGAAATTTAGTAACACAATTCTAGGAGTGCCTCAAGGCAGCATTCTTGGCCCTCTACTATTTTTAATTTATATCAACGAACTACCGCTTGTCACTAACCACTCTACTGTTATGTTTGCTGATGATGCCACAATCTTTATACCTCAAGGCAATCTTTGCCGAGACGATTTCGAAAATGAAGTAAATTCAACCTTACAGTCAATTATTGACTATCTAGCTTGCATAAACCTTAAAGTGAACATCAATAAAACCAAATCTTTACAGTTTAGAAATTATAAAATGGTACCATTAAAATTAAATATATTATATAAAGACACTACAGTAATTGATGTAAATGAAACTAACTTTTTAGGTGTTAATATTGATTCAAATTTAAACTGGAAAGCTCATATTTTCAACACTAATAATAAAATTTCTAAATACTGTTACGCCTTATCCGTATTAACTAGCATAACTAGTAAATCTATTGCAATAAATGCTTATTATGGGTATGTTTATCCTCATTTAAGTTACGGGATCATATTTTGGGGAAACTCCGCTGATGTGCAATCCACCTTTCTATTGCAAAAGCGTTGTCTGAGATCTATTTATAATTTGCATAGTACGGTATCTCTTCGTGAAATCTTTCAGCAAAACAATTTTCTAACTTTGACAGGAATTTATATTTTAGAAATATGCATGTTTATAAAAACGAATGAAGAGTATTTTTTTAATGTAAAATCTAGTCGTGCTAGCAGTTTACGTACTATACATAAGTATAACATTTGTATCCCTCAAGTAAATAACACCATGTATCACAAAAGTTCCTATATAAGTGCAATAAAAATTTATAACCATCTTCCTCTATATATAAAAATTTTAGAGGGAAGAAAATTTAAGAAGTCCCTTAAGGATTGGTTAATTTCTAAAGTATTTTACAATTTAAAGGAATATTACGACGTGTAAAATATTTTAATAGATATTAAGCTAATTATTTAGTTTTAACATTGGAACAATATTGTACGCCCGGAATGGGAAAACTGTTGATACCATACCAAAATTATTTTTAAGACCTTTGTTTATACACAGTTATGACAATAAAAAATATTCTATTCTATTCTATTCTATACATAGTAACAAGCGTGCCGCGCTCGTCTTTCCGATGTCCTGATAAGACGGGGAGTGTCCAAGCAATAACGAGCTACCCTCAACAGCGGTCTGAAATCAACCTTACAACTTCTGTACTATAAGGTTGAGAATCTAACACCTTCGATAGATAGTTCTCGCCTTGATAGGCTGTCGGACATAATACGAATACATGTCATCGCGATTATATTGTCCTATAAGTATACTATGTTATAAAAATGCCATTATTTTTTTCTAGTGATAATATTATAAACTCCTTGTCACCACCAACTAAAGTCCTTGAAACTTTTCTGCCTTTCAACTTGTGGTAATACGGAAAATCTAAATACCTATCCTACACTAGAATACTGGCCACCTTCCAGTTGAACAGGTAGAATAGTTTTATAACTTTCATAACTTGACACTGGCTGAATATACGAACTCTGCGATGCCAAATGAAAAAAAATATAAGCCTATTAAATTCGTTCATCTTTAGTACGTCTATCTCATCTCTATCGTAGAGTACTGGTACCTATTGTACTACTACAGAATACTTCCTAGTTTGTTTCACGTCGCCGCTTATTCATCACCAACCCCGCTAACTAACCTAACACCTATAAGTGTATTGCTGTCTTTGTTATTTGTTTATTGCCTGATAGAGACAACGATACACTTATCTGTTGGTCAAAGTTAACTAAAGGTTCAGAAACCGGTTATAGAATAACTGAACGTTATTTTCCATGTTATTTATTATTTTCACAAACGAGTTATCCCCATACTAGTTCGTAGTCCCGTCACGTTCTATGTCCGTAATACGTGACGCTGCCAGCGTGTACATATTATTATTAGATTTCAGTCCTATTACGTGAACGTATAATGCGATATGTAACGGTTCTTACTCTATGTTAGTGTGATATTTCGCAACTGAATAGGAGTAAAGTTAAAAATGTAAACGAAACCTTATGGATTTTTTAAATACATATTATATTACGTTTGATTACTATTTATGCCTTGTCTTTTGGTTAGCACCAATGCAGTTTATCAAAATTTTCAAATTATAGCTTGTAGAAGTGTTTCAGAGTCCAGTCTGTAATCAAGTCAAGCGCCTGCAAAAGATTCAGTCAACGTGTCGATTAATTAAAGCGGGGGATGTGTTACTGAAACTTCTCGGGAGTTTTAGAGAGAATTTTGAAAGTAGCAGGTACACTTTTTTTAAGTTTTTTTTTTCAACGGTCACATGGATTCTCGGAAAAACATAATACTCGTACTATGCAAAATATCAAATAGGTACGTCACCGTTTCTAATTATCCTACTAATATTATAAACGCGAAAGTTTGTCTGTATGGATGGATGTTTGTCACTCTTTCACGTAAAAACTACCGAATGGATTTTGACGAAACTTCACAACAATATAGCTTACATATCAGAATAACACATAGGCTAATAAGAATTCATAAAGATATATTATCGTATATTATCCAAACGCGGGTGAAACCGCGGGGCGCAACTAGTTACCTATACTTATAGGCGGTTATAATGTCAGATTTGTAATGATCTTACAAAGCAAACTATATTTTTAATACTGTCATAATAACTCATGTGTGATGTGCATGTGAAATTATAATATAATTATGTCTGTATACGGTACCCACGACACAGGAGCAATCCTAGTGTGGGACTAAGTTAAAAAAAAACTCAAGTGTTTTCAGGTAAATATTTTATTCACGTTAACCCAGCATGTAAGGAGTTGATAAGCAGCAATTAAACACGAAGTAGGGCGCAGTTCAATTTGCACTGCTCACTTGTAGGCGTTCAATTAGATTAGAATGGGTATTGGGTTGAACCAATGTATTAAGTAGTACCTACTTACTACCTACTATGTTTAATTGCTATCAAGTGTACACATATTTGCAAATAAAAGTATTGTGAAATTTTGAACAAATCTGCTTTGCATACACGAGTGCATTCTTATATTGTGATTTGATATCATTTGTTAATAGTATTAACGTTGTGAAAATATTTTTTATTTTTTATTTTCTTTGAGTTATCTTATTTTCTTTCATCGAATAAAAACTTTTTATTTTTTGATATTGCGTTTTTGATGGTATTTTTGACATACTTACTAATAATCGGCGAGCATGTGTATGAAGCGACTTATGAAAGTGAAAGAAGTGTGCCAGGATAGAAAGCATGTGAAAATAATTATGTAAGTTCTGCTTACTCCGACGGATAAAAGTCGCGAGCGTATGACTCGTATGTATTTTTAACATACTCGGTTTCTAGAACGCTAGTTGGTTTTCACAGTAGATTAAAACTATCGTTGTCTCTATCTAACACTAAACATATGGCAAGGATGGCAATAGAATTAATCTGTTGTCAACGTTGACTGACGTTTCAGAAACTGGGGGCAAATGTTTCATACCTATCTCTTACCGTATGATTGTGCATGATGACTGGATGAGTATAAGCTGATGATGATGATGATGATGATGATGATGCCCTAATATAATTATTCTCATGCAAAGTTCAGCATCAAACTGCGATCATTACAAATACAGGTGGATACACCTTCAAGTCTTGAAACATGAAAATTACGTAGGTATTTAAAAGTTTCATTCAATAGCGCTCCGGAAGAAATAATACCAACTTTTATTAGACCCTCGGGGTTTCATTTTACTGTTTTTATGGGTTTAATTAATTAAAAAAGAAATTGTTTCTAAGAAATTTCTGTTGAGAGGAGTCAAGGGAACGTTTTACAGCAGGAATCTTCGAATTTTATCTTCATACCTATACATACAGAGGTAACATTGGAAATTATAAAAACATTTCCATGCAACCCTTGTCTGTTGTTTGGTAAACCTACCTACGTAATATAGATAACAATATTTTTTTTATACATTACTAAAGATTGTGAAAATAAACACCGAAATCCTTAGAATAGAAGAAATTTATATTTTTTCTTAATAGAAAATCTTTATTGTACACCAAAATTAAACAATATTACAGAAAAAAATAATAAAACAATAGATGTAAACACGGGTAGTACAAGGACGGAGCGGTTGAACGAGAGAATAATAAAAAATAACAATCAAATAAAAAAAAACCGTATGAAAAGCAACATTGCTGGCTTTTCTGCGGTTACTCCCATCGACAAATTCCAGCCACGTCTACCCCATTTTCCAAACAAAAACTACAAAATTGTCTCCCAAACTTTTCCAAAGCAACAACACTAATATCCTCAGAAAAAGAGAGCAAAACATCCCAGAGACATGTCCACAGTAATCCTACCTACCCAAGTAGGTCAACGCTTTCATTATACCGTTTATGTGAAGATTCTATCGCCCTAGTAGGCGCAATAATATCGTAGTTTATTGCGATGGATCTTATTAGATGTTAATACGGGCTTCATAATATTTGTATTGGTGTCAACGTTTAATCTTGCAGAAAAGGAGGACGTCACGAGTCTTCCTTCTGAGTTATTATTATTTATTCAGCGCCCAATCTCTATTTATTGGCTGAAGATCGTAAGATTAACTCAGGAATAATTGATATTTTGGTTTCTAGTCTTCTCAGAGTAGGGATGAACGTGTGGGGGTGCCCCCCAAGACAGAGAACCTCCCCGCGGTGCACCCTGGTAACTGTCTGGACCCGGTAACGCAGGTGTCCAGACAGGCTAATCCTCTGTCAATTGCAGCAGTACATACGACTTCGCTGTAATAATGTCGGTTCCATGTGACGAGAAAAAACGCGTAAAAGGCCCTTCTCAGGGCCAGCCCAACGGCCCTTCTCAGGGCCACCCCAACGGCTCTTCTGAGGCCCACCCGGAGGCTCCAGCGATGGACCTCCGGAACGTCCGAGAGTTTGTAGACAGAACGGATGGAAAATCCGCCTCTGCTATGGAGACGGAGACGCTGAGCGGTGTAGAGTCCGCAAGCGACGCGGGTAGCTGCCGAAAGCGGCCGTGCTCCCTGTTTCCTAATATGCCCGGGTATCTAGACTCGGATACGGAAACAGAGGAGACGGTGGCCGCTAAGGTAAGCACTGCCAGGAGGGGAAAGGGAAGAAACCTCAGGTCCTCTGCTACCTCTAGGGAGAAGTTCCTCAAGCCTCCAGCTCCGGTCTCATCTGACGGAGAGCTGGACGTCATCCTCAAAGGGAGGAAATATAAGAAAAAGGCGTCTAGCGCTGCTGCCGCTGACCGTGCTGACACAGGAAGTGATCCCGACGTCAGCGTGGTCAGTGACCTCAGCGTCATGAACGCCCAGCAGTTGAAGGAGCAGGCGGGCACAGAGCTCGCTCGTATTATCGAAGTTACTAGAAAATCTGGTAACCTCAAGGGCGAGTTCGTGGGCCGCCTCAAAAGAGCGACGAACTGCATCAGGGATGTAGTGAATGCCCTGACAGACAGGAGTGAAGCCGAGGAGACGAGACGGCTAAGAGCGGAAAACAGCCGTCTGCTCCTTGAGGTACAGGCCGGGAAGGCGGAGATGAAGGCGCTGCGTCGAGACTTCAATGAGGCCAAGACTGAAGCTGCAGCAGCCACTGCTACAGCAGCAGCAGCCAACGTTGCCACCGTCACTGCCGTCACCACTGCTCCGGCGACCCTGCAGGCGGCGGAATTAGTGGAAGAGCTAAAACGGTCCCTCACCATTACATTTGGGCAGATGCTGAATGCCCGAATTGAGGGACTGGAGAGCCGCCTCTTGCCTGCCCCAATCGTCCGCCCGCCACTACGGTCGGACGCAAAGAGAGCGGTGGCGGTGGCTGTGCCGCCAAAGCCGACGCCACCGGTGGCCGCACCACCGAAGCCGACACCGGTGTTTGTACCGGTGAAGCCAACGCCGGAGCCAACCCGCAAGCCTACTCGTAAAGCGGGCAAAGGGCCCACTCTGCCCCTAAAAACTGTCGCCACTCCTTCAGTGGTACCGGTTGCAGGCCCCTCAGGCTCTGGGAAGGGCCAGGTTGCCAACAGGGCTGCCGTCCCCCCCACAACTGCCCAGGAGGAAACCTGGACGACTGTTGTGGGGAAAGGCAAAGGGAAGGGCAAGGGGAAGGGAAAGTCTTCCCTGTCATCTGCGGCTCTCACGACTGCTCCCGTGGCTTGTGGCCCCACTGCAACGCCCAAGCCCAAGCCTAAGGTGGCGCCCAAGCCCAAACCGAAAAAGAAGACGGCGCTGGTGGTCCCGAAATCCGCGGCTGTTGTTGTATTGCTACAGCCTGAAGCCGCGGAAAAGGGGGTCACGTATAAAGACGTGCTCCAAATGGCAGAGGAGAGGGTCAATCTCCAAGAGCTGGGGATTGACCATATTCGCTGCCGGCCGACTGTGACGGGCGCCAGGAAGTTGGAGATTCCGGGCTCCCAAAAGGGAGAGATGGCGGGCAGACTTGCGGAGAAGCTCCGCGTGGCTCTGTCCGAGGTGGCCAGCGTCGCCATTCCCGTCAGATATGCTGACTTCAGTGTGACGGGTCTGAGCGATGCGGCTACCAAAGAACAGGTAGCGGCGGCAGTCGCCAAGGCTGGTGGCTGCGACGTGCAGCTGGTGAAGGCCGGAGAACTCACCGCCGGATCCGCCCTTATCTCCTGCCCGATCTCGGCAGCTAAAGAGCTGTCGAAGAAGGGCAGGATTCAAGTAGGATGGAGCTCTGCCCGATTGGTGGCGTTGGAGGCACGTCCCCTGCGCTGTTTTAGGTGCTTGGGGCTAGGGCACACGCGCCCTCAGTGCCCATCCGCTGCAGACAGGGGAGAACTGTGCTTCAGATGTGGAGGCGCAGGCCATCGGGCGGCCAGCTGCCGGAAGGTGGCACGGTGCGCGATATGCGCGGAGTCGGGGCGGCCTTCTGGTCACGTAATGGGGGGACGCAGCTGCACTCCCCCGACAACGAAGGGGGTGGACCTAAGCAGGACCAAGGCCACCCCTGCGGCCACTCACCAGGCCGCCCCCGTGGAGGTGTCACGCCCAGCGGCGTGCGAGGAGGTTCTGATGTCTGATTAATGGATCAAGTCGGACATCAGAACTTCCTCCAGACGAACCTGAACCACTGCGCCCGGGCTCAAGACCTGCTTATGCAGTCTCTGGCGCAGTGGCAAATAGACGTGGCGGTAGCGGCGGAGCCGTACTACGTCCCCCCCCATTCCTGCTGGGCTGGGGACCTGGACGACTCCGTCGCCATAATAGGACGGTCGGGTGGGAGCCCCCCTCTATCAGTTGAAGAGAGGGGATCAGGATATGTGGTCGCCAAGTGGGGGGAGTATGCGGTTGTTGGCGCATACTTCTCCCCCAATAGAACCGCTGCGGAGCTGGAGATCTACATGGATCTCCTGGCCGCGGCGGTCAGAAGACAGGCGCCGCGTCAGGTCCTACTCTTGGGGGACCTCAATGCGAAGGCCCGGGATTGGGGCAACCCCTCCACTAACGTTCGTGGTGAAATAGTTAGGGAGTGGGCGGTTGCTTCAGGACTGGCCCTGTTAAACAGGGGGCTGGTTCACACGTGCGTGCGACACAACGGGGGGTCCGTGGTGGATGTTTCGTTTGCCACCCCGTCTCTCGCAGCACGTGTCCGGGCATGGAGGGTCATGTCGGAGGTGGAGACTCTCTCGGACCACAAATACATACGGTTTGAGATCTCCACCTCCCAAAGCCATGGAGGGGCTCAACGCGCGAGGCGAGTGGAGTTCCCGCGCTGGGCGGTCAGTCGCCTCGACGTTGAACTGGCACATGAGGCTGCGATCGTCCAGGCGTGGTGTGCCGCCCCCCTACATCCGGAGGTGGACGTCGCAGCGGTCCACTTCCGTGACGCCATAACGGACGTGTGCGATACGTCCATGCCGAGGTCCCGACGCCACCCTGACCGCCGCGAGGTGTATTGGTGGAGCGTTGGGATTGAGGACCTCCGAGCTGCCTGCTCAGCGACACGGCGGCGCTACGGTCACTGCAGGAGGCGGCGGCATGGCAGGACCGACAACCAGCTGTCACCGGATGAACTGGCTGCCGAAGATCAGCTGCACTGCGCTTACCGGGACTCGAAACGGGAGTTGCAGCTGGCCATTGGCAAAGCCAAGTCCAAGGCCTGGGGTGAAGCTCTAGAGGGCCTGGATAGAGATCCCTGGGGCCGACCGTACAAAGCCGCCCGGAACAAGTTCCGAGGCCAAACGGCTCCTGTCTCTGAGTCTATGGAGCCAGAGCTCCTGGACAGGGTGTTGGGGGGGCTTTTTCCCGACAGTGATCCCCTCTACACCCCTCCGACGATGACCCCTCCCCTCCTTGACGAGAATCGGGAGCCGGCCTCCATCCCACCAGTGTCGGAGGCGGAGATGGAGGTTGCTGTCCTCCGCCTGAGAGGCAAAAGGACCGCACCGGGTCCTGATGGGATCCCGGGAAAGGTCCTCGGAATCGCCCTAAGGGAGCTGAGTAATCGGCTTCGGGAACTGTTTGACGCGTGCTTATCGACGGGGCGGTTCCCGAAGCCTTGGAAGGATGGCCGATTGTGCCTGTTGCGGAAGGAGGGTCGTGCCTTTGATTCACCTTCCGCATACAGGCCCATAGTGCTGCTGGATGACACGGGTAAGCTCTTGGAGAGAGTGGTGGCTGCCCGTGTCGTCCGGCACTTAGAAGGCATTGGGCCCGGGCTTTCCGGGGCCCAGTTCGGGTTCAGAGCGGGGCGGTCCACGATAGACGCCCTGCTCTGGCTCAAAGGGTGGACCCAAGAGGTCGTTGCTCAGAAGGAGAAGGCGTTGGCTGTCTCGCTCGATATAGCCAACGCCTTCAACAGCCTCCCGCACGGAACAATACAGGAGGCACTCCGATACCATGGAGTACCTCTGTACCTGCGGGAGTTACTTGTCGATTACCTCCAGGACCGCGAGGTCTTGGTGGGAGGACGCGACGGACTTTTACGCCGTCGCGTTGCGTGCGGAGTTCCACAGGGGTCGGTCCTAGGACCGCTCCTATGGAACATAGGCTACGACTGGGTGTTGCGTGGCACGCTTCCCGCCAGCATAGGGATTGCGTGCTACGCGGATGACACCCTAGTCGTGGCCAAGGGGAGGAACCTTGGGGAGGCGATGCGGTGGGCCACGGTAGGAACAACTCTTGTGGTCGGCCGCATCCGCGCCCTGGGCCTGGAGGTCGCCCTTTCCAAAACCGAGGCCCTTTTATTTCATGGGCCTCGGGGGGGACCCCCCCCAGGCACGCGGGTGGTACTGGATGGAGTGCCAGTGCCGGTTGGGGCCCAAATGAAGTATTTGGGTCTCATCCTGGACGGGCGGTGGACCTTTCAGGCCCATTTTTCCCAGCTGGGCCCGAGGGTCACGGGAGCCGCGGCCGCCCTGGGGCGACTGCTGCCCAACGTTGGGGGCCCTAACGCCCCCTGTCGCCGACTATACTCCGGAGTCATCCGGAGTATGGCCCTCTATGGGGCACCGGTCTGGGTTGACGCCCTCGGTCGCGACAATAAGGCCCTGCTGCGACGTCCGCAGCGGGTCATCGCGACGAGGGCGATCCGAGGATACCGGACGGTGTCCTGGACGGCGGCGTGCGTTCTCGCCAGTGATCCCCCCTGGGAGCTCCAAGCGGAGATCCTCGCCGAAGTTTACCACTTCGTGGCGGCGAGGAGATCCCGCGGGGAGCCTCCAGCGTGGGAGGAGGTGCGGCGCATGCGGCGACAAGCACGGGCCGCTCTGTTGGGGCGGTGGTCGGAGGACCTGGCTCCACCTGTCCCGGGACAGTGGACGGTGGAAGCCATCCGCCCGGTGCTCCCCAGGTGGATGGGGCGGCATTATGGGTCGCTGACCTTCCGGTTGGTGCAGGTGCTTTCCGGACATGGATGTTTTGGAAAGTACCTGTACCAAATCGCGAGGCGGGAAGCGACCCCAGCCTGCCACGAATGTGGGGTGCCGGAAGACACGGCGCCTCACACGCTGGAGGCGTGTGCCGCATGGTCCCCGCAGCGGCACACGCTTTCAGCGCTCGTGGGACAGGATCTCTCTCTGCCAAGTGTGGTAAACGCCATGCTTGGCAGTGAGAGATCGTGGCAGGCGGTTGCCTCCTTCTGTGAAGCCGTTATGAAACAGAAGGAGGCCGCGGAGCGGGCCAGAGAGGAAGACGTCCATGCTGACCCGCTCCGACGCAGACGTCCAGGGGGAAGGAGGAGGCGGTTCGGTCGCCTCCTTCGTCCTCCATAGTGGTGCCACTGGGGGGGGGGGTCGGGGGACCCCCCGCCGGCTTGCACGGCACCACGCGTCTGGGGGGATGGCCTTGGTGAGCAAGGTCATCCCCTCCCTAGGCGTAGTGGCCCGGTAGTCCCACCGGGCCGGCCGCTGGGGCGAGATGGTGAATGACAACACGACCCCATCTCGCCCCACTTCGGGCGGATCGACGGCTCACGGGGGGGTTTTAGTGGGCTCATGTCCCACACACCCCCTTCCACCACCCCCGTGGCGGAAGGGAAGTGCGAAGGCATTTCCCCCCCCTAAAAAAAAAAAAAAAAAAAAAAAAAAAAGGGAGGAACGGGTAAGTAATAGTATAGACTTTAGTATGGACGAAATGTCAACCTGATACCGAATACGATGTGTAGTGTGTAGTGTACTCCTGTGTGTCGTGAAGGAGCTCATTTAATAATACTATTACTAGTTTACCATCACTTTTTGTGGTAAAATCTTTATATATTATGTTTACTCAAACAGCAACCTCAAAAACGTAAAAAAAGTAAATGGTGACCAGGTATGTCGCATCTAAAAACGAATACCTATACACGGGAAACACGTCCGACAGATACATATTGTCGGTGTAGTCAGTCAGCCAATCAGTCATTGCCCGTACCTACTCTTTTTAAATAGGCTACTGAAGTTCCACAGAAACAGAGTTATAGAAACAAACCTAATTTATGTCCCGGCCTTATCCCGTCATAATCCACCTGCCGACGTCACTCAGACAATCCTATCTATTCTCCAAATGCCTTTGTGAGGCCTCGCTTTGTTTCGTTTGTCTGGTAACTTCAGCCATTGTGATCTGCTATTCCCACTGAATACGCAAACATTGATTTAATTTATAGTATATGTTTAAGGTAACCGATATATTGTCTGCCGTCTCGTCGTTTCCGTGTAATTCGAGCCTCATTAAAATCCTGGGACAGAAATGTAAAGGCAGATTAATTAATGTCCTCGTTTTAATTGCCAGTAGGTTTGAAAACTTTTGAAATGTTTTTGCTTCACAAAATGACGAGTCGCGGCGAGTCAGGTAGGTCTAGTCAAGTTGCCACGATTCAGTAAAGTGGTGTATTAATTACTGAAAGTTTCTGGGTAGTTTTGGAGGGTGCTCGAAACAACAAACTTTTGTGTATGACTTGCCTATAATATTGTATTATGTATGTATGTCACACGAAGAAACACAAGTTTGATAAAACAACACAATACCAACGTCACTTAATTATTATGGTTGAGAAGCATACAAATCTTTCAAGCCACAACACAATACACGAGTACTAACATTCTCTTGACGTCATGTCATTGTATGTTTGCGCGTGCTCAGTGTGCCTAGTGCGAGTTTTGTCAATTTATTTACGCGCTCGGTCCGTTTGGCGTAAACTTGAAATTGTATGGAATAAGAGCAGCGCCATCTTGTAGTAGTATAATTGTGTTTATATGAATAAATTGATTTGATTTGATTTGATCTAGCGTCAGTGAATCAGTCACTAGATGGCGCTGCTATTATTCCATACAATTTCACGTTTACGCCAAACGGACCGAGCGCGTAAATAAATTGTCTAAACTCGCACTAGGCACACAGATTCCCAGATCGTTTTGAGCAGGTTGGCATTGTGAGTTGTACTTACCTGAAAACATAGTCTTACTGCGGTTCAACTGGTTCAACACAGGAAACATAGTCTTACTGCGGTTCAACTGGTTCAACACAGGAAAAGTAGACCGGTTTTATTGCAGTAATTGTGTACCTAAGTACGTTACGTTTCATAGCGATTTAAGTTTACTTGTTGGTTTAGTCTAGTAGATAGATATAAAATAACTCTTTATTGATACCAAAATCTACAAAACACAGATAGTCCAACTTGAAATAGGTAAAATGAGCGGTCTTATCGCAAGCGTTCTCTACCAGACAACCTTTGGATGGGCATTGGGCAACATAGACAGCAGGAATAGGGTTAGGTCGGTTGAGATCAGTGTCAAATTATGTATATTATAATTATTATACATAGGTACTAATAATTACATAAATAAGGGTTTTATAATATACGAGTAAGTATATATACCAATAATATACCTAATGAATTAATCACTGTTATATTCGTAATATTACCATATTTTTCACTTCCAATGTTTGTTATGTCATTAAATCTGATTGCAGGTACTGCATTGTCATTTTTCTACTCCAGTGATTATAGTAAAGTTAATTAAACGGAAAATTTCAAACGTTTATGTCTAATGTCTTGAGTGTCAACTCTTTTTGTATAGTTCATTTTAATATTAAAAGTAATTAGTCAAAATCGATCCCTAAAATTTCAGTCTTTCGTACCTGTATCACAAAATTATGTGAGCCTGCTTATATTTGCGTTAACTGGTTATAATTTAATTGCACACGCCATGAACACTTATTACTATTCAAAGTGTTAAAATGATTATCGGATATAATGTCAGACAACAAAGTAAAATCATAGTTGGAACAATCTATACTAATATTATAAAGAGGAAAACTTTGTTTGCTTGGTTGTAATGAATAGGCTCCGAAACTACTGAACCGATTTGAAAAATTCTTTCACTGTTGGGAAGCTATGCTATCCCCGATACACATAGGCTACCGTTTATCCCGTAAAAATTAATGGTTCCCGCGGGATAGTAGTTAACGCGGGTGAAACCGCGAGGTGATTCTTGTACTTATAATATAATTATGTTTCTAACTGCGCACTTGATTGAGCTAACACTGGGTAGGTACTTATATTTAATTAAGCATTGTTTTTAGACCATTATAACACCCCGTTCTCCTGCCTTTCGTAGTCTAGTTAGAGAACTTTTTTGGTATGGACACTCCAAATATTGGCTTTGAAAGACACTTGCTATCCGTTTCATTTAAAATAGACATTTACAACTTTATAAATACAGAAAATTCATGTTCGACTCGTTTTTTTAATAAACAAAAAACTAATTTAACCATCAAAACGAAGCCAATGCCAACTAACGGCCGAAATTAATAATCAATCCTAATCCAAATTTTGCTATCTGGGATTGATATCATAATCCATTTTTAGGGTCAAACGTGCCATTAATCGATCCGTGGATTGGTTTATAAAGGCACGCAGGTTGGAGATCGATCGAACGATAGGCAGCAATCAAAGATCGATTTTAATCTTGGATAGAAGATACAATATTCATTTCGGAAGTAAGTTAAACTCTAAGATAAACTATCTAACTCTGTTGGGAAAATGGAACCATTTAAAAGATGAAATTTGACTCAATACAATCTACTTACAAAGTTAAATTCTGATTATTTTTTTAAATGAAACACAAAAACGTTTGTGCTAACATTTTAATTCTCATACAATTCTTCCTTAAAAATTACAAAAACTAGCTTTATTTATAGCCAAGAAATAAATGGTTGTTTCTATCATAACATTAACCCAGTTATTTCTTCATAATATAAATAACCATGGTAATAACCACATTGACAGGCAAATTCTATCGTTTTACAACTTATGCACTTAGCATGTAACTTAGTAATTAGCATGTAACTTAGTAATTAGTATGGACATGTTTATTATTATGGTATTTGAGTAAATGGATAATGATGTGGAATTGATGTAATCCATGACATTGTTTATTTAATAAGCATGCATAATGCATATATAGTATGTTTAACCTTCGAAGCTTCCAAACGGATTTGTATGACTATTAGTTTATTTGAAAAATAGCTGGGGTCATTTTTATTGTAATTTTTAAGTAGCTTTCGTTAAAATATATTGGTTAATTATAATTAGTATGATAATAGAATAGAATATAATATTCTTTAGTGTACACCAAGGTACATTGTACAGTATGTACCTATCAAGTTGTTTCACGTTTTTGTAGAGTAGTGTTTACGAGTCGAGTAGTATTTTAGTAGAAAATAAATTCACCCTGTAACTATCCCACTACTGGGCAAAGGCCTCCCCTCATTTTCGTGACGAAGATTAGGCCATAATCCACCACGGGGGTCTAGTCCGGATAGGTGGATAACATGCCTCCTAAATAACTCTCGGACATGATGGTTTCCTCACGATTTTTTCCTTCACCGAAAAGCGAGTGATTATTACGTACATATGTTTTAACTAGAAACATAATAATATTGATACGTACCTTCACTAAGATTTGGACTCGCCACCCCCGCTTTGGCAGGCGGACGTTCGCCCACTAGGCTACCACCTCTCATTTCACCATATTTTAGTAAAGCGTTCAAACTCTTCTAGGCAGCAAGTTCATATAAATCAAAGTCGCATAGGTACCTACGTCAGTAATAATAATACCTCTGCTCTAAGAAGCACGAAACACCTTGATAAAAATGATAAGTCACGTTTCGGCGTCCGAGATGTGAACTTCAAAGTCAGGTATTGTAACTAACCTATCTAACGCATAAGGAAAAATACACACGTGATAAAATATATGGCCAGAAGATCGTCTCAACCCAACATTGTGAACGAACAGTAACCTCGGAACTTTTAGAGTAAGAGACTGTTTGTAAAAGAAACAACTAAATAGTAATAAAATAATAGTTTAATTCATTAATACGAAGTCATTTATAAGAAGGAGATTAACCTGGGAATACCAAGGTAGAGAAAGGCTACTCTTTTTTTTTTGAAAAGGGAGACCCCCATGCTACTGATTTTATTGTACGAGATTTTAGAGTTAGAACTAGGACCTAAAATCTAGATTTCTAGACAGGTCATTGTTGAAGGATTTTAATCGCGAGAAGAGAAGAAGCGGATTTCGTTTGGCCATCACGAGCGTCGCATATTACTAACTACTCTTAATTACCTTAAAATCTACACGTGGAGGCTGGAAGAAAAATGTTAACTAACTAATATGCGACTTATCCGGTCCACGTCAACGATTTCCACGAGTTTGATTGCTTTTTTGTCACTTCTCTTCTATTACACTTTCCTCAAGGATTTCACAAGATCCACTGGTGGGATATGATTTATGAGACCCTCAGAGAAAATGTTTATAATAAATTCGAACAAGTGATTTTAGTAAACTACTAGATTAAATAAACCACAAAACCGCGACTGTGCTCATTCTTTGCAAATTGGATTTTACAAACTAATAAGGGTTGCCAACACACGAAAAACCCAACGTAATTGGTGCCTTTCCTTTGCAATGGCATGTTCCTGACCATAGCTAAGGCAGCCGAGAGTTCTATTCACGACTACGGAATCCATAGCCAGTAATCTGCCCATTGTTAACCCACAAATGCATTATAATAATGCTAGAAGCAAATGGTTTCAATTTAAAATGTAGCACAGTATCAAATTCCCTAATTTCCCCACTTATAATCTAGCTGAAAATTCTGTTGTGTCACTCAATTATTGAATATAAATACACAGAAGGTGCATTAAAATATTACTGGGATAATTCCCACCATTGGCCAAGCTCATCCTACAAACTTAGAACTAGGTCGAGAGGCTTCTACAATTAGCCTCAATACTAATGAACTGAACCAATGGCTCACCAAAAAGTAATGTAGAGTAGTGTAAATATATTTATAAATAAATAAATAAAAATTCCGGAAAACCAAGTTATAACAAATAAATAGATTATACATATCCTTTTTTTTCACTTCTAAATTTACTTGACTACGTGTTGTGTAATTTGTGCAAGTGGTGTGCATTACTTAATTCTAGCATGAGTGCTTATATAATTCTAAAGCTGTTCCTAATTTTATTTTCGCGATTTATTATATTCCCATTGTGGATAATAAATCACTACTATTTAAATGAGAAGCACATTCTAGGGTTCCATTGATTTTAGTTATCGACTTGTTTTAACTCTCACCAATGGAACAAGGACCCGATATTTTTGTGTAGATTTATCTGAGTGGCACAACTAGATAACACAGAAAACACACATAATAGAATAAAACCAGAATAGAATAACAACAAGTAATAGCATAATAAAATGCTCATGTTTTTATTAAATTCTCAAATATTACTTTACATGAACATTTCACTACACCAAATAAAATGACCACATGAGTGTAGTAAATGTGCTGGAAAGACGTTCCAACTTATTCCATAATACCTAAAGGAAAATGGCACACAAAACATCTTTGAATAAAAATAATACGACTCACGACCTCAGCTTGAAGCCCACTATTTCACTATCTCACTATTTAATTTGACCCGAAATTATAACACATTTATTAAAACAATTATATAAATTGTTAACTCCACTAACCACACTTTTAAATTGAAATGCGCGTGCATTCTTTAACAATTATTATTTAATTATTTCACTATTTATTTGAACCAGAAATTATAAAACATATTAACATAATACAAATTATTAACACCACACTAATTATTTTTCTTCAATTATTATCGAATCACTAACTGAAGTTATAGCACATTATTAAAATTTGAATAAATAAAAAACTAAACAAATTTGTTGAACACTACTAATTAATTATTAACACCACACTAATTAATTTCTCTACAATTACAGATTCACTATCTCACTGTTTAATTTAACCCGGAATTATTAATCATGAATTATTAAATTGAAAATAAGAAATAATGCCAATTTATTTAACACAATAATATACATTATTTACAACACTGATCACTCTATTTTTCTTCGGAATGCGTGTGTGCTATTCCATTTTTCACGATTGACTATCATTATTTAATTTAACCCGGAATTATAAAACTTTAATTATTGAAATTAAAAATTAAAAAATAATGACAAAAATATAAATTATTTACAACACTGACCGACCACTCTATTTTCCTTCGGGATGCGTGTGCATCGTTCTCCAATTCGCGGTTGACTATCCCTTCCAAAACCCCATTTCTCCAGACGACAAGTGCCCCCTTCCACTCTCCTCCTGATTTTTTGTCTTCCCTCACGCACCAATCTCATAATCCAAATCTTGACCTTCAAGTTTTGGGCTCCGCCTACTTTCCCCGCACCCTCATCCTACTTTCTTCACCTCTCCCAGCCTGTACTCGATCCAAGATGCGTACGCGCATCAATAATATTTAATAATTCAATTTAAACCGAGTTATGGTTCGGTACATTCACCCCCAAAAATTTTAAAAGGTCTACCCGGTTAAAATTTTTCATATCGAAAACGAACCATGATCATAGAAATATGTCATTAAATACATAATAATTTATGTATCACATTATTTAATTTTTATTAATACAATAATCCTTAAATTGCAATATTCAATCCTCTTGTGGTTATTTTTTTCTTATAATTTAAACTGCTTTCAATAATGCAATTACCTATCTGTCTAACTAATAATTGTGTCATGATTATATTGTGCAAAAACCTAATTGAAGATAAGACTAAATCATTTTGCCGCTGCCAACTCCCTTTTTTATATATAAATACTGCCTATAACCATGAACACCGGTCAGCTAATACCTATTCAGTGTATATTTACACACCACAAATATACACAGATAAGTTGCTATAGTACCTAGAAGTATCCTTGTTCACCGCGACTTCAATAGATACCTAATTCTCATGCAGTACCGTCACATCTTTCCGCTCTAACAATAACAAAAGCAAGGCGGCTTGCTGTTTATGACTGCAGGTGCCATTTTTTCTTTTGTACTTTCGGCACTTCAAAGATTAAGCCGCGGTGCCTTTCATAATGATATAAACAATACTTAATGCGATTATCCTTTGGTTACCGAATAACTTAAGCAGACATTGTGGTGTCGTTTAGCTGATTTGCCGACGCGTAAATATTGCATTACCTACCTACTTCGTAACAGAGACTGGCTATTGTTCTAAGAAAGTATAAATGCCCGGTTATAAAGTAATTAGGTATATCAACTAAATTGAACTAACTTGAACATGAAATGAAGTTTTTGTGTTTCATAGAAAACACTATAAAGAATTAATACCGTATAATATTTTCCTTATCCTCGTACCTACTATGTTAACTGATAAACTAACATTGTATTTATTTTTACCAACACCCCCACAAATTTTAGACACTTAACACCCCCACAACTATGAAATCCTAATTATTTTATAGTTTATTGAATTAAGACGCATCACCCCCACAGACATAAGGTCCTAGGTAATTTAAACTTTTGTTTTTTCATAACTAACGTTGCGAATTCCCCAAAACAGTCTCATAAACTCTTTCCATTTCACGAACACCAAATTGTAGGCTATAAAGCCTACTTTTAATTTAAAGATTACTCTAAGATATCCTGGTCCTAAGGCACCAAATTGTAACTAACCTATCTAACGCATAAGGAAAAATACACACGTGATAAAATATATGGCCAGAAGATCGTCTCAACCCAACATTGTGAACGAACAGTAACCTCGGAACTTTTAGAGTAAGAGACTGTTTGTAAAAGAAACAACTAAATAGTAATAAAATAATAGTTTAATTCATTAATACGAAGTCATTTATAAGAAGGAGATTAACCTGGGAATACCAAGGTAGAGAAAGGCTACTCTTTTTTTTTTGAAAAGGGAGACCCCCATGCTACTGATTTTATTGTACGAGATTTTAGAGTTAGAACTAGGACCTAAAATCTAGATTTCTAGACAGGTCATTGTTGAAGGATTTTAATCGCGAGAAGAGAAGAAGCGGATTTCGTTTGGCCATCACGAGCGTCGCATATTACTAACTACTCTTAATTACCTTAAAATCTACACGTGGAGGCTGGAAGAAAAATGTTAACTAACTAATATGCGACTTATCCGGTCCACGTCAACGATTTCCACGAGTTTGATTGCTTTTTTGTCACTTCTCTTCTATTACACTTTCCTCAAGGATTTCACAAGATCCACTGGTGGGATATGATTTATGAGACCCTCAGAGAAAATGTTTATAATAAATTCGAACAAGTGATTTTAGTAAACTACTAGATTAAATAAACCACAAAACCGCGACTGTGCTCATTCTTTGCAAATTGGATTTTACAAACTAATAAGGGTTGCCAACACACGAAAAACCCAACGTAATTGGTGCCTTTCCTTTGCAATGGCATGTTCCTGACCATAGCTAAGGCAGCCGAGAGTTCTATTCACGACTACGGAATCCATAGCCAGTAATCTGCCCATTGTTAACCCACAAATGCATTATAATAATGCTAGAAGCAAATGGTTTCAATTTAAAATGTAGCACAGTATCAAATTCCCTAATTTCCCCACTTATAATCTAGCTGAAAATTCTGTTGTGTCACTCAATTATTGAATATAAATACACAGAAGGTGCATTAAAATATTACTGGGATAATTCCCACCATTGGCCAAGCTCATCCTACAAACTTAGAACTAGGTCGAGAGGCTTCTACAATTAGCCTCAATACTAATGAACTGAACCAATGGCTCACCAAAAAGTAATGTAGAGTAGTGTAAATATATTTATAAATAAATAAATAAAAATTCCGGAAAACCAAGTTATAACAAATAAATAGATTATACATATCCTTTTTTTTCACTTCTAAATTTACTTGACTACGTGTTGTGTAATTTGTGCAAGTGGTGTGCATTACTTAATTCTAGCATGAGTGCTTATATAATTCTAAAGCTGTTCCTAATTTTATTTTCGCGATTTATTATATTCCCATTGTGGATAATAAATCACTACTATTTAAATGAGAAGCACATTCTAGGGTTCCATTGATTTTAGTTATCGACTTGTTTTAACTCTCACCAATGGAACAAGGACCCGATATTTTTGTGTAGATTTATCTGAGTGGCACAACTAGATAACACAGAAAACACACATAATAGAATAAAACCAGAATAGAATAACAACAAGTAATAGCATAATAAAATGCTCATGTTTTTATTAAATTCTCAAATATTACTTTACATGAACATTTCACTACACCAAATAAAATGACCACATGAGTGTAGTAAATGTGCTGGAAAGACGTTCCAACTTATTCCATAATACCTAAAGGAAAATGGCACACAAAACATCTTTGAATAAAAATAATACGACTCACGACCTCAGCTTGAAGACCACTATTTCACTATCTCACTATTTAATTTGACCCGAAATTATAACACATTTATTAAAACAATTATATAAATTGTTAACTCCACTAACCACACTTTTAAATTGAAATGCGCGTGCATTCTTTAACAATTATTATTTAATTATTTCACTATTTATTTGAACCAGAAATTATAAAACATATTAACATAATACAAATTATTAACACCACACTAATTATTTTTCTTCAATTATTATCGAATCACTAACTGAAGTTATAGCACATTATTAAAATTTGAATAAATAAAAAACTAAACAAATTTGTTGAACACTACTAATTAATTATTAACACCACACTAATTAATTTCTCTACAATTACAGATTCACTATCTCACTGTTTAATTTAACCCGGAATTATTAATCATGAATTATTAAATTGAAAATAAGAAATAATGCCAATTTATTTAACACAATAATATACATTATTTACAACACTGATCACTCTATTTTTCTTCGGAATGCGTGTGTGCTATTCCATTTTTCACGATTGACTATCATTATTTAATTTAACCCGGAATTATAAAACTTTAATTATTGAAATTAAAAATTAAAAAATAATGACAAAAATATAAATTATTTACAACACTGACCGACCACTCTATTTTCCTTCGGGATGCGTGTGCATCGTTCTCCAATTCGCGGTTGACTATCCCTTCCAAAACCCCATTTCTCCAGACGACAAGTGCCCCCTTCCACTCTCCTCCTGATTTTTTGTCTTCCCTCACGCACCAATCTCATAATCCAAATCTTGACCTTCAAGTTTTGGGCTCCGCCTACTTTCCCCGCACCCTCATCCTACTTTCTTCACCTCTCCCAGCCTGTACTCGATCCAAGATGCGTACGCGCATCAATAATATTTAATAATTCAATTTAAACCGAGTTATGGTTCGGTACAGTATCTATATATAAAATTTCCTTTTAGTAAAAAATCGCAGTGAAATAAGAAAAAAAACTTCATTATTCTCGCCTTGATGGCGAAACACAAATGCAAATACTGATTAGATGGGTGTTTCGATCGTTCAGAAAGTTCAGTTTGATTTTTAAGAAAAAAAAAACATTTCTGAAAATACGAGAAGTCAGAATATTTATTAAAAAAAAGTTTTCTCTCTGCTCACGTACATAACCAACAGTCTAATAATATTTTAAAATACGCTGTGTTAAAACAGAGATTGGCACTATAAGTAGTTATAGAGAAAACTTAGGTCGAGATAGATACACTACTAAGCAAATTCTATGTCAATGTACGCGCGTTACAGACTGTTATAGACGCTGCTCTACGAAAATATGCCTTAAGTGCCTACGAGTTTGCTAAGAGAATTTTTGGCACGTTCCGTCCATAAAGTGTTCTTCAGGGACTTTCGTCAGGTTAATAAGCGGCCATAAGGGGAATTAAGCGGTTGTTAAACGCCATAACGGAATTAGGGGAAAAGTGGCATATACTCGCACGTATCTTTTCTTATAAAGCTTGTACAATGTACGTGAATGTTTTTATTTTGTTTAAAGCATACTATAAATTAAACTTGACTAGGTAATAATAAGGATTTTGTAGACTATTTTTGACTTACTGACAAAAAAAACATCGTACATACTCGTACCCGTAGATGGACGTAGCGTATCTCTATTCCCTTTTTAATTTCATGATTACCACATAAAATATTGCATTTTCAGACTTGGTGTAGGTACGTATGTATAATGTATAGTCGCACATACTACATATATTTATTAATCGAGTCTGAACTCTGCCACAAACACATTACGTACCTTACTTACATTAGGGCCTTAGCGGAATAGCCCATTAGTAGAAAATCAGGAATACGCCGATATGTAATTACTGTTTAATTCACCTGAGTTGCGTGTGCCTGATGGGTGAAATTGGCTTACACGGCGGCTAAATGGAGTCCTATTAGTGTGGTTGACATAGTTTGATCTAAATCGATGATCAAAGAGAATCAACATCACTGGTGGTGAGCTTGGATTTCAGTGTTCAGAGAACTTTCGTTCTTCGGAGGTCCCGATAAACTCTACATAGATAAGAATATCGAAGTACTTTTAAAAACGTTGTCCCTTCACGTATCAGAATAAAGCCAGCCTCACACTGACACCATATTATAATCGACCGATAATAACGCAAAAAAGTCACTCGCAGTTCTTCGTTTTGCCTTCTGGCGATATTATGGTAGCAGTGTGAAACGCTGTAAAATGTACTAAAAAGATTCCGCAGAAACACCTGCAAAATAATATCACTTATGTGTGTGGGCGTAAAGCTAAGTCTTGTGAGACTCTTCATTGCAGTTGAGGATGTCCTTTTTAACCAAATTTATCATTTAACACCTCATTACCTCTAAGCTACAAAAAACGCTTACATGCTAAAGGTACTTAGTGAACGTCAGATAATATTTTGGAAGCCGTAAAAAGGGGTTGGTTAAGATACTTTGACACCTTTTCACTGCTGTAATAGTAATAGAGTAACCACTAACCATATGGTGTTTATTAATAGACAAATCTGGGGTAATTATTAGGAGCTCGCGTACAATGAAGCTGAAATATAATCTTGCAAATAAAAAAAAGCTTGAAAAATATTCTAATGAGCTACTTTCCGTGCTTGTTGCATTATTCTTCGCTTCCAAGTAGAAACTTCAAAATTACAATAATATTATGTTGACTCTACTTTTTTCTACGGATAACTAAAGACTGGTCATAATTATTACGGAAAAGAACGAACAGGTGCGGAGGAACCATAAAATACACTCACACTTATTTATACATCGGCAAAACTGAACGCATTCGACACGCAATCTGATATGTTTCTAAATAATCTGAAAACATAAATTAGAGGGGAACTTTACGGAACTAATTTAAAGTTCGACGATTGCGGAGTAGGAACATGGGACTAAATACAAATTAGGCGTGGACTTCGCCATTTTTCATCCTTGACGGATCAATGGTTTGCATGAGATTACACGTCGCGATGGCATAACATAATATATCTGGATTCATGCAGACTATCTAGGGCAGAGTTTTCCAACCTTTTTTGCAGCATGGCACCCCGGATTATAAAAAATAAGTCCACGCCCCCCTATATTTTTCATCATCTCAGCTTTGTTCATCATGGTCCATTGCAATACTTCATGCTACGCCCTCTAACGTTACGATCTCTCTCTATAGTATCAGGGAACTACAAAGAAACGAACGCCCAGACTCAGAGTAAATAGCTGCAGGTCACATAAATAGTTGTCTAACGATCAGTCCCAGTGATATTACGAGTACCTTCCTACATAGTTACTATGCAAACGCGACTCAGGTGGTAGATCTTTTTCATTGTAAAAACTTCACTCTCCTTCAGCATTCTTGCCCCTTACTTTACCCAATAGAGTTTAGTAGGAGGGCCTGAACTTTTAGACTAAAGATCTTTACCACGAGATTCTATAAACAATAATATTACATAGTTGTATTACGCCCATTGACAACACAGTCACGATTTAATGTTGGAAAAAACTATTACAATGATTTGTGGAGAACCTTACAAGTCTTCTTGTTTTCATGTTAGTTTTCACAACCTTCATAACTTCGTGGAACGAAAATATGTTCCGTAATTTTGTATATCCAATTCATACCCCATTTCACTCCGTAGCTGTTTTCCATTAGAAAACGAATACTGAACGAGTTCTTCTATCGTCAACATGAGGTCAGAGACCTCTGGAATACCTGGTGCTACATAGGTATAGGTACTTAGCTAGTAAACAGGTGCTTTGCATTGTATTTCATAAAATACGTACAATATTTCCTTTTAATCCTTTAAAATATAGTCCTTAGTATAATCATAGTATTATAAGTATCCTTTATTAACACCAAAATGTATTAACGACCTTAAGAGAAAGGCTACCAAAATAAGTTCTTATTGTAATACTTTGGAATTGTACCTCTGGAATCGGATACCATTTTATTGAAATATTTGAAATAAGATCTGTAAATAGTTTTACCTACAAACGTTCGCCCTAATAATTAACGGGTATTACTTTGGCATGTGGGTGTCAATTATAATTTTCTGTAAGGTCGTAATGAAAATGATACATTAATTTTTTTGGGTAGGTACAATTATTGTTATGGTACGCAACTGTTTTTTCATTACTGACGTTGCGGTTAAAGGTAAACCAGTGAGAAGAGGGATTGGCTCTCAAGGCCTGATGCCTACTCATAAAAACGACAGTGTCTTCTTGAGTGCTAAACAAGCGGGGTCTCTATATTAGTATCCTATTACCAAGCCTACAATTTCCTAGTTTACTTAACGGTAGGAAAATTCCTCGCAAGGCGGCATCCTTCTTCTAGATCGATACTGTTTACAAACTGCGAAAAGGGTCTGCCAATCTCCTAGAGTGGGACAGTGGGACACTCGTAGGGTAGGGGTGGAACCTTGACGACACAGCGCGATGATGTATTTTTAATTGCTTTAGTACTTAACGGCTGTGAGTGTCAAGAATCGCTCATAAATACATAAAAAAACACTTAGTCAAACGTGTTTTGTCTCGTTTTTGTTGAAATTGTGCGTCAGCGAAAACATACAAAGCGTTTTAATTTAAGGAATGCTTAAGATATTTTTTTTATTTTTTTGTGTCTACACTAATATTCTTAAGAGGAAGGATTTGATTGTTTGTTTGCATTGAATAGGCTCCAGAACTAACTGAACGGATTTGTAAAATTATTTCACTATTTGGAAAGCTACACTACTCCCGGGTGACATGGCTACTTTTTATCCCGTAAAAATTAACGGTTCCCGCGGGATAGTAGTTAAAGCGGGTGAATCCGCGAGGCGCTTCTATGTTAAATATTCTGGATGTTTGTTTGTTAGATTGTACGATTGTTTAGATGCAATCTTGCCAGCCCATTTTGTGCCAATTTCTGTGTTTGTCAGAGTTTGTCAGAGTTTGTCAGTCCGCTCAGGCCTCAACCAAACTCCAGTGTCATTGGTATGAAAAATGAGAATCATATTATGATCAAGAAATAAAGCTGGTTCATTGATATCTATATTCCCACTAAGTAATAGGTAAGTAATTACTATTTCGCTATACATAAAATCGTAATCTTCCATAACAAAAAAAGCATCTGTGCAAGTGTGCATGCAATCAGTCGCAATGCTCTTTTTGTTCCACTGAATCAGCTTGAACATCGTAAAGGCACTGCAGTATTTTTATTTCAGTGAACACGCTAAATTTAGCGCTTTCAGTGAGACTCAGGTTACTATTTATGCTAATTTAACTGGATGCAACATGGCTAGGTACTTTAATTCGCGGATAGAGAGAGGTGGTTGCGGGTATAAAATAAAACATTATTATACCTCCTTATTTATATTATTTAAAACTTTTAAAATGTTCAGGTAGTTTGTTTTTCTACTGGAACTATGCATATTTCTTGAAATAAAGTTCAAGTCGTTCATTTGACTAACAAATGTTTGTTTCACAGTTGAAAATGTAGCGTGCGCGATCTTCTTTTGTTTCTCGACAGCGGAAGAGTCGAGAAATTGCATTGTTTTCTCATGTTTTCTTTATGTAGGTATTTCGCCGCGTCGTCTCTCCGGAAGACAGACGTGCTGACGTCCTCATAAATTATTTGCAATTTTGCAACTTACGAGACATTGAGAACGTTTTGCGGAATACTTAAGTTGTGTTGTGTCTGCTGAACGCGAGATAAAATAGTATGAGTTGCCAATAAAGTTTGTTCTTTCGTTTCAGTGTGAAAATTCAAACAAAATGTACACTAGTAGAACTTTTGGAGAGACAATTAATGAATTCACGGAACCCTATTGCCCTCGTCATGGATTTATAGAGTCTAAACAAAGTAAGATAAAGACTTATTTACATGACAGTGTCGTAGTTATAATTATACCTACTTAGTTGAAAGCAGCATGCGAAGCGGGCAGTGTCAGCGCAGGAAAATCTCTGTGGTAGCATTTATTCATTCATTCATTCATTCAAACATTCATTCATTCTTACTTCGGACACGACCCAGTTTGTACGTTGTAGGCCTGTAACGCGTGTAATTGTGAAATGACTAGATCATTTAGACTAGATCATTATGAACATCAGACATAATAATACGTATATTGTGTTTCATGAACCAAGATAAAAAATAACATGACGACTCTATCCATAGCAGGGGGCGTCCTTTTAAATTGGACGGCGTTATGAAATAACAGAATAAGCGACAAATCAGTAAAACTGAGAAAAAGAGCTTCAAAGTTTTGAAATTTAAATATGTTGCTGAGAGCACAATATTTATGTTATTGGTGTGATTTTTACTTATGTGATATATTATTATGTATATTTTATTTCATAAAAGAACATATTTTTGTATGATGCATAGTATAGAAGATATTGTCATTTTTCCGCTTAATTCCATATTACGTTTTGCATTATTTGTACGATTTTAAAATTGCAATATGGAATCAGGCGGCATTTTGTCATTTAATTCGTTTATACAATTTAGTTTTGGGGGTAATAAAGGGTATAAAGGGATTATATCCAGAGGCAAAATAGTTATATATTACCAAAAATAAACAAAAACTTATTTTTTTACACCAAAACAATCTGAAAAACGGTTGAATAAATGAAAATATACCTACAAAATCGAAAATGTAAAGCAATTTCTACTCAATAGCCCAGTGGAATTTAATATTAAAATCGCGAAGCTTGTTGTACCTACTGCATTGGTGTGTTGTATCGAACAGTTATGTTAGTGTACCTAGTATAAATCCAAACATGCAACCTAAAAGTCGTAAACGATGCGTTTTAGACAAACATACTTCAGTCCTTTTATAAAGTCAATTAAATTTACACCAATTTAATCCCAAACTAAACTATAAGGATCAAGCTATGACCCTTCAATAATGTGGTCCATTACCCGGCAAAATGACACTTTTAAGTTTTGCTCCCGTCCGAAGCTAAATATTGGTGAAATCCCTCGTCCTTTGAAAACGGTCACTAATACAATGTTTTTGTACGTTTAATCAACTTTCATTTAAGTACAAGACGAAGTCTGTGATACTAATAGTTCACTTACAATCTTGAAGGTAAAAATGGGATTTTAAGAATGCATTAAATCATATAAAAAGGATAGAAATACGTGTTCATTTGTAGCCACCTTGCTATACTGAAAGCTAGTTAATCGTACTACATCATTGTTTCAGTGAATTTTTTCATAGGACCAGGGATTTTACCAATATTCTGCTTCGAACGGAAGCAAAACTTAAAATTGTAATTTTTCCGGAAAAACTTACCGTATTTGAAGGGCCACAGTTTGATCGTTATAGGGTTTAAAGAGCTGCGTTTGGGTTTTAATTTTTGCAAATTTTGTTAACCTTATAAAAGTCCAGAAGTGCACTTGTCCAAAACGCATAGCATATGACTTATAGAGCAAAAAAGTGAGAAAAGTCTCAATACTTCATAGTTTTTTGCGTGTTGCCCAGCTAGCACAAGTTTTCCAAAGTTGCTAATATGGATTTAGGTATACCATATCCTTACTAGTCCATACAACCTACCAAAAATGCAGTACCACATCAAGCATTTCGATTTTAGCCCTATTTTATATCTAATTCCACTGGGCTATAATGATTGTTTGATTCTCAATCAATGAAATAGATGAACCAATGGATACTCAATAACGAACTATGCGCCTATTTTGGTGGGTAATTTGATTTTGCATTTTAGATATTATAGTTGTTTAATAATGAAACAAGGAATTAAGTCGAATGTCTCAGGATTTAATTCGTTTATGTTTAATAAAACCTTATTTATTGTATTTTGGAATAGCGACTTAGGCGCTTAGTTTGGTATTACAAAACGATAAAATGCACAGAACCTAACATTTGAAGACATGTCGCTTGATTCACCCCTCTATATTAAGGTAGGAGAGTTGATTTTTGAACAAAAAAACGACTAGGAATATAGTTTAAAGTCTCTACAATCGAACTGCATCATTAACTTTTTTTTTTTGGTTTGTTCGTGTAATTCGTTATTTCATAACGCCGTCCAATTGTGCAACCCATTACTTAACTACGTATATATTTTAGAGTTCCGTACCCAAAGGGTAAAACGGGACCCTATTACTAAGGCTCCACTACCCGTCTATCCGTCAGTCACCAGGCTGTATCTCATTTAACCGCGTGATAGTTAGACAGTGACATTTTCACAGATGATGTAAGTACTCGTATTTCTGTCGTAACGTATAACAACAAATACTAAAATACAGAATAAAATAAGCATTTAAGGGGTCTCCCATACAACAAACGTTATGTTTTATAGACAATTGTATGGAACCCTTCGTACGCGAGCCCGACTCGCACTTGGCTGGTTTTTTGTTTAAGGTTATACCACCATCACCGCTCACCGCCACGTCTGTATAGAGCAAGGTAGTTCAGTGAATTACGCATCATGCCAGCGAAAGAAATTGCAAAGTTGAGCTCCAACGGAGCAGCCAACAAGTTTTTAATGAACTGCATCGTAGCCGGAGCACTGTTTCCATTCACGAACCCCACACGATATTTTTTAGTACAATTAACTAATACAACACTGACTACTTATTGACCACGCGACAGGCAATGAAGTAACAGCCGACTGTAATATTCGGACACCATTATCACCCGAATAATTACCTATTCATCATCATCATCATCATCATCATCATCACCGTCATCATCATCATCATCATCATCATCAGCCGAAGACGTCCACTGCTGAACATAGGCCTCCCCCTTAGACCCTTCTATGTAGGTAATATATAATTTGTGCAAAAATGAAATCAATTATTATGTTTCTGAGGCACTGATATTGGAAACGCACACTACCTCCTTGCTTATTTAATTACTGTAGTACGTATTAATAGCTTCAATTCCTAGGAACTTCATTGCTCTAAAAACTAATTAGTAGTGAAAACATTTTAGATTCTAATAATTTCACTTTATTTAAAGCAGAATTGCGTTATGGGGATTTTCATCTTATTGCATATATTTTTACAGGTGAGTAACGGTTGAATGGAGGTACATTTCATATTACGCACAGAGTGAGGGGAACCCGTGCCAGCCGTGGCTGGATGGATAATAGGTTGATGATGATGATGACGAACAGTGATGAGAAACCAGTTAAACAAATTTTAATAGAATACTACACTAGTAGACCAGGAAATAATTGTAGTGAAAAACCTGGAAGTAAAACCGTGAACAACACGAAGCCATAGTTATAAAAATACATACGAAGGGAATCGCACAGATATATGAAAATAAACATAATGTTTTTCTTTCAGGGGATTTTCCTTTCCATACTACAAGCATCTTTAGTTCGCCCACAGACGCTTGATGTCGCAAAGCTATTTTCAGCTGAAATGGGTATAATAATATTTACATTGAATTATTTCAATTCTTTCATAAAATAATATAATTGTTATTATGATTAGTATGTTTAGATACAAACAGCAAACCAATGTGATAAGATATTTAAAAAACAAATGGTATTTTCGTCATTGCCTATTCCTATCTCCTTAGGCATTTTCCATTCGCCAAGGGCGAGTCGGTGTCTTGTTATATTGTCACCCACGTTTCCCTGAACTAATAGCAGTGTTGCCAGATCACCTGATCTTTTCCCCAGTAATAATTATATACCTAATTAACAACCAAACAGAGAGCCTCTATTTTTTTTTGTCATTTAAAAATACGTAATAATCAGGGGCCAATATGAATGCATTAATTTGCCTTTTCGTCATGGGGGCAACTGAGAGGTTGTGCTGATCGGACTCATTTAACCCCCCCCCCCCTCCCCCTTACGATTTACTTTAACAGTTACATAATATTATGCTCCAGCTTGTAAGTAACATCAGTCTAATTTATCGCTAGTTTTCATTACAGCCGGTAAATTAGGCAGCGTGTCGTCTAGTGATAAAAGTTCCGGTGACAGCGCGCTCGCACCCTCCTCGGTAGAAACCGATGAAGTTAGCAGAGGTGAGACGATTTGTAAAGTATTTAAGAGCAAAATCCAACCATTTTATGGAGTAGGTGTATCAAAATGTGTGGATAAAATTAACATTACTTAATTTCTTCATATATTTGGATTATGGAGTCTAACAGAAACTAGGAACTAACCAATTATTAGTAGGTATAGGTACTGACAAATTATAACTACGATAAGAGGTAAAAAGTTATAAATAACTTAATGTTGAAATTGCAGAAATGATGAGGTATTACAAGTATCTTGGTAAGTTATTTTTGCTATATATATCAATCAATGTTATAACATAACAAAATATGAATCTTATATGTATCTTTTTCTACAAATGATGGCCTTTACTATTTTTATATTATTATTCGTTTAAAATCATGTGTTCTTATAACTTTTTAGCAACGTTGCCTGTCAAGTATTATAAAGAAGCATTCAGTAAGTTTTTTTTTTTTTTCCTTTTATTAGAGAGCATTATTAAGTTGCACCCTAATCTTATTACAATCTAGCCTTTAACATGGCTAATAAGTAATTTAATTTTAACTTATTCTTATAAATTGTCTTTAACTAAGAATGTGTCCAATGGCACTTTTCTTATTGTCTCTATTAAGGGGAAGACACTTTCATATTGTGTTCTGTATTGATAGCACTTGAACTACATTGTTTTAATTCACTAACACTAATCACTACACTAACTCGAACGGTTTTGTTCTTTTGAGTCTTCTCACTATGTCTGTGTGGTCGAGAAGCTGAATAGCTTCCACATTCACATGCTGGTGAAGTCTACGGTCATGAGCTTCTGCATATATTTTAACTACTTTGTCGACAAACTCTATCCCATAAAAAACATTACATGTACAAAAATGCACAAGTCTCGCAACGCAGTTTATCTGCCGTAAAAGTTGTGAGATCGAATGTAAACCAAGTCGGTTAATTTCAATACCTACCTATACCTATCTATGGGAGCAGTTATATCTTTATTTCTTTAGTAAATAGAGGGACTTGGCAATTGCACACGGCAACATAAATCTATGTTAAGCGCTTTGTGCTTGTATTTGTTTGAAAGTACTCCTATATGGAAGACTATATTTAGATTGCCTAGTAGATTATGCTGCCGTGTACCATCGCCAAGACACTCTATTTATTAAAGAAATAAAGATATAACTGCTCCCATAGATAGGTATAGGTAGGTATTGAAATTAACCGACTTGGTTTACATTCGATCTCACAACTTTTTACGGCAGATAAACTGCGTTGCGAGACTTGTGCATTTTTGTACATGTAATGTTTTTGATGGGATCTCATTTCTTTTTGTAGGTTTTCTTTCTTAATTTCGTTTTTTTGCAAAACACGTATCAACGAGCGCCCCGCGCTTATGCGGCCGGGGCCCCTTGCGACATAGGTCATGTTCATAGATTATCATGAACGAGTGTCTTTGCGTCTCCACAGATGCGTGTTAGGTATAAGGTACCTAGGTAATGAATTTGTTCGACCTGTAAAAGTGTAGGTAGGTATACTCGTAGTATAGGGATTTGTATCTCTCTATCTATCGTGGAAGTTTTTAAAAAGCGCTCAACTGTCGAATTTCTCGAAGCCATTTCTCATTTTTAACCCCTGTTACCCATTTCATTCAATTTCAATGAAGTCTAATTATGAACTGTAAAAGTAACTTTGTAATCACATACAATTTAATAGGATTTATATGGGAATACAAAGTTATTTATGCAGATCATATATCTAGAAAACTATATTCAAAATTTGAAACTTGTGGGACGGCTAGAAGTACCTTAGAATTTTGATGATCGGTGAGTCAGTCAGTCAGTCAGTCAGTCAGTCAGTCAGTCAGTGGGCAGCAAAATTAAGGAACTTTGACTTGCAATAATTCTTAAACTACTGCTTCAAATTTGATGTAACTTGGATTATTATCTGTAGACGTGATGCCCTCTTGGTCACTAAAAATTTAGGCTTCTAGTTTTATCCATAACGAAGTTACAGAGGGTCGAAAATGGCCCGAATCGCTTCGAGAAAAGGATAGTACGGCCGTGCCTTTTGTTTTGCTCGACTTGGCGGGGGCACTGCCGTGCCCCCGATGTTTAGGTCCCGGTGGAGATCGTCATTTCTAATGTACCAAGGTGCATTTACAATGTTCCTCAGTACCTTATTCTGGAATCTTTGTATCATTAGTATATTAGTCTGTTTGGTGCAGCCCCACAGCTGTATACCGTAAGTCCATACTTGTTACACATTCACGGAACCCTAAAACTGCGCACTTAGTAACCACGCAATAAATAAGTGCAAGCTACGTAAACTGCCGGTGCAGCGGAACGTGCATCGTAACGAGGTCAAGCCGGCACGAGGCGCCGACGCAGCGGATCTACCGCCTACCGGACACCGGACGGAGCCTCGTGGAAACCGCACTTTTACTTCACACTTCGAAGAATAGTCGCGTCTTTAATTATAATTAATTTGTAATTTTTGTAAAATAAATTTTAACTTTAAATTAAATTTTGTATTTTTTTGCATCCTCCGGCTGTAGCCTTCGTAATTGGCGCAGTCGGTAGGATAGTCAAATTAGAGTCAGTGAATCGATCACGGGCGTCGGCTATCCGAACCTACAGGAGCTACGGTTGGGAGGAGTATCCAGAAATCGATACACGCAGAGAAATACGAAATGTGGTAAGTACCTAGATCTTACTAGAGTTGCTTATCCTTGTGTTCTTTCCTAAGTGTTCCATTTTGTGTTTCCAAAATTTTCTTTCCACGAAAATCACGGTCCCCTAGGTTAGTTAATTCACGTAGAACGTTGCAAGCAGATGCAAATAGGAATTTAGATAGTATTTTAGAAGATACGGAAAATATAGATTTAGTTAATCCTGATAGACAAGTGGTTATAAAATCTGTCATAATGTGTGATGTACTCGTAGATCAGATTTTTAAAGCCCTACGGCTTGTTCCCGAGTTTGATGGTAACTCGAATGTTCTCACCCGGTTCATTCACTTATGCGACCAATTAGTGGCGCAGTATATGAGAACAGAGGAAGGGTTCGAACTTAGTAATTTGGCTTTGCTAAACGGGATCCTGAATAAAGTCACCGGGCCCGCGGCCCGCACAATAAATTCGAACGGCATTCCTGAAAATTGGCTAGGGATACGTAACGCGCTCATTAATAACTTTGCTGACCAGCGCGATGAGACCTCTTTATACAATGATTTGTCTCTCCTGACTCAAGGTGCCGCGACCCCTCAGGAATTTTACGAAAAGTGTCAAAATCTTTTTAGCATTATAATGACATATATCAGTTTGCATGAAACCGTGGATAGCACCATCGAAGCAAAGCGAGCGCTTTATAAAAAGTTAACCCTTCAGGCATACCTACGCGGTCTTCGAGACCCCCTAGGTTCACGGATTCGGTGCATGCGACCTGATACAATAGAGAAAGCTCTCGAATTTGTGCACGACGAGATGAACACGTTATATCTGCAGCAAAGAAATGATCATCTTCCTGAGAGAAGAACGCAGTCTGCGTCTTCATTTAACCCTAATGCAAATAAACCTTCTTTTAGCTTACAAACGCCTGTGGCCCTGCCACCCTCGCGACCATTTACTTTTCCACCCGCGTTTAATAATATGCCAGGCCCTTCTAAGCCCATGAATTTTCAGCCACCAAGGCCAATGCCAATTTGGAGACCCCAAATGCCTTTTAACCGTGGCCCCACCAGAACTCAACAAATGTTTGGCGCGCCCCCGCCTAATTACAGACCCCAGAGTAACGTTTTTGGAATGCCCCAACCTAGAACAGGCTATCAACCCTCTAATAACGTAGGCCCTCAGCCTATGAGTGGCGTTAGCCACTATGTAGCGAAGCCCATGGGTTCTAGACCTATGACTGGACATGACTGGACTCGACACGGGAATCCGCCCCCGTCAAACTACTTCAAGACACGTGAGATGAACTTTAACGAGTTCGGTGACTCATATGACTACTACGACCCTTACGCCGACTACTACAGTGACTACAACTGTAATGACTATGAGCCGACATACTTTGAACAGACTTTTGACTCGTCATACGAACAACAGTCCCATCTTCCAGAGTACGTCCCGGCATATGTTGAGGAAGCTCACGATGAAGCCCCCGCTGAAAATCAGGATTTTCAGGCGGCTTCGAAATCCGAAAAGCGAAAATAGAAATTAATCTACAAACGCAACGTCAACTTCCCTACATACAAATAGCAGATCCGCCTTTAAAGCTATTAATCGATACGGGTGCCAATCAATCGTTTATAAGCCCCGAATCTGTAGGAAATTTCTTTCGACACATACCATGTAACTACGACCCATTTGAAGTCACTAACATCCACGCAACCACCAGAAGTGATTACTCTATCACTCTACCATGTTTTCGGGAATTTAATGAAGATAGTGACATTACCCTGTTCATTTATAAATTCCACGATTTCTTTGATGGCCTAATCGGTTTAGATCTATTAGAGAAGTTAGAATCTAGCATCGACCTGAAAAATAAGGTTTTAATTACACGGCAATCTACCAACCCCTTGCGTATGTACGACTCACGGAACTGTAACTTATATGAGGAAATAATACCGGCTAATACATCTAAGATGATTCGCGTTCCAATTAATTTCCACGATGGTGACGTACTAGTGACGGAACAAATAATATCTAATTGCATTATATGTGATTGCGTCACTGCAGTAAAAAATAATCGCGGTTACATTGAAGTCGTTAACCCAACTAGACATGACGTAGTGTTCTCTATGGACCAGCCAGTTAGTGCGGAACTTTTCAACGCTCAGTGCACGCGCACCGAACAACCATCCGATCGCGCGTCCGAAGTACTTTCGCGCTTACGTACTAACCATTTGAATCCTGAAGAACGAACGAATTTGGAATCTCTCTGCGCTCAATACGCTGATGTCTTTTATCTTGAAGGTGAACCTCTAACTTTCACCAATAAAATTAAACACAGCATTCGCACCACAGATGAATTACCTGTCTATACTAAAACCTATAGATACCCCTTCGTTCACAGACAGGAAGTTCAGGAACAAATTTCAAAGATGTTAGATCAGGGAATAATACGCCCCTCTCAGTCAGCCTGGAGCTCCCCTATATGGGTGGTTCCCAAGAAAGCCGATGCATCAGGGAAGGTCAAATGGCGCATCGTTGTCGACTTTAGAAAAGTTAATGAAAAAACTATTGACGACAAGTACCCCATACCTAACATCAATGACGTACTAGACAAACTAGGCAACTGTCACTACTTTACAACGCTAGATCTCGCGAGCGGGTTCTATCAAGTGGAAATGAATCCAGAGGACATCCACAAGACAGCCTTTAATGTAGAGCATGGGCACTTCGAATTTTTGAGAATGCCTATGGGTCTTAAGAACTCACCATCTACTTTCCAACGCGTAATGGACAATGTCCTTAGAGACCTCCAAAACGTAGTATGCCTAGTTTACCTTGATGACATCATCGTATTCAGTGTCTCGTTACAGGAGCACATAGTCAATTTAGAGAAAGTGTTCAAGAGACTGAGAGAATCGAACTTCAAGATCCAAATGGATAAGTCGGAGTTTTTAAAGCTAGAGACCGCATACCTAGGTCACATTATTAGTAAAGACGGCATTAAACCGAACCCCGACAAAATTACAGCTATCCAGAAATTCCCGTTGCCAAAAACCGCAACCGAAATAAAACGTTTCCTCGGTTTACTCGGGTACTATAGAAAGTTCATCCCCGACTTTGCTCGTATAACGAAACCTATGACACAATGCTTGAAAAAGGGCTCTAAGATTACATTTAACGACGCAAACTACATCAACTGCTTTGAAAAATGTAAACTACTACTGACGAATGACCCTATACTACAATATCCTGACTTTACCAAGGACTTTATACTGACGACTGACGCATCCAACTTTGCTATAGGTGGTATCCTTTCTCAAGGAGCTATAGGCAGTGATAAACCTATAGCGTATGCGTCACGAACTTTGAATTCGAGCGAATGTAACTATAGCACAATCGAAAAGGAACTTTTAGCTATCGTCTGGGCTACCAAATATTTTCGACCTTATTTATTTGGTAGGAAATTCAAAATTGTAACTGACCATAGACCTCTTCAGTGGGTTATGAATCTTAAAGAGCCAGGTTCAAGACTTACACGTTGGAGACTTAAACTGAGCGAGTATAACTTCACTACGGTTTATAAGCAAGGCAAACATAACACCAACGCCGATGCTTTATCCCGCATTGAAATTAATATCGGTGACACTAGCTCTCTTATTGTAAATCCATCCGAAAGACCTCCATCACCAGCGGGTTCTACAACCGTGACCGCTATTACTGACGTTAATGAAGGACCTCCATCCGAGGCAGGCTCAAGCACCGCAACAGCTCATACAAGTGCTGAGAACCCAATTTTAGAAGTCCCAATTTCAGACGACCCACTTAATAAATTTAGCAGACAGATTTGTTTTGTGCTTGTAGGTGACATTAAGAAACGACCGACTGTGACAAAACCTTTCGAGACTCATACCCGGACAACTATTCAACTTTCTGAATCCAACTTGACAAATGACGTCATCAACGCAGTCAAAGAATTTGTAAATCCTAAGGTTAAAACTGGCATAATAATCCATCCCCCTCTAGCAATGTACAAAATTATTCCAATCATTCAAGATAACTTCAAAAGCTCCGCAATGAATCTTGTTTTAACTAAAGTCGAACTAGAGAATGTTAAAGAGTACTTACGCCAGCAAGAAATTATTCGAAAATATCACGAGGGTAAAACCAACCACCGCGGTATAACAGAATGCTATTTGGCTCTGTCTTCTCGGTACTTCTGGCCTAAAATGAAAGAATGTATTACAAAATACATTAATGACTGTAACATCTGTGGTCAAGCCAAATATGACCGAAGTCCTATTAAACAGAGATTCTCAGTTGTACCACCACCTTCTAAGCCCTTTGAGATAGTCCATCTCGATCTCTTCACGGCTCAGAATGAGAAGTATCTTACTATCGTAGATGCTTTTTCAAAATACGCCCAGTCCTATCATCTTAGAGACGGTACAGCCCTTAGTGTTGTTCAAGCTTTCTTAATATTCTGTTCACATCACGGCGTCCCTATTACCTTAGTCACGGACCAAGGTCCTGAGTTCACGAACCAGATATTTTCAGAGTTTACCAAGCTTCACAAGATTCAACACCACAAGATCCTTGCTCACTCTCCAAACGATAATGGAATAGTAGAAAGATTCCATTCTACGATCCTTGAGCATCTAAGGATATTGAAACTCGAGAAAAGAAACGAACCAGTTGTTAACCTTATGCCCTACGCAGTTCTAGCTTACAATAGCTCTATTCATAGCTTTACCAAATGCCGACCCTTAGACCTAATAACTGGACACTTTGACCCACGTGACCCGTTAGACATTGACCTGACTGAACATTTACTACAGCAATACTTACAAGACCATAGGAAACGAATTAATCAAGTATACGACCTTATCAACGAGACTTCTTTACACGACAGGACTCAACTGACTGAAAACCGAAACAAAGACAGGGAACCTGAAAAGGAATACACCCCCGACCAACAAGTATTCGTACGCAACCCTATGGCGTCGAGACAAAAATTAGCCCCGCGTTATACGCAGGACACCGTGCTGGCCGATCTCCCTATTCACATTTATACCAAAAAGAAACGCGGCCCAGTCGCTAAGTCACGCCTTAAGCGAAGTCCTAAAAATCCCACTTTGTTACAGGACATTACTACTGGTGACGTTTCTACTTCAACCGACCCAAGGACAAGATGTAACGATTGACTCGCTTGACAATGGACCCGGATTACTTCCCTTTAAACTTGGAGCTACGAAAATCATCTCTCACTATCATTCATTTCTTAATTACGTCGACTTAGACAGCATCCGCTCACAGATAGACTCAGTTAGAAATCAAATGTTTGAACTCCGGCCTCTTTTAAATAATAAAACTTTATCTCTTTTTGATCCTCACATTGAACATCTCAGCAACAAAATCACGAGCATCTCAAATCAACTCGACACGTTTGAATCAGTTCGTATAAAAAGAGGACTCATTGACGGCCTTGGGTCAGTAATTAAAAGTATATCCGGTAATCTAGATTACACTGACGCCATTAAATATGAAAACGCTATAACTCTCTTACAAGACAATGAACAAAAATTAGAATCAGAACTTAATAATCACGTCAGCTTAAATAAAGATTGGATTTCACATAGTTCAAAAATTATTAATAGCATTTTAGAAAATCAGAATAAGTTAGGTAAAACATTAAACTCAATCATGGAAAGCGATGCTCAACGGGAAACCGATTTAATTAAGTACGCCCATCTGGCACAGCATCTTTTAATTTTAGGAGATAATATAGAAGATTTATCTGAAGAGATAAGTAACTTAGAAAATACTTTGTCGTTTATTCGTGCATCGAGCACCCCATATACGATAGTTAGTTTAGAACAAATTAAGGATATATTAAGCAAACTAAGGATTTTATATTCGAAGGATGAAATCCTGGACATAGACTGTAGGAATTTTTATGAAATAATTAAATTAGGTTATTTCTATTTAAATAAGCAGATAGTTATAGTTATCAAGGTTCCGATCGTTAACTCCCTAACTTATGACTTGTACAAACTGTCCCTTGTCCCTAACAAAAATCACGAAGTCCTAATACCTACCCTACCTTTCGTAGCACTCTAGCAAAGACTCTAGGTACATGGAGACAGAATGTCCGAAGGTAAATTCATGGTTTCTCTGCGAATCGAAGGCCAACTACAAGATCCAGGACAAGCCCGACTGTGTCCAGCAGCTCATCGCCCAGCAGGAACTTCAAAAATCCTGCAAACTAACTCCCGTCGTCCTGACGAACGAAGCCCTGGAAGCGTTAGACGATAAACATTATACTCTGAACTTCCCCACTCCAACCAAGGTCAAGATATCCTGCGGCCAAGAACAATACCGGACTTTACATGGCAGCTACCTAGCAGTCGTTCCACAGAATTGCAACCTGAAGACGCCAGGATTCACCATATCCAACATGAACGACCGGATCAAAGGACACGTCATCAGGATAACGGAAATGCCCCAGTTTGACGAGTCGAAGCATTCAGATCATCAGCCTGTTATCCTAAACTCACCAAACCTGCAGAGCCTTCACGCCCTGAATGCCAGGATTATAACCGAAGCCCCTGTTCATCTCAAGAAGATCACCGATCCAGCGATATACCATACTACAATTCCAGTCTATCTAATACTAATAAGTGCAGGCGCACTTATCCTTGCACTACTGCTCCGTCGACTACGAACAAAAAGTCTACAGAACAGACAGCAGACTACAGAAACCAGCAGCGATGTTCCTGAAGTACAATATGCAACCCCAGGACCAAGACACATTAACCCTAATCAAATAAGGGTGGACCACAGAAACCTCTCAGCGACCTTCTCGAACAAGGTTCTCAATTAATCGCTGATCTTTGGGGGGAGGTGTTACACATTCACGGAACCCTAAAACTGCGCACTTAGTAACCACGCAATAAATAAGTGCAAGCTACGTAAACTGCCGGTGCAGCGGAACGTGCATCGTAACGAGGTCAAGCCGGCACGAGGCGCCGACGCAGCGGATCTACCGCCTACCGGACACCGGACGGAGCCTCGTGGAAACCGCACTTTTACTTCACACTTCGAAGAATAGTCGCGTCTTTAATTATAATTAATTTGTAATTTTTGTAAAATAAATTTTAACTTTAAATTAAATTTTGTATTTTTTTGCATCCTCCGGCTGTAGCCTTCGTAATTTACTGGCTTTAGGACTTGTTTATATATTAATAGCTTGTTATGTGTTGACAGTCTGGAGTATCTTCCAATCAGCCAATACATCTTTTTATATCTTAGCTCTAACTCTTCTTTTTTCTAATTCAGTAAGTAACAACATTCAGTTTATCTTTCGGGTGAACGCTAACGTTATACATTATTATCAAAAAATGCTAAATTGAGAACTCAACATGTTCGTTGCTATATCTACCAATCAATCATATTATTATATTATACGGGCACGCTACATGTCAATAAACTAAGCTGTTTAAAAATTTTCATTCCAATTTTTCCTCGCACATCTGTATCTTTGTGAATCGGTTACTTATACTAATTATTGTAACGGTATTTTTCCACAGGCAAACAAATAAGTAAAGAAGGTAATGAAAAACTTTATCAAACAATAAGATGTTTATACAATAATTATATATTTTCAGTAAAATATACGTTCGATACTGCAACCTGATAAAATGAGCCCAAATACAATACAAATACAATCTACCTACTTAACTGTCACTAAAGATTTATTTGTTTACCTTACATCTCCTATCGTTAGATTAGCTCGCTGTTACCATATTCTTCAACGAGTATTGGGTTGATTCGACCCATGGGGTCTGAGGCGAAACGTCCCATAGTCCTCGACACGCATGCAAAATCTCAACTCAAATCGACAAAAAATTATATTATGACCTATACAAACTTACTGAGATTGTAAAAGTCGCATACTTACGCGCAAAGTTATAGCCGTGTCATAACTGTCATAAGTCTCATAGAATTGTTTTATTATGTTCACTTGCATAATTTCAAAATTATGCATTGTTGAAAGAAAATTCCTAGTTATTTCTAAAAGAAAATCGGGAATCTTTTCTATCGGAATTATTTTCTCTGAAATTCAGTCGTGGAGAGCATTACCATTATTAAAACTCAACCAGCTATACAGTATATCGTAGAATAGTAGACTGCATTAGTAGACAGTATATTAATGTAATTTTATCATGAAAATGTTACAGAGAAAGACGAAGTGAGCTTCTATGCAGATGTGTTGAAGAAAATAAAAATGCTGAATAGTAAGTTTCTGATGAAAATATTCCTACCACAATTTCATTCATATTGGCAGTGAAGTTTCATGCTGCTTAGGTATACAAATTACTAAAGCAACTCCATGTCTTGCGGCGGCAATCTAGAATAACTAATTGCTACATATTGCTATTCCGTTTGCAAGTGTAGCTACGTCCGTATTAGTTTTATGACTAACAGATACTGTTGCAAGATGAAAATTGTTGCTTATATAAGATATCGTGATGGAGCGTATACTGACACTCAACAGATAGTTGTCTCCATGTCAGGTCTCCATTTTAAGAGTGACCGATTTTGCTTTTGTCCAGATGTTTGTTTTGTGGCTACAGGTAGCATTTCTCAACCAATTTTTACGAAATTTGGTGTACAATTCTTTGATTTTTGTCCATTTTTTATGAATACGCTGCTATTTTGTATGCTGTAAGAAAACAATTTAAATTTTACATTTGTATAAAGCTATACTTTACAGGCTTTAAAGAATCGGTTTAGAACTACAAAATAGCTTGTTATGCTCACGGGACCCTGGAGCAAGCTTAAAACGAAATTTTTAATTGAGACAGAGGAAATAAGATGTTCATCTGTGGCTTATTTACTTTTATTTTCTACTTATACAGTTTTAACTAAACTTGACAGGGACCAAGAAAAGTAAAACTACTTACCTAAAAGCAACTGTTAAATCAAGGATTGACTTATCTCACGACTTTGATGATATCATGAGCGTAGGCCCAAGAAAAAAAACGACGAGGAAAATGAGAAAAGTGACCAAGCGCAGCGAAATTTCATAGCAAGTTGAATAAATCTCACATCAAAACCAAAATTACTATCACTTATTTATTTCCCTAATTTGTTTCCACCAAAACTCCAATATGCTGGTTGCATTGCTACATTGAATGGCAATTATATTATGTTTTTGAACAAAATAAAGACCAGCATTTTGGTAAAATGTCGTATCAACCAGGTGCCCAGAAACTTCATTAAAATTTCGATGAGCTCCTGGTTCTTAAGACCATAAATTATTTATTAGTAAGTTTAGGTCAAATGTTTATTACAACATTTAAAAAACATATTATTAATGGGAAATTATTTCAGTTTAATAAAGTATATTACAGAAGCACGGCGTAGACGCAGACACTGAAAAAATATTGCTTAATAAAGAACTTTCAAAGAAATTTAATTTTTATTTGAAATTTATACCTCCATTATTCTCCGTCTATTTAATACAATATTTATTGGTAAACAAAAACAAAAAAGTTAATAAGTTAAACACTTATCTAAGTAGCGATGGGTTAAAAGTCACTGTATTGTATTTTGTGCCTTAGCCTAAAAATAATAAAGCCTACCCTAGTTTGACAAACCGCTATATACCCAATGTTCCTAATCTTAATCATAGCATAGCAATATTTCCTCTTCAATTCTAATCTTCGGATGGAAAAAAGCCAGTAATAATACAAAATTGTAACGAGGGTAATGCTGTTCATGAAAGGTAGTTAAATTTTAATTAAATTGTAAAAATCTGTAATAATCTACCTTTCCTTGTGACAAAGGCATTGGATCGAAAAAATAAAATGAAAGCTAGTTATTAATAAATTATCTAAATTTTAATTGAGGTACAATAGGTAATTTTTTGTTAAATAGTTGTGAAATTGATTTCTTTGATTATGATACTTTATGGTTATCTACAACTACACAGAACAACTTAGGATTGCTCACTTATATATAACTTACATTTTAAGTAATGATTATACAATATTATACTTACATTATTACTTTATTATCTTGAAGAACAGCGAGAACGACTGGCCAACCTTTGTTTGGTGGCTTTACCTCGTCTTTGACAAGTCTGCAGGGCCGGGGCCTTTTTTAATTGTCTTCAGAGAGGCTTATGTATACTTCACCATTATAAGAACCACATTATTTGGATGTAAAACATCAGATTATGCCTGTTTGCATCACATAGAAACTACGACTTTTTACAGCCTGTATATTATTATGTATAACTGAAATGCATATTTTAGCAATCGAATCCGTGCCTTTGAACCCTCTATCAGCTCTTCATGTCGGTAGTCATAATACCTGAAAAATACTACATAATATCATCATCACCATCATCATCTTCATTATCATCATCATTATCAGTATCATCATCACCCCTACCCGCCCACTACTAATCACTGGTCTCCTCATGTCCGCGAGTCGGAAAATATTAATTATTCAAGCTCCAATTCAAATGGTAGATATGTTAATTAGTATTTAAACGGGTCTAATTCGCGCACAAACTAATATCAAAATATATAATTTTGACATACCTCGACGTTTCGACCAAGTTACATCGGCCGTGGTCACGAGAAGACTCTAATTAACATGTATTCAGTTCGCGAAAGTTTAAGAACTTCAAATGGTAGATATATCGTAATTGGTACGATTCGTTCGTAACAACAAACATGACATCCTATATGAGCCAAGTAAGAGCACATCGCTGAAGGTATCAATTAACGAATACACTCGTATATTCATTAGATTAGTTTTCATAAATATTATTCGTGTTGTACACTGTACAGTCGGATGAATATTTTCTTTTAGAAATAAAGATATAAGGCAAGTTAGACAAGCACGCAAGTTATTCGATGGCAAATGTCAGAACTCTCTTATAACCTAAGATAACCTATTGAAATAATTATAACGCAATTACAATTTAATGCTACCAATACTGGCTGAAGAGACAACCAATATTATAATGTGAAAGTAACTTTGTTTGTTTGTTACCCTTCGACGACTAAACGGCTGAATCGAGTTGGATGAATATTAGTTAGAATGGATCTTAAACAAATAAATGGAATACCTTTTGTCGCAATAGAACGTTGTACACTTGGACTATAAGTCGCGGGCAACAGCTAGGTTTCCATTTCAATATATATAAAATACGTGTCATGGTGTTAATCAAATTTGCACACCGTGTGCAGTTTGATCTAACTTAAAAGATAGGATTAGCTTACATCTCAATTTATAGTCCCAATAACAAAAACCTTAGCCACCGCAACACGTGGTCGTGTCTGCTAGTATATTATATTTTTTATGGAGCAAATGTATTTGGACATTATAGAGTTACCATGCTTACATAAATCTGAAGGAATGTTTAGAGTTCAGCCTTGTGAATGCTCGTGACGATCCTACCTAAAACTATCTTATCTATCCATCTCGGAGCACCCTCACCGGTGTCGTTTTTCCACGTCGAGACAATTATCGCGGCTCCCGGCTTGTTTGCCGTGATACGACACGATAACGAGAATCCCAGCCGCTGACGTCAATAAAAGCTGAGGGATAAGGAGGTTTCGGAAAGGAAATATTTCACAAAAAAGGCGAAGCAGCACTTACTGTATAGTAACGTGTAGCTCGATGGGTGTAGGCCCATATTATGCTGAATAACGATCTTAAGAAGCGTAGACCTTTGAAGGAATGATACGAGTGCTTTCTATTTCAGGAAACATCTTGGACCTTTATGTTTCGATTTTTAAGTACTGAAGGAAGCTGTATAGGCTTTAAAACTGGAGTGTCGGTTGGTAGTAAAAGGATTTTTTTATGAGCTAAGGTTCCAATGTTCAGTACTTGAAGAGGAATGCGTACTACAGCGTCTTTGTTTCCGGGAATAATCAGAAAGTTTTCAATTTGACGGCACGTTTGGCAATGAAACTGCTGCGCTTGGTGTCGCGGGTTCGATTCCCGCCCGGAACAAATATTTGTGCGATCCACAAATGTTTGTTTCTGGTCTGGGTGTGATGTGTATGTGAAATTATATGTCTGTAAGCGGTACCCAAGATACAGGAGCAATTCTAGTGTGGGGCTACGTTTAAAAAAAAAGTGAATAACTTATGATATGCAAGCATGTGCCACAGCCAAGTTAATTACAGCTAATAAGAGGCTTCTATTGAATTTACTTTGACACCAATCTCTACACACCACCTTTGTCAGTATAATATATAATAGAACCTGGTAACATGGTATTTATACGGAGTAGTTCTTCTCAATTCGAGTAAATAAGTGTGTCATATAAGCGTGAAAATACTTCCAAAATATAATCGCCATCACTAGAATACACTTGCCTTACTTTCAATGCAATTGGCACACTAGAAAAGCAAACAGATAAAGTTACAATGACATTGTGGTAACAAAACACCGTCGTCCAATTGGCGGAAGCAAATCGTGCCGTGTCAAAACGCCAGACTTCCGCGACGCGAACTAATTCACTCAGACCTGTGTGAGAGTGTCACGTATTCTGTAGTGGGTGGAAAAACTACTCAGTAAAGAGCTTGCTAGAACTTTGTGGCTACTAAATAAATAAAGAAAAAACTAAGTAGAGCTAAGCTAGGGTATCTAATCTATCCTAGTCTAGCTCTACTAAGCTAGATTAGTCAACATAATTAACTAGCTGAAGCCGGGTCTAATTCGCGCACAAACAAATATTAAAATATTAGCTTGAGTTTCAGCCGAGTTACGTCGACAGTGGTCCCTAAAAAATTAGAGAATGCAGGTACTACCATCGGAAGCGGCAGATGTTGTTTAATACAATTTTATTTAACATTTCATCTGCTGACGGTACTTTTAGGCTAAACTGACTTTAAATTTAGTTTATCAAGATAAAAATAAATCGGAGTCCTCCGGGACGGGTGCCTCAGGGATCAGGGTACTCCGGGAGTAACCCCTTCCAACTACCCGCATTTGTCAACCTGGGTAGGTTAGTCAAGCTGGGGCAAGATCGCAAATGCCAGCGCGACCCTATCATGCCCCAATTTGGCGAAAGAGTGATCTGCTCACGGTTAGGTTTTAGTGGGTACGAGCCTGCCCCTCTTCTGTACCCCCCCCCCCGGTGGAATTGAAAGTGAGGTGGCATTTCCCCCCTTATAAAAAGATGGGGAAGCTAAGGGGCTCTTGAATGACGATAGACTAGGAAACATCCCCGTTAGGGGGTTTCGTTTAAATGTCACTAACTCATTTACACTTTATGTCACTAATGACAACTTGTCGAAGAAAGACGCCAATACGTGGACGATACAAAAAACAACGTTTGTAAACCAAACTTTGTAAGACGCAACACACATACTTTGGCCATTATATAGTTTAAAATTCAAATATCTTTTAGCATAATTATTTGTATCAGAACCCACATTTGTACATTTCATTTTCAACCCCTTTTCAAATGTGCGAGTAGGTTATGAAATGTACCAGCCTCCGTCAAACCGTTTCCTTCGAAGTTCAATTGGAAGTCGGACGTGGTCTGAACATTCATGCTCCGGTGCAAGTTTCAGCAATGCTCTCAAGCGCAACGCATTGTGATTTCCCTTCTGATTTGATCATGAATAGAGGAATAAGTTTCCAAGATACTATTGTAAAATGGATTTCGATTTGGAAAGAAGTTTGAAATGGGGGTATTTATTTTCATAAAGTTTGAGTTGTACCTGTTTTTTTTTTTTAGAAAACTGGAATAACTAAATTTTTCATTTACTGTAAGCCCAATGAAAACCAAAAAGAATAATCGTAAAAAGAAAGAGACATAGAAATTGTTAGCAAAAATAAATAGATAATTATAGAAATTGCATCCTCGGTTATTTGATAAATACACACTCTGTTATGAAATAAAATGTAGTCTAAAACGCTGTACAACTCTATTACCATGCACAATTAATGTATTTTCTCCTCAATTATACAGTTTCAGTCGACGATGCTCCGCAATACAGTGCATAAGTTTCATTCAAGCACAAAAACAATAATAATTTCCCTAATAAAACTGGGAAACAAGTATCTCCAATTTTCAGTCAAGTATCTCACACATATATTATTTCATTAAAAAAAATTGCAACAAAATAGGAGTTTTTTTAATGCTAATTCGAATTGAGTTTGTCTGTTTGTACCTGTTACTAGGACAAAATTATATTTGACCAATACAAACAGACCTCCGTCCTTCTTTCTAGCTGAGTATTTTTTTGAGCGGGTAATCTGTGGGCTATACGGGGTCAAAGTCAAAGTCAAAGCATTTATTGTAAATAGGCAATTTCAAAATCCAAGCCTTTAGCCTATGGAGGGCCAGCCTTCCTTCCCACCCCCCCCATGCAAGCTGGCAAAGCTGCACTAGTAACCCCAATCAAACTTGACTACTGACTCAACGTACATTTACTGACTGTAGCACCGTGAAGCTCGCGCTCTCTCTTTGTGTTTACAAAACCAGAGCACTTGACAAAACGACGCGCATGTTGTTTCATTAATTAAATTTCTGTTTCTTCATTTGTAAAGGATAAACGTTATTTTGGGTAGTGATTTAAGACATTAAAAGTGCATAAAAAGTAGTGAAATGACTTGCTAAGTTTTCATCGCTCATACGGGGCTAGAAGGTAATGCGCTAGAATTTCTGTTTCTTGAAAGACTAGGCCTTGAAACGGTACTACCATCCTGGTAATAACGCCTTTAATATAATGACGGTTCTAACAAAAACTGGACATTAACTACATTTCCAACAAATTCTATGTCCTCTTAATAAATGTCAACTGCAGAAAACTCAAGACTGACATTTTCATAATGGGTCCTCCCATTCCGAAGCAGTAACATTACCATGTTTTATTCAAGTGGTCCTCTGCTCCGCATTAAGGGAAATCAGATCGCTTTAAAGTCGATCGCAGACGACTGGCGAGGAATCAGATCGACTGAAAATCGCAGGAAACTGTGACATATGAAGGTGAACGGAAAGACATTCATTCTTGGTGACTGTGAATCTACAATAGTAGGGGTTTTCTTGAAATTTACAAAATAATCAGTTGAATGATTGATATAATATATAGCAAAATCAAGCTGACGAAAGATCTCACTCGAGAAAATAACTTACAGACAATATTTTCATTGATAAGCCCAGTAAACTTCTATCTTCACTAAGAAACATTAAAAAAGTAAAAGATTTAGCACACTTAATTACTTACAGAATAATAGATGAAGCTCAACTAAAAATAGTGTTCTCAAAGTAACTGAAGTTGAAAATCCAGTACGAGCACTACCAGGTATAACTCAGTTGGCTCGGTGCAATAACAAAGTTTTCTAGCGAGCGCTATTATGCCTGACACGGCTTGCGCTTACAATTTTAATCCAGAGGTTAAGTTAGATGTATTTTGTTGGAGCATTTTGTTTGATGTAATATAATATTGGCCTCTGTAAGCTGTCAGAGTTGCTATATTAGTATTGTCATTGGAAATAAGGTAGGATACTTACCATGTAACTATGTGGTTTGAAGTTCCTGCAACGTTGGTATATATCCAGTTTCTAATGATAATAAATAATGTTGTTACAATAATAAACAATGTAACAAACATCAATATGTAAGCACCTAAATCTAATTAACCTAAGTTATTACAACTATCTGGCCACAAGAATGTTAATCCAATAGGATTTGATAGTTTCGGAATGAGAATATAATTAATTAAAGATAATTTAGTTTTTATGTCTTCCTCTTTTCACGGACACATTAATAATTATATTAAAATTATATAAGGATTTCTTGACCCGAACTAGATATTCTAATGTCAAATCATGAAAGGGGACCAAATACCAAGACTACAATGAATTAAGAGTGTACACAAATACTAGTCCAAGGTTGAATCCAACCCACGCTAAAGTTTTTTTGTCGCATCATCATCAACTTACACTACAGACGCCGTCGAGGATTAGTAAGAAGCGCCGTAGATTCTACCCAACTATAAAACTACCAAGCCTTTTTCAAATAGAGAATGTAACCAAAATCCGTTTGTTTAACCAGCCCGACTTCAGATTGCAGAATGTCGGCGCTATCTGCACGCGAGCTATTCAAATTATTGTTCCTGGAAACTATTTTGCTTATCCACAATCCACTACGTTGCGTTTGTTTACGATGGAAAATGCCAGAGAACATTTTTGAATTAAAGTTTCTACTACTAACGGTAGTAGGCAGAATTGGTAGAGGTACAGTGGATCTGACAAAAACGGAATGCAGGAATAACCACAAAACCACAAATCCAACTAAAATTTAGTAATAGTTGTCGGAAGCCAGGTCTTGAGTGGAGATAACACATTACAAGACTTTAGGTGATTCAACTCTATTGGTTAATAGAGTTGAATCATCTAAAGTCTTGATTGTATCGGTAGGTGTGGAGTTATTTGTGGTCTACTCTGGACTTTGCTTTAATAGATTACCACCCATTAGCTAAGTCTTTTTATTATACTGCATCTGTCAATGACGGCTATAATAAAAGTAGACCCATGATAATTGACGTGCTTTATCGTTTATTTCATAATTTTATTGTAGTTGGCTGGTTGCTCTAATTAAATCGGCGGCACAAATAGCAAAGGAATGTATTTAGTCATTTGAAATCCCAGTCTATTTGCTAACCAACAACAATACTCCTCCACAACACGTTGCCAAACTCCAACTGTGCATGATATTAAATGGGCTGCATGTAGAATGTTACTCACATTCCAAATAAAGTCCATTTATTATTAAATCATGGTTCAAAGAACAGCTGCACCAACTGGCAAAAATTGTTCGTAAATCGGTTCAAAATCGGTGCTTCGTGATGATATTTCACTTTGAACCAATTCCACTGCGGCATTGCGATCCTACCGCATTGCACTCTTTGGGGATTTAAGGCTTTACCAACATGCAAATTTTCCTGACTAGCCCGCTTTATCGAAAGTTACAGGAGCGATTTGTAAGACTTCAAATAAGAAATAGATTGGTTCGTAAACCTTGTTACAAGCGTCATCAACACAACTTAGATGTTTCTCGTAGGTACTAACTTAGGATGATATCATGCTAATGCTGTTTTATGGAAATTCATCTCAGAATGCATAAAATTGAACCTATTGGTGACTTATGATGGCTTTTATTAATACTCTATGGTCTAGCCTTTTTATATTCACATCGTCTTTTCTCGGATTACTATTATCATCACTACCATCACATCACTATCATCAGACGATCCTTTACTTTACCACCAATTATCGTCATAATACGACTTCGATATTAGTTGTCTGCAAAAGCACAAATTATTACCTAAATATCGGGCATAGTCTTTGTTACTTTACAAGACTTGTATTTTTAGGGAAGCGGCACCTGATATCCTTCGTGCGGTTAGATTTATATCACTACGGGAACATTTTTACTGGGTTTTGCGTTTTGGATTTATTGTGCGTTGTTAGTCACGAGCAGGTGTTTGTTTGCAAGAGCTGTTGTTTCAACTTTAGTGTAACTTTCATGTAATTGCGGTGTCTGATAGCTAGAAAGTGTGGCTGTTTGGGTTTCCTCCAAGAGCGGTGTCGTCATTTAGCGATTATCTCGGACGTAGAGTTACATCATTGAAACGATTATTGAATTATTTACCGATATATTATTTTGCATCAGTATACCTTATTCACTGAAAAGCTCGTCTTTACAATTAAATGCTGGTATTATACATTATAATGTTTTTCATTTCAGTGAAAACTCATTACGGAAAGCTGCCATGAGTTCACATTTTATAATTGCATGTTCCCCGCATAGGGTTAAATTCAGTTAAGGTTCTTAATTAAAATATTTAACTTGGTGCGAGAGACATGATTTAAGATGTGTTCAACTAAGTATGGTAACGTTTATTGGCTGGGCAGGGTTCGTTTCGACATGTATTGACTGAATATCATTATTAACCGCTCCATACTTGACTGCAGACGTTCAATGTTATATCTTGCATACTTTTGTGATACAATAATAGCCTATTGAAACGGTGCATAGGTACTCCTATAACAATAGAGTCTAACATGCGCTTAGCGGATTCGCACCGCAAAATCTACCATACCGCTTCCCCTCGCAAATAGAAGCATCACGAATAGTTACAATTCCAACTTCCTTTTATGATGTTCCTGTCATTCACTTGTTTCAATGATGGAGATGGAAGCTTAGGTTTCCTCCAGTAGCGTCGAATTACGTCACTCAATTCAAACAAGATGATATGGTTTCCTACAGAGCGTTGAAATGGTCGTCGTAGTACCTAAGGTGTCGTATGCCGACGCTACAAAGAGACGACAAAATGGTGGCTTCGCCTTTTTAAAGTCGGTAATCATTTGAGTGTTGCTCGGTCCATTTGACAGCGAAGCGTAATTCGATTATAGCGATAAGACTCATCAATTATTCCTACTCAACAACAGACATCGGTATTGTCGAACAGATGATCGATTTCATTCATCTTCAAAGTTGGAATTGAATTACTTCAATGCGAAATTAGATCTGGTATGAGATTTTGACCCTGTGTTCGCCGAATTTTAGTACTCGGTAGTTGTCATGCTTGATAAAATTATCATATTTTATGTTTTTGGTAGTAAGTGGATGCTCAGGTTTTTCTCTAGACCGAAATAACTTGAACTAGATTTTTTTTGTAACTGGCCTATGCAAGTTACCTTCGACATAATAATATACGTAATAAAATTATTCTGTAAACGCACGTCAAAGCATTCAGGCCAACGCACTCACTGGCATACACCCCACCCGAACTTTATAGAAATAACAAACCTTAATCTTTGTTAATAAACGTATTAGGAACCTAATCTTAAAGCCAACATCTAAATCTCTAATGCAATCGTTTGGTTCTTATCTGTACCTTTCATAAAGACGAGAATTGCAAGTCACTTGCTATATACCAACGTTAGGGGGTTGTAAAGTGCACTCAACGGATATTGTTCCTAGCTGCTGTCTCGTCTCTAATTACGGCGAGGAAATCTGTACTTTTAGCAGCAGAACTGTATTTTTATACTAGTAACTAGTAGGTATATAATTAGTGTTTCAATTATTTTTTCTAAGTCCCATCCACTAATTATTATTATGCACTAGTAGCGGTTAGTCAGGCTAGGTTTAGTTGATATTAGTCTTAGAAGTGGTTTGAAACCTTGGCCATAAATTATGTAAAGTATAGGATAACCACGAGGATTAACATCGATTTGCGCTTCGGAGCACAAAATGAGCCATTGGTTCCTGGTATTAGCGATCGATCAAAAGCCCTCGGCCTCCCACAAACTCAGCAACCAGTATATCCACTATCTCAATCGACAAACAAACAAATTGGATGACGCTGATCACATAATCACGTTTTGAAAAATTGAACGAATCTGGATTCAGTCCTACGACCATAACCATATTATACAATATTCCATTCTATGTTTGTACAAATATACACAAAAGCCCACTTACAAACGCAATTTAGTTACGTTCAAAAACCACTGAAGGCATTCCGTAATCAGTAACGTTCACTCGGCTTTGATATCTAGCTTCGGTATAGTTGCAGGTTGTTGTCTGATCTCTCAGAACAGTAACAGAATAACTAATAGCATTAAGTAGCTAAGTGAAATCTCTAGTTCCCAGCTTGGCGACAAAGACACGTCAGTATAAGCGCCTTTATTAGCTAGGTACTACAGAACAAATATTGGCCCTAATTAGGTACATAATTGTATCGTTTAATAAACGGTTACAGATCTACAGATGTTCTAAGTTTATCTTAGTAAAGTTGGCCGGTATCATATTCTGTCGATCGCTCTTCGTGTCCATGTTTCAACCATAGTGCCTTCAGCTTTGAGGTACGCTGTTTTTAATGAATAATTGAGCCTGATTTTCCCGTTTTCGCACTTTAAAATGGGTCAGCGGAAGTCCCAAATAAAAGTGGTCCTCATCATCACAAGTTTACTACCCATACTGCATGTTACGCCTCACTATCGTGGAGCAGATTAGTCCATAATCCCCCACAATATCCCAGTCCCAATTAGCCAAATAATTAATCAATGCTACTATTTTGAAAAACTTTTCATATGAAACCTTTCTGAAAAGCTCTCGTCATTGGTTCTATTACTCGTATAAGAGTTCTGCAAAGTAAGAAAATGCTTTTATAAACAACGATAAAAATCTATGGCGTAGCGTGTGCAGAAACATAAAACAAAATATATGCCTTACTTCCCACACGACGAGTTTCCGAACCCCAAACTTCCTCCGTAAACACCAATTTGGTCGCTTCGACGCTCCTTCGACTGCTTGTGTTGTAACCATGATTTTTTTATTCTCGGACATTGTTTTACTTATTATTGACATAGCGCGAAAATAAATTGACCATTATTATAGTACAACGATTATGCGTAGTTTGGCATCCCCTCCATATTTATATTTAGTTTACAGAATACGAATAACAATCCTACTTATCTAGACTCTAGTGCAATGTACAACGAATAAAATATTGTAGAGCTATAAACCCCAGAATCTAAAGAAAAGATGGAAAGATATAAAATATATGGAAATAAAGGTGGACAGGTGTAGATGAAGGCTCTAGTGCAATGTACAACGTATAAAATATTATAGAGCTATAAACCCCAACATCAAAAGAAAAGATTGTAAGAAATAAAAGATGTAGAAAGAAAAGTGGACAGATGTAGATGCAAGCTCTAGTGCAATGTACAACGTATAAAATATGATAGAGCTATAAACTCCAACATCAAAAGAAAAGATTGTAAGAAATAAAAGATATAGAAAGAAAAATAGACAGATGTAGATGCAAGCTCTAGTGCAATGTACAACATATATAATATTATAGAGCTATAAACCCCAGCATCAAAAGAAAAGATGGAAAGAAAGAAAAGATATACAAAGAAAAGTGGAAAGATGTAGATGTAGATGCCTGTGTTGTTTCCTTTTGTCTTAATTCTTCAAAATGATTGTTACACTACACATGTGTCTGTTATCGTTCGTTGAATTGTTTTACCCCATTCCATGGGAAGTCTGATTGTGTTTGGTTACTGTGACTGCTCGATATGGGAGTTAAAGAGGTGCAGAAGAGGAAATGAAGGAAACTTATGTTGTGTGTTGAATATAAAAATGAGAGCGACTTCGATGATTTGTTTTCATTGTGATGACGTTACATTTTTGTACATTATTGTGTTTGCTTACGTTGACAGATAATTTTAGCCTGAGCTACGACTATGAAGAATTGAAGACAGAAGGAATTAAATTTCCATGAAAAGTAAACTCATTCGTTTGCGCAGGCGATCAGTATCTGCATCAAAATACTATTCTCGTGTTAAAGTAGACTAAATTCTTGTACAATCAATAGATTTTTTTGTTTCATGTTATATTGTACGATGTAATAATGTCTTTGAAGAGAGTCCTTTTCGAACAGTACTAGCTATTCAAAAGAGGTCAATATTGTTAATCAAACGGGCGTTTAAACCTTTCCAAGATGCTATCTTAGACCACCCCATCAAGTTAAAGTGATAAAATAACGGTTCATTTCCTCAACGACTTGACGGAAAAGGGTTCCGCTGGAAGACCATTAAAAAACGCATAACGATCTCTTATTCAATTTATTCAGGGGCCCGTGAACATTACACGACGTTCTGTGTCATGTGACGTAAGTACTTTCCGGCCTTTTGTACTTCCATTGAAAATCGTCGGTAATAAGTCGCAATTTGTAACTGAATTATGCTATGAGCAGTTCTATATTTTATGGTAGCTATTTGACAGGTTAGAAATAAAACAAAATACGAAGAACACCCCTATAAAGATTTTGTACCTACTTATAATATTATACATGGTGTTCAGCTTAAAAATATGGGTGCATTAGTAATATGGACGGGTTAGTGTGATTTGGGCATACATTTTCAGCTTTGTACGATATATAGTTGTAACCACCCCCCCCTACCCCCCTATATCTTTTCTAACCAAAACCTAATCTCTAAGACCAATTTACACCTATAAACAACGTAGAGTCCTAACCACTAGATGATTACGGCCCTACACGTCTATCATAAATATTACCGATTAGAATAACTATTACCAAATATGTACCGCATCTTAATATTACATCAACCTATAATAACTATAAAGTATAACTCCGCTTAGAATCAAATATAGCCAAGTGATTCGTCTAGTATACCCTCCGTTGTGAACCGCATAGTGTAACCGTAGCTCTTTAAGTATATAGTATGGCATTCTACCCTTCCTAAACATAGAATTAGACTGCCTAGACTACCTAATGTGATTTATATTAGCTGAGTAGTTTCCCTAAGTTGCTGGCTCTGAGTTAGACATATTTATCAATGCGGCAAATGATCATGAGCCCCTCCCCGCTCACAATTGTGGGTGTCGTCTACCTGACCGAATACCCTCCACCGCTTAGATTTGTACGGTGTCTTGTGTTATTAAACGTACAGAGATCTAATTCAAATCACATTCATTATTTATTAGTTATAGAGTTTACTATTTCATAGATAATTTAGTACTGTAAACATATTCTTCAATAAGAAAATGTTAGAAAGAATTTACTTTATTGTTTATCATAACCTGATTGTTTTTAAGTAAGTAAGTATTTTAAAATATTTCCCCGATGTTTTGGTATTTTGAAGCTATGTTTAGTTCAACCTCCCCCTAAGCATAATATTTGCATTGAGTCATATATCTTTTAAGCAGTCTCAAATATTACTGAGATTTCATCAGAAAACCTTTCTAGAATGTTCCGTAGTCAAATCAACCCTTAATAATTCAGGATCGGAGAACGAAGTATTTTGTGGAGACCGAATATAGTCAGCATGAACTTTGTTTGCAATTGAAGAATGTAACTCTCTATATGTATCACGATTTCGGATTACAGATAGTTACTGAGTCTGATTACTCATACATAATTTGCATTCAAAGTATTGGAAATGTATTGAGATCACGTTGTATTTACTGGAGATCATTCTTTCAGGCTTTCATTTCGAACCTCAGATTTGTTTATATACCGCTATATAGGCTTTATATTTATTTACTTAGTTCAACCACATTGTTTAGAGGGTTTTATTTAGGTACAACAAGCTTTATGTTATTTTAGTTTAGTTTGACCTCAATTAGTTCAAGAATTAAAATAGTTGCCTTTGTAAAGAATTGATTTATTCACCTACGCGTTTTATGGTGTTTTCCTTAATTTATTTACATACATCATTTTATTAAACATTTACAAAGATTATTTAGTTTGGTTGTATTTTATTGAAGATTTATTCATTCAACAGTTTGGCGAAGCACCTACCTATCTAATCTCCTAAACAGCAATCTCAGGAGCTCGCGGGACTCCACATTTACGATTTACCTATCGAACATGCGAATATACCCCGGTGTAAGGGCAACTCACAAGAATGTAGTTCCTAATCTTTAATATTATTCAGAAGCCTGTCTGTTTAATTCATAGGATCTTACCCTTCCCATGAAATAACCCTATCAACCCTAAGCTAAGAAACCTGACTGCTCTTCTCTAGTATTGTGTGTATCTAACAGAACAAAACTCAAGCTTCCATAATCCGGGATTATGGAAACTACATTTATTTTAGAATTTAATTATACATGAAAGTTACGCCACAGGAGTAAAATTCAAGAAAGTCCCAATCCTAAATAATATTCTCATAAGAGTTTGGTAGCAAACCAAGAATTGCTCTAAAGCCCTATGCCACCCTACAATTTCCAAACAACAGAATAAATAAATATATATATAGCAGGGCTGAAGTTTGGAGATTACCCTAACAATGTATGGGAGGTGTAGTAAATGTAGAAAGACCGACCAGATCGACCCTACATGCAGATCTGGCGGGCGTGACCACTTTAGAGTCCCAGCTCCAGCATGCAAGATTCGACCAACTCGGGTGACTATGATCATTCCGTTCTAACTTGAAGAAATGACCGCCAAGCCTGTCACAACAGCAAGGCACCTAATAGTGGGGGGAGATATTCTGGAATGAACTTCGTTGGCAGCTTGTTAACTTTCCATTCATTCGGGTCTAACTATAAGAAAAGGGATTATGCTCTTTGCAGAAAAGCATTAAACCAATTCCGGGCCTAGCATGAGTTTGTTCAACGTAATGTTATAATCCTCAATCACGAAAACTATGCAACCCCCATTTTATTAAACTGTAAAATAATATCAATAATAATCTTCCCATATTCCGTATCTATCCTACACATTGTTTCGGAGTGAAAACCCGCATAGATTACGCGTGAACCAGGTAGTCTCACATTTGTGATCTGGAACAAACTTATCTCCATGTTGATAATCCATCTTTAAACAACTTCACTATCGCAAACCTATTATAAGATGATCAATCTCTAATAAACTAGGGCGCCCCAGGTTGTCTCGCTATAGCGATCTGATAACGCCCCAAATTCACAGAAACCGTCACTCCATAATAGTATCAATAAGTTATAATAGCTAAGCACTTTGAACAAACTCCAGAGATTTCCCAAACCCCATTAAAGCACATGGATCACAACCCATCCGAGATGACCTCAGAAAGCATTGCGAACCAACATTATCATAACTAAGCACAAACGAAATTTATAAGTAGCTATTCCCAGATTTTTATATTATTTGATTTTATTAGCTTGACGTGTTACTCTACCAGCGATCAATTTCGAATGCCATACATTTACTCTAATTTCCCTATTCAGGCCAACTTTGCTATGCCATTTTGTACCTTCTCTTCCTGAACCAAAGCATTATAATCCCTAACTCCCAATAATAATATTCTAAAACTTTGTATTTCAGTTTTATTTTCTTTTCTAAACGGCCAGCTTCTAACTAGAATTGCAATAATTTTTGAAATTACTCTTCTTAATCCAGCCAGCTTTTACCAACAGGATCTCCTTCTTCATCAAGAAGTTTTAGCTCTCCATTGAAATAAATCAAGCTATATTTGTGAAACATAACGAGACCAGGGTATCAAAGCCTGTTCCGTTACATAGTGCAATTTGGTCACGTCATGCCAAGTTTAATCGAATTATTTATTATTATTTAATTTTAATCTGTTGTACCATCAGTAACAAAATGCATTTACTGTAATATTTAAATGTGAATAATGTCGGTGTATCTGTTGGTATTATAATGGGCCTGAAAATGTTAGTGTCATTAAAGAAGATAATCAATTTAATCAATGCAATTTACACTAGTCATTTTAGTGCTGTCATTTTAGTATCATTGCATTTCCAATTATTTTGTCCGACGTTGCATTACAATAGTCGTATCGGACGATCAACAACGATGATAATCTTATTATAGCCTCTTACGATCAATACGACCAATTTATGTATAAAACAAATGACGAACTTTTACATGCAGCACCCTTTTACCTGATGTTTCAGTTTAGTAGACCGTAAAGCACTCTATCTTCTGTATTCAGCAAGATTAACCTAACTTTGACGCCCGTCTTGATCCTCTATCCCTGTGAACTACTTCGAGCTTAGTTAAGAGCAGAAGGGTTGACTCTTGAGCTTGTTTCACACTTAATTAACTTAGTGTAAAATGGGCAGCGGATAGGCCGAGAGAAGGTCTATAAACTAAGTTCCTAGCAAAACGGTGTATTTCAATTAAGTATGTAGTTACATTTAGTAAATGCGTTATTGTTGAAGCGAGAAGATAGATTAACGTAGCTACGGGCGAGTCTTAGATGTGTAATCAATCAACAATAAACAATAGTCTATAAACATCTCGATTCCCAACTAAACCGTAGAGATGTTTTATTCCAAATCGACTGATTAGCGACATCATTTTTCGTTCTATCTTTCTCTCTAGCTTGATGAATGTAATTTGTTTAATTATTACCTACTTTAATAATTTTCTTTCTAGAATTATATTGAATCGTATACCTCCATCTCGATATATTTTATCTAAGCGCGCCTGAGTTAATCGATTAGATAATTTGACAAGAATCTTCCAAAATGTGCTATAAAGCCGTTCAGCTCTCGCTCCGACGAAGTAACTAAGTGTAAAACGGCCCAATAACTTCGCAGAGCCCAACTTGCCCTAAATTTTAGGCGATTTATGTGCAAAGGGATATTAATGACCCGCCTTGTAATCCGTCTATTTAATAGCGTTAGAGCGGCATGTAACAAGGTACTTTACTATAATATGAATAGAAGTTGTACATTGTAGATTTATAGGCACCTTGAATTCCGTGGTAAATTTTAGCAAGAGTGGCGTGTTCTATAGGTACTAAAACTTAAAATCTTGAGTTGTGGTTTTGATTAGGTAGGCAGTTTTAATGCCATGTTATACGAATTGTGATGCGGACTTCCAAAGTAAATAGAGATACGCTCCTTTTTTACCTCTAGCAATATAATACAAATTACCCCGCAGAGATGAAAAAATCTATTGTAAATTCAGATCAAAGGAACACTGCCAATAGATTTGATGTAGTAAAAGATGTTGTAGGCAGGCTTTTAAAATGTAGTCTTTGTTGTTATCGATTAATACTATATCAGAGGCCCTAGGGTGGATTGACAAGCATCAGAGTCACATCAATACAAATCATTCGAGATTGATCGAATAATAACAATCTCTAATCATGGGTTTCATAACCAGCACACAAGAATTGCTGCCACAATATTTATTTGCCGTTGTTATACTTTGCAACCAGCAATCATTAACAACTATAACATGGAGTTTAACCGAGTAAAATTTATGAACCCTAAACCTCAAACTATTCATAAATCAATATTACCACTTCACAGCTGCAAACTTCCAACAAAACGGTGAGAATTTAACATTGGAAATTACCCCAGCGTAATATAAAGGGTAACGGTATATAGAAGTCTATTATATAGGTGTCAAAGGAGATAAGTTTCAGCCGTAGGGATGAAGTCGTTGCAGGAGCACTCTACCCGTATCTTGAAAGGATATCTACAGTTTTATATTATTATGGGAATACAATTTTACCGACCGATCGAAGTGAGATTATCTTAGATGGGTCTGAGTTTTCATGAACCTAATTAATATTAGATTGAAAATGATTTTAGAACCCTAAATTTGATCATAAAGAGACTTGATAATTAGATCAAAGAGGCGTTAAAAATTATTGCAATTAACAATCATTCAAAACACTTTTACATTGAAAGGATGAGATTTCCACAGATCTTTAAATATTCATAGACTCCAAGAGCCCATTTAGTTCCACTAAAATTAATTAATGTGTATTATTTAATTTATCTTTAATTTCTTTTGTCTCTAGAATGTGAAATTACAGTGGCCACCATTTTTTCTGAAGTCACACGACAACACAATTTTAATTTTCATGCAATTAATTTGATTTTTACAATAACTGGACTTACGTTACTTGGACATTTGCAGTTAAAAGTGAAGCAGCTTACCTGAAAAAGAAAATTGTTGTATCAATAAAATGCCATTATTTCACGTGCAATAGCCCGAAGAATTTTGTTCTGTAACTGTTTTAACCTGCTTATAACATCGTCTTATTTTATTACGGTGCTACGTCTCGAGAACTCAAAATAATCCCGTAAATACACATAATTGCGGAAGTAATTGAATAAGTAATATAAAATAGATTTAACTATTTTTAACAAAAAAAAACACCCTTACAGATTCATTATTTCTTACAGAATAATCAATCCTCGTCTAAGCAATTCTGTAAATCGAGAATGACTAGTTGGCTCTATATAATGATTCGTTTTTATCATGACGTGTCTTGAATAAGCATTGAAATAGTTATTATCATAACAGTTACATTATTTTGAAATATAAATTTTGACAAAGGCTTACTATTGTTATTAATATAAGAAGAGTGGACAAATGCGATCAGTTGACTTAGCTCCTTCTAGAGAATAACCTGATTATAGAAGTGTTCGCTATAGAATATTAGGTAAAGTGCCCTCAATTCTCAGATATAATATACGTTTGTTATCTTAAGTTACTTTCTACGTTTCTCGTAAGCAAATGATAAGTGCCAATGAATAGGCAGTGCCTAGGAGTTCTTTGATCTCACTCGCCTATGGTAGTGTTCAGTGATTTCTGGAATAGTACGCGGATCTCTCGAGTTTTATACGTAAAAAGTTTGTGAAATACTAGACGGAAACGTAGTATAGTTTTGGAGATTTTTTATTTTTCAGCTGAACTGGAGGCTCTCAACATTTCCAGTTCGACAGACTCAGTTGAACTTTGGTATTTTTTAGGGTTCCGTACACAAAGAGTAAAACGGGACCCTATTACTAAGTCTGTCTGTCAGTCCGTCTGTCACCAGGCTGTATCTCATGAACCGTGATAGTTAGACTGTTGACATTTTCACAAAATGATGTATTTCTGTTGCCGCTATACTAAAAACCACAATAAAATTAATATTTCCCTTACATACAACAAACGTGATTTTTTTCCTTTTTTATAGCGCACTTGGCCGGTTATTTAATAATTAATATTTCTGCATAAAAGTGAACAAAGAAATCGTATGCGATGCGATGTGCGTATTTATGCTAGATTTTTTTCGTAACTACGCATTGTCACTAATTTTAGTCATATTTTTGAGAAATCAAAACTATTTTATAGACTTGACTGACTGACACAACCTAAACACAGTTAATTGATTACTTACAAAGTTTAATTAAACAATGCAGGTACTACATATCCACTGTTCCGTCCTCGACTCAAAATATTGTGACACCATTTTTATAACAACTTTGCCCGGCGAAAAAAGTGGTCTGGCTTCTTCAGCACTTCCATTACCGTCGTGGATATTGTTACAACTGCATCCCGTTCAATTTTGATTTTAATGTAGATGGAAACAATAAGGCCGTTTTAAACTACGGAAGAGTTGTGTCAATTGTGGCAAAAGAGGAAGACGATCATAACAACTTTTATAATTACTTATTTTCGCGCAAATGAAAGTATTTAGGTAACTAAGTTATTATTTTCAAGAATGCAATTCATGTTATATCGAAGACACTGTGAACAATTTTTCATGAGTTTGATCCATAGAAATTTGACCAACTCAATAAAACAAAAAAGTATCCTTGTGGTTTCCGATTCCTTACAAACAGGGAAACTTAGTAATGGAATCTATCTATGTGTAATTGTGTGACGCCTTATTATTGCTATCAAACTATAATAATAGAGTCAGTGTTACATATTAAACTATATGGGAACATGATCATGAAGACTACCTCATACTTGCAGATTTCTTAGACACTGTTAATTCAAGTTCAGGGTTAAATTGATATACATATTGTACCTATCTAATCATAATATGTTAATATATCATTCTAATTAACTTACAGTGATGTGGCAGCTTATATTGCTCTGTGTCCTAGTGGTAACCAGTGACGCGAGGTATGAAAATGTTAACGTAAAATCAGACTGGTGGGAAACTGCAGTCTTCTACCAGATCTACACGAGATCCTTCATGGACAGCGATGGTGACGGAATCGGGGATCTCAATGGTATATCCTACTAATATTATAAACGCGAAAGTTTGTGAGTATGGATGGATGGATGGATGTTTGTTACTCTTTCACGCAAAAACTACTGAATGGATTTTGATGAAACTTCACAATAATATAGCTTACATATCAGAATAACACATAGGCTACAATTCATAAAGATATATTATTATATATTATCCGAACGCGGGTGAAACCGCGGGGCGCAGCTAGTATATATTTGCGGTGACCAATATTAGTTCGATAGTATGCAACGATGCTGTCTAGGGTATGACACTCTAACATAGAAGCGATCACACATTTTCCAGATATTCTGCTTAGCATAATGTACATAAATTACTGTGTTCCGGTTGGAATACCACAGTTTCCAGTGAAATTACCGTGGGAATATCTCAGGCTGATGAGAGCACAATGCAAGCGGCGCAAAATTTTGCTTTGCAAAGTACTGGGCAGGAAGTGAACAAAGTGCTTGTCTCGGTACCATACCTATAGTATGAAAAAGTCATTTATGCGCGGTGTGATACGCACTTGACCACTTTATCGCTTGCAGGTATAACAACACGATTAGACTACCTGAAAGAACTTGGAGTAGACGCGGCATTGCTCTCGTCAATCTTCAAATCCCCACAGCGCGACTTCGGGTATGACGTGTCTGACTTCTACAGTATCCATCCCGAGTACGGCACCATGGATGACTTCGAACAACTCCTCATAAAGGCTGGTGATCTCAGTAAGAACCCATTAATATTCATTGCTCATTACGTAAATTTATGCGCCATGCCAAGAACACCCGAAATTCTCTCACTAAAAACGTTCCTAACCAGATTTTACGTGGAACGTCGAATGACGCCTCTTCTACCACTTTATTGTTTATTTACAATGTCGATTAGCTCACAAAGATTTCGAGCTTGACGAACACCATTGAAATATTTATTTCATTCAATGAGCAGGAAGCAATCTGGATCCCTAATTGAAGAACATTTCGAGTTGTTGTTCAATTTAATAACAATTAATGAGATACTTTGAAGCCTCTTCGTTCTCGTTTCAGATATAAAAATTGTCTTGGATTTGGTGATGAACCATTCTAGTAATGAGAGCGAATGGTTTATCAGATCTATGCATCATGACGAGTACTACAGTGACTGGTATATTTGGGAGCAAGGGCATCTTGATGCAAATGGTATTCGGAAACCACCAAATAATTGGGTAATTATATGCATCGATCGTCAAAATTATATACATTGATATTTGTTTGTACGCGAATTAGACCCGTTTTTAGCTAGACATGTATTCTGTTCGCGAAAGTTTAATGTTGGGAAAACCTGGCAAAGCAGATATAATTCATCTCGTCGCGTCGTTTTTCTTCTACTGACAAAGAAAATTCTTTTAGAACTATTACTTCGGCTGTTGATATAAATTGAGCATATTAATTTGAGTCTTAGTCAATGGGCAACCAACATTCAGTTCTTATTGAAGGTGTATTCATAATATTATTATGTTTTATTTAATAAATATTTTTTTGGAGACAAATGCATTTATTTAATTTAAATTTTTAACTGCAGCCACATGTGTTTATATTATTTCTACAGGTCAGTTTATTCAGAAAAAGCGCCTGGACTTACTCCCAGACTCGGGACCAGTTTTACCTCCATCAGTTCGGGGAAGCTCAACCGGATCTGAACTATAGGAATCCTGTCGTTGTTGACGAGATGAAGGTAAAAGATCCGAACTGACCAATTAACGTTGACCAATATTATATAATATCCTTGTTGCTAAAGAAAACAGAAAATACCAACATTATTTCCATCTGGCAGCTATGAAACAATAGTGGTTATTTGAGCTTTACAAATATTTTTGTCAATTCTGATGATACAAACATACTTACTCAAAATGTAAGTTTTGTCATTGATGTAATTTTCGCTTGCCTTAACGAAACCAATCGGATCGTTATAGCTTTCACAATCAGCCTGAATACGTCCACTGCTGAACATAGGCCTCCCCCTTAGACCGCCACACCGAACGACAATTATTATTTGCCACTTGCATACACCGGTTGCCTACGACTCTTTTGATGTCGTCGGCCCATCTAGTAGGAATCCTACATACACTGCGTCTTCCAGTCCGTGGTCGACCTTTCTTCTCCATCGGTTATCAGCTAAAGCTTTAACGCCGTGAAATTCAGTTGTAGTTTAGTATGCGCCATTGTTATTTATTTGTACTAAACTATTTCGTTTCCAGAATATAATAAAGTTCTGGCTAGAAAAGGGCGTAGGTGGTGTGATGATCAACTCAGTTAATCATCTGTTTGAAGTGGACAAAGACCTGTATGGAGGTAGATACCCTGACGAGCCATTGACAGGCAAACCTGGACTTACTCCAGAAGATTATGGGTACTTAGAACATGAGCATACGAAAGACCAAGAAGAAACTTATGAAATGGTATCGCAACTCAGGGATGTATTTGACGCGATCAGTCTAAGGGATAATATGACAAGGTTGTTTAACTTTTCTAATGCTTTAGTTCTTTGGATGAAAGTAGCTATATTCCTTCCTTTTTAAGAAAAGTATACTTACCAAAGTAATGTAACTATCTATCTATCTATTCAGCCCGTATCCACCCACTGCTGAGTATAGGCCTCCTCTGTCTCACGCCACTTGTTCCGGTCCTGTGCAAGTCTCATCCAGTCTGTTCCCGCGTGCCTGGCGATGTCGTCCGACCATCGGGCTGGTGGTCTGCCTCGTGGTCGCTGCGCTCCTCTAGGCCACCACTCTGTTATTGCCTTCGTCCACCTTTGATCCTCACGCCTTGCCAAGTGTCCTGCCCATCTCCATTTAAGCCTTGCTATCCGTATACCTACATCTTCGACTTTAGTGCGACGTCGAATTTCCACGTTTGGTATGCGGTCTAGCAGATGAATGCCTAGCATGGCGCGCTCCATTGCTCTTTGAGCAACTCTTACTTTATAGATGTGCTCTTGTGTGAGCGGCCATGTTTCGGCACTATATGTTAAAATTGGCAGGATACATTGGTTGAATGCCTTGGTTTTCAGGCACTGCGGGATTTTCGTCGTAAAAATGTCATCGAGCTTTCCAAAGGCTGCCCATCCAAGTTGCACGCGCCTAGATATTTCCTGCACCTGAGAGCCTCGGTCGAAGGATAAACGCTGTCCAAGGTAAATGTATTCATTGACTACCTCTAATGGGCAGTTATCAACGAATACAGCCATCCCTTGCGACGGTTGGTTTGTCATGACTTTAGTCTTGGACTTATTCATCCTCAAACCGACGCTCTCAGACGCTTCATGCAGCTCCGTAAGCATGCACTGGAGATCTGTAGCGGTCTCAGCCACCAGGATCAGGTCATCGGCAAAACGCAGATGCGACATGTATCGGCCGTTTATATTGACACCTTTCTCGCTCCAGTTCAAGGTCTTCATTATGTCCTCTAAGACACTCGTAAACAGCTTGGGCGAGATGGTGTCACCTTGCCGTACGCCCCTTCCAATTGAAATGGGATCAGATAATCTGTGCATGCGCACCTGCATTGTGGCTGTCCTGTAGAGTTCCCGGAGAATTTCGACATATCGCTTGTCAGTACCGCAGCGATGGAGAGATTGAAACACGGCCCAATGTTCGACACTGTCGAATGCCTTTTCGTAGTCGACAAAGGCGAACCACATGGGCCGGTTGTATTCTCTGCATCTCTCCATTAGTTGCCTGACAGCGTGGATGTGATCCATAGTCGAGAATCCACTCCGGAAGCCAGCTTGTTCTACAGGTTGGTTTTCGTCTAGAGAGCGAGATAATCTGTTACACAAGACCTTAGCGAACAACTTATAAACTTGGGAGAGAAGGCTTATTGGACGGTAATTCTGTAATTTTGTTTTGTCACCTTTCTTATGCAGGATCGAGACTGTGGCACTTTTCCACGTTTTAGGTGTGACACCTTCGTACAGTACTTTGTTAAAAAGTTTCACCAGCGGTTTCAATACGGAAAGACCACCCGCTTGCAACATCTCTACGTAAATACCGTCATCCCCAGACGCTTTCCCACGTTTCATTAGACTTAGAGCATACTCAATCTCGTCTTCGATGATTGGTGGCAACGGCTCATCTTCTACACGTTCAACTAGGTGTGCTCTAGTGCCCGCAGCATCTGCCGGTTGAGGTGCCGCTTTTTTTGACGCATATAATTCTGCATAAAACTTTTCTACAGTGTTAACGATTTGATCTCGATCCGTAACTATTTCTCCTGTACCGTTTACTAGTTTATTTATTTCAGGTTTGTGTGTGCGCAGTTTCCTTCTAAAAACCTTCGGGCCTCTATTTTCTTTAATTGTTCGTGTTATAATTTTCGTGTTGTGTTTCCTTAAGTCTTGTTTTATATTCTTCCTAATAGTTTTATTTAATACTTCTAGTTTTCTTTGTTCTATTGTATTACTGTTTTTTAATTTGCGTCTTTCATTTAATAAGGTTAGAGTTTGTGATGTTAGCCTGTTCTCTTTTCGTACATTCTTTCCTAATTGTTTTTTGGTCGTTTCCGCTACTATGTTGGTTAGTGCATGGTTCAGCGAGTCCACATCCATGTTGTCTACTGCAAGCCCTTCAAAACGGTTTGAAAGTTCGACTCGAAATTCTTCTTGCAGAAGGAAGTACTCTTCTCTTTCGTATTTACGATGTTGTGATTTTACTAAATTGCACCTTTCTTGAACTAAATTGTATCTAAATGTAGCTCTCACTAGACGGTGGTCGCTGCTGGTTTTAAAGCTTGTTAAAACTGTTACGTCGGTGATGTTATTCTTATGTTTAGTAAGAATAAAGTCGATTTCATTCCTAGTGCGACCGTCAGGGCTTGCCCAAGTCCATTTTCTTGAAGGACGCTTTTTGAAAAAGGTGTTCATTACAAAAAGGTTATGTTTTTCAAGAAAGTTAACAAGTGTTTGCCCTCGTGTATTTCTATTTCCTATTCCATAATTTCCGACCGAAGATTCATTTGAGTGCGGGGATCCAATTTTGGCGTTAAAATCTCCTATTGTATGTGTATAATAACAGGGGTTCTCACGATATGCTGTCTCTATTTCTTCATAGAAAGTTTCCACTTCGTCATCGGAATGGCTCGAAGTAGGGGCGTAGACCTGTATTACTTTAACGGCGTATCTTTTATTGAGAGTCAAGATTGCATAGCAAACACGAGTGGAAATAGACTTCAGCTGTTTAACAGACGCTGATAGCCTTTTATTAATAAGGAACCCTACGCCCCCATAAGACGAATCTTCCAGTCCACTGTAGTAAAACAGGTGTCCATTTGATAGTTTTAAAAGATCTTCTCCTTTCCGTCTAACTTCGGACAAACCAACCACGTCCCATTTAATTTGATCAAGTTCTTGTAATATTTCGCAAAGTCTATCATCTGTATTCAATGTCCTTGTATTGAAGGTAGCCAGGGTCATCGTTTGGCAGCCGGGTCTCTGCCGGGGATTCTTCGCACCCTCTGCCCCGCCGGAACCGGAGCCGCTGCCGTAGCTCGGAATAGCGGGGCTGCCGGGGACTAAGGGCCGTACTGTATTAGTGTGATTCATATTGAGAGGGGTTTTAGCCATAAAACACCACGCTGGCCAGTGCGTCTTGGTGAGTTGTTCGTCAGAGCCTCGTTCGTTAGTCAGCAGGGTGCACCACGTGCAGGTGAGGTTGACTTGGGCGACTAGATGTTGTGCCACCCCTTACACCCTCTAATGTAACTATTGGTTCCTATATCATTATAGTATGGTAGGTACCATTATTATGAGCTATTAAATCTTCTCTCCTGAGGTTATAATGTTCCTTTGTCGTCTATATTATGTATACCTACTGTCTAAAATAGAGGAAATAAATCTGTCTACACTCTTGAATATTACGTCAAGTTATTGATAACAACATAAAATTACAATGTAGTATCACATTTATTTCATCCAAGAGTGTCACTAACAATCATGGACCTAATAAAATTAATCTGAGCTAACAGTAAATTCTCTCATAACTCAGTAAATTCTCAGATAACGTCTCTTTAGTATTATATTTCTTTCATTTCAGAGTTTTGATAACAGTTGGATCACAGACGGGCATAAAGAACGCTGTTCGTTACTATGGCGAAAACAACCATAATGGGGCCCATATTCCTTTAAACACGGTTCTGCTTGATGAACTGAACCACGAGTCTGACGCAAGAGATGTCAAGTATGCTATCGACAGATGGTTGACTTACAAACCTTTGCGGATGCAAGCTAACTGGATGGTAAGATGTCTCTGAATTCAAACTGCACAATGTGCAAGAAATCTCTCGTGTGCAAGTCCGTTTGAGTGAGAAGTTCCATGTCTTTGTCAGCTGCTTACGACATGGCAGTAGAATGCCCATTGCCCGATGGGACACAATCTACAACACGCGGGGGTAGTGTAGCATCTTCCAACTATAAAGCATGTTTAGCATGCAAGCTATTGACTGGCACATGAGTTTATCGCTTGTTTTGGAGACATGATACATTGATCGACAGTTTGTGATTTCCTGTCCATCCGTAACTAAATGTACTCATATTGTCAAAGCGCTTATAGCGTTTATTGGGCACGTAAGGTTACGTATAGATTAGTGGACAAGAACACACATCAAGCACTGATACTTCTATAATTTTACTGACTTTCAGATTGGAAACCACGACCACAGCAGAGTAGCATCCCGTTTTAGAGGCGAGCTTGTAGATGCTTTCAATATGCTTGTTCTACTTTCACCTGGAATTGCGATAACTTATATGGTAATACAAAATATTAAGGGAAAACCGATTCAAGTCGATATTCAAACTAGTTTAAAATACTGTAGTTAATATTATTATTTAAAGCTGATCGGGATTACTTTTCAATACAAGTCATTTTGGAAGTCAATCTAAATCCTAAAACTATGGAGTTAATGTTATTCCTTTTTTTTTTGTAGACAGCACCTTCATTATCATCTACACGATAATTAATGTATTACAAGCCAGCCGTAGCGTTACTACGCAAAAGCAATATTTTAGTAATGGAAAAGTTAGTACATGAGTTAAAACAATTACAAAGTTTTAGGGTTAAACTTAACAAACTTTGTTCTATTATAACATTAACTAACGAACGATGTAAATTTAAATGAGGAATAATTTAGTTATATTTTTTTTTGTGATGCGCCGTAACGAAATGAGGCTGCGTCAAGTTTTTTATTCCAACAATCATAATACTTGCTCGACCTAAACGAAAAAAAACAGTTATTTTTTACGGAATAAAAAGTATTGTATTTTCTATTCCACGACGTCTGTCTAGTATCTGTTCACATAAATTCATCAAACCCCGTTCATCCGTTAAATGCGTGAGCAGCCTCTCACATTTATAATATAATAAGTAGGATTAAAAGAAAACTATTCCCCAATCTCTAGTAAAAACAGCCGTCAAATATGTCCAATCCAAACTAACGCGCGATTCTCTGTACCTTTCTCAAACTACGGACTAACCCCACGTCAACAAAACAAACGCAAGTATACATTATTCAGGGCGAGGAAATCGGCATGGTCAACGGATTTGTGCCTTGGAGCGAGACAAAGGACCCTCTTGCCTGCGGCACGGATGACCCCGTCAATTTCATCGAGGTTTCGCGCGACCCCATCCGTACGCCCTTCCAGTGGAACAGTGGAAAGAACGCAGGTGTGAATTAGACTTTATTTTTTTGCTTTTTCAAGCCTACATTTGCATTTTAGAACTGAAGAAGATGATTGTTACTTATAAAAAATTTAGGAGAAATGCCAACGTTAAGGATAATAATATGATTCTCTCACAGTTATGTAGGCATGTTGAAGGAAAATGGATTATGCAACATGGATACATGGCAGTGACAGTGACGACGTGACGATACGGCACAAACGTACCTTTTTTCGACGCAATTCGAGGAATTTTTGAGCCCTCACATTGCTTTGCGTATAAGGCACATAACAGTGTGCCTAGTGCGAGTTTTGTCAATTTATTTACGCGCTCGGTCCGTTTGGCGTAAACTTGAAATTGTATGGAATAATAGCAGCGCCATCTAGCGTCAGTGAATCAATCACTAGATGGCGCTGCTATTATTCCATACAATTTCAAGTTTACGCCAAACGGACCGAGCGCGTAAATAAATTGACAAAACTCGCACTAGGCACACAGACCTACGTAAAGCTACAATTTCTAAGCAGAAACAAATTTTGTATAGTACTTATGTTAGCATACAAAGAGGTTTTTCCAAGATCTGCCGCTTCCCTTAACCTGTTTAATGTGTAGAAAATATATAATATGCATAGTCTTCCGACGAAATGTTTAGTGAGAAACCCGCATAAGAAATACTGATGACAACTCATCAAAAAATTTACATGCCAGTGACTTGCCATGTAAAATTCAGCAAGAAACGTGGTTCATAGAAAACAAGTTTTTTAGACATGGGCGTACAAGTCGTTCGAGGAGACGGAGCACCATCAGGCACCTTTATAACCCTTCGTTTTTTTATCGTAGTGCGGTAGACAGTGCTTGAGGTCCCGCGATAGCTGTGGACAGTTATGTGCAATTTCACTAAAATAGTTACTCGCGAATAAAACACCGATCTCCACAAGCGATTGAACGTTTGGCTCAAAGGCAATCGTACGCTGCAATAATATCGCCGTGTGGAGATTGCTACCCAGAATATTACTATTGGATTTGATGGCACAATGACCGCCGCGATAACGTCGCTCGTAAAAGTGGTGCCTTTACCCTTGTTCGTTCGCCCACTAACGGTTTCTATATACAAGGTGCCGTCACGTCGGGAGCTACTATAATGTAAGAGAACGCTTGCAGTGAGGTATTCAATCTTACAAATGGCTACACTTTTAAACAGCTACCGTACCGTTTCTACGAAAAATGTTTGTGAGAAAAGGTCCTTAGGTGGAGGAACTTCGGTCACTGTTTTACATTGTACTTCTACTGGCGACCCTCCTGAATATTTTGCGTTTTCATGTGAATAAAATACTGACGCCATGACGTCAGCTGTATGCTGAAATGCCATGACTTTACGAACGCTTTGTACATTTTTAATGTGTATTTTGTGTTAACACGTTTTGTTTCGTTTGTGTACCTTGGAGAGTTGAAATGAATGTTGCCATAGGTAGAAAGTAATAATTTACGATTTTACTGTGTAATTGTGTAGGTCTAGTTTAAGTCGAGCCCGTCACATAAAAACTACATAAACTTGGTAGAGAGAGAGAGATACGTAACTTCTATAAAAGAATAGAATTACGCGTAACCGGTTGAAATAGCTCACACTGGATTTTAAACTTTACCTTACCGCAATTCAGTTCTTTTTGAGTTACAACACTGAATGCTTGTTACCTAAGCTCGAGAACATTAACCCTTTGCTGACGGAGGACAGAGTAGATTACCAGTAATCCTATAATCTTATGACATAACGGAGACGCGAGGCGCACGCTAAATTTGCATTACTTTGCGTAGAATATGAATAAGATGGCAACACTTTTGGAGAGCTTTTGTAATGCTGATAAGGCTAACGCTTAGAATAAGTTTTAATATTTTTAAAAGAAAATCAGTATCTATATTATGCATTTGTTTCTCTACTCAAATGTGTTTGTATAATAATATTACCTACTTACCTAATTAAAATAGCGACTCCTATCAATTGTAACTAGGACTAAAAAGGTAAGCTAAAAACTAAGGTAATTAGCATCTAACTTTTATGAAATTATGTGGTACTAGGCCGAGGATTTCAACCCGGTTCCGTTGGGCTGCAAAGTGCATAGATAACTGCTCGACTGCCGGTTTATTTCTTCTTCCGATAATATGTTGGTTGGTTTATATATTTTAAAGGAAGAATTAGAGCACATCGATTGTATTATACTATACTTAAGATCTCGTTTATTGTAATAAATTACTGCGAATATTAATAGATTGTACGAAAAAACATTGTGAAATTAAATTAAATGAGTGTCATAAAAATACAGAACCAAATAATATCTTTTGTTTTTACAAGGCAATATAATGCCTTGGTGTATTAAAAAGCGATTCTTGATTAATTCTACCCAATATCGTAAATCTGGCGCCGAAAAGTATTAAACAAGATTAGTTTTATATCTCTATTGACGTCAGTTTGATGCTAAACCATTGATAGATTTCTGTTATTTTTGGATAGGAACAGTTAGAATTTAAATACGTATTCCTATGCATCTATCTTTTTTTTACATATTTTTACTCTATGACCAGTAAAAAGGGTAGAGTGTCGTTTTTTTTTAAATATTATTAAGTACATTGCACAAGTTTTCCACAGGGCTTCAAGCAAATTGTCAAAAGTACACGACGTCAAATTGAGCTCTATTACTATTGCATCCGCAATCGGCCCAATAATGACTTACAAACTTAAAACACTACAAAATGGTGTAAAACCAATTCTCCAGGATTCTCTTCGAACGACAACACATGGCTGCCGGTGACAGACGGCTTCGAGCATTTGAACGTAGCTAACCAGAGATCCGCAGTCCGCTCGCACTACCAAGTGTACCGAACCTTGGCAGCGCTGCGGATGCGGCCCGCGTTCAGACTGGGGAGATACGAATCTATGGCGCTCAACAGCGATGTCTTCGCATTTAAGAGGTAATAATTCCCATTGAATTTGTTAATGGGGTGAATTGGGACCAAATTGTTATTTTATCAACTTTCCGAGTCCCGATTGTCCATTCGTGGGGCGAGGCTGCGGGACGAACGGATCTGAACCTCGTTTTTATAGCCAGGTTAGTGACAAAATCTCCTGAAATTGTGTAAAAACATGATGTGGGTCTAACTGTCTCTACAATGCTTATGAAAGAGTTTGTTCAAAACAGATCAAGCTAAACTTTGAGCAACTATTTTTATTTTCGATCCCGCCGCTTCTCCACCGCCAGCCGTAGTCGGCGTTTGAAAGTTTAATTTCAAGTGTTTTTATTGGTTTCTTACATAATAAGAAAAAGGGAATCTCACAAGAATTTTTAAGAGTATTCTTCCCACAAAGTTTTAATGAAATTTCTCAATTTTCGTTGTTGTATTGACAATTTCTTAGATAAGATTATAAACGATGCGTATTCTTTTGGTTTTCGATGTTTTTATGCCCTTGAATAAGTTTTGGTACTTATACGTTTTTTTTAAACTGGCAGTTCTTTATTAAGTAAGTAGTAGTTACGCCTTTCGTTGATACAACATTAACTTTATCATCATTGCATTGGTATAAGAATTTTGTGTCCGATGATAATGCCTGACATGTGGATTCCATGCTGTTTTCGTTTTATCCTAATAAAAATCCTTCCCTATTTTATTTCAGGTGGTTTAATGACGACACATACGTCATTGTGATGAATGTCGGAAAAACGTATAGAGTGGTCAACCTGACTGCCTTTGATCTGGTCTTTGGACAACTCGAAGTAGAAGTTAGCAGTGTTTTGTCTTCAAGAGTTTTCAAGTAAGCAATTTCACGAAATTTGTCTTAAAATTGACCCTTATGTCATGATTAATTGCTAATGACGTTACGGAAGTTACGATAAAAATAGATAATGTTTTGTTTTCAGTGATAATCTTCAAGCAAATTACTTGGATTTAGCTGCAGATGAAGCTTTAGTGCTGCGAATGCAAGTATAAGATGCAATCTGATAGGTAATTAATATTTGTATATTATGTACAAATGTATATTGGCTGATTGGTTTCTACTAAGATTTTCTTCACATCTCGAATTGCGTGTATAATTTAATAAACGATCCATAATATTTATAGACATTTATTAAACGTATTGCGCAGTACAACTTCTCAGTGCGCATTTTAATAAAGCCGTACAATAATAACATTTTGTAAATAAGGAGGGTTTACATAGAATAGTTACTCATTACACAAACTTATATGAAATAAAATAATGTATTCAAATGTATAATGAATTCTTAAAATCTTCTTGTCATACGAACCCTACTTTTTACGTTGTTTTGTTCTGTCAAGTTCCGAACATCTACTTTTATGAACGTGGCCACGACGTGTCTACTGTCTATCTCACTCAATTTAAGACGCAACTTAGCACAATGACGAGTCCTATTTTAAAACCACTAATATGGCTATTCATACCCATCATGAGCCTCAACTATATATTATCCTAAAATATTCCATAGAACGCCACATCATCACTTCGATAAGGTTGTTTGTCAGTTATCATCGGAACCTCTAGTTAGCGAGATAAGGGTTCACTTGTGACTATCGACATAGACATTGACAGACAGTCAGATACGGACGCACTGACAACTGTCAAGGCTACGTCAAAGGGATTTGTTTTAAGATAGCTGTTGGGTAAAATGGTTTCACCCGCGTTCCATAAACAACACCTATAGCTATTTGAAAGGTTGGCGTATTTTTTTAATTTATGAACTGATTGACATGAAACAAACACTTAATGTTGAGTAAAGCTTACCACAATATATTAGTCGAAACCAAATCTAAATAAGATAAGCCGTTTCTGAGAATAGCGTGCGCAAATGCACAGACAAACAGACAAAAATTCTAACAATCATTGTTTTGAGTGCTATTTGCGTTGATAAAGATCCCAATAATATTATTTCTCATTATATCTTCTATATATACCTACAGACAGCGGTCCTTTACAATTTTATTATATGTATAGATCACAGATTAGGCCGAGTGACTGAAACCTCTCCTATACTTTGAAAATAGTATATTGCTGCATTAGTCTAGCACTATACAAATGAAAAAGACAGCGACAGATTTCATTCCGCCTTCAAAGGTAGCACACGTTCCGGAAACGTGCTGTTAGTTCGGAGAGTCCCATGATCAGATTAAGTGACTTCAGTTACTGAGCATGTCCAAACTTCCAATTTACTATTCAACGTCATCATCAGCCTAAAGACGTCCACAGCTGAACATAGGTCGCCCCTTTAGACCGGCACACCGAACGACAATTTGCCACTTGCATCCACCGGTTGCCTGCAACTCTTTTGATGTTACTGATGATGATGATGATGATGATGATGATAACACCCAGACCAGAAACAAATATCTGTGGATAACACAAATATTTGCTCCGGGAGGGAATCGAATGCGACACCTAGCGCAGCAGTCAGATTGCTCAGCCACTACGCCAAACGTGTCTGAGAAGTTAGCAAGTTACTTTTGTCGCCAACTGTACCTAAACTTTAAACAATATTAACCGGGAAGTCCAACTATTCAAAATACTTGTTTTAGTACATTTAATCACTGAAGTGTTTTTACTTGAAGTGTGTAATTAGTTCTGGGGGGAATACATAATTACCGCCACGAGTTCTAGTGCCATGTTTGATTTATTATTCTCCAATAGAATGTTGAGTACTTTGTAAGTAATTGTTATGTTACATAATACATTTATTGTAATCTGTTTGTCCGGGTGTAGCTGAAAATTTGCCCTTGTTAGAAATTATATCATTTTGTTATTTTTGTAGTTCATAAATTAATTATAATTTATTAATTACTAGTCCTCAGGTGAGCACTAAGCAGGCCGTTTAAGTTATGGATACTTTGCAATGCAAAATTTAACGTGGCACTGCACTGTACTCATCACCCTAACAGTGGTAGGTATGTCTAGTAATTTCGCTAAAAACTATTGATGAAGTTTTTACCAAAATTTTACTCCAATACGTAAAAAACACCCCTTTCAGTACTTTTCGCCTTCAATATCACGGTCTTTTCTTCAATGTCAAGAGACTTCTATTATTATCAATACAAGTTTTAGAGACGAGATGGATAAATTAGGTTTTTAGAGCCGTCCTCATCTTGAGATTGCCACGTGCTTTGGCTTTCTGTGCGTAAAGGTCGTTCATAATCACTTTTCACTAACCAACCAAAAGCGTAATCTTTAGTTCTGTCCAAATTGCTACATTCAAATTAATGAAGAGCTTCTTTTGCTAAGCACCCGCCTAGTAACCTCTATCTGTCTTGTTCGAAGACATGATCTTAGACACGTAAAACGAGCTAGCTTATATTTTATCAAACCACTTGTCCAGAATTATCTCAATTCCGATAACACAGATACTGTACAACTTCTTTATATAAATCTAAACAATTCTCTCAATAACATATTAAGTTGGGTAGCTGGTCTCACAACTGAAGTTATACAATATTTTCAAAATGAAGGTAGTATTCTTACTACCTTTCTTTGTAGCTTTAAGTTGTGCTAATGTTGTGAAGAGTAGTGAGAGAGACCTGGAATGGTGGGAGACGACTATCTTCTACCAGATCTATCCAAGGTCTTATGCTGACAGCGATGGTGATGGCATTGGAGACTTGAACGGTAAGAGTTATTTTTTTAATAACAACTTCTTTCCCGCTATAAATAACACAATCAAATGATCCCTACTTCACGGCAGTCTTGGTATTTCTGACCAAAATGGTCATGGTAACGGTAGAGTGAGGAATATGTAACATTCCCGGGCTATCATAGAGTTTGAGACAGAAAATAGCAGTTTTGTTTTTGAACTCAAATTGTAAAGCGATTAGTGAGCAGGCATCAAAGCAGTAGAGATAGTTCTGAGCATAATAATATTATGGGCCTCGCTACTGTCGTAGACATTTGAAATTATTTCTCTTTATAGCGACATTGACCTCGACATAGAATTCATTGAGATAATAATATAAGTTTATGATGTGGACGGTAGTTTAAATAACTCTCTGTTATTTTAGGCATAACATCAAAACTGGGATACATCAAAGGACTGGGCGTCGGAGCAATCTGGTTATCGCCAATGTTTCAATCACCAATGTATGATTTCGGATACGATATATCCGATTTTTACGCTGTTCACGATGAATATGGAACGATGGAAGATTTTGAGAGTCTTATCGCCACCGCCAATGACCTTGGTAAGCTCTTAAAAAAACACACACAGATATTTCATTGAGCTGACAATATTGTAAGGAAAGTTTAGTCTTTAATCTTTTCAAAGGTTCAAACATAAAATACTCAGTTCTTCAAAATTTCATATACCTACATACTTTATTCAGATGAAATCTGAGTAAATCCCTAATTCAATTTGCTAATCTGTCCTAGGTATAAAAGTTGTTTTGGACCTAGTACCAAATCACACATCAAACGAAAGCGTATGGTTCCAAGAAGCCCTCAATGGCAATGAGAAGTATTATAACTACTTTGTATGGGAGGATGGTATTATTGACGAGGATGGCAACAGACAGCCTCCGAATAATTGGGTAAGAGAAATTGAATTCATTATATAAATTAACTCTGGACACGCTATCCGCCCTGGCCACGCAAGAAGTGGCAAAGGTGTCTACTAAATATTTATAACAAACTAAAACCTTCGCTGGTATAGACTATTATCTTAATCTTGATATAAATAAATTATGCGTCACGTTGTTTGTCCGCGATGGACCCCTAAACTACTCAACCGATTTTAATCAAAGCATACCGTGTGCAGTTTGATCTAACTTGAAAGATAGGATAGCTTACATATCAATTTATAGTCACATTTAATAAAAACCTAAGCCACAGCAACGCGTGGCAGTTATATATAAGTGAAACTCAAAACAAACTCAATTAGTACTTATCTAGATAATTATTTAACACACACAGGATAGGTTTCGCGTGATCGATGACTTTCTTTTTTTGTAGCAATTGTGTTTTTTCTGTAGAAATTCTTACGTAATTTATTTTCTAGTTGAGCCATTTCCGGGACAGCGCATGGGAATATAGAGAAGAAGTCGGCAAATACTATTTACATCAATTTGTTATTGGACAACCTGACTTGAACTACCGCAACCCTGATGTTGTTGAAGAGATGAAGGTAACGTTTTCTGCCAACTTAGTTACTTGTACGTTCTTAATAATTTTTGTGGCCACAGAAAGCCAGGTTACGGAAAATAAACATCTAAAGGTAATTCTTCTTCCAGGACATCATCCGCTTTTGGTTGAATAAAGGCGTGGCTGGCTTCAGGGTAGATGCAGTCAACTGTTTATACGAGGTTGACAAGGAGTTGTATGGAGGAGTGTACCCTGACGAGCCTCGCTCGGGCCGAATGGACGTGGACCCACAAAATCACGATTACCTTGACCACATTTACACGAAAGACCAGAACGAAACTTACTACATGGTATACCAATGGAGAGACGTTTTTGAAGAGTTCACTGCTGTCGATGGGATGCCAAGAGTTATGATGACGGAGGTTTACGCTTCTATTGATAATGTAGTCAGATATTTCGGTGAAGGTGATCTGCAAGGAGCTCAAATGCCGTTCAATTTTGATCTTATCAGCGATGTGGACGCATCGTCTTCAGCCGCTGATATCAAACGGGCGGTTGACAAATTCTTGACATACATGCCTGTTGATAAAAACAGTAACTGGGTGGTAAGTGTTGTGTAACTATTTGGCAATTTTTGTAGGATTATACAATTGAAATAGTAGATAGTGATTGGATAAAGTTGTTGATTGGATTGGAATATATCCTTCCAGGTGGGTAACCATGACAACAGCAGAATGGCTACAAGGTATGGGTCGTCTTTGGTTGATGGCATCAATATGCTTGTGATGCTACTTCCTGGAGTTGGAGTGACTTACATGGTAAATATAACTTACACTTTCAAAATGTAATTTGCATTTCATACTATGAATTTTGTAGTGGTCTCTATTAAAAGGCGTTATTACAATCAACTAGCGAACCATTTTGTGTAAACACTACAGTCTCCTAACTTAGAGGGCTCCAGAGACTTATTAATCAGTGGCTCAGGATGACGAGAGTAGTAACCACACAAGAACTCAAACGTAAAAAAACAATGAAGTAGAAATATATGTAGTTTTAATCCCGCCAAAATTTCTACTTCATTGTTTTGAATATGGATTTCCGCAAAGTAACGCCTGATTCTATCAACTAACTCAAACGTACTATAAACAAAGAAAGAAAAACCAGTTCCAAATATAATTCCAGGGTGAAGAAATCGGTCTTCTCGATGGCTACGTGAGCTGGGAAGACACGGTGGACCCAAGCGGTTGCAACACCAATGACCCTATCAACTACTACAAGTCATCTAGAGACCCTGAAAGGACACCCTTCCAGTGGAATGCAAACAAAAATGCTGGTACGTTGAAAAAAAAAAGAAAAACCATTCGAATAAATTATTATTGTATCGCATAACAAATATACCACCAATAAATTCTTGTCGGTCAGGATTTTCTTCTGCCGATTCAACCTGGCTGCCAGTTGCTGAAAACTATGAAACTTTGAACGTGGAAGCTCAGGAAGCTGTTGAAAGGTCGCACCTGAACGTTTACAAGACTTTGGCTGCACTCCGTCAGGACAAGGTCTTCAGATACGGACGCTATGAATCACTGGCCATAAACAAAGATGTATTTGTATTTAGAAGGTATGCTTTTGTTTTTATTTTGTGGGGAATTCATCGTATGTGATAGTTACGTCTTCTGGTGTTGGAATATATCAGTTCGTCCACGGGCCTCTGATATGACAAATAACGAAAACGATGGCCTATCAATTGATAGCAATTTCATTGGATGGTACGAATTAATATCAATATATTACACAATAATTCATTTCTTCTCCCATTTATGAGCTTTCCGATTCAATTAGTACCTTCTGTTTTCAAACACCATCATCATAACAATAATACTTTACCTAAATTGAAAAATAGCGGTATCGAAATTGTTTACTTCGGCCGTCCTGGGCGTTACACGAAATATTATTTCACAATAATAAATCATTCCGGTAACTGAATTACGTTTTTAGAATTACAAGCGATGAGAGTGCTTTTACGCGTATTTTTAATTTTCCTAATGCCTTTGGACATTTTACATAATGTGCTTTTTAAATTTTAGGTGGTACAAGAAAGAGATTTACCTGGTTCTGGTGAACATGCGAGATACGGAGCATGTTATTGACTTGACATATTTTGAGAATGTTAGTGGCAAAGTTAAGGTGGTGCTGAGGAGCATTCAGTCGCCGAAGAATGAAGGGTAAGATTTGTAATTAGGTTTACAACAAAATTAGTTACAACTATGTTGTCTTTTATTTCTTCATAGGGTTCTAATTGAAAATTGTAAATCCCTCGGACGACAGACAAAAAAAAAGATAAAGCATGAGCATTGCCAGATTTAAAAAAAAATAACATAAGATTAACCAATAAAGATACCTGATGTTACAACTAGAGTTTACTAGAGGCTCTACGATAACATGCCCTGGGTACGAAACGATTAGTCAACCCCAAAAACCGTATCGTGGTAGCGTGTAGTACCCAATCTTAACCAGTAAGTTTTTTGAAATAATAACTGATATAATAAACATTTTTTTCGTTACAGAGACAAGATCGATGCATCATCTCTACCTGTCGCCGGGTACGAAGGACTCGTCCTCAAGTTACAATGAACACTGAACTGAAAATGAAAAGACAAAATCAAGGAGATGAAAAATAACCTATCGTTTTAGAACAATAAATTATAATGTATTAAATTAAATTATTTGTAGGTCAGATAAACTTGTCGATTGTGGTATTGAAATAAACGATTTCTTAGACTAGGTATTTTATTTCTAGAGTGACTTGATAGTAAGTGCCACACTTGGCTAGCCAGTACTGCTGCACTGTGTGTGCAGTATTTTCATGAAATATAAACTTTTTCAGTAAGTAAATAAATAGATAGCTAAACTCTTTATTGAAACACCACAGAACAAATAAAACACTAAGCCAGTACAGAACAAATAACTATTAGTGTCACAATTGGCGGTCTTATCGCTGAGAGAAATCTTCCAGACAACCACGATGAGAAGTACTATTGACCGTGGCTTATGTAGCATAGTATCCACCCTGAAATAATCTAACAAAAGACGACGGCGCGATACAGTACAACAATGCAGCTAGATAAGTTGTAGTATGAGTTATAATAATTACAATAGCCCATAACTAAGACCTATTATACACCTAAGACCTAACCTAAGACATATTATACACCCATTATTATTACAATTATAATGTTTTCACGGTACATTTATGATGGCACTGCTGCCGACGCGCCCACCGTAGTGATGCCACACCGTCCGCCGTTCTCTAACAATAATGCCCTGGTTACAGATTAAACCGTATACGCCTCAATAAAGAACCATTTTTATTGAGACGTATAATAGAGCCGTTAAATTGGGACCGTAGAAACTGGAAGATCATCGTATTCCCTAAACTCTGAGTATGTAGACTAAAAGGTTTTGGTTGATCGAAGATATTGACGCGGCGTACGGCGTTACATTGTAAACGGCAGATGGCGATTATCCACACCACACAACCACACACACACACACACACCCACACACACACACACACCACAGCCACAACCATACCACACACACCAAACACCACAACCACAACCTAACCTTTCATTCACCACTAAAGCTGCCGTCGATGATGTCTTGATAACAGAATCGAACTCGAGTGTCATCACCGTATACTTTTATCAATCGATTTATCTCGGATTAGATATGCTCAGGTATAAAATGGTAAACATCAGCATATCGATGATCTTCACACTCATTAAGGATGAGGTAAGGCACTTTTGTTGAATTTTGTTCAAAATATTTGTACGATCTTTGTGAGTGGTTTTCTCATAGTAGTACTAGTCACTATATCGGTATATAAAACGCCTTTTTTGTGTCTGGATGTTTTTATATTCATTTAGAAACTTGAAGCGTTCAGAATATTCCATAGTTCAGCTAAAATAAATAACTAGTTTATCGCGTTAAAATATAATATTTAAAATTATATATGTATACGCTGAAAAACTATAAAATAAATATTTTTATCTCAAAACCATTTATGTGCGACGTTTTGCAAGTCGCCATCACCAGCGCAAACGCACTCGATCTTTGCAAATTTTAATCCTCTTACTTTAGAACGATAAATCGCGTGTGATACTTATAGTTTTTTTAATAAATAGTACTGATATGGTAAAGTGATTTCATATATGCAGCACAAAATTAAACCAAGCTTTAAGTAAGTACCTACAAATAGAAAGTTCATGGCTAGTGCCAGTGCTGGAAAAACGGCTCGTTTTGATTGCCATTCATAAACGTATTTCTGTAATGTTAACTTTGTCGCTTACTTCATGTAATAATTTTATTTTTTAGTATACGTCCTAGATCTTACTTCACGACCGAGACGCCCTCTGTCAAGATTAGAAAAGTTAGGGCTTTACCCTGTCATTAGAAAAAGACAAATTCATTATCAGTGTCTCTATTGACATTATTGTTGTTACCAACTCACGATAAAATATATTTGCGATTAAAAATAATTTGCCAAAACATCAGGCCATCTGCATTGAGATAACCGGTTAGTTCAAATGTCAAACTGTCAGTGAAACCCCAGAATGTTAATAAAAACAACGAAAACAATTTAATATCAAGTAGTGATTGTCTGGCGTTTTGTTTATAATTCGTCCAATGGTGGGTGTGTGTGACTGTGAAAAAGCTTGTTAAAAATTCATCTCTTAAAAAGAAACCCAAATTGTTACACGTGTAACGGCTTCTTAAAAAAAATGTGTAATTAGCCGAACAGTCCATCAAATGCATTATTTTTTGTAGAGTAATGAAAGGTCTGGTGTGTTTACCGCTACTTTTCCTCCTGGCTGCGTCAGGCCACGAGGAAAAAGAGCTGGAGTGGTGGGATACCACCATCTTTTATCAGATCTATCCAAGATCTTTCAAGGACAGCGATGGTGATGGCATTGGAGATTTGAATGGTGAGCACAGTTGAAATCATTTGTTTTTTATTTTTATTAATTACCTATTATCCAGCGGTGGAATGAAATCAAAAATAAATAATCGAATATTTAGCGTGTAGCATAAAATAGTAAAACAAAAGACGATAGGGATTTAATACAAAATATTTTTACGACTATTTATTCAGAGCTAAGAAATAGATATACTTAGGTACCTACCTATAAATATCAGAACTTTGAACGCAGTTATTCTGAGTACCTACTCTATTATTTTGAGCTCAAAAGTGAAAGGGCTGATGGCGCATCAACTGACCCAAGCTAAATTGAAATTAAGAAAGTTCTAAAATCATAACTTTAAGTCGTAACATTAGCGGATCTAACTCGTAAATCGTTATAAAATATTGACCATCTGGTACCTATAGATAGAAAATAAAATGCACCAGATTAACAATTCCTATACAACAGGAATCACCGAGAGTCTGCAATATATTAAAGAGCTGGGAGTTGGAGCGGTTTGGCTTTCACCGATATTTAAATCACCTATGTACGATTTTGGATATGACATTGCCGATTTCTATGCCATACAACAGGAGTATGGTACTATGGAAGATTTCGAGAGGCTGGTAGACAAAGCCGAAGATCTAGGTAAGCTAAACATCTTGTAAAATATCCATGTGACAAGATTATAGATAAGATTACCTATAGCACTTAGAGCCACGTGCAACGTACACACGGTATTTGCTGGTGTAATATGTAAAATATCAACAAAGATAATGATAAAAGACGACTGATTTCTGCATAACAATAATATTATGCAAAAATTCCGTAGCTATCTTGATACTCGTTGCATTAAAAAGTGTGATTTGGACATACAAAATATAATAGTTATTAAACGTGATTACCAAAAGTTTTGTTATCTGACGTCAGACCGTACCTAACTATACTACCTAACACAGTCAGTGTTGTTTTTTAATTTTAATATCGTAAGAACATATTCTAAATAAACGCCACAACATTGTTTTCTTTCAGGTATTAAGATAGTTTTAGACTTTGTGCCGAACCACTCAAGTAATGAAAGCGTGTGGTTTGAAGAGGCTTTGAAAGGCCACGAGAAGTACTACAAATACTTCGTATGGGAAGACCCTATAATCGATGAACAGGGGAACCGGCATCCACCTAACAACTGGGTGAGTCCGAAAAAGCAGTCTCTTTTTGGTTCTTTAATCATACCTATCTATATCAGCTCACTTAAACCCACTGTAGGTATCTTTATGCCCACGCCACTCTTTCCAGTCCTGTGCCAAGCAAATTCACTGCCACATTGACGTCGTCATCCGACCATCGGGCAGGTGATCTGCCCCTTAATCTCTGTCCTTCTCTTAGCCACCATCATCATTTGGCCTCTAATCATTTTAGCACTGACTAAATCAAGCCATAACATTTGTGAAATTCTCAGATCAGTGTATTCCGCAAGAGCGCATGGGAGTACAGACAAGAAGTCGGCAAGTACTATCTTCACCAGTTCGTCATTGGTCAACCAGATCTCGACTACCGCAACCCTGACGTCGTTGAGGAAATGAAAAATGTCCTGCGATTCTGGCTCGACAAAAAGGTCGCTGGCTTCAGGGTTGACGCTATCTCCCATCTCTTCGAAGTTGACAAGGAACTGTACGGAGGCAAATTCCCTGATGAGCCAAGAGCAGCTAATTCTGAAATAGACCCTGAGAACCATTCATACTTAGACCATATCTACACTACAGACCAGAGTGAGACTTATGATATGGTATATCAATGGCGGGAATTGTTTGAGGAGTTGAAAGCAAAGGATGGCATCTCCAGAGTTATGATGACGGAGTCTTATTCTAGTCCCCAGAAAACTATGAGATATTTTGGCGAAGGTAACAGGGAAGGTGCTCATATGCCATTCAACTTTGTCTTAATATCTGATGTTGATGGATCATCTACAGCTCAAGAAATCAAATACGCGCTCGATAAGTTTCTTACGTTCAAGCCTATTGATAAAGCTGCTAACTGGGTGGTAAGTCAACAAAAACAGGGGAATGAATACAATGATGATTCATGAGGATCTAAGCAATCAACCCGTCTTTTGGCACGTACAAGTTAAACTCTTGTTTTAGGCTGGAAACCATGACAACAGCAGAGTCGCTTCAAGGTTCAGTCCAGAGATGGTAGATGGAATTAATATGGTTGTACTCCTGATGCCTGGTATTGCTGTGACGTATATGGTGAGTAGGTGTATATAAATAGATACTATTTAAAAAAAATCTATTCAGCTTAATAGTTGTCAATTTTATTGACAGCATTATATTCTTTGTTCATTCCATGATACGATACACCTACGAAAGTTTTTTTGGCAAAGTGTACCTATAGGCTATATTGCTCTAGGGCGAAGAATTAGGGATGGTCAATGGATTTGTAAGCTGGGAAGATACCGTGGACCCTAGTGGCTGCAACACGGACGACCCTGAAAACTACTGGAAAGCTTCCAGAGATCCTGAACGTACACCGTTCCAGTGGAGTCCAGATAAAAATGCCGGTAATTCTTTATCTTATTTGTTACTGCACAACGAGCTAATTAGGTCGTTCACCGTTATTTGAAATCAAATGTAAATGGGGTATTCCTGAGTGAGCGTATTTCATTATTTCGTCAACATTATAGCTAAACTCAAATCAATCTCAGTAATTAGGCACATTTGCAATTTATATAACAGAAGGACCTCTATCTTCTGACTCTAAGACTCTTGCACTATACCAGCTGTTCTAATGGAGTACAGCAAAAACGTGGGCAACGTGTTTACGAGCATTTGTTTTATGACTGACCTTTATATCCTGGTCGCATGTTAGGACCATTATGTAATTGGCACACGTAACCATAAGTATAATGGGAGTAGAACTGAAGTTCAGTTAACCGATCTAATTTTCGGTAGGCTTGACCAATAATGTGTGCAGAAATTCAGATACAGACAGAACTCAAACCCGACTTGCTATAAGCTAATTGAGCTACCATGCTGTGCTACAAAATGTAGTTATGATTACGTGATCAGACGTTAGGTACGGCTTAAAATACTGTGGTGTCGTTTCTCGAATGAAGGTACTATACTCAGTAGTGTCAGAGCATTTCAGACCGTGGCAAGACAACAGCTACTATCTGTACTAACGGGAACCTCGTATCTGTCGATGCAACAGCTGCTGGGAGCGACAAAAACTCGCTCATATTATTATAATACCAAACTTAGATAATTAAGGTAATAACAATTTTTAAGTCAAAGGAACACAAAAAATATTTCTGAACAGGTTTCTCTTCTGCTGACACGACCTGGCTGCCAGTCGCTACTGGCTTCGAGAGCCTCAATGTACAAGTCCAGAATCAGAATGAGAGATCCCACCTCGCCGTCTACCGCAACCTGGCTAAACTACGTACCGAAGCCGCGTTCAGATATGGGAGATACGAATCCGTCGCATTCAATGAAGGAGTATTTGCTTTCAAAAGGTGAGCTAGTTCCATTACGGGCTTAGCAGCCTCATCGTCTTTGGTGTGATTGTGGTCAAAATAGTGGCCCCTACTTCATGGTTCTGTGTACTTATTAATAACAGCACAAATTACGATTACTTTGAGGGGCCCAGGGCTGGGCCTGTCACCGATTGTCTATGAACTCTATTAATCTACCTCTGTCCACTTGAAGCCACAACTCAGTTCCATACGTGGATCCACCGACATCTTTCTCTCAGCTTAAATCCACCGATGGATCGTGGATACTTAATTTTTCTGCATAATCCACAAATCTCACTTTATGTTTTAATATCCTTTGAAAGTCTCCAGTGCAATGTAAACTGTCTCAAGGGTATCTTCCCGCTTTAAGCCATTATATTACAGGATATCATATTTAGAGGTTCGAGGATAAAAGTTGTTATAGTCGTTGTCATGAAGTGTTTATCTTTTCATTTTCCAGATGGTACAATAATGAAGTTTACATCGTCGTCATTAACTTCATAGATGAAACCTACGTTGTTAACTTGAAATACTTTGAAAATGTCAGTGCCCAAGTTAAGGTAGTGCAGATGAGTACGCATTCGCCGAATAACATTGGGTAAGATATAGGCCTCTTTTTAGGGTTCCGTAGCCAAATGATAATAATTGTTTAACTGTCTTAACTTCTAGTTACGGTGCAAAGCGACCGATGTCAACATTAGAACTGAGCCTGCATCACACACAAAATAAAAAAAATACAGTAAAAAAATATTGTTTCTAGTCGCAGTCCATAATATATTATTAATTTAATTGATTTCATTACAGTTCTCATGATATTCATTTATCTTATTCTGTTTACAGAGATGTCATTGACGCGGCCAAAGTTCAGGTGCTCAACAAAGAAGCTTTAGTACTGAAAGTTTTACAGTAAAACTGACAAACACAATATAATTTAAAAAATATTATGTCGCACACAAATAATATACATACACACACTCAGGTTACGTATATATTAAAAAATAATAAAATGTTAATAAATAATATTACGAATGGTTGTCTTTTACACCCAGTGGTTTTCGCTAACATTGTACCATAGAGTAGACAGCTATAACCCAATATACCGTTTAGAAATTAGTTAATTATAGGGGTGTGTTAAATAAACTTAACATCCGTATCCTGTGTGTCTCTCTCTAGTACGTAGTTCCAAAACGGCAAAACCAATTTTAATGTACTTTCTTGATTAAGTGTTCTGAGGTATGCATGATTCATGAAACTATATTCAGCTGTTTCAGTAATCATTATCATGTCCGAAGTTTTATCGAATGTTTTATTTACTAGTTTACATAACAATTATTATTATTCCAAGACAAAGAGTGTATATAATCAAATGCTCTCAGAACATTAAAAAAATATAACTAGTCAAACTTGTAGACCGGTCGGTACATTTAATTTTATTTACACTTGATAGCTATTGCTAGCAAATATACTTCGAAAACTGCTTTTCCAAACGACAAAAAGAAATGATTCAAAAAGCGGAAAGTTGTTGCACGAAACTAGGTTACCATCACCCAGCGTTATTTTTATTTTATTATCGCTCTTTTCAGAAATTCCCCTCGTTACCTACAGCAAGGGAGAGGGATGAATAAAATTTCAATAAAAGTGTGCTCAATGTTGGAAACTGAGGGTACAAAGAGTGTTTTTGTGAAATTGGTGTTCCAGATCTACATAATTAACGCTTGTTGGTAAGAGCGAGAAACAGTTTAGTCGTAGTTACCACAAAAGATTTAAACAAGAGTTGTATAGATGAGTCTAAATATTTTCTCCACAAATCGACGTCTAACTCTCACTTTTTCTAACTCCATAACAAGTTCACAAGTCAAATAATTACGAATGCCCGGATTGAGTAAGAAAACTAAAGTGATATTGTCGAAAGAAATTTTAGAAACGTCTGTTTAACTCTGCTCTAAACTTTTATGGTAAGACTGTTTATGACTAAATACACGTTATAGTTAAAAAGTCGTTTAGACAGACACCGACTTAGTCCAAGGCAGCTAAATCAGCGCTGACCTAAAACTGAGGCTAAGGCTTATCTAGATCAATCTTAGTGAATTTAGATTAAAAAATACTGATTACTTCAAATTACAATGAATTATGAGGGGTTGGGAGTTTCATGACCACATCTCAATAGGACTAAATGAAACCGGACGCCACTCTGTAAGACGTCACGGTTTCAAAACCAGCCAAACATCTAATAAGAATAATAAATATAATAATTCAGCCCGTAACTGTCCCACTGCTGCTGGGCAAATGCTTCCCCTCACTTTGGTGAGGAGAATTAAACAGCCAAACGTGTAAGCGTATGGACGTTAGCTTCAGGTGAAGGTCCCTACTGATCAGATTTTGAAACTTTATAGACTAATAGGACGCAAATCATACCTGAGTGTTACAGACTTATTGGGTCCTGAAATAAAAAAAAACTGTTGGAGTTAATATAATTATGTAGTATAATGGATTTTCTTTTACATCTTGAATCATTATGGAATTCTGTTAGCTGACGCCTGATTCTATGAAATATCCTGGTTAAATTCAGTTCCAGCGAGTTTTTAGGGTTTCGTACCCAAAGGATAAAACAGGCCCCTATTACTAAGGCTCCGCTGTCCGTCCGTCTATCTGTCTGTTTATGTCTGTCCGTCTATCACCAGGCTGTATCTCATGAACCGTGATAGTTAGACCGTTGAAATTTTCACAGATGATGTATTTCTGTTGCCACTAGAATACACAAATATTTTTGGGGCTCCCATACAACAAACGTGTTTTTTTGCCGTTTTTATAGATAATGGCACGGAACCCTTCCTGCGCGAGTCCAACTCGCACTTAGCCGGTTTTTTAAATCGCGCGTAAGTATAGCCTGCTGTGGAGCTAGTGCATAATACAAATTACGAATATGATGTTATTTTGCATACAGAGTCCATTGTTTACCGACGTACCCGCGCCAAGGCTATCGCGTTGGCAAATTCCTCTGTGTATCAATAAGGTATTGGTGAATATTGATTAAAAAATAATAACTTGAAGAGCTATTCATAATTCATGAAAGCAAATTATTTCGCTTTGAGCGAACAACTTTGATATGCTAATCTTAAACGGGGTGAGAATTATGATTAGTTAACGTTGTTAATGTTATTTAGAGCGTACCTGCGCCATTGAAGTGTCTGTTTTTATTAATTGTAATCTCAACATAGACGCTTATGTACTAAATATATATAAAAGTGTATACAGTACTGATAAACTCTGCCACTACAGGTTAGCACAATTTCATACGTGGGTCAGACAGAAGAAAAAAGTTACTAAAAATGTGGCCTACACTCATAAATTGGTCGTAGTTACGTCGTAGGTGACAAACAAAAAAAAATTAATTACCACCTACTGAAAAAAAAAACTATGACGTATTTAGTCGGACGAGTATGACGTCATTGTGGTTGTTAATCTTTCATAATATCTGTGAAAACTTCTAATTGGCCTTCAATATTTGTAATTCTCAGCTGTTCTTTGTATCTAGCCGTTGGTTTTCCTTTGATAATAAAATAAAAATGTTTGAAGACTCATAAGCATTAAGTACTTTAACGCAGACAGACGCCATGCACTTACCTTTAATTAATTAACAAAAGAGGACCGCAAGAGGTCACCAGAGGTCCATGTAATAAATTAAACAGAGGAATGATAAACCACCCCTTTCCTTTGCAACCTTTAGATCTGTGTTTATTGTGAAGGATGATTTATAATTATGTTTGTATAACCTTTTGTGATGGGCTAAGGTTTTAGCATTTCAGCTTTTAGTTATAGGTAGATAGGGTGTATGTTTCGATGCATTACTATGTTTTTTCTGTCCATACAAAGGTTGTATGGCAGAAATCGCTTTAAGTGACAAGACCGCTCATTATACTAGGTAGGTACCTTAATGTTTGTTTTTCTGTATTGTATTTCTTTTTGGCGTAAAATAACGAGTCATCAAATACAGAGATAGTACAATGAAGAATAGTAAGTACCTACCTATTCAAATCTATTCTATTATAAGTATGTACTATAACGAACGATGTCTGAGTAATTTAGTTAAACTCCATTCTGTATGTATCTGGTATATGTTTTTTTTATAACTAGAGTACATACATACAAAAAAGTATTTTCTATTCCTATCTATTCGTAGGATTTGCGGCATTCGCCTTCCAAGCCGGGGGTTGCCAGTTCAATCGAGTTCAAGTGGCCTAGGGGCGTAATGGGATGTTTACCAATCAGCCAGCTGCGTAGCACTCTTAGATACACATTAAAAAAATCTTGACATTATTAAACTCTTCCGTCATTCTCATGCTTTGAGGAACTATCATGAGAGTCGCGCGCGCAGTCGAGTATCCATGTGACATTGTTGTACCAAGATAGCACTAAGGTTTTTTTAGACCATTAAATACCATTTCATATCATTTTTCATCTTCATCTCATTTCATTTCGTAGCAAAAGAAAACAAAACACGTGTGTAAAACACTCGACCGCCAGTGGTTCAAATGGGTTGCTACCAATTTTCCCCATTCGCGGTTTTCCCCAAATAATAAGAGAAATAAAAATTGTAAGCAAATTAGTATTGCCTTCTACATTTTCTCGGAATGTTAAGGAAATTCTCTAATGCGGAGTTTAGCCCAGCAGCAATTACTGCCTCGTTACAAGATGTTCCGTCTTACGCGGAACTAATTGCTTGCGGCTGACTTCTGTTAATCTTGTTGCTAGTCTAAACTTCGGTTACGAAGCGGAATAAGGCTAGAGATATAGTATGTTACTAAGCAGAAATGCTAAGCGAAAGAGCGTGCTTAATAATTCGTAACTATTTGAACATCATTAGGGACGTTAATTTTAGATTTGTGTCCAAACAGAAGGACACAAATCTAAAATTAAGCTTATACAGATTGTAGCGCCTTCATGCTTTATTCAGGCATAGTTTAGTTATCTTACGATTTGTCAGCACATGTCCAGCTATGGTCAGTTAGTTGCATTCTTACTTTGCAAAGTAATTTTAAAGATGGTTGGCAATATTTCTCAGGCAGTCTCCGTGGCGTAGTGGATAGGAGCCGCCTGGGAAGCGTGACATTGCGGGCTCTATACCCGCTCAGGGCAAGATTTGTATCAGACACAGATATTTGCTGTCTCGGTGTTTATGAGATTCTCCCTGATTCACTAGAGAATATACAGATACAAATATAGAGGTACGATTTACGTAAATGACGGTAATACGCTATTCTAAAAAACAATACTATTTTAAGAATGAATCGTTCATTTGTATGGAAATCTCTGGTGAACCATCGATTTTTGTATCGGCTTTAAAACCGGCTGCGTGCCCAACGTATATCTATGTCTAGCTCACTACTCTAACAAGCTTCTAAGACTTGTAAATGAATACGCCATCTTTATATGGTGCGAACAACCGGTTGATGCTTCGTTAAAAGTTTCGGCTCACGACTTTGTCACTCGTTTATGTGGCCCTTAAAGGGGTATAATGTTTATGAAGAAACCTCGTTAGGATATATTATGCTCCTATAAAAATAAAATCATAGTTTAGTTATGATGTTTATGTATGTGAGTTATGTTACCGCGCTTTCCCGTTCCTTCTGTTTTGGAGAAAAAGTGGGATAGGCAGATGTAGTAAATGTGCTTGGGAAAGAATGGGACAGTGAGTATCGATAATAAAAAAAAAAGATAAATTATTATTATAAATGTTGGTAATTGGCATAGTTTGACTACCTCCGTAGAGGTAGGTACATACTTGGCTGGGTGACCGTTTAGTGGGATAACATTTAAGACATTTATTTTCCACCGACTTCATGAAATAGAAAAGTAATCATTATAACTTTGAAAAGCATCGTCGGATTTTCATCAATATTTATATTATAAATCTTGAGATTCTAAGAACGGCTGCAGACTGAATACAAGTCTTTAGCCTTTCAAAGTTTTATTGCTCTTGAGTTCAGTCTGAATCCTTGAATGCATTTAAGTGCCTCTAGTTCTAGCAAATATAATGTTAAAACTATGACACAGATTCTAACAAGAGAAAATATATCGTAAATGATTTTCTAAGCGCCTGATAAAAATATGATGCTATGTTTCAAACCTACACTTCACACACTATAATCTTTTTGTGTTTATATAACTGGTATACTTACAGAAAACAGATATCGATTTTAAAATTACAAAGTTTGCAGTGACCACTTTCTCGTCTGATGTTAAGTAATGGATAATTTAATACCAAAGGTGTTATAAAATAATTAGGTAGGTATGTACTACTTACATAAACGGTGTTTGTCACACTTTTTATACCATACCTGAACCACAAAAATATAAAAGTACCTACCTATACTAATAATATTTTAAACAAAAATGCAGTTCGTAACAACTTTTATGCAATGAAATAGAACTTCAAACAAAATTATATTAGCAATTCTGTCGCCAAAAGTGAATAAGAACACAAAGATGTTTGTCGTTGATCTGCAAAATCAACAGCCTTAGATTCTACCCAAAAAAACCTTAGAAATTACTCTGCCAATAATAAAATCTTTTCTTTTTTTTTCTGAACAGTTTTTATTGAAAATAAATGTGAATTTGCTAAGTCAAGTCAATCAAGAGACCAATCATCAGTCTATCTTTTGTTGCCGAAGAGTGCAGCTTTTTACGTGTCGGCATCATCAGATCAGCTCGCTTTCACCATAATAATATTGTATAGTTATTCATTGGAACTTGACACCATTATACCAAATAATTATATTTCTGACAGGCTTCGTGTCCCAGCAGTGGGAACATAATAGAAACACACATTTATTAGTGATTAGACGATACCTGAAAAACTCTTTTGTACCAAACTCAATTCAATCTTATTTCAAAATAACCCATAATTTAGTTTCCATCCACTTGACCACTCTCGAATACACGATATTTCAGTGCATCATAACCATCAGCCTAAGCTATAAACTGTCCATTCCGTTTATGACCACGAACGTACTTTGCTAATGGGCTGTCACTACAGCATCTTTCCGCCCTTTGGAGCTTCGGTACAGCTGTGTTTAGTCCTTTTGCACCTTATGGCCCAGGTAATATGGACACCCCTTAGCAACAGATCTCAGGCCAGACTGATATTTGGTGACATTATGAATCTTATTCGGCAGCAAATAGGAGCTAGATGTCTTTTGAATTCTCGATTCTGTAAGACGATTCTGATCTTTAACTTCAGGGCTTATTTTTTAGGATGGAGCTATACAGTTTCGTAATAATTCGGGGGACGGTTCGTGTTACTCCAATAAATTGGTTGAGAATAAAAATCTACCTATTATATGAATTACATTAATAGTTTTTGTAGTAGTTTAGGCGCATTCATAAAACTGCACTTGAAACAAGATTAGAGGTTTAAAACAAATTAAATATTTTATTATAGTTTACGTCTGCTCAAATAGAAAATCAACTTCCATGGTATCACAAAATTTTGGCACCAGTCCTAGAGAATCTTCCATTCCTATTCGTGGATCAGCATATATCTATCTTCGATCATAATATAATTTCACCCTGGTGAGACGTATTTTAAAGTAGTAGTTGTAGGAGTATTGCAGGAGTAAATAATTGACACGCGTTTCGACATTGTTAATTATATGTATTCCTGGTACCTACAAACTTTATTTTTTTGACAACAAGCGGTCGCACAGCGCAATGCAGCGAACCAACGAGATCGACGGCAGTGAAAGAAAAAAGTGTTGCCACTTTATAAAACCATTTTCCCACTCATTTAATTCCGTTGTGTTGCCAACAGTAGTCTTTAAATAATAATAAAAATACTGCGTACCGAAACCTTAATCTATGCACGCATTTCGACCGTCGATAGGTCGACGCAAACCAGTCAACAGAGATTAGTTCACGGTAACCTCGTAACATATTCAATCAATGGACTGTATGCACCATTCACAAACTGTAATTGGTTACATTTCATCGTTGCGAAACGAGACAGGCTTCGTATGATGTATTGTCATTGATCAATAGAAAGGAAAGATAAGATAGAATCCAGTTGGGTATAATGTAATTGAAATATGGACTATGATTGGGTATATCAGGGGTTTCCGCCAGATTTGCGGACTCTATCTTCCAGCCCTTGTGCTTTCAAGAAAGGTGCATCTAACCGAATACAAGCCAGTTTGATCTATAAAGAGATAGCCATAATGCTCAATTCAAATCCAACTGTTTGACCTCTATTTCTACTTAGTCAAATTTCCTAATAGTAAACGAGCATATTTTGCTTTTTTCGATCCAATATTCATTCATTGTACTCTAAAATATTACTGAGCATAAATGAGTATGGCAGTGCAGCGCAAGACTTTGCAATCCGCACTGTAAAAGATGGCACAAAAAGTGTTATGAGAAGGCAAATCTGGGAGAGCCCGCGTCACGAAAGAAGGAGTAAAGCCTCTATCACTTCCAACGTCTTGAATTAGGTTATATCTATTTGCTAGCAGAGACGTTACACTGTCCAAGCGTTTATCTCGACCGATACGTACCTGCTAACGCCACTTCACAACCCAGAATCATTTAATTTTATGCGGCAACCGGTGACTAGTCTGTGAGATCAAATAGAGCCGGCCTCATGCTTGCCGTATTACCTTTCACGCCTGACGACTAATCTTTGACGCAACGCCAACCCAGCTGTTTTAAAAAGGCCATCAAACAAGCCAACTGACGTAGATTCTATTACTTCACGTAATTTTACAGCACAATCCAATCGGCCGCACCTCAACGTTGGAAATTGCAAAATAGTACGGACCACTCTAATTAAGTCCCATTATGCAGTTAAGTGTTATTGATGCGGAGTTCATTCATCAATTGATAATTTTAATTGCCGCGAACGTGTCTGTTTTGTGACCGATCGTGGATAAATTGGTTGTTTATTAAAGAGAAGTATTGTCATGAATGAACCGTTGCTTTTTTTTTTGCCTTTGATGCTTTTATGTTTTGTTCTTTTAATTTGGTACCTAGCTGTGTATTTGATTTGCGATGTTTTCAAATAATTTAGGTACTATTTTGTTTTCCCTCCGTTCTGATTTTCATTTGTTTTCCTTTTTGACTGCGAGCACAGACAAAGCTCTATTACAGTGGGTTTATTTATTATTTGTAATTAGTTTGCTTCTTTTTTGTTCAATGTGTTTTTGAATGGCAATGGTAGGTACAAGGTTTAATTCCGCGTTTGTATTTTTGTGATATTTGTGATTGTTATTTATTTCCTTATTATGGATCTGGACAGCTATGGAACGAATTAAAATAGATTCGATACAGTGCCGGTTCGTTTAAATTAACATTATTATGTTAATGAATGGCATTAGGTATATACAAAATTAATCAAAGGACTATTCATTCATTGTATTCATGACAACATAGTAGCTCGTAGTAACCAAACCTATGTAAGTGGCGGCCTAACTGTGCGTGGATTTTTAGGTTTGAATTAAAATAACCAATAGTAACACTAGTATTATTGACCATGATATGCACCATCTACCTAATAAACCTTATTATGATTATGTGATTTGATAGTGTTGGGATCGAACCCGACCTTTGGGCTTTGGCTGACATTTTCCGCGTGGTTATAGGTCACCAGTCGGATCAACTGTGCTAGATTGACAATTTCAAACGCTTGCATGCGAGTCTGTTTGTTTTGCTGATTTCGTATACAGAACCCGACGTGACGTGAACGTGACGTCGACTCACGTTTGTATTAAAGCTGCGCGGACTTTACGACCAATGTCAACGCAAAAATGCGCCGTGTTTTGTTTCGCGTCCCGGCGAAATTGTAGCCGCATGAAATATCGTGTCCCAATTAAGAGCGTTCTAAAAACAGATATGGCAAAAACGAGAGGATGTTGTTGACTATTTAAGCTGATGCCTATAGTTAGAAATGGCGTATGAGGTTTTGGAGCGTGCTCGAAACAAACTTTCAGACAGTCATAAAAATCTAAGAAGGGTTACTTTACCTTATGACTGGAACTCATATTAGGTTATTTTCACTTTAATTTATTTTAATACAGTACTCCTGAAAATGTATATTCGATCAAAACATTTCAGTGCTGTGATATTCTATCGTTGATTAATTGGAATAGCATTTATTATTTCGAGACAGAAATGTTTTCATTTTGTTAAAAATATCGTCGTATTGTGAATGTTCATCGTAATAATTGAGGCTTCAACTATGTAGGTACATTAGTTAATTGAACATGAATGCATTTTACGCATTTGGGCTTCAATTAATAAATAGAGGCAAAGTAAATGTAGATAATATTATGATAATGGAATATGTCACTATCGGAATAGTTTTACTTTAATGTAATGCAACTTCATTGTAATAGATAAATTATAATTATTTATAAAGTAAAAAAAAAAAAAGCGGTGGTAGCCTAGTGGGCGAACGTGCGCCTTCGAAAACGGAGGTGGCGAGTTCAAATCCCAGTGCGGGCACGTACCAATGTGTTTCTTGTTAAAACATATGTACGTAATTATCACTCGCTTTTCGGTGAAGGAAAACATCGTGAGGAAACCGACATGCCCGAGAATTAATTCGGAGGCATGCATCCACCAACCCGGACTAGGCCCCCGTGGTGGATTATGGCCTAACCCTCCTCACGATAGTGAGGGGAGGCCTTTGCCCAGCAGTGGGACAGTTACAGGCTGAATTATTATTATTATAAAGTTTGCCTTTCTAAGTATTTAATGGATCTCTCGGCTCGCATCAATATTTTTTATTTTGTCGCAAATAAACGTTTTTCCTTCTTTCGTTGTTGCATGATATAAAGCTGCAAATGGAATTTTAGTTAATTTTATAATTATATATATTAAATGTTGTATTATATAATGTTATGATTGATTATTAATTCCGACAAATACTAAATTTATTTAAACAAACCTATTGAATTTGCACACTCTAAATAAAGAGCTCTAAGTATATTGTAACATTGGTATTCATCATTTAATTAATTATACATTCAACGACAAAATTCATTAATATTTACCTTGAAGATTACTAAATGCACTTCAAGGCATACATGTAAATTAATGAAAGAATTAAGGGAGGCAGGCACAATAGGGGCTGTTTCAATGCTAAAAACGATTATGACTAAGAGAGAGAGGGAGAAAGAAAGAGATGTAGTGGGTGATGGTTGAGTACTTAATTGTCGAAATAAATAATTAAAAGTGTCCAATGACTTTTGTCATTGATTGTATACCTGTCCATAACCAGCGTAACCGGAAATTAGATCCTTTTGCAAAGTCGACAGCTTGATCGACGCGTTCTATGCGTATCATAACACAGCATCTCGTTTTACCATACAATGTGTTGTCACACTGACATAATTAAGTAGCTTGACGTAGGTAACATAACAGCTATTAGCTATGTAACATTTAAATTTATTAATGCCGCCTTGACGTGGCTATGTAGACATGACGCCTAACAAGCGCCAACACCTGTCAATAAACATTATAAAATATCATGTAATTGTATTGTAAAACTATATAATATTGCGAATGTCATGTCACAATAATATAATTATATAACTTTATGTGGCAGTTGCATGTAAATTTCATTTATAGGCAACGAGTTGAATAGTCAGTAGACATTTCATCTTCAATTGTTTTATACTCAATGGAAAATAAAGTTTAATTTTATGTTCCAATTATTTCCCGTCTGGTCAACACCGTTGGTGACCGGGAGCGACGGCTGGCTCATATCTCGCAAAGAGTATAATTATTGCTATTCAACGTGGAAATGCAGCCAGTATTTACACCACCAACCTCAATTGTTCCTCTCCATCCAAAGGTTGACTGAAAGCGAGCGCTTTTAACGACAAAACTTGCACCTATTGCACTTTAGATGTAGTTATGTAATCCTGGTGTACAGTATTAAAGCACTACCTATTTTAATAACCGACTTCGGAAAATGAGGAGGCTCCAAATTCAGTTGTTATTTTTTTTATTTTACAAGATAAAATCAGGCACTTAACTTAACGAGTCATCCTAATCAACGCTTGTCAACAAATAAACAAGTTGATGGATGAGCTCGCTATCTCGCATCGCCAAAAAGAATGTAGACTAACGCCCGAAATTAATATTGTATCTTCTATCCAAGATTAATATCGATCTTGCGATTGCTGCCTATCGTTCGATCGATCTCCAACCTGCGTGCCTTCATAAACCAATCCACGGATCGGTTATTGGCACGTTTGACCCTAAAACGGATTGTGATATCAATCCCAGATAGCAAAATTTAGATTGGGATTGATTATTAATTTTGGCCGTAGATGAACAATGATCTAAAATAGTGATAATTGTATGAAAAATTAAATTAGTAAATGGCGGGCTTCAGAATTATTATGCTCCGTAATGCCGCTACAATTGTAATATTAGAGCTTTAGTAGAGCATTAGCACAGAACTGGTGGCATTGTTCTAAACCTGTTCCTATTCACGGAATGCAGCATTGTCCCTTATCCAGTTCCAATAGAATTGTCCGACCTACGGAACTACGCTACGTATAGTTATAGTGTCTACCATTACAATAGTTCTATTGTATATACTGTATACACAATTTCATACAAAATAAAATGGTCTTATGTTTAATGTCATGTTTTTTGGGCAAAAATTAGATTCTTATTTGTTAATTTTGTGACATAAAATATTAGGTTCGAATTTGCGTATTATATCTACATGTGTAAAACGAAGTCATGTTAGTTACACTGTGTAGGTATAATAGGTCAGAAACCGATGGACCAATTTTTACTATCTTTGATTTATTGGATTTATCTCCGTCCCAATATAGCAGAATAAATATTAAAACATGGAAAAAATCATGAAAATATTATAGTAATATATTTTGTATATACGGAATGGCTTGACATGGCGTCGCTCGGGCCACCTGGTATGTAATAAAAAGTCTGCAAGGCACCCAGACTATAAATGAAGTCACACACTCAGAACACAGGCTCTAAAATCAATGATTTTTTTTATTTTTATATATCAATATTAATAAGATATTTCTCTTACAATATGTCACAATTCTAGTAGCAAAATATGCGATCATACATAATATTTGATTAGTTTTTATATTATACTAGTATATAGGTATGCAACTATACAATGGGTAGGTACAATATAAAGTATATACATTCAATACAAGCCTATAACCATATTTTATAATTATTTAGTACCAGGATTTGGATTAGCGAGTGTTTTGTCTGTGAGGAACTCATCAATCGAATAGTAAGCCTTTTCAAGTAATAACGCTTTCAGTTTCTATAATAGATTCAAGAGAACAGATTCGTATAATACATCAAAGGAAGTACAAAAAAAGGTTGATTGGATAATATTTGAAATGACGTTAGGTAGCCTCATATCCAATGAGCCCCTAAAAGTTAAAGGGCCGGGTCAGCTTGGGGCCCGAGCACCTCTCTTTATAATTACAACACTACGAATTTTCTCGAAAAGTCGTGTCAATGATTTCGGTAAACTTCCGCATTTGAAATACTGACAAAAAAACTACAAAATTGCCGTAGCTATAGTATTGCAACTTGCAAGTTATTTGGAAATCGTTGACTTTGTGGATTGATTTTTTTAATTTTTCATCTAAAGTTTACAATTCTGCTCCATTAATAAAGGCATAACTTTGGATTTTCGGTTGTTACTCAAATTATGCTGAAAGGGCTGAACTAATATATTTGGATGTAATATGGTACAAAGATAAGTCACTTTAAATATTACTTTACTATACTTTGCATAGTAATTTTTGTTTTCAAATACTACACCTTATTTATGAAGGCTAAGAATTAAATGGGGGGTGGCAAAATGACTTTTATTTGTATACCTCCTTTGGAGTAGGTATATTATACATCTTGTATCTTACTACTGCAACGTACCACTAACTGAGTACCTTCTTTGCAACAGTTTTGTACCACCTACAAACCATTATACAGCCTTATTAACGCAAGTGTTTCATACTCAGTGACTAGTGTAAACTGAAGTAACGATTACCTACCAATACACAGCTATTTCTAACTATGACGTAAAAACTACGTGTGAACTGAAACTCTCAAATACGGCTAACCATTCGCAAATATACCAACAACAAACAGATAGAACGGAATAGAATAAAAAATACTTTATCAAGCACCCTGTTACAAGTGTTGTTAGTTAGTTAGATCTACGGTAAAAAAGCTCTCTCATTATCTAGTACAAGCCGCATCAGAACAACAAATGCTTTCGATTAATGATACATCACCGTTATCCGATAACGAGTTATCGGGCGTTATCAGTGCTTATCAGCGAACAATATGACGTCACCGCTGTAACATCATGTTGGCGACAACACGATGTCAGATTGCAGTAAACATAGATACTGGACTGAAACGGTGACGGTCGAGTAAGCTACTATGAGTTGAAATGGACAGCCGTACCAGGGTTTTGAGTCATCATCAGCCTGAAGACGTCCACTGCTGAACATAGCCCTCCCCTTTAGACCGCCACACCGAACGACAATTTGCCACTTACATCCACCGGTTGCCTGCGACTCTTTTGATGTCGTCGGCCCATTGAGGGGTTTTGAGTGAGCCTTGGGATTTAAGGTCTTCCATATGAAGCAGAGCTGACCAGCCTAAAAACCTTTTCTTGGCTAACTTATACGCTAAAGAAAAAATGTAGAAGAATTTCATCAGGCAATGCGGCAAAATTGAGAAGAAAGAAAATTAATATCAGTTATGCCTTTTTGGCTGAATGAGAAAGGCCAAAGTTCGGGCTAGGTTTACTCGTAAAGGGGTGCGTCAAGCAGTAGATGAATATGAACTGATGATGATAATATGATGAAACGAAGGTGTCAAAATGTTGGAACTATGGTGATCGAGAGCCTGTATGTTTTTTTTTGCGCGGCTCAGCTGCGTTCATCACCCAGAGACATCGATTTGTGATTCCGTGCTTTGGAGGGTACGTCAATTCGCCGGTTCCGGTTATTATCAATCGACAGCAGTCGTTAAGCCACGTCAGAGACTTTCCGGCGGACTGATAATCTCTAGCTATGGGCATAGTATAACCTGATATGACAACAAGATCGATTCTTTCACAACATATAGTCCCATATTATTAGATTATTTATTTTTCAGCAACTCTCTAACCATGTCACCAGTCATATTACCATGACTCAATAATCTCTTAAATCTTTGGCCTCGCAATATTTAAGATATTAAGTGTTCAATAACGAGCTCCGTCAAAGAAATAATCCAATAATCCACTGCGTAATGACATATTTGTCGCTATAAAAAAGATGAAACTCCGCGTGATCCAAATATTATCAAGATTAGGTCATCTTTACTGCCGAGGGATATCTAATATTATTGGATGCTTTTGTACGTCTACCACATGGTAGAATTCTTGAGTGAAAGATAGATTTTTCATAAACAGCTGCTGATATTGTGGTCGGACTTCACGCTGTAAGAAGTGAGTTAAAATCCACCTAATCCTATCACAAATGTGTTTTTTGTAGGATAATATAATATAGAAATAAAATATTTTTGCCAGAACTTACTGGCTATGTCCTTTAAAATATATCGTCTGGTCTGGTTATCGAAATAAATCCCTTTTGAACCATAATTCTCGAGTATTCTCGAGTAATTCTCATAATTCACTCACTTCACCTTCAACCGCATCGAATGCACTTCAGAACTCTTTTAAACGAACTTTGATCAACCTATTTAGACCACTATTAGGATGGAGACGCTAGACCCTTGGCTCGTAGAATCTGTTTGTGACCAAAATGCTGGTCATGACTCGAGCGGGCTGCAAATTGACGGGTTTTCAGATAACAAAACAACAAATATTTGTACGAGTTCGACCAAAGTTACAACAAAATTGGACCAAGGATCAAAGAATTTGCTTCCCACGTCTCAAAAAGCGAAAAGAATATTTCAATCACTTCATCAATACTAACTTATCTCAGGTTTCTTTCTTCCCAGTCCTTTGAGGCTCCATAGAGACATCAAAGGCTTTATTTGAGTGATTCAAAGACCTTGTAGCAAGACAAGAGGATTAAAATCTCCCAAACGTACAACCAGTTTAATGAAGACAGAATGGCCATGTCATGATTAAAGGCACCATTAGCAAAATTACAATTGACGGTACGAACATTCTGCGTGATCCCTTTGCCGCAAATCGTTTCTACACAGGTAGAGACAGACACAGCTGTGTAGGTATGTGATTATACGAACATTCTGCGTGATCCCTTTGCTGCAAATTGTTTCTACACAGGTAGAGACAGACACAGCTGTGTAGGTATGTGATTATACGAACATTCTGCGTGATCCCTTTGCTGCAAATTGTTTCTACACAGGTAGAGACAGACACAGCTGTGTAGGTATGTGACTATATTTAATTTTTAGACTATATTTAGTTTAAATTTTTAGTACCTACCTGCAACATTAAGCACTATTAAAAACATAATTAAGCATTTTTTACATTATTGCAATAATATGTGCTCAAAAGTAATTTATTTATATATTCGCTGTAAGACGTTGAAATACGAGAAGCTGAAAATTCTATTGAAGGTGTTCATTGTTCAAAGAGAACAATCGACAAAACTCCGTCCAAAATGTGTGAAATTGAGTATGACGTATGCGTTCCACTTGAACGCAAGCACACCTCTACAAAAAATAATCCAAAACAGCTCCGTACAACTTAATTAATGACACAAATTGTCGGCACGTGTTCCTTTGCACGTGGCTCCAAAATACAACGGCCGAAGCACGAAGATTACCTAAGATTTTTAATTATGTTTTGCCTTCGCATGATACTCACATAGCCTAATTAAAATATAATAACTTAAAATAAATTACTTCTTAGCCATTCTCAAGGCTAGATTGTAATTAGAATAGGATGCAACGTAAGGATGCTCTCATAGAAAAAGAAAAAAAACATAGCCAAATTTTATAAATCCCGTGATTAATACGAGTGGTATGTGCATTAAGCTAGTATCAAGTATTAAGTATAACCATAGACAAAATTTGAGTTTTAATCGTCCGTAATATTTTCGGCAAGTCATAACGTCACGATTCAGTAAACTGGTAATTTACTAAAACTTCTGAGCGGTTTTAAAGAGAACACAAAATTACACGTTCATTGCGTTTATTTTATTTAGCCTACAATATTTACAAAATAATGATTAACGCAAAAAGGGTACGATAAAAATAAGTACAATTAAATATTAGAACGAACCCTGTACCTTTTTAATTAATTCCCTTTTAAAGTCGTTTCGTGGCAAAGCGTAAAAACGCTGTTTCTCTAGCTACTTGTTTTATTTCCAAACAAAAAGGCACGTTAATAATAATGTTTTTGTATCCAAAGCCTTTTTAATTAATGCGTGGATTCTCGAGGCACAGGGAACGACTGACAGGGGAATAATTAGGGTATAATTCTAGCGGTGACAGCTAAACTAGCCGTGATTCCTCTGACGTGCTCGACCGCGTATTGTGTCTGACAGTAATCATAGAGGCTTGATGTCAGTTGAATGTTTGCAATTTATCATGAAATCTCTGTGTATAAGGTAATCCTATATTAGTGAAATGTAATCAGTTGAGGCTTGGCCTAATCTGCCAGGTACAGATCGACTTATCGGTTGGTCCAAGCTACTCGTAACTAGGAGTTTAGTTCTGAAACCGTGCATGAGAATTTGTTTTCTGTTTACCAACAGTAGGTACGTACGTTTTTCCATCGGTATTTAGTTATTTTGAATAGCCCTGATAAAAATAAAGTCTAGATTATATAGATACATACCTAGATAATTTTTGTTGACATCAAAATGTATAGAATACGGAAAGGACAAACATAATAATAAGTACGATGGGCGGTCTTATCACTTAGAGCGTTTAAATCTCTTTTTTAATTTAAATTATTTTTTCTTCAAATCGTTTCAATGAGGACAAATAATATTTCTAATTTGACCTGACATTGAATTAATATTAATTTTGTTTGCTTTTTGTCTCTAATACCTAATCAAACTTAATTAAAAAATTGAAAATTAGTGTATGTATTGTATATACAGAACATAACTGTTATTACTACGTACTTACCATTAATTAAGACCATCAGCTAATTATGTACGTACACAGTTCACAATAATTTATATTTAAATCTGAATTTTAAATTAGTAATTATCAAGGAATTCGTAAAGTGTATAAGCACCAGAATGTGGTCTGGTAAGAATCCCAAGAAAACGCAAAGGCGACTCACCAATAACATAGGAGTACCCATCAAGTGTGAGCACACACTTCCTGGGCGCACCCGAGGCGGATCGATGTCTGTGTGTCCGCGGCGCTGCGCCCAGTGCCCTGCCACCGCCAGGGTCACTGTGGCACTTATGCACCAGCTCCTTATCGTTAGCCACCGCCTTGCCGTCGACCGAGCCCTGCCTGCTGCCCTCCAGCAGCGCTTTGCCACGCCGCATCATCACATCATACGATATCTCCCACTGTGTCACTCAGAACACGATAATATGTCACTCGGAACACGATACGTCACTCAGAATACGATACGTCATTCAGAACACGATACGCCACTTAGAACACGATACGTCCAAAACGCGGCTCCTCGCTCACAACAGGTTATTTAACACGGAAAAAAAGCATCACTCGGAAGAACTCTCTTAGAAGAAGAGAAACGATACGTCAATAGAACTAAACAAATGCTCTGAGCGGAACACGCGAATCTTTAAGAATCCAACACAGATTTTTCACCTGAGATCCTCCACGCCACGGATATCTACGTCACTCAACATCCTCAATTTATCACCCAGTTATTTAGAAAAGTAATTCGGCCACGACACGTGAACGGCTGATCAATCACTCGAAAAAAATTCCGATATGTTTACGTTTACCACACTGTGTTTTGATATGCTTCAGCTCAAGATCGTAAATTACTGTGCGCTTTAGGCATTTTCATTACCCCGTCGGTCTTGAACTAATAAATCGAGAATTATTAGTTTTATGGCCCTCTTTTTATTTTTAACGTCCGATCAAATTGTATACGTTATCGATGATGGCTTCTGCTATTACGTACCGGACTCTTTCGACCGCAAACCCACATTAACGACACTGTGATAAGAGAGGAGGCTTGTACTAAGATAAATCACCAATGAAGATCATGTAAACTACGCCTGTAATAAGCTCTTTTGATAACGTTACACGGTATGTTTGAAGCGTGGATTAATCGCGTTATCTAAAGGATATTTATACAATGATTTATTGCGTTTAAATCCTATTGGGGCCGACAAATTTGGTCAGATAGGGACACGAGGAGCATAGAACGTGTGCTGTTAGAGGTATGTTTCGGAAATAATTCTGTTTATCGCCCAATTTTCTCTAATTCGTTACTAAACGAGTTACTAAACGCTGCGGTAAATGAACTCCTCAATCAACGGAGCCTTTGTTAATCAGCTATTAGCATTCATGAATATTTTTCTACGTTTCCTGAATTGACATTACTATCATAATGCAATAGTCTGTATCGTGCAAAGAGTTTGGTGGTGTCTGGTTGATTTGTTTACACTAGAACCTTGGGTATTTGTGTTTTATACCAATGGAAACCTCTGAAAAGTACATTGTTTTTTTTTTTCAATTACTGTACATTAATGGTGTAAGGAAAGCACGAGATACTGACTCTTAGTATAAGAAACCAAGACTCGATTTGGGTCGTTGTTCGCTTCTAGTTTTCAATTGAAATGTGAAGATTCTACATTCTCATTAACTGAATTGATATCTTGGAAACATCCACTGGAAATTATTATTGAACGTGGTGGAGATCACGCACGCAGGACCGGCTGTTTTTACAGCTCGTAATTTACCCGAGTGTGGCTGGACCGTAATGAATGTATGGTTGTTTGGTTTTACGCAGGTGGGAACACGGAATTCTATTTTGAAACTGCGACGGCTGTTGTTTTTCCGCCATAGTAACGCGCGGGGAGCCCATAAAGCGTTGCGTCATTGGTCACGGTCGAGGGTGGCCGTCCCCCCTACTAGTAAACAGATTGTGACGCTGTCCACCGGACTATGTCAAATCGGGACCACCTGTTGGTCCCGTCTCGAATTCGAACACAAGACCTCACAAGACCGACGAAGAGAGAAAAAGTTTTATAAACAAAAATTCAAATTCAAATTTCGCGGTCAGCTTTTACCGTAGATATGATCGACAGTCGACATGCACGGTCGGAGGTGCGTTCGGAGCGGCTCAGTGCGACATGACGCGACCGCGCAACCGTACCGCGTGGAAGCCTGCGCGCGACTGTCGCCTGTGCCACATGCTCTACCCGCTACAGGTAGCCGCTGATTAGTATACCAAGTTCCGAATTCGAAATCCCCGGGATATTGTGCAATTTCTTTTTCTAAATACGGCATTTGGTTTATAGCCAGTTTTGCTTTCGGCCAGTTGCATGACCTTAAATCGTAGATTAAAATTAATAGAAGTCAGCTGATCAAGTTAACTTTGTATCAGAATTTACGTAGACAAAATGTTGTATGGGACAAACTTTGTCATTTATTTAAGCGAATGGTTGTGGTCAGACATGAGACAGTCGCTGATTGATTAAACTTTTGTCTGAGTTATATTTTTATGCGAGACAAGACAAATTTGTATTCAGAGAGATGAAAGCGAGCTGGATCCTACAAACGAATGGTGCGTTTCCTCGAAAGTACAAAAAAGGCCGTATATCTATATTTCCGTCGGATCCATTTATCTGGCCTAATTCAGGCGGAATGTTTACAAAGCTACGAGCTTTTTTCATGAAAGCCTTTTGCTTAATATTAGTTCACGCCATAGTGACTGCGTGTTCTTGTGTTAAGAATAACCATCTGAACTGAGAGATGTAAAATAATTTTCAGTAGGTATTTAAGGGGCTTTCTATAGAAAATTATAGATAAATTTTAATATTAAATTTGCAGAATCTAATATTTTTATTTTGCTTTTTAGAAAAAAATCGTCAACTTATTTATCTTAAACTATAGGGATTTGGCACTGATACATTCGCTTATGTAGGTATGTATAATGTAAAAAAATAACGCGTAAAATAAAAAAAAAATATATATTTCGCACGTTCAGCAATAATTTTCTACCGTCTCAAAGAAGTTATTTCAATGAATCCAATTACAAATCACAAACTAACTACCAATTGACGTCATTAAAGGAGCGTTAGCAGAACAAGTTACTTTATGACAAATTACAGCCCAGAAACTAATCAAAACTAACCTTGAGACGAAGTTTTCAATATACAATTTCATTACAATACTATTAAAAAATATTGATATTATGTAATTAAAAAGTCGTTTATATAACATCAAGTGTAACAACGATATCTAACTAACCGATTCTTAGAGAAGTTTAAAAATGATAAGATATTTTATCTATATTAGGCAGGTATAAATAACACAGAAGATAATATTATAAATCTACCTTAAACCTACAGAATAATAGGTACAATCGATAGTCTTATCAGTATCATCGACTGTGCTATTCATTTGCTACTCAGACACTAGGAAATGGGCTTGTGTAATTAATTATTGTGGGTACTGACTGGTGTCATAATAAAAGTGCCTAAATCCCGAAAACGATGCAATTAAAATGTAATTACGAATAATTATGCCGAAAGTGAAAGTTTAGGGTAACAAAGTTAAGTAGAAATTTTTTAGGCTCAAAACTATTAATTATCTTTTCAAATATTAATACGAGTATAACTAATAGCCAAAGGCCAATCTCATAAAAAAACCTTTCAAAATTCAAACTGTATATCATTTTAATTTACCATTATCTGCATGTGTTTATTCTTGTATGACAATGTTTGACTGAAAATGCGATATTATTGCTTAGGTACATTAGTGATTCGAGTTTTGAGTTTCCTAAAAAGTATTTATCATAACCGAAGAGTTTTTACAAGAAAACATCTATTTTAGCACTGTTTTACGTGAGCTAAGCTTATCATAAATATTAATTAACGAGCTACAACTATTTTGTTACATCGTTTGATCTCACGGTGAGGCATGTGTGGGAAGTTTTAATAACAAAACGTAAGTAATGACTAATGGTACAAATTTTTACAAAAATATACTTACTATTAACTTGAGACTAACAATTTCAGCAGATACGAGTACGTAAGGTTGCATAATTTGTGATAAAAATACAACTTAAGAATAACAACTCATTTAGCATTTGAATGTTACCTAAATACCAAAAGGTAGGTAAAATAACGAGTTGTCAGGATCACTTGAAAACTATAATTATTATTTATTTTATTCTAACGATGGTACCGAGATGTTACGATTGTAAAAACATCTCGATGCTTCTCGACCCTCGATTATTTTCTCTCGCATCTCTCATCGTTGTTTATAAATCTCCAAAAAGAAATAATTCTGTTAACTGCCACTGAATGCGATCTTTTCAAATGAAATTCACAAAGAAAATAATAATAATTGTGAATTAAAATTTAATAATGTACCTATAGCTTTGTGCTATAACATATACTTACTATAATAGCAACTCAAGTTGGCGGTTTTGTTCATAATGGAATAAAATCCTATTAATATTATAAACGTGAAAGTTTGTAAGAATGGATGGATATTTGTTACTTTTTCACGTAAAAACTACTGAACGGATTTTAATGAAACTTTACAATAATATAGCTTATACATCAGAATAACACAGGCTACAATAAAGATAATTATAGTATATTATCCAAAGTGGGTGAAACCGCGCAGCTAGTAATATATAATAATATGTGGAATTTGTCAGTTCTCATAATAAAATTAATCTCACGGTTTACTTAAAATATCATCAAAGTATACCTACTATTAAAGGCCGGGCGAACGAAAAAGGCAATTAAACGTTATAGATGTTAGATGGCGTCAGACAGTTAATAGTGCAAAGAGTACTAATGGCCGGTCATTTCTTAATAACAACACAACGGGTATTGACGTGCAAACAAACATGATATAAGACACGCACTGTAAGGCTGTGTATTCATACATTTGTGCTGAGAGCTATAGGCGGTTTTGATTAAGGTGTTTCGAGATCCAGGTGGTATTTATTATTAGTCAGTTATTATCAGTTTTGGTAACAACCAAAACTGCTGTTTTATAAAATAACATTATTTTTTGTTTTTGACTGTTGTTGTTGTTATTGATTTTGCTTATTATAGGCATTTCTTGATATATAGGTACCTACGGTAGGTATGTCAATAAGTAAAAGAAGAAAATAAATTAAAACTACATTAATGTCATAATATTACAAAACGAAATAAAAAATAAATGTGTATCCACATCACCATCGTCATTATTGTTACGAGTCTACGTTCCATGCTACCACGCAGTGTGAGAGAGACAGAAGTAAATTCAATATTACAATTCACATTACTATAATTCTTAACACCTCTGGCTAATTGACTGCTAGCTCCTATCTTACTAGCAATAATTGGATGGACGCAGGCCGGTAAGGCAGCGATCGCGTGACGCCGCGCTGTAGCTTGGCCTACACTAGCAATTTATTTTATTGTACGGACTTTGTCGAAACAACGTTAATGCGTTTACGTTGTTTAGTGTCTATTTTAGTTTTTACAAGAGCCATAAAACCCGCGTTTCGTAATACCCAAAATAACTTTGAATATGCACTTATATATTATACTCCAGTGCTCAATGTTTAGCATAATTAATTAGGCTGTTGTGATACAGAGAAAAAAAAGTTAAGCACGAGTTCTTCTTTTTTTTATATACTTAATACAGGACAGTGATTACTGGTTTCTTGCTCGCGTTGTTTATTTAGACAAGGTGTTATCTTATAAAATGCAAATAGATTTCTTCTGGATTATTGCTGCAGTAAGTACTTAATGTAGTTTTTTTTGATGCCACTCTTATTGTATGCATTCTCATTCCGTCGTGTTTCTCATTTGACGACGTGATCATGATCAATTGATCATCCATCATCTAACCCATATTGTTCTGTTCACTTAATATGTATAGATTGTATAGTACAATCAGATCAAAGTTGTGGATTACAGAGGGGTTGCTCTTGAACCAAATTCAGATCCAATTTGTAGGTACGTCGTCACTTTGTGCCTACCTAGGTACTGTGATTTAGTAAGTTTGAAAGAACCACTCATTGTAAGATATTTGAAATCTTAAAATAATAACGCACGCAAGGCTAGTTTCATGCGTAGTTTTGCTCAAAAGTGAAGCCACTTTCTTATCAATGTGTGTGAGTGCCAAGTTATCCATATTATCTTCTCCAAAACGCACCATGAATGAAACGCGCGCAATGAAAATGTCGCATGCGTGTGGGTATTTAGTTCAAAAGCGGGGAAAACTAATAAATATTTATTATAAAAGCTTTGATTTCGAGCAATAGCGAGTCAAAGTCCGAACTAGGCCCAAAAAGCCTCAGTAAAAATGGCTACACGGCGCTAGCAAGCAAATCACCTACTTACTTGGTTTCTATGTGTTATTCTAAGTCTTCTAAGTTTGAAATATTAAAAACAATAACTGGACGAAAAATATACTGCAACCAATCTTCTTCAGCGATCATTTTGATTCGCAATACAGTCGGAGTTAAGTTAGCGCTCGCGTGACGCGCCGCTTGAACTCGGCGCCAGTGCCACAGATTACTAAATAGTTATACTACGAACCAGTGATTTGTTATATCGTCCAGATAACTAGGGGTTGGGGATTGTATCTTGTTTTGAATGTTATTACTTCAGGGTTGAACAACAATAACATTTGAAACTTTGTTAAACCACAGTTCTAGCCCAATATTAGCTGGTGTATTTTATATTCTAATGCGAGTTTTTAATTGCCTGTGTTTTATAATTATCCAACGATATAAATGTACCGCGATCATAAACGAGTAGAAAACGATAAACGGTAAACGATAGAGCTATAATTATAAAAATAGAGTTCATACAAATTTAATTTCTGAACTATATTTAGCTTCAAGTCATGACTAAATAAATAAATAGATTCGTCCGTCCTTCTTCTGTAAAAAATTAATACCGCTTGCGCTGAGTCGTTATCATGGACATAGTATAAACGTCAAACCAACCAAACCACAGCAGCGCCAGGGAAACCCCAACGGTGGAAAGCGGTACTAAAGTAAGCTTTCATACAATAACTAAACTCACCAATTGTGTAAGTGGCGCCATCTATCTGGAAAGTAGCGCTTTTGCACTTCTTGAATATTTTCCCGCTCACGACTTGTCGCGTCGCGCTGCCGTGCGTCGCTGGGTTCGACGCGATTTCCCTCCTCACCACGTGGGTAGTGGCGGCGCTAGTGTCGAACCTGTTCCTCAGCTCCTCGAAGGAGAGATCGGTCGCAAAGTCGGCTGATAGATCAGGCGTTCTGTCCCGACGTCGCACTTGCCCGCAAAGTCGGCCCTTGCTCGACTCGGCCGCTTTTTTGTCCATCTTGACGGATCACTTGCACTCACTGTGTCACTTACTTGCACTAGCTACTCGTAGAGTCATTGTTTTTGTAAAGTCTAGTTCACAGAAACACTTGAAAAAAATACTTGTATGAAATAATAAAATTACAATGAAATTAGAAAATACACTAAAATCAGAGTGCTCAAACATGTATTTTGTTTTTATAGAGCCACGAACCTTTATAAATAGATAGAGCTTCCAATTATAATTCTTTGAATTTTATCTTTTAGTTCATGTTCGACTAAAATAATTAACTATTATGGGAATCATTAAAGTGTTTTTACCTATTGCTAAAATTGATATTAATTATAAACGACGTTTGCGTAATGCTCTTTACAAATTAAATAGGTGATTTATCGTCAGACCTATTTAGTCCTATTACTAAGCATGATAAGCAAAACACATCAATTAATAATTTGGCTATTGGAATTTCCTTTTAATTATCAAACTGTTTAGAAACTTGTTAATTAGTATTTAAATGGGTCTAATTCACGCACAAACTAATATCAAAATATATTATAATTTTGACATACCTCGAGTTTGTGTAGAAACTATGATATTATTTTAAAACTTGTATCTATAGATAGATACACATCCATCACAGTAAAATCTTTAGAAATCCAGAACTGGCAAGTACATAGTTTTTTAAATTTGATTTTTTACAAACCCATAAATTTTACGACAAAAAATCTTCCGACCTTTGAATCGAAAGATGTTAATAAATGTTTGAATTTCGTGGCCAATAAATTTCTAACTGCGTCGTAATTCAAATTTCAATGCCCTGAGTGCGAAGTAGTTTTAATTTTCTCAGATTGGTCCGTACTTAACGTACAAAATTAATTTTATTTAAAGGATCTTTTGAGAAAAAATATTCAATGAAGAATTCCATCAGTAAAATGTAATTGGAAATGGTAATAGACGTTATAACGAGCGGATACACTTACAAAAAATAACCTACATTATCTTGGTAACCTACCTAAGTGGGAAAAATGTAATTATTATTATATTAGTATATAATAATTTACTACACGGAGAAAAAACTTAAACTAAATTATAACCAGTTCAAATACTTTAAACACACCTTCTAGCAAACATAAAATTAAATTAATGGTTTTTCTATTGTTATAAGGTCACATTTTATATGCAAGCATTTAATTATTTCAATCTCTAAAACAAAATACGCAAATAAAACAAAAGAAGCTCACACGACATGACGGCATACACTGATAATGACAGGCACAATTTCTTTTGCGAACCCCCTTTTTAGCCGCGCACACACCGAAATAAAAGAAAAGATAAAAATAAGCGTTCCAATACGCGCAATATATGGTAATACAGTTCAATTGAAAAAGGAACGCACGTGCGCTCCACCCCGGTCACGGTATTTGTGGAAACGGAACGACACGAACACTCTGCATTCTTTAATTTGATGTGTAGGGATGGGACGGGTGAAATTGAAAAGAAAGGATCAGTCTTGAATATTAAAAATCCTGTTAACTTAAATATTACAAATGCAAAATGTCTGTTTGTTGCTCAATGCTGATACGGCTGAACGAATTTTGATACTAGGTACTACTTAAAGTATAACATTATAAAATCTTCCACAGCTGATGATTATGGTATAGATAGATAGATACGTCTTTATTGTCACCAAAATATACTAAACAGGGAGGAGACACATACCTACTTAATAATGGATGAAATGGGCTGTCTTATCGCTTATTTATATTATATCCTTGATCATAGTCAAAGCAGATGAAGTAACAACTAATTCGATTCATATAAATAATCGAAATAGTAGTATTATAGTATGGTCTTTTTCACATCACTATCTGTTTTGACGTTAAGACAAACAGCTTGAAAGAAATATATTGCGTTTCAGTGTTGAAAAAAATTTAACTCTCGAGTTGATTTTTGTTCTTTTATTTACAAACGTATGTGACTTTTATAGTATACACGTCGGCACAGATTGCAGTACAAATAATTTTACTATTTTGAGCACGAATAAAAACGAAACACTCGCGTAGACTCGTAGAGGTACCTAAACATAATTAAAGCTGGGTTAGTAGCGAAAGTAACTGTAGCTGTAGCGGTGGTTAGGTAGCCTAGTGGGCGAACGTCCGCCTTCCAAAGCGGAGGTGGCGAGTTCAAATCCCAGCGCGGGCACGTACCGATGTGTTTCTTGTTAAAACATAGGTATACGTAATTATCACTCGCTTTTCGGTGAAGGAAAACATCGCGAGGAAACCAACATGCCCGAGAATTATTTCGGAGGCATGTTATCCACCAATCCGGACCGGGCCCCCGTGGTGGATTATGGTCTAATCCTCCTCACGAAAGTGTGGGGAGGCCTTTGCCCGGTAGTGGGACAGTTACAAGCTGAAGGATTATTTTTTGTTTATTAGTAGCGATATTCCCCATTCGCGGTTTTCCTATATTCTCTCCTCTTTTTATTTTTAGCTGCATACTATTATTTACACTAATATTTGTTCCGGGCGGAAACCAAACCCACGACACCAAGTGCAGCAGTCCGATTGCTCAGCCACTACGCCAAACGAACCGTCAACAATATTACCTACTATTTGACGATTAATATTAAAATCGAGCGTTGAAAGCCTTCGATGGTAATGAAAGAGAACCAAAAGTGACTTTTTTAGTCCTTGTTGGATAACAAAGCCTCCGATGGATGAAGGGTTGGGTTGGAAAATCGATATTGTTTGAAACACGAGTTTTCATTCAGTCTTTTATAAGAACGTCTTTTGTTTTTTCTTATAGACTGGCATTTGTGATTATAAGGTCCATTTACGTAAACTGTGAACTGGGGGTGGAATATTTAGGTATGGAGTCGCTCTGGAAAGGTTCATATATTCACGCTTAATTCGTCTCACCGTCATAGAAGTGGTGATGGTAACGAGCGGTAATACGCGCACTTTATAACCGAATGATAGCGGGATTGAAACCTCGTATACAATAATGGTTCCACACCATACAGCGGATATACAGACGATTCCTATTAAAAAAGTAACGTATACCTCTAAAGATATACAATTTTGTCGGCAGGTATATTTTACTTTTGTTATTGTGAAACCTAAAATACGTATTTATACAAAGCGTGCCGAAAGCGTTCTATATCCGTCCCAAACGGGATTCAATAAACAAACATTAATAATGACCCAAAGTAATACAACGTCCTACTTGTTAACTGTAATGCCCCATTTAGACTCTGCCACTATCGCTGTTCTACCGTCGGCAATATGCTCTCGAGAAAAGTAAATGTTTACAATTTACATACTGCCCTGCGCTTTCACTTTCACCACGCAGCACACGTAACATATAGTAGAGAAACATCCTTTTTTAAACTCAAACCATAGTCAATTACTGTTTTATTTGATTTATCATACTTTATGTTTCATTTTTTTATTTTTTAAGGACTTTGTCGCTGAGCGACCACACCGTCCCGTGAAAAATACGCAAATTATAGGAGACACAAATACAACAACATAAAAAAATCATTATTTGGCTAATCCTAGATCTGCCAACTTATAATACATTTTAGCTTCCTCGGATGACGGACAAGACAAAATACTGAGCAGGCCTATGTTTACGCTTCTATTTCTACCAAACATTGATGTTCTTAATGTATTGTTCCGGACACATTCCATCAAAATGTGTTGAACATCTTCAACTAAGTACTCCGCATTCATTACTTTATGTTTTATCTTTCTCTTTGTTAACGAAAATTAGCTGTTTGACTTGTAAAAGTGCGATTTAATTTCCTATTACAATAAATTATTTGACTTTGACTTTGAACAGTATAGCAGTAGTATGAGAATTATCGTTTTTACATACTCGTCTTCACTTCCCTGTTCATTGCAGCTAAATATAAACCCGCTACCAGCGTCGCATGCCTATAAATGTAGTATCCGTTTGCGTGTTTTGTTGAACTCATACAAACGATTTTCTGCGCAGTCTATGGGCACTCTGTATTCATGATTTGGGTCCCGCAGGTGCGCAAACCAGGTGAATTCGGTGAATTGATTGTAAGGTCAGGTGAGCCCTGGAGGAACGTGGTTTTAGGATAAAGATTAGTAAGGTGATACTAGAAAACGAAATGTCACCCACGCAATATTAACTCAACTGGTAAGAGAGCAAGCGTACAAAAATCTTTAATTTCCATTTCATTTAACAATATATTATTAAATCTCCATTGAAAGGTGGATCTCGAAGAGATCGCCTTTAGCGATAGGTCCGTCCATTGTAAGTTAGATTTAGATAAAGCTCCTTCTGTATAATATCTTGTGTATTTTTAAAACTGGTGTGCAATAAAGTATTTTCTATTATTATTTTATATATATAATTAATTTTATATAATATTAATATATAATATTCTTTATTTGTATTGCGTTTTCTGTACCTATGGCGCGCTTATTAAAACGAGCCTAAATATCATCATCCTACTAGTAATGATATGTTACCTACCAACCGTATCTTTCATCAGATAAGCACAACACAATAATTATTGTATTGTCATAAATCTCGACAATCGAGCAACGGAAACTAAGTCAAATCGATATGCAATATTATATCAATGATGGAATTTATCCCAAACATACCTACTAATAAAAAAAGTTCTTCTTTTTCTCTGTTATTAAACATAGCCCCACACTAGAATTTTGTCTATATCGTGGGTACCGTATACATACTACATATAATTTCACATACACGGAACATCCAGGTCATATCTGTGGATCACACAAAATATACTTGTTCCGGGCGGGAATCGAGCTAGCGACACCATCAAGCACCTACGCCAAACGTGTCATCAAAGTTGAAATATTGATCTTTAAAAACACTGAAAACCTAAGCCAAACTTAAACCAAACCTAATCTAACATAATTTTCTATTAGGCTGCCAATCCAGTAATCACAAAGCTCAGTGACGACTCTACTCGTAATTTTAAAACTTTCGTTGCATGCGGGCTCAAGGCAAAGCATTTTATTCCAACAAGCTTGAATTTAAATCCGGGTATCCCGTTTTACCGGGAAGATTATAAACCAATTTGATGCGACGGCGAAGTATAAAATTATAAGTATAAATTAGTGTCGCCTAGATGACGCTAGCAGAATCGAATCAGAGCAGCCTATTTGAAACAGGACGGTGCAAAATTAATGCGCATGTAAAGTAAGTGCTTCGTGTAATATAGGTCTAGTAATTATAGATTACTTTTCACTTCGTTAATTGTTGCCCCATAATTAATTAGACTTATAACATTTTTATTTATCATGATTTATTTGAATATCTGCATGGTCCTTATAGATCATGCCTGGTCCTAATAGATCCTTTACTACAATTCCCTGTATCTATGGAATCAGGTATTACAAAAACTGTCGTCCTGCAAATACCCATATTATTCAGAAAATACCTTTGCCTTGTGCGTGAAATCAAACTCGTTAAAAACCTTGTTATGTAATTTTAGTTCCAATTACAAACGATTGATGAACGTTTAAACGTATTTTATATGTCATTATTTAGTTTAACTCCGTTATCTAAGCAATAACTCAAATTTACTGGGAGCTAAAAATATAATACAAAAATAGCCCGTCCACGAGAAGTAAGACAGATAGTAAGATAAAAGTCCCGTAAACGTACCTAATGAAATAACAAATGGGCTTCTTGAAAGAAATTTCGAGCAAAAACCAGTGGACGCTGAAAGTTGGAAAGTCAGCGGCGAATTGAAACGGCTAAAGTGTAATAAAAAGTAAAGTAGTCGTAGTATTTAACAATTAAACTTTTGGAGCCCTAACGTGGAATATTGACTAATTCTATACTTAATATTGGGTACAAGAAATTAGGTACAAGTAAACTATCAATAATTTATATTGATTCGGTAATGTAGTATCATATGTATCATATATAGCGGTGGTAGCCTAGTGGGCGAACGTCCGCCTTCGAAAACGGAGGTGTCGAGTTCAAATCCCAGTGCGTATACACGTATAGTAGTACCCAACTTATAAGGCGCGTCGTGAATCTTCGTTCGTGCAGAAAAGAAAGTATGGTCCGAAGATTAACGAAAGAACGCTTAAAACTTACAATCAACCTAAGATCACTATTATAAGGTTCATAATACACTGCAGCTGTTAGTTCCATCTCACTCTAAGCTCGCTAAGATGGCGGCGGCTGCCGACCAATAGCGGTCAATAGCATTTCCCGCGCTTTTAAAATTCATCTTCTGCGCAGGTACATCGGTAAGCCATATCAGTTGGGTACTACGTACCAATGTGTTTCTTGTTAAACATAATAATAATGTACGTAATTATCACTCGCTTCTCGGTAAAGGAAAACATCGTGAAGAAACCACCATACTCGAGAATTATTACTGAGGCATGTTATCCACCAACTCGGACTAGGCCTCCGTGGTGGATTACGGCCTAACCCTCCTCACGGTAGTGAGAGGTGGCCTTTGCCCAGCAGTGGCATTGTTGTAGTATTTATACGCTAGCCCTAATGTAATAAAACATATTTATGGAAAAACAATACCCGTCTCTTACCACAAAAGTTTAGATCGGAGTTAAACAGATGTTTATTAAATTTCGTTCCACAAAACCGACGTCTATCACTCGCGTTTTCTTACTCAAAACTGGCATTCCTAATTATTTTAATTGTTAATTTGTTATTGTGTTAGAAAAAGCAAGGGTTAGACGTCGATTTGTGGAGAAAATATTTAGACTCATCTCTTTAATTCTAAATATTTTGTGGTAAGACCTTACCTGCCTAAGACAAAGGCGCGAACAACTAGGCATTTAAATATAATAATCACCATTCATTTGTAAACACAAAGCCATGAAAATCACAAGGAAAAAATTACCGATTTTTTATTCACAATCTATTAATGAAACTTTGTGCGGAGAATCAACAAAAAGTTTTTGTTAAAAAAACAAATCCACATTTCTGAATTGAAAACGGTGACTTGAACACAAACAACAATGTCTCTGATTAATAATGTTTGTGATGAAACCGAAGGAATGATTTAAGGTTTGCGAGCTCACGGTGTAAAGAAACGTGTAAACGAAAGTATGAAAAAATTAAATAAACTTTTGACTGACTCATAGAGAACCGGCGCGACTGGATTTTGAACTGCTGGTAGTTTTGAATAAAACGTTATAGTCACGCAAAATTATATGGCAACATAATGTCAATTAAGATGGGCTCTCTATAAGAAATCTCTGTGGTGTATAAAGTAAAAACCTACCAAAATTACTTGCGTCGTCTTAAAACAGACATATTGAATCGTACATAAAATGTATCCACAGATAACGATGACGTCGTTCAACATGTCTGATGTTCCAATTTTGTAAAACAAGACTAATATAAATAGTAGATAGTGGGGAATATTCAGGTTCCTTTTTGCGACAAATTTCATCTCGGTGTTAAAAGATTTCATAACATTTTTATATTCAAACAGACAGAGATCACTGTCTTGTTTATGTTAGCAAATAAACACAGTGAGCAGTTTTCGTTAAAGAATTTAAATATAAATGGAACCCTTTGCGAGTCTCGGGCGGTAATGAATCTGGTTAAAAGTTAAAACGTTTTAGTTTAAACGAATTTGTTTGAAACGTTCTAGTTTTAACAAATTCGTTTGGAATGTTTTTTGTGAAGGTTTAGATGGAGTCATTAAGGTCGGAGAATTATTCTGCTCTGCTGTTGATGGTGGTAATAAAACTTTGAGAAAGTTCACCGACCTTATTATAATAATGGTGGAATTTCCTTCTGTTCAAAAACAGTGAACAATTCAGACATTGCAATAATAATATTCTATACTGATAAACTAATTGTATATTTTAGAAAATGAGTTTGGTAATGTTTTGAAAATAAATACCTTATATTATACTTAATTTTATGAAGAATAAGCTTTAGGATGATGCCGTCATTCATACGCAATGATCCAAATAGTAACAATTAAAGAACCAGCAACATAAAAAATTACCTACTTCCGTTTTCGTACGAACATTATTGATTTATTTCCTCCCTAAATGTTTTGCAATACTCCAACTCGGTCAATTACCCACATTTCCAAACTGTGATATATGGGGATAAACCTATTCGGGAGCTATAGTACACACAACAAACGCCATGGCTAGCAGTAAACTGATTTATTAATATTTGACGGTGGGCCTACCAATACAATATTATGGTACCTTCTTATTGAGAAAACAAACACGCTCGGATACACAACACTACAACTAAACGTGTTCGGATATAAACACTACAATCCTCCACACTTAATTTCTAGCATCCGGTATTTATGGAGATAACAGATTGTACAACAGCCGAGAAGTAACCAAACAATACTGGTTACTTAGTTGAACAATAATAGCCAGATATGGGTAACATTACGCACATACCTCTGAGCTAGTTTACAATGATACTTAATCTAGAAATATGATACACAAAAACATAAAGGATAAGCGCCATAGGTACGTAGTAAGTAGGGATATATTAATATGTTGTTATGTTCTACATGTAACAATGGTGCCATAAACATTGATTTTATCTGCATGACAATAACTGAATATAATAACTAATAAAGAATAGTGAAAGTATAATTATAGGTAGGTACATAATTCAGCTTGCTTATACGTAACTTATATCTATTCTACAACCTTAAACCTAGTTACAGGTTTCCTAAGCCGCTTAGAGCTAATATCTACTTTCTGATCGACACCTGGGATGGTAACGGGCGGTGCCTCAACTGACGCCTCCGAACCGTGGCCTATTTCCGGACAAGGATCTTGCCCTTTCGCCCCTGTCATATTTAAAGACTCCCCGGGGGAGCCCCCTCCGCCAGCCGCGGACCGCGCCTGGAGCGGCGAGCGCCCGGGCCCGGCCACGGCACCCGTGTCAGTACCCTCGGTTGGGAAAACGCATGTACTTCTCCGTTTTATCTGGTCGACATGTCTATGCGCCGCCGAGCCATCGTGAGTTTGAACTGTATAGTCACTTCGTCCTAGACGATCAACGACCTGTCCCGCTGACCACTTTGTTCTACTTGTCCCGAAATTCCTATACCATACGGAATCCCCGGGACTGAGCTGCCTTGAGTTGTTAGCACCCTCGATCGTCACAAGCTCTTTGTTTCGTAATTTATTTCCGTGATCGGGTTTGATTATATCTAACCGAGTTCTTAGCCGCCTACCTTGTAACATCTGAGCGGGGGTCTCACCTGTCGCACAGTGCGGTGTGTTGTGATATACTAATAAAAACCTCTGTATCGCTAACTCGGCATCTACACCATCACGGCGAGCCTTTTTTATGACCGTTTTGATGAGCTTCACCGCGTTTTCCGCCGCTCCGTTAGAGGCCGGATGGTAAGGGGCGGAGAAAGCCTGGTACACACCGTTACTTCTCAAGAAGTCCTTGAACTGCTGGCTCGTAAACGAGGTCCCGTTATCTGACACCACCTGTTTTGGGATTCCGAACCTCGACCACGACTCCCGTAATTTGGCAATTGTAGCATCCGTTGTAGTTCGCGTCATCCTAAAGGCTTCAACCCATTTAGACCTAGCATCCACCGTAATGAGATATGTCTGACCATCGATGGGTCCGAGGAAGTCAAGATGGATCCTCTCATACGGAGAGTTCGGCCACCGCCAGGGCGCAGACGGAGCTGCGGGCGGCGCGGGAGCCACCGCAGCGCAGGTGCCGCACGCCCGGCATTGCGCCTCCACGGCTTCATCGATCCCGGGCCACCACACATACGAACGGGCGTAAGCTTTCGTCTTTACAATGCCCATATGGGCTCCGTGCAGCTCTCGTAAAACCCATTGCCTACATGAATCCGGAATCACTACCCTATGGCCCCACATAACACATCCAATCTCTGTGTACAGTTCATTTTTCCTGGCTACGTAAGGCTCGAGTTGCTTTATGCCTACTTGTCCGGGCGGCCAACCGTTTTCAATATATCCGTAAACTCGACTTAGCAGGGGATCGCGCGCTGTTTCTTTTTTTATTTTATCACTATCTAACAACATCGCGTCCGACGCGAAGTGCAGGTATGTCTGCTCGGGCGGCTCATATCCCGTTTTCTCGACGACCGGCAACCGAGACAAAATATCCGCGCCGTTATTACTCGTACATACGTACTCGATTTCGAAGTCATAAGCGGAGAGGATTAGGGCCCACCTCTGCATCCGACTCGCGGCCATCGTGGGAATACCTTTTTGTGGCCCAAAAATGCTAACTAAAGGCTTATGATCGGTTTTGAGTTTGAATCTTCTACCGTACAAGTACTGATGAAACTTTTTAACGCAATACACTATAGCTAGGGCCTCCCTATGTATCTGCGCGTACGCCTGCTCGGCCTCGGTGAGCTTCCTGGACACGTACGCCACCGCGCGCTCCTCGCCGGCCGGGCCGCGCTGCGACAGCACGCCGCCGACGCCGACGGCGCTGGCGTCGCACGTGAGCACCAGCTCGCGCGCCGGGTCGTAGTGCGCCAGCACGCGGCTACTCACCAGCAACTCCTTCACCCGGCCGAACGTCCTAGCGTGCCTCGCCGTCCACTCCCATCGTACATTACTCCGCAGCAACTCGTGCAGAGGGTGAAGTATATCGCTCAGGTTTTTTACAAACCGCGCATAAAAGTTAACCATGCCTAAGAAAGATTTCAGTTCCGATACGTTCTGCGGACCGGGCATACTTTTTATCGCGCGCAGTTTTTCCGGGTCCGGCCTGATGCCGTTTTTATCTACGATGAAGCCCAAGTATTTTACCTCCTTTTCTAAAAATGAACATTTGCTCGCTTTAATTTTCAAGCCGGCCGCCTCTAATTTCTGAAAGAGGGTTTCTAGGGATTCTAAATGTTCAGTCCTATTCTTGGCAGTCAAAATAAGATCATCAGCGAAGCACTGCACTCCGGGTACGTTTTTGACCACGTTACTTATAATCCGCTGGAAAATACCGCTACTAGATGCGAGCCCGTACACTAAACGATTATACCTAAACAGCCCTCGATGCGTGTTGATGACGGTAAACTGCCTAGACTCGTCGGAGAGACATATTTGCGCGTAAGCTTGTGACAAATCGATTTTTGTAAACTCTTCTCCGCCCGCGAGGTTCGAAAGCAACTCGTCAACTCTCGGCAGCGGATACCTATCGACCAGAAGTACGGGATTGAGCGTTACCTTGAAATCGGCGCACAAACGTAGTGCACCGTCACTCTTGGGTACCAACACGAGCGGCGTGGCCCAGTCCGAGCACTCGACGGGCTCGATGACGCGGTCGCGCAGCATGGCGTCGAGCTCGGCGTCGACGCGCTCCCGCAGGGCGAAGGGCACGGGCCGCGCGCGGTAGAACACCGGCGCGGCGCCCGCCCGCACCCGCAGCGTCGCGCTCCCTCCCGTGTACCGTCCCAGACCACCGCTCAACACTTCCTTATGTCTGTCGAGGATAACACGGAGCTTATCATTAACAGGTTCAATTTTAAAATTATTACCGACCTCTGAACCAGAAGGGTACTGCAAAACGGGAATCCGTATTTGCAACTCGGCGAGCCATTGCCGACCTATTAATGACGTCACACCCTTGTCGATAACGAACAGATCTAGGTTCTTTTTTACATTATTATATTGGACTTTAACCTTAATACAACCGAGAGGCTTCACCCTCGACTTTCCATCATAAAACAGGAATATATACTTTGATTTCTCTAATTTTACTCCGCGAAACAATGATTCGTAAGTAGTTTTACTGATACACGAACACGGACTCCCCGTGTCTATCTCCATTTTCAATTTGGAGCCGTTTACGATCACGTCGAGACTCACCGGCGTATAATCACCTAGCACCATTTGAAAGAGAGGTTCCACTTCTTCCTCCTCGTGCGAACTTCCGCCGTCTTCCGCCGCCGCCGCCGTCGCCGCTGGCTGTACATAATGCGCATCGTAGGTGCGCGCACCGCCGCCGCGCCTGGGCCCCGGCTGCCGCCAGCGCGCCGTCACCCCGTCTGAGCCTTTGTAAGGGCACACCCTCCTGAGGTGTCCTTTATTCCGACAAGTGCTACATACGAAGTTTACGTATCTGCAGCCATCCGTGTAATGCTGTCCGCCGCACGCTCCACATCTAGCGCCAGGCTTCGTTCCCGCCGCCGCAACGGCTGCACCTGATCCGGCACCGCGTGCACGGCCACGCACCGATGAGGTCACACGGAGCGCATGCACCGCGCTCGTGGTAGCCGCCGCCGTCCCGCTGGCGGACATCGCCGATGAATCCACGGCCGCTGCGTCCCTTTCCGCAGCCTCCAGGGCCGTCGCTAGCGACATCGCCTTCGCGTACGTTAGTCCGGGCTCGGAAAATAACCTCTGACGTATTAGCTCGCTGCTCACTCCGCACACAAACTGGTCACGTAGGTTTTCGTTGAGAGCGTTCCCGAAGTCGCAGTCTTTTGCCATCTTCTTCAATGCCGTCAAATACTGCACGATGCTCTCGTTGCCGCTGGTTTCCTGCCGCCTCTGTCGAAACTTGTAGCGCTCCGCCATGACAGACGGTTTCGGTTGTAAATGCTCACGGACGAGTGCGGTTAACTCGCTGTAGGTCAAATCTATGGGTTTCTTGGGACTGGAGAGGTTCACCATCAGCTCGTACACTTCATCACCCACCAGCGCTATAAGCGTCGGCAACTTTAACTCGTCCTTTATAGCATTAGCCCTAAAATACATCTCGACTCTGTCGCAATACAACGCCCAGTTCCCGGCCCCCACATCGAATTCTTTTATTTTACCTAGTGACATCGCGTGACCACTTGCCGACCGTTCTTTATCACTATTAGGTGTCTAATAACGCGTAAATACTGATTTTAGCTCGTCGCCATTGTGATATATGGGGATAAACCTATTCGGGAGCTATAGTACACACAACAAACGCCATGGCTAGCAGTAAACTGATTTATTAATATTTGACGGTGGGCCTACCAATACAATATTATGGTACCTTCTTATTGAGAAAACAAACACGCTCGGATACACAACACTACAACTAAACGTGTTCGGATATAAACACTACACAAACTAATCAATCTTAATCACAAACAAACTGGAAGAGTTAGCGACGTACCTATCACTGACAGTAGGTTATTTTTTAATTATTCTTTTAATAGGCTGCCAGCACTATCCCCCCTAGTCTTAGAACTAGAATCTAGAATGGGACGTCTGCTTTACACACATTCACACAACCACATTCTACACTTTCTACTCAAATATCGTATGCAACCATTCATTAACAATTATAACAAAATGACTTGTCCAATTTAAAACCCTAAAAATAATACAACAATAACCCAACAAAAGCGCGCTGCCTTGCGCCCGCAAGATTATCACTAATCCCATCCGGACAATATGAATATTTTACTCTGTTTAGTACGGAAACATAATTGGAGCACCTTTGTGGGTTCTGAATTATATTTAGGGACCTAAATTATATTGTTGCCCTATATGGTTAAGAATATACAATTATACACAGAAACAAAGACAATGTGTTCGGTTAATTTAGCAATCGTAATGATAATTGTGAACTTGTGAGTTAGCCGAGCCTTACTCCAAAAATCAAATCATCTCATAATCAGCTTTTAATCTCTTTATTTTTTGTTTAAGAGACTATTATAATTTATATATATAATATTATTAAAATGCTATTATTGTGGCCTCTATACAATAAAAATATGTTATTTAAGTTTTGAGTTCACGACCTTCTGATCATTTTGACGACTCCATAATATTTGATTGTGAACCTATTTACTTAGCCTAGGTATAATATTTGCAATTCAAGTGAAAAGTACCATACACTCCAAACAGTAAGTACCTACCAAATGAAAATATATTACTAAACACTAACATTAAGTAGGTACCACAATAATATGCTGCATATTTTAGTCTATTGTAAGTAGGTATCTATATAAGTTTATAGGCACAGTCGTGTGCACAATGCGCTCCGGGCCGTATAGAATTTCTATTGGAAATGACAATGAGCCTCTGACTGGATAGGTTCTGTGTAGGCATGTTGAGTTAGATATGTGCTAGACAAATAGCTCTTACTATTAGGTATAGGAAGCATTATTTAGCTTTAGTAGATTGACATGTAAGACTGTATCTGTGTGGGTGAAGAGTAGTGAAAACGAATGGCAGAGGCTGGTTATAAAGAAGATGATAGGTGATAGAAGATCGGGTTCATTGGCGTTCTGTAGGTGAAGTCGAGCAGGATATAAATATAGGCTGATGATGATGATGATGATGTTGATTTTGATGATGGTGATGATGATGAGGCGTAAGATAACCAATAACAAAAGTAGGTTAAGCTTATCCATTTTAAACGGGCATTTGCCTTCAGTAACTAGTACAGTACAACTGTCTACTTCTGTTTTCTTCTATCTACTTCCAAGTTAAGTTATTGTATTCCGATGTCTTCGTTAGAACGTTTCCGTCAATGTATAATTTCATATAAGTAGTAGTTAAACATTGTACCTAGAGGTTAGATTTGTTAATTTTATCAGAGTATAAAATAAAGTTACCTCCCAAATAAATATCCACACAGTCTCAATATACACCATAAAAACTTTCTGCATCGTTCTGCGACAGCCGATCATTTTCATCCTCCTCATTTGTAAGATAAAAAGATTATGTCCCACTTTACAGAAAATAGAAAAGAAATTCCATCATCGGACACTAACAGAGCATCGGTTTAGAGATAAATCTTTTTCTCGGGGCTTTTTCCAGTTTTCCGCGATTTTCTATCACAATTTACCGAACGCCTTTCATGGCGAGACGCCGATACCTATCGAGGGCCGTTTTGGATTTTTTATCTTAATAAGTTGTCGACCTTGTCTCGCCAGCTCTGGGAGCTCTTTTTTTGACGGATAGAGGATCGGAAATGAGTTTATGAGCCAATTTACGTTTGAAATTGAATTGGTTACCAGGTTTTCTATAATTTTTATACACATTTTCATAAAGTTAATACTAAAATGTGTATACAAATTAATAAAGTTGGTGGTGTTTTTGCTTTGATGGCTTTGACTATTTACCGTTGAGGTTTGTAACTGAAAATTTTAGTCCAAGTTAACGATGCACGATGATATCATGAGCCTTTCAAACCAATGTCACTTTGAGAGTCAGCCAGCCAGAGAACGCCAGCCGTCGACACGTATCATGGCAGTTACCGCTGTCTTTGGTAAAATAGGTACCATTTTATTCGTCAACTAGCTGCGCCTCGCGGTTTCCCCCGCGTTACATATACAACACCTACAGCTATTTGAAAGCTTGGCGTAACTTTTTTATTTATGAGCCAATTGACTTGAACAAACACTAAAGTGAAGTAAGAACAAAATATTAGTCAAAATCAAATCTAAATCGGATCAAATCTAAATGCACAGACAAACATACAGATATTCTAACAATCATTGTTTTGGGTGCTATTTGCGTTGATAAAGGTCTCAATAATATTGTTTCTCATATACGTATCTTCCATGTACAGGTAGCGATCCGTTACATTTTTATTATATATAGATAGAAGATATAGATAACATCCCTTGATCAAAATGTTCATCCAAGCACGGCCCACACTCGACAATTTAGTTCAATTTGCTATTTCATATCCATGTATTATGATTGTAGTCGACATTGTTTCAATCAAGATTGAACCTACTCAATATTCCGAGCATATATCTCGAATTCTAAACATTCGTGGCCCCAGATCTTGGACGATTGAATCCCAGTTGAAATTGAATAAGTTGACCACAATCTATACTATAACGAGACTGTAACTACACCATGTCCGGACAATGAATATATTTTGAAAAAACTAACTGGAATTGACTATTTTAACCGACACTGATCCCGAAAATGTGTTTTTTTTTAGTTTTATCTGTTTGGTTTTGATCTGAAACTTCAAAAACTACTGGAGGCATACTGGAGGGATTTCGATGGGAGTTACGGCATTTGGTAGGTTTTGTTTTCAGTAATAAATTGCTGTACCTATGATCCAGCTAGAAATCATCGAGTTTCCAACACAGCCTCGCCCTAGTATGTCGGATGCTAAGACTTTGTTTGGAACACGGATATAATTGAATACCTTTTCGTCTTATGCAGACTTAACCACTGCTCGTAAGGGTACTAGAAATAGACTATTTTTGCGAAAAGGTTTTACGAGTAGATTTTTCCTGAAATTTAGATTTGATAGGAGATTTTAGATGTCTGTGTCCGATTTAAAAGACTCAGGCATACTGATTATATCATATATAATCAATGATATCGGAAAAGATGCTCTACCGAGGGGTTCCATTAGAATATAGGTGCGTATGGCAAAATGCAGCTTATCGACACAACAATTCCGGATAAGTTATGTCATATCAACCGTACGTTTATTTTATACGACTAGCAAAGCAAAACACGACACATCTCGCACAAATTTCCACCCTATTTTGCATATTTCCTCTCATTTCCCCATCCACGACACAATTCAATAATAACAGAATATTCTCTCTATCGAGGTAGAGAGAAAAAACGAGCTTGATTCGTTACGAGTTCAACTAACAATAAATAAATATATTATGTTATAATATATTACATAATGCGAGTGCCGCTTGGTCTGGTCTAATCTGGTTTCTCATCAATAAATTTGTCAGCTATATTTTGATTAATCTAAATAAAATTTTGAAATATTGACATTATAATATAATTTCAATATTTCTATGGTTTAAAAAACAAAAGGAGAAAAGCTACTATAAAAAAATACACCCTCGTAGAGTTTCTTGGTACTGTCTTCTCTGACGGGCGTATCTCCGAAGCACTGGCAGAGTCAACGGAGTTTTCTTTTCCTCTCCGAAATTCATTCTTGGACCAGTGGATGAAAGGGAAACATCTTTTTTCCAACTCAAACTATAATCAATAATACCTACCTTAATTTGATTAATCATATTTTGTTTATTTATTTAGTTTTGTACAAGTGCGATATTAGATACATAGATCTATGTATCTAATATTGCATTGACACTCGCATTGACTCTTTATTGACACAATGTACATAACACGGAAATGTCAAACTTAAAATAGGTACAATGGGCGGTCTTATCACTTAAAGCGGTCTCTACCGGACAACTTTTATATTAGATATTTACTATAAATGCTTTGATTTTGATTTTGCAATTTATACGGAATATGTAACACTGTTCCGCCTACTAACTGTAATATTTACTAGGTGCATAGTATGGAGGGAACTGAAAATAAACTATTTACGAGCTAATTCAAGCTGTATGCTACCAAATTGTGGTTGGATGCCGGCCGTCATGCTCGAGCGTAAATTGAGCTATGAGTGCAAGTGATTTGGAGCCGGAAAATTTACGATGAGAATATCAAGTGCCGCTATGTACCGTACCTACGTACAGTCGTTGATAAAAGTCACTTCACTTGCCCAAAGTGCAATTTTATCAGTTAACATCTGCGTGAATTCTGTGACTGAGCTTTTGTTTGTAAAGAAAAGCTGATATCTTTGTACAAATTTGGACCTTAGTCCAGCACATGCACATTTTTATATATCAAACTCGCGCACTTTCGAAGTAACGTATACATCGAACTCCAGTACTTTCGGTATAGCGTACATCGAAATCGCTTACTTTCAAACTAACGTACATCGAACTCCTGTACTTTCGATAAATCATAGATTGGGATTTCATACTTCGATATAGAGAAATACAGTTCATTTTGACGTATACCTACTATCAAAAACTAGATAATCATGAAAACCAGGAGTTTAACATCAAATTATACATTAGATTGCATGATTAGCTAGTTGATCTTACTTTCTTTAGTTTATTCTAAGAAATATCAAGCGGGCAATGCGCGTGTAAAGCAAATACAGTGGTTCAACGCCAGTGAAATCTTGTTCCACTTGGCAGTAGCACAAATAGCCGTGAACATTACAATAACGGGCGGAACAATAGCCACAATGGGAGCAGAAAGAAGGCTCATTCAGTTCATTCTGGAGATTCGTGAAGAAAGAACGAGAAAAAGTTAAGTTGATTTCCTTTATTCCGTAACCGTGAGTATGAAACTTCCATTCAACAGAGTGACGATCGCCTCGTTCTTACTTAGACTTTCCTGATGACGGCTGGTCAAGAAGTCGGCTAGGCTATCAAAGTGCGGCAGGTACTTAGATCGACCTCGTTTAACTCTGAACCAAACTTGAGGAGTACGTTATATTATGTTTAAAAGGAGGGTTGGCATTTAAAATACGGACGCCTAAATCTTACGACGAATCTTGCTGACATTTAACGTTTTGGAGTTAATAAAATCCGGCTTTCATGAAAAGTTCTAACATAATTTATAATTGAATCTCTGATTCAATCAAAACAATTATCATTTCAAAACTTCTTACTAATTTAGATTTGATAGCATCTGAGTGAAAGCCCCTCGACCCGCATGTCTCTTTGTGATATAACTTCAAGTTTTGAATAAATATATAACGGTAGATATGGGCATGTATCCATTCAAAGGCAAATGAATGGTTTCAGTGGTGTTAGTTCGGTACGGTGAAGTTACCTAATCGGACTGACACCAACGTGACGACGGATGGTTTGATAGAATTTGAGAATGTCAAATTTCATTAGAATAATATTAACTGGAGGGGAGGTACCAATTTGGTATCTAAATCGGTTAAAATTAATGTCACATACACATTTAAATAATCAATCTATTTAAGTAGTTTAGTATAATATACCTACCTACTGACAATCTTATCCCATAGGAAATCTACACATGACTATTTCTAGTTATTCTTTTAGCAATGTTAGTACCTACCTGTATAAAAATAGATTGGTTATTAAATTAATATTATTATAGATAAAATCTCTCTGTTACTGCAAAATAACACTTTCATGTGATGAAATATGAACCCAAGTGAATTTATAAATATTAAGTACTTTGTTTTTTAGTAGATACAAGGTTTATAATTTCATCACTTATAAAAACTGTGACTAAAACTGATAGATAATACATTATACTACAAATACGATGCAAATTACCAAAGTACCTAATTATTTGGTATAAAATAAATAAAAATGAAAGCAAACCCGCCCTAAGTAAGTTAGCGTTATTCAGTCCGTAGATCAAGAGCTTCTTCCTGAACAAAGGTATTGAACTCGTCTCAAGTAAAAGTAGGCCTTGAAACTTTACGTACAAGTCAGTATTGGAGTTCCGAGTTCGCAGCATCGAATTTGCAATTCAGTTTCTACAACTTGATTATGTTTAGTGAATTTTAAATGTTGAACTTTGTCATTGCGTCTGTGAGGTTTTGCTACTCCATTGTTGATAGAAGAAAAATAATATATATTTTGATATTGGTTAGTGTACGAATTTGATCGTGTTTAAACCAAGATCAATATTAAAATTGTTATCAGAAAACAATTTATTAAAAATAAAAAACCCATTTCTTTCTTTGAATTAGGTACACACGAGGTTGAAGATAAATCGCCTTAGGGATGATCTTGATTATCAACTTGAAATTCCAAAGTCAAATTTCCGAATCTTGGCTAAGTTCTAAGAACATTTGATGAAGTTGAAAAGTAGCTAACCGCTTATTATGAGGGTTTCAACTGTTGTCTCATGGGGGTAACGAGCACTATGGAGACCCCCACAGGTCTTTGAAATCCAATGTGTTCTGAGTGGCACTTAAATTATAGTGGATTGTCATGACTGTTTCCATTAGTCAAATTACCAGTTAGTGACGTCACGAGTTGTAAAATTCAAATCTAGAGACGAGTGTAGTCTATGCTTAGCGTACGGTCGGCCTCTAAAGTAGCTGAACATCTCCCTATCTTATATTTTATATAAATTGTAAAAAAAGTACATTTTGCGTCATCATCAGCCTGAAGACGTCCACTACTGAACATAGGCCTCCCCCTTTGCGACCCTTTTGATGTCGTCGGCCTATCTGCGTAGTGCAGTTAAATTGGAAACTCTCAGCATCTTCTGAGGCTGACCGTACCAATACACCGTAATTATAGATACAGTCTAAAAAACCATGTTCAATATAAATAGAGTAAGGCAAAAAAACGAAATAAAAAATTTAAGCACCCTGTCGATTTTAAGCCGTGAGTGCCGTTTGATGTTACCAGACTAACTACTATTAATTTATACCGAAATCCAAGGAGGTAGATATTAATATGAGCTATATTTCGAACAGTCTCAATGTATGTACTTGAACCTCCGACCTTCTATGTTAACATTGCCACCAAATTTAATCTAGTACCAGATCGCGTACCCTTAAACAAACTTGCGTGATTAAAGCTTATACAAACCCAACTCAATTTCCTCCTGGGGTCTCTTTAATTAATCTTCAGAGACAAATTCACGGACCTACTAGGAAATATTCTCACTTTGAAGTATGTAAAATTGTGATGATTTTAGTACCAATATTTTGAACTTTATAATTGGGTAGGTAAACTTTCGTTTATACATTTTCTGTCTCGATTTAATTATCTCCAATTAAGTTTAATTTACATCTGTTTCTTTATTTATCTAATTCTTCTATTATCTAGTTTAATTAACATTAGGATTGCTCCTACATCGTGGGTACCGCTTACAGACAAATAATTTCACATACACATCACACGCAGACCAGAAACAAATATTTGTGGATCGCAGAAATATTTGTTACAGGCGGGAATCGAACCCACGCCACCAAGCGCAGCTGTAGTCCGATTGCTTAGCTACTACGCCAGCCGTGTCGTCAAAGGTTACGCTACTTAGTCCTTATCACGACATAGTAATACTTATAGGTGGTAGCCGAGAGATAATCCCTGCACTACATACACCGGGCTCGAAACTTAAAACCATCAGAGCGCAATGTGCAGCTTGCCTTCGCTCCGTGCTTCGGGTGGTAGACGATAATAATAATAATTGATCCTGTAACTGTCCCACTGACAAAGGCCTCCCCTCACTTTCGTGAGGAGGATTAGGCCATAATCCATCCCGGGGGCCGAGTCCGGATTGGTGGATAACATTCCTCCGAAATAATTCTCAGCCATGTTGGTTTCTTCACGACGTTTTCCTTCACCGAAAAACGAGTGATAATAATTACGTACATAATATTATGTTTAACAAGAAACACATTGGTACGTGCCTGCACTCGGAGGATTTGAACAGTAATTCGCCACCCTTTGTATGGAATGCAGGCGTTCTAGGCTATAACCGCTTTTTAGTCATCCGTACCGTCCCCTGAGTATGAGTTTTTACTAGCTCGACATAGTGCGTCAACTAGATTTTTTTATGAAGATTTTTCGTTCATAAACGCGCCGGTAGAGGCGCTTTACAGGATCTTAATACAAAAGCACTAGTTGACGCGAACTATGTCCAGCTAGTAAAATCTCATACTAGGGGTACCGGTCACCGATATCGGTTGTTGTCGATTGACAGCAATCCTTACGACACCTTAGAGGCCCTTGGTTGGGCTGAAAAATCTGACAAGTTATCTCATGCGAAAAAGAAACAAATGACTTTTGTCCAAGTGTTTGAAGTTACGGACAAATCTAACGAAGCGGCACGCAACACCCGTCTTGCGTAACATATACTCAATAACGTCTTTCTAACTCATTCTCAGAAACACTACGTCATGCAAAACAGACCCGTCATTATATCCGTTCAATATTATGCTGCAGGTACATTTCCTTTGCAGATCTTGGCACAAAACAATTGTCAATTGTCTACTGGCAACAAAGCTACATCGCTAACGTTCAATTGTTTTATAGCTTTGTGGAGATAGGTATTGGTATCGAAAGCTGGTTGAATAGGTTGTAAATGTCACAGACATGCAACAAAACTGCGTCATGTTGGCATTATACACGATTTCACGAGTTCTCATCAGTACATCGTCATTGATGTTGTAATGATAATTAAAATTCCAGCAGTTTATCATCGCAACATCGATGAAGTTAATTTAGAGAGACGGCATAAATTTAAATACTGCTCTCAAGCCAACTTTGATCCAGCCTAATTACGTTGAAATTCGGAGCCTCTCAAGTTTCGTTAACTCACCTGATATAAATTATAAGGAAAACCAAACTTTTTTGTTAAAAAGCTGTCTTAACAGACACTGACGTTGTCCTATCAAAAATTTATTAGAAAATGAACTATCATTTTGTTCGCTGTTTTGGGAACTTATCCTACGTTTTAAGAGTTGTTCTGCTATTCGGAACGTAGACGAATCCAACAAAGAGAATATCATTAAAAGCAGTCCAGCCGATCTCGTGTTATATACTAGCTGACCCGGCAGATGTTCTGTCATGCTCCCTTTCCTTCTCACTCTTTCTCTATCCCTTTCCCTCTATCTCTCTCTAAGTTAACATGATCACTCTTAAATTTTCTCATGTTCTGTGAAGCTTTCTAATTATATCCTTTCATAAGTAAATTCTTCTGACAATAACAAATACAACAAAAAAGAATAGTCCAAATCGATAAAGCCGTTTTCAAGTTATAGCGTGGCCTGGGGAAACAGGTGTTCAGTTTTATATTATAGATATAATAGATATAAGATATAATATAAATATAGCGATTAGGCAGTGGTGGCGGTGGCAGTGGCGGTGTATTAGTGTACAATAAATAAGTTTTAATTTTTTCTAGATGGGCTGATTTTAACGAGTTTGAATAATAACTAGGTCAATTTATAATTATGATAGGTAATATCCGGTCTGAGAAAATCTATGAAGCAAATAGGTACAGTTACCGTGTACATTCTTGTTCTGCTATACACTGACACCACAGGGTCATAATGTTTACTATATGTAGACCAACCTATTTAACCTACTTATTAACATAAAAAACGATTCGCAACCAAAACTATACAGGTACCTACTTAACTAAATTACATCCATGCAGTAACTTAATATTCAAAAAGTGGGCCGTCCAAACTCGGTCTATTGATGGGCCATTACATTAAGTAATTAGTTTGCTCGGGTCAAAAATAGCTCATAGGTAAGCAATGGAGCGAACCCTTTAGTAATGAACTATTAGCGAATTACAAAGAGTTACTTAGGTGGACTAATACCCTAATTTTAGCCTAAAAGGTGTGCAGTGCAATTAATTACGGAGAGAATGTGATTTATGAAGTTGATTAATGAAGTCGCATTATTTACTTGTACATTGTACAAGTGCTACGCAGGCGCTCCCAGTTCATTTCACTGCAAATATTTAGTACTGCAAAGCTAAAGTTACTCGGAAAAGCATTAAAAGGTAAAACATGAAAAGAAGTCATCCCGAAACTTCCAGCTGTATTTCTATATATTTCTAAGTAAAAGTATATAAAAATTCTAGCACTTATTTAAATTATAACTTGACTAGCGGCCCGCTCCGGCTTCGCACGGGTATCACAACGTTATTATACATATTATAAACCTTCTTCTTCAATCACTCTATCTATTAAAATAAACCGCATCAAAATACGCAGCGTAGTTTTAAAGATTTAAGCATACATAGCGATATAGGGGCAGAGAAAGCGACTTTGTTTTATACTGTGTTGTGATAATAAGTACGAATATGTCGAGTCGGAAACTTAATTAACATTTAAGGTAAAAAGTCACGTAGTACGTAAGTTTATATCTACGTAGGCACGAGTCTAACAACGTAGGCACGAGAACCTGTCTAGTTCTCTTCTTTATATTGTATGATATTGGTGAATGTCAAAGATTGATGTATTTAATGTATTTTCGTTAACGGAAAGATACTTTTTTTAAATCTGCTAAGCATTAATCATGCAAAGTCAAAGACATAATTTAGCATCGTTCTAAATGCCGCTATTCCATAATTTTATAGCCATTAACTTTAGCATACTATTTGATATACATTCTAACTAGATGTTCTCCAAAAATGACAAAAGATTTTTAATAAACAGTATAACAATTTTAACGATATTTTTATGGTAAGTGTTCAGATTGTCCCAAGCCTACCTAAGCTAATACATAAGCTAATACAACATATACCTTGGTTATGAAGTGACATTCTCGTAATTGAATCTCATTTTATGTATGTTGACTTCAAAAAAGTAACTCCATAAAAATACCACAAAAAAACGTACCGTCTCGTGGTTTCGTTCCTAATCACTCAGCCTCGAGAAAACTTCTTTTAATCTCACCACCGCACTCGGTAACTTTGCCGAGCGAAATTCAAGGGAAATAAGCTCTATACGTTTCTCGACAAAAAATGTTCGAGGTAAGTAAGGCTTTACGCTAAAACGTGGGAACTTACAGATGTAAGTCTTGGGCCAATTCCGTAGATTTATTCGAGAAATACGACATGCGACCTACTGCTCGTGTTTATGGCCTGCGAAAGTTCTGGTAGATAGGGCACGGCATTTTTAGTCCGTGTGGACTGATTTGCGGTTTTATAGTGGTATTTTATGATGGATGAGGTTATTCAAGTCTTGGATATTTTACATTTAACCCGGACGAGTTGGCGTTTTACCATTTTGACATTAATTATAGACTCGAGTAAAATCGCTGTATGGAATTAACTTTTTCTGACTATCACGACCGAACTCTATTTTTTATTTTGTTTTATTTATATCAAATTTAGGACAATTTGTCAAAGTTGTCAAACATAGCATAGCATTAGCCAATATTTTATTAGTTCTCTCGATAATTCTCATCAGATTATCAAGGTGGAAGTAGACGTGCCATTAAGATTATATTGTTAGAATTGCTGTAACTCAAACATCCGATCTGTAGGTAGGTTTAAGGATTGTTTCTCAAACATTCAAACGAGAGTGACCTTTAGAGCTCTACTGTCCGTGTAGCTGACATCTTTGACGAAGCCAACAGTACTTAGGTAGGTATTTTTGTATAGTTTGTGTTTCAGTGTTTTGCTATATCGGTCACGAGGAAGAATAGTTCGCGAACAGCCAATTTTTAAAGAACTTTGCAAAGCTGAAGTTCACAATTGGATAATATTTTACACAAACCACATTTAGTTTTATACATTAGTTTGTAGTAATATATAATAGTTTGTACAGTAAAAAAAATACGGGTCACAAGTTGCGATAACAGTCTAAATATTATGGTGACAGCGAGCTGATCTGGTAATAGAGAACAGACTAGCATAGAAACCCTGGTATTTTTGTGTTGTTTATTTTTTCACAATAAGGTTCTATTTTTTAGTTCAAATAATACTGTGTCTTGACTTAATGCAACTATGTACTCGTAAGTGCCTTTACTAAGGTCATCAAAAAGAAAACTTTAATGCCTTTACCACTAAACCAACAACTCACTATTTGTTTGGCGCGATATAAAACTGCTAAACGGACTCCAAGCACATAACGTAAAGTTAAGTAATCCGCTTTTCAAGCTATAACTTTTTAAGCTTTGTTGAATAACCTACTACGAGCACGCGAACCGACGTAGCCTAGAGCAAGAAAGTAGTAACAGCACAGTAGGGTAAGCATGAATCACTATCGAGAAAGTATTCTTACCGTTAACGTAAAAAAATCATGCTCTTGCTATCGTCAAGATGCGTTAACGAACGGTTAACTTGATCGGTTTGTCAACTATACGAACCGTTCAAATGTATAGGAGTACGAATCAAATCTAAAACGTTTTTTTACGTTAACTACATATACGAATACTTTCACGATCGTGCTCGCCCGACAGGTATAAATAGGATGGCAACTTTACCGCAATATGTAATACATTCTCATCAGCATAACGCCACAGTGAAGACAATAAAATTAATAACTTATTAGGCTGTGTGTGTGAAATACGTCCCTATTGCTGGGACACATGTTTTTTCGAAGAGAGAGTGAGAGGAGGGGGCGGGGGGAGAGCCAACATCGAATTTTAGTGCCTACCTATGAGTTACTCGTCATGACCAATATTTGTTCAATACAATGTTGTGAGCTATAATTTGGTTTACGACTTTGGTTAATTTCAAAGCAGTTAAGTCGAAGAATGGGTAAATTGTTTGCGGGGTGTAATTGGGTAAGTTTGATGGCTGGTTTGTTTTAAAACTAAGTTGTGCAACTACGTACAAGAACAGACTGTACTGACCTACTATTGTAAAACTGTAACTGATCCATATTTTTACATTGAAGGGATTTTTGAAAAACAAACTAGGATCTACTATTCAAAAGTGTAGAAGGTACATGTTTAAAAAAAATCTGTTGCTTTAATACCTTATAACTCAAAAGTACTTGGTAGGAAAGCAGGTACGGTTGACCTCAAAGTAACTGAATACCTACACACTTAAAATTTTACATTACAAAAAAGTGACGCGTGTAAAATAAAATTGTAATTTTATTTCCTATTTCACTACTTCTGAGACTGTACGTACTCTTTCTGTTGGCAAAGTTCGGTCGTCTTTACAAAATTCATCATACCGAGAACACATCAGACTTGCCAAAGAACTTTAAACCCATCTTTTATCTATGCAAATGTTCTACAAAAGACAGATGAGAATAACAGCCCAGTGCTTATTTTTTATTATTTTTCAAGGTGAGGCCCTGTTAAAACTCCCTCTCTCTTGGAATCGTATCTCAACGTTCTGTATTTGTTTTCTTTTGAAAATGGACTTGGAATTCAGAATAGGTACTCGAGTAAATTCCCTTCCGTGTCTACGTGTTTTTGTTGGACTAATTCTGTAATTGGTCTTGAAATCAATTGTTTTTACTGTAAATAGGCTCATTATATATTAATACTATATTTCATTGTAAGTACTGCGTATTCTTTTTTGTTTAAAGACCTGTCTAATCTATAAGTATGGACCACAATTGAAAAAAATATTTTACTTATCTTTATATATAACTGCGTTCAATAATATCAATAAAGTTCAAATACAGATCAATAATACACATGGATAATTATGTTAACATACACGAACCACCACCACAAAGTAATCAGGCCGTATGAACAGTTCTATGACCACTTTACTAATGGATAGTTAATATACGATGATCTAGCATCTCTGACGCAATTGATTATTCAATCGTTTGTTACTAATTGATTGCATAGTTTAGATTTAGGACAGTATTTTTTTTGTTGAATTTTACATTATATATTAATGGTACCTGAATAATAATGACTTACCTACTTATTTTTCGAATACTATCTATTATAAAGTCCTCATATACTTACCTCATTCTTACTATATTTTAGCATTTAAAAATACGAAAACGTTATCGGTCTCCAAAAATGTGCAAATCTTGGAGATCGAACGCTTGGCTTAGTTCCATCAAATCAATAACATACACACACACACACACGCACCATGCCAAATTAATCTAAAAATGCAACATCATACACAAACATTTAAGTAAATCTTAAGTTACAATGCTAAAACCGACGAAAATACAAACATTACAATCATTCCTATTCCTGACACGTAATGTTCCAAATTCAATTTAAGAATAGAATAAAGCCAAATCTAATCTATCTACTGTAATCATTTCCGATAGAGTAGATAATCTCACGAAGGAAATGCAGCATAGGATGTTAATTAATGGAAGTCTCATTGTGAATTATTCGAAATAGGGTCGCAAGAAAATAGATACAATTTGATAAAAGCGCCTACCTAAATCTTGTACAAATTAATATCTATTCAAAATGTTATCTTTATGACAATTTCGTCTAAAAGGCCAAGTGTATTCAATGCCTCTGAAAGCCGTAATTTTACTTCTATAATAACTGTAGAAGGCAGGCAGTTTAAGTTCAGTTTTGCCTACGCCAACGCCTACGCAAATTTTCAAATAATCACAAACTAACGAATAATAAGAAACAAATTGAATCTACATTTTCAGGTTCAGTTGGCTATATGTATATAATCGCAGTAATAACAATATCAATCTAACAGGTAACAAGTCGTAATGGTATGCCTTCATATTGGCAAAATGGCATGACCACAATGTCAAATGTATTGTAATTGACACAGATGTCGAGCAAGTGTTAAATATTCGATCTCAATATTGAATAATAATAATAATAATAATTCAGCCTGTAACCGTCCCACTGCTGGACATAGCCTCCCCACGCTATCGTGAGGAGGGCTAGGTCATAATCCACCACGGGGGCCTAATCCGGATTGGTGTTACACATGCCTCCGAAATCATTCTCGGACATGTTAGTTTCCTCACGATGTTTTCCTTCACCGAAAAGCGAGTGATAATTACGTACACATTACGTTGTATCAAGAAACACATTGGTACGTGCCAGCACTGGGATTTGAACTCGCCACTCCCGCTTTGGCAGGCGGACGTTCGCCCACTAGGCTACGACCGCTCTCCGATCCTCTTACGGAACTCAATAATGATTTAATAAAAAAAAACACGAGTATCATCAATAAACAAAACTGGTGCAGTTCTGTTTTATACTCTACTTAGGATTTGGAACACAAAGTTAATATAGCTCCTCAGCTGTTATTATGTTACATTATGAGCATTTAATGCGATATTAACTCGAGATTATGACTACGCAGTCACTCAGTTAACGCTAAACGTTATACGGTCTTTAAAACCGCTTAAACCGTAATAAAGTCTAAATACTTAATTATTCCGTAATGGCGACAGACTTGAAGTTGAAAAATTTTCAATGGACCTAAATGGCATTTTTTCACGTGTTACGTTTAGTTTTAATTTATTAACTTGACTGGCGCTTAATTATTACAAAAACAATGATTAATTATTCTGGCTGTGGGAGAAAAAAATAGTTTTGTAGTTTTTGAAAAAAAACCTATACTGAAAATATCTTTGGATCGTTGAATTTAACTACTAGTGCGGATAAAATAAGAAAAAAAAAACTAATTGGACGCATAATAATGACGTAAAAATAGTTATTTAATTGGTATAAGCGACTGGAACTGACAAGGGCAAGAATGTCATGACACTTACCATCATTATACAGATGTTTCACAGCAACATAAAAAGGAACCTAAACTCGGGAAAGTCAAAGTTGATCTGGGATTGATTACTGTTAGTAATTAATAAAGACACCCATTGTACTTTTACTTATCATTATGTTTTTTTTGTTGCTCTTGGAGTGCAATAACGAGTTGTGATCTTTCTAATCTAAATTTAGAATCAGAATCAGAATATTTTTTATTGCATAATTGTGTACATATAAGTTGTTATAAAAGTTAAAAGTTTCAACAATTTGCCCATTTCTTCCATACAATAATTAATGGAATAGATCGGTGGAAACCTATTAATGAAGCTTCATATTTCATTTTACAATAACTCGGAAGGAAAATAAAGTTATATCTTCAGGTATACCTCATATAATAAATCACAATTTTGTGCTACATCCCTTGTATCTTGTGTCACCTTGTCGGTAGACTACCACAAAAATTCGGCCCATTTTTTCTATAGCTTCACATTTTTTATATCGCAAACAATTTTTTGGCCGTCGTCGGAAGGGTCGGCTCTATCTGTGGAATGAAATCTATTTCTCACACTCAAGGCTTCCTGTATTGGCTATTAGGGCTGGAACTCCTACTCCCAATTCTCTGTTAAAATATCGCCGGGTTGGAAATAAGTATTTTTTCATCTACCACAATTTTACAAACTCAATGTAAATATCTTCAAATAATGAAAATAACATTCTGTTTTCCGGTCCGATGGATGTTTTTGCCAAAGAGTAGGTACATATTATCAGATTATAGCCAGAAAAAAACCAGACTAGGTAACAGCGGTGCATAGCTAGTTCTAAAATGAAAGTAGCCTAAGTAATTTTTTATAATATTCACATATCTGCAAGTGAAAGTTCGCTCAAAATTGGTCACCCACAAGCAAATTATACATATTGATTTTTTCGAAATTTTTGTCGTATATTTTTACATATGCATGCATTTAGTAAAAACCTGTTACTTTATTATCACAAACAAACACTTCTATTTTAATCATTTGCATAGATAATCAGTTATCAGCCAAAATTATATACCTCATAACTTCATTCCAAATTACGGGTTGAAACTAATTTAGTACCTATAGTCCAATAGCAACAACTATCCGCAAACAGGTGTAAACAAAGCTGACGAGGCGTCAATGGATGTACTCTTATTTACATTACATCTGCGAATGTTTTCTATCTACGTAAGCACGCGTATAAGCACGTAAGCCACGTACGGCCAAAGGTCGTGCTTACGGATATCTTATCACGTAGGCCAAAGTAAGATAGCTTTATGCAGCGCTATAAAAATGTATCTCGAGATTCACTGCCAAGCCAAAGTGTTCATCTCATGGAATAAGTCATCCCATGTTCATGCGACGCGGCATTGCACCATAAAGATATGTGATGTGAGGCTTAGACTTTTTTTATTTTGATTTCGCATGATTTGTGCATTTACAGTGTCAAGTTTAAATAGCAACTTTTTTTAATAGTCAAATCTTGTGCTCTTCTCGCTATCAACGTCACTACTCAATGGTTGATGATATTCAAACGATTAATTTTAACGCTATTATTCTGTATTTATAGACATAAAAATGCTATAGTTGTCAAAACGATCCTGACTAAAAAAATAATGAATAAAAAATACAATAAAACAGAAATTCACAAAGCCACATTATTCCCAGAAATAACTTCACTTACGTATTTCACGCCTTCACATGCTGCTATAGAATCTGATTGCTGTACGCAGCAGCCATTACATGTTGTATATTATTATGTCTTACACACATGCAGAGTCGTTATTTACGATGCCGCTTCGATTAATCGATTCGATTGTGAGATTGAAGTGTACCAAAATAAGCATACCGTTGGTAGTGTGATAAATTCCGTCTCAATTTGGATAGCTACCCAAAAGACTTGATGAAGGAGTCATTGCAGGAATTCGTTCCTGTAACTGTCTAACCTCTGAGCCTCTTGAGTAGCATCAAATTATTTGCACCTCATAACCCATAATCTTACTTATGCACTTTATTATTATGTGTGATTTTTCTGTGTTTCATACAAGAGGGACCTTCTTGTACCTGTCTATATTTATGTACGTTTAATAAAAAACGATATTGATTTACTTACCTACCTCTGCCTGCCCAAAAAGTCATTAAATATATGGGTAAACAAAACTAAGTAAGGCAATAATATTAAAGCCCGTAACAAGTAAGTAGTTATAAGTAGCTAATCCACGTTCAAGTGAGAATCCTATTTCGCGGTGAATGGCCCCATCTCGTGCAGTAATTAGTCCTTTCATGGAAGCAAATTGTAGCTTAGAACTAGTGTATATAATCTGAATTAATGTTGCTAATAAGATCCAGCTTATTTTTATACAATGTTGTGGTTTGTGACTCAAAGGGACTTTTGAGAAGCGTTTTCTATCTTTCTGTATAAAATGGTTCTATTTTATTTTAATTGAATTTTGGCTGTGATTTCGTGAGCTTGGGACCTTCGAGCTTTTATCAAAAGAGATGTCAACGGTGAAATCGGTAAACATTATTTTCTGCCAATATTTCAGGGGGGGGGGGGGTAACGTAACGACTAACGTTAAACGTTAACTTGGACTAACGTTATGATGGGTTACGGGTTGTAAGTTGAAGTGCCAATATATATCTATGTTCCTGCAATTGCCAATATTAATATATTCTTCTGGTCCCAAATTTAACCAATGTCGTTGGTGCGACTGCTCAAGTTATGTATGATTTCGTAACTGTCTTATTGTTGTTTGTCTTAAATTTAACGGAAAATTTATTAACACGCAGATAATAGTTTTGTGAATTTTCCTATTATCGTTCAAGCTTACGTTTCACTTATAATCTCACTATGATTAAGATACTCCAACTTGGTTGAGTAATGGACGTACAATTTAGCAAGTCTTGTTAAAATTTTCCAAAAATTTAACAATCTGACCTTCCTCTTCAGAATTAATGAGGACTTTTAACCAGATTTATCAACCAGTTGTAGAGTAAAATGGTCAAAAAGATTGTTGCTTCTTGTTAAAAAATGCTATTCAGTTATTTTTGTTGGTAAAATCAAGTTTCCAAACGTAAAGTTTGTTTACTCACTATCTACTTACAATAAGTTCATTCTTCTCTATATATAAAAATGAATCCCAACACGCGTGAACGGCTGGTAAAATTTTGCAAATTTTTTTTTGTGTTTGTAATTGTAAGGAGAAGGTTCTTATGAAATCAAAAATAATAAGGAGTTTCGCCGAACATTAGAAAATTAGAAGAAACTTATCTTTAACTTTTGTAGTGTGACTTTTATGACAGGAAGAATGACAAGTACAGGACAATGTCTGTCGGGTCAGCTAGTGTAAGATAAACCTCTCAACTCAACCTGCCCCACGTTTGGGCGCCACTTTTATACCACCAACTTCGGTCCTCTACATATTTTAGGTAGGTACAATAACTTATTCTTTCTTGGTGCCGTCTTCTCTAACGGGCGTCTTCCAAAGCACTGGTAGAGTCAACGGAGTTTCCTTTTCCTGTCCAGAATCTTGGTAAAGTGCTTGAAAGGGAAACATCCTTTTTTCAAACTCAAACCCTAATCAATTACTGTTTAATTTAATTTATTAAGAGAATTAGCTGTTCGTCTTGTAAAAGTGCGATTGAATTGCCTATTTACAATAAATGCGTTGACTTTGACTTTGACTTTATACCTGCGAATTCGTTCGTATTATATTATTTTTTATACATATTATCGAAGTAAGAACTGTTGACTACGATAACCCGGTGGCCTTTATTGGTGCACCACATATAAATATTTTATATGAACAGGTCGCAAGCCAAACTTAATGTTTATCATCGTATATCAAAATATAGGCTACACGTAGTAAAAACCACATTATAATTGTATATAATTATGTCATGTGAAAACAAACAATAATATAAAATATTATTATAATAAGCCATTTCCAAATGTTCAGTCTACGAGTACCTAGTTATGAATCTCGTATAACTAACTATCTGTTATACTCGTATTTTGTAATTGCATCAATGAAGTAACAACAAATAAAAACCAATGTACAAAAACAAAAGATAGACAGAAATCATAGAAAATCCCAATAACTTTTCAACAAACCTCTCGACACAAAAAGGTACGAACCCAAATTGGACACAATATGAATAACAAACAAGATTTTTATTCCCATCTGTTCGAAACTAACTTGAAAATATTCGTATTCTGACCCGCAAGCAAATTTCGCGTGAAATAGAAGGGACCGTCTCTAATCCCGAAGGACCAACAACAAAAAATGGGCCAGATCTGGTCTTACTTGGTGTTAAGTGTGTAGCTAAGGGCCCATTGTGGACAGAGTCGTGACCTTTGGTGTCGCTTTGGGCCTGGCCTATTATGGGATTATGAGGGACCAGCCCAATCTACGTGGTAGATATTAGCTTGAGAAAATTGACGGATTAGAATAAAGGAATTGATTTACAGTTACAATCTGTGCGGTAAAAATATTGTATCATACTCGTATGGAACACATAAAGTCGTGTCGTCTGGATTTTTATCACCAACGTAAGTAACGTGGAAAATTGAACCGGTAATAAAACTATACTGTGTGTTTCTGGACACGTTATTTTCTGATTTGAAGTGTAGCTCATATTATAGTTTCGTTCATACACTTTATAATATGAAAAGTAAATGCCATTCCCCACAGTCTGGAATCATATCTGAGAGGTATCACTTTCTTTGAAATTCTATGCAAACAATCGCACGTTCACAGATCTTGACGCCTAACTAGGCTACCAGTTTTTTAATTCGCATCATAGCGTTAAAAACCATTTACTCATAAAAAGAAGAACAATAACTTATTGCCTACCCCTACCAGGTTGCTAAAGTGACAGTACATCCTTTAAGGCAATTTGTTAATTCGACGTTCAGCACTAGAGAAGCCTTTCCCTCGGTCGTTATCCTGTTTTATCCTGTATTCCCGTCATAATGTATCCAACTTGATTAATGGGCTTGCGGTTCTGCCGAATCCGTGGCTTAAAAAGAAATTTCGATCACTCAACCATTGGAAAAGTTAATAATGAATGGTTTGATCTGGTAAATACATTAACGGGCGTGAGACGATAAACTGGTGTCCTTGGCTTGAACTGAAGCTTTGCGAGATACCGAAATAAATATTATATTGATTGAAGATCACTTACTAATATTGCTAAGCTACCTACATAACTATTCAATGTATGGCTTGACATTGTTATGAATAATATTGAGATAATACGAGTATAGTATGTTTAGGTACATTATATAAGTAGGTAAATAATTAACTATATCCTGATTCCTAACTAGAATTTCCTGTATTTGGGCAATCATAAATTACGCGGATCAATATATCTTATAATAATTAATATTTATCTCAGTTTTGGATCAGTTCATGAAAAGAAACGCCCTTTATCAAACTCAAACCATAATAATTACCTACTCCTTAATTTGATCATCATATTATTATTTCTTTTTTTGATAATGAGATTTAAGTGTTTGATTTTTATTGTGAAAGTGCGTTTATGCTTATTGAAAGGAAAGGAGTTGCCTGCCTACAGTAAATGCTTTGATTATGGATTAGTTTTTTGATATAATTATAGTTGCTATAATCATGATATTTGTTACGTTATGTAAATATTATAATTTAGATATAGAAACATATTTAGAGTAGTGCTGTAGATACAGCTATAAACGGTAGGTTACGTAGTTCCATACATGGAACAAATATTTGTACTTTTGTAAAAGAAAAAGTTTTATATTATTACTTTATTTTATCATAAACTTATTAAAGCCTATCTATGAGACTATTTTCTACATGAACTGTGCTAAATTCTACTATATTAAAAATATTGATTTCAAACAAACGTAATCGAAAAGCGGCCCGCTTATTCGAAAAGTTGACCACCGCAGACAGCTGGGCGTTCCAAATCTCTGTTTAATTTTGTTTCTCCAAAACTAAAACAATTTAGAAAATAACACTCTAATTAAAGTTCTCAACGATAATTGACATTTCATTACACGTCATTACATTTCAGTTGGAAAGGTAATTAGTTTTGAAGTTACAAAGAAATTCTTTGAACAAGAGTAATGTTTTTCTTTGATATTTGCACTAAGTTCGGCGTTCTTTGATATTTATCGAGATTTCAGTAAATTAGCAAAAGAAATTTGGAACTCTGAGACAGTAATTAACTCATATATAAATTAGGTAACCACTGGTAAATTCAGATATACATTTTATTATTTGGCGCACTCTAAAATAGCATCAAGGTAAATTCCGCTTTTCCCCGATAATATCATGGATTCGACGTCTCACAAATTTACCTCTGCCTTTTTGGTATAACCACAGAATACCTATTAATTTATATAGGTAGGTATAACTTAAACCCCAGCCCGTTATTGGTGAGTTAATAAGTATAAGATGAGATATATAAGAGGTGAGATAGTAAGTAAGGATGAGATGGTAAGTGTATAAATTTAAATAATGTGCATTGTGCAAACCGTTTATTTGTTTAATAATACAATAAAGATTGTACGCAGTATAAATGAAGACTAGAGGTAGCCACCAGCCTTTTAATACTCTTTCAGATACTTCTAAAAAATAATGAAGTTATACATCAAAAAGGTAAACACAATTGGGTAAGCCCATCCAATTATACAAATAAAAGACCCGTTACCCGTTCCGCACTTCTAACGTTTAGTTCAAAGAAAAGATTTATTTATTTAGGCAGGGGTGCTTGTGGGGTCGAGAAATTGGGACGAAATCCTGAAAAATGGACCCTAAAAGTTTGTCACCCGAGACCTGCGGAGGTATTAATTTACTTTTAAACCGCAATACTTGTTCGGCAGCCCAATTTAGGATGGAGCAATTTTTGCAGGAAACAGTTTATGTGTTGGAAATGGTAGAGTCAGGGGGTTTCGTGCGAGCGCTGTATGCTTCAATCGATTGTAAACCATATCCGGTAGGTAGTTACGTTTAAAATTCAATTTGATACTGACATTTTTAAACTGACTTATACAAGGTGTAACAGCAAGGTGTAGTAATACTGAAACTACGCATACACATACATATTTCGAAGTAGTCTGGAGGTACTATAAATCTGTAAGTAGTTACGGTAATGAATTAATACACGTCAAAGTTTACTGCAAAACTAACCATCGTTCAACCCTAGTTATCAGCTGGGCAATGTCAGTGAACTTGAGGCATATGCTAACATGTACAGTCTTACCCAACTTATATGGTGCGTCGTGAATCTTCGTTCGCGCAGAAAAGAAAGTACGAGTATGGTCCGAAGATTAACGAAAGAATGCTTAACACTTACAATCAACCTAAGATCACTATTATAAGGTTCATAATACACTGCAGCTGTTGCACATCGCAGTTCTACCTGCGCAGAAGATGAATTTTCAAAGCGCGGGAAATGCTATTGACCGCTATTGGTCGGCAGCCGCCCCGCCATCTTAGCGATCGCCGCGTGGCATGAGTGAGATGGAACTAACAGCTGCAGTGTATTATGAACCTTATAATAGTGATCTTAGGTTGATTGTAAGTGTTAAGCATTCTTTCGTTAATCTTCGGACCATACTTTATTTTCTGCGCGAACGAAGATTCACGACGCACCATATAAGTTGGGTAAGACTGTACACCTCTAGCCGGCGGCATTACTCAAACAAAACTAGGTGTAGAAGTAAAGTTGTGGTAAAAGTTCCACCAAAAATTACTAGATGGCGCCAGGGCCGTTTCCAAGAAATCCTGCATCGCGCAAGCGTTGTGTGACCGGCGTAACGTGACGTCATCCGTATCATGTTAGGGTTGTAATATTTAGTTATTTTGTCAATTTGAGTGAAAAAATCGATTATCGATTTCAGGTTTTAGTACCCTGGCAAATGATTCATCACCAGGTACACATACCCACATTTCAATATTACTACACCTTGCCGATACATCCTGTATAAAATGTTTGTAATAAAATATATAAATCTAATATAAAATATCTTATATACATTTTATATCTATCGTGGGCTCTAATATGTATAAAATAATTGTACTGCTTCATTTATGTGTCATTTCATCTTGGTTGTATTGCATTTATTTGCTATGATTAATTTTATTGGTATGTATATATTTTAATTTTATTAGTTATTGGATAGGTAATGCACTACCGGTCGATAAAATTTTATTTATATTTAATCCTCTCCATCCAAAGGTTGCCTGGAAGAGATTGCTGTGTAGCAATAAGGCCGCCCATTGTACCTATACCTACCTATATATTTTTTCTTTATTTTTTAAAACTGTATGTCTTGGAGTGCAATAAAGAGTTGTTATCTTATCTTTATCTTATGTTTTAAAAACAAAAAAAATGTGCACAGATTGTGACCATAGAATAGCCCAACTGTACAAATATAATGAAACATTGTCGAAGTCAAACTTTAGTAGTACTGCTAAGCTTGTACAATAATCTGGTAGATATATTTTAAATCAGTAAGTATGTTTTGTATATTTAATGTCAGTTGAGTTATCAGCCTCTCTTTTATGTTTGACAAACAAGTTTAACATTTCAAATTGTTTTAACACTGTCTACCGTACAAACTGTAAATTTGACTTGGAGTAATTCCTTCGTTACCCTATAAAACGGCTCACACGATGTAATTTACCTGCGCACATACTTAAACATACCTCCAGAACATAGGGAATGTTTAATGACGCCGCTTGTAAGCGGCACCGTGACGGATTGACTGCCTTCACGTTTTGTGGATTCTATAGTTAAAATTCCCTGTATAAGTTGGTTTAATGAGATATCATCATCTCTCTCATGTTTTTATAGCTACGTGTGTGTGTGTTTTCGTGCATGCTATGAGCATGAAATGTTAATGAAAATCTTTATATCTTCTTTTGGTGAGTATGCACCATTGACAAAAGCGTATACCCAAAAGGACACAACTTGGCTGCAACTTATAAATCGGATAAATGTACTACACGACAAGACAAAACACCATCGTACTATCCTACTTACTCCTTTGTCGATTTGTATCCACTTGTCTCCTTTCTTCCCCGGATCTTGAGTCTCAATGTCATATCTGTTAATAATGATCTGAGGTATTTTATATTGCTTCTATATGCAATCGCATAGCTTACACGGCTTGATGGGTTTTGAACTATTTGAGTAGTCATTAGATCTGCCAATATGACAACTGTAATCCGCCATATAGGATTTACGCAAATGAAGAACCACTTCTAAAAGTAAGGTTTCAGATTGACCCGTTTATATTTTCCGGAATTATCATTGCCGGAATCAAATATTTTTCTCAGTTATTTTTGATAACAAAGTGAACTTAAATTCTCTAATGATTAAAAATGCTCTGAGATACCCTGCCTAAGTGTTTTATTTTATAGTAATATTGAGGTCGAATCTGCAGTCTTCAATGTTGTAGCCCTATATAACGGCCTGTGATGGACTCATTTTACACGGACTCTCGAAGTCAACTGAGGACAACATCAATCACCAATGTTAGACAAGCGTGACAGGCTCTGACAGAACATAGAGCTTCTTGCTGTAAGCAAGTTTATAAGGAAATATACTATGTATTGTAATTATATATTGGTATAAACTGGCCGCTAAATAATTAGTAAGTACACCTACGTCTTGTTCTTTCGTGCTGTTTTAAAGGTCATATTGTTTCTCTATAAATTACTAGCTGATACCCGCAACTTCGTTCGCATTTTTATATAAAATGTAAACTGTTTAGAAAATCAATTGATGTCGCGGGAAACAGTTCTAGGTAAGAATATATCTGTCTCTTTCTCTCTCCCTTTTCCTCTATCTTTCTCCCTCTCTAGCTCTTTTTCTACCTTTCTCCCTCTTTCGCTCTTTCTATCTCTCTTCCTCTACCTCCATCTCTTTCCCTCTCCCTATATATCTATATCTTTCCCTATCTTTCTATCATTAATATCCTTCTCCACTCTCAATCTCTTGCATTCCCTCTCCCTGTCCATCTCATCCATTATATTTATTTCCCTCACCCTCTCCATCTATATCTCTTCCTTTCCCTCCTTCGCTCACTCCCTCTCCCTCTATTTCTATATATTTCGCACTCAATCTCTCTCACCTATTTCCCCCCACTCTCCCCTCCTTCTAGACCCACTCTCACCGCTTTCACTCCCACTCTCTACTCTTTCTCCCCCCACTCTACCCTCTTTCTCCCCCACTCTACCCTCTTTCTCCCCCCACTCTCCCCTTTTCTTCCCCACTCTCCCCTCTTTCTCCCACCACTCTCCCCTCTTCCCCCCACTCTTCCCTCTTTCTCCCCCCACTCTCCCCTCTTTCTCACCCACTCTCCCCTCTCTTTCTCCCCACTCTACTCTCTTTCCCACCCCACTCTCCCTTCTTTCTCCCCCCACTCTCCCCTCTTCCCCCCACTCTTCCCTCTTTCTCCCCCCACTCTCCCCTCTACCCTCATACCCCACTCTCCCCTCTCTACCCTTTTTCTCACCCCACTCTCCCCTCTTTCTCCCCCCACTCACCCCTCTTTATCCCCCCACTCTCCCCTCTTTCTCACCCCACTCTCCCCTCTTTCTCACCCCACTCTCCCCTCTTTCTCCCCCCACTCACCCCTCTTTATCCCCCACTCTCCCCTCTCTTTCTCCCCACTCTACTCTCTTTCTCACCCCACTCTCCCCTCTTTCTCACCCCACTCTCCCCTCTTTCTCCCCCCCTCTAACCTTTTTCTCACCCCACTCTCCCCTCTTTCTCCCCCCCACTCTCCCTTCCTTTTCCCCCCACTCTGTCCGCTTTCTCCCCCCACTCTCCCCTCTTTCTCCCCCCACTCTAACCTTTTTTGCACCCCACTCTCCCCTCTTTTTCCCCCCACTCTCCCCTCTATTTCCCCCCACTCTTCCCCCCACTCTACCATCTACTCCCCCTTTCCCCCCACTATCCCCTTTCCCCCACTTTCCCCCCACTCTCCCCTTTCCCCCTTTCTCCCCCTCCTCCCATCGCACTCTCCCCCCTTAATTACTTTCCAATTTAAATTACGATCCGTTTAGCCGTTTATTGTGGTCCGTAGGGGGTGCATCTAAAGAATACCTCATAATTTCAACCCCCTTGCTTTTCCCCCTTTAGGGATGATTTTGCAAAAAAGCTGAAACCCGTATTTATTTATTTCTTACCAAAAGCCTAAATAAGAATTTTCAGATCCGTAACTTGAGGAATTATGGATTCCCCATACAAACTTTCAACCCCTATTTCATCCCCTTCGAGATTATTTTTTGAGACAAAAGATAGCCTATGTCCGTCTCATAGGTCCAATCTACCCCTATACCAAATTTCATCGAAATCGGTTCAGCCGTTTAGCCGTGAAAAGGTAACAAACAAACAGACAAACAGACAGATAAACAGAGTTACTTTCAGATTTATAATATTAGTATGGATAACGCATTGTAATCTTTTTGGCAATAAAAAACTCATTCATTCATTCATTCATTCATTCATATAACATTTTATTTGATTGCTAACTTTGGTGGTTTGTTTTGATAACGTTAGAACGAAGAGTCGCGTTACTCGATGAAGCAATTTTAATCTAAAACTGTACAATATCACCGTGTAAATAAATATATAGGCAACCAAAAATTTTTATAGTAGGCAGCCTTGTTTTTTACATGACTTTTAGTACACTTCCACCCCAAATGAGTTTTGTATTGCTGCTTGAATACGTTTGGTATCGCGGTGCTCTCGGTTACAGATATCGTTTAGCGTTTTAGAACGGCACCGTTCCACAATTTATTTTCATTTGACAGCTGTTATTAGGAAGCCCTTGGTAGGCCTCAATTACGCATCATTTTTTCGCAAGCCTTATTGACAGGCCCTCGATGTAAACGGGCTTGGGTTGAGAGGTTCAAATCTACCACCTAAATATTTTGAGGTATTTTAATTGAATGTGATTTTAGTTTTTTATTATATATTCCAGCTTTTGGCATGTTAATAATTATTGCGTTATACTCGTACATACCTAATCAATCAATAATAATGTACTGTGATTAAGGTAATTACACGCGCTGCACCAACGGTATCTATACCATGAACTAACAATGAACGAAATTTACAAAATGCAACGTTTGTTGATTGATCAGGTTATATCTGTAAATATCTTAGCTAATAATGTGCATAGCTAAAAAAGTTTTTTATGAATAGCTTTATTCCTATTTCAAGAAATAGTAGACAATTACGTAACATACCTGTCAGTTATGAACACATTTCACTGTCGTTTTAGAGACGGTCGTTTAGCTACATATTTACCCGATTGCCTGAAGGTAGTGGTTTTAAGATTTCATTATCACTACTTTATCAGAACTTTACAGCTAACAACACCAGACCGCTGATACAGCCCTTAATCGTAAATGTTTTTTATGTGCCGTTTCATACTAAAAGTCAGACGAAGACGGACCTTTACAATTTGTATCCACAATCACGTTAAATAGCATTTAAACGGGTCTAACTCGCGCACAAACTAATATCAAAATATATAATTTTGACATACCACGACGTGTCGGCCGAGTTACATCGACCGTGATCACGTGAAGACTCGCGTCAGTCTTCTCAAGATATTAGTTTGTGCGCAAATTAGACCAGTTTAAATTCTTGTTAACATGTATTCAGTTCGCGAAAGTTTAAGAACTTCTATCCGCAATGAGCCCCCAGCTATTGTCTAGTGCTCCACTGCACTTTTTTGGGCTCCATCGATTACAATAGGCTTGACGGAGATAACGAGTTATGATGTATGACGCGTCTCCTCCCTATCATAATAATAATATTGAACTAAATTATTAGGTTTCATTCGTAACTCAGCAGTGACGTGACAAATCAAACTGTGATTCGATATGATGGGAGTACGAGCGATTTTTCTTGAGCAAAATTGAGTAACATTATATTGGCGTCTTCTTCAATTATTTATTGTAGACATTTAATTGAATTCGATCATTCGGAAATTTGATCCATTCAGTTTATCTGGAGAAGTCTTTCCGTAACATCGGCGATTTGTGTGATACTGATAACGTAGTCTTAAATAGTCTTAATAATTGCAACACTATGGTGTAACGATATTCAACGTATCGCAAAAATGTTATTCCGAGCTCCGCATCCGTGAAACTATCATGACCGCATATTATAATGATTGGATCGGTAAATTAAACATTATTATTAATTGACACTCAAATGAAGACACTACGATCTTTATTTTGCTGTCAAACCTCAAGTTTACACTGGATAGGTGATCCACAAAAAAATCTGTACCCTGCGTGATTGTCAGAATAGGGTCTTAAATGTGAAAGCTTTATTTTGTTACTTAATACTTGCTTACAACTGATTTAGATGATAGCGTGACTTGCTTTATGAAAAATTGCCGAAAGGCTATTTTGTTACTATGCAATAATTCACCGTTATTTACGACAACTTGACAAGTGAGCATTAAATTGAAAAAAGTGGTATGGTTTTCGTTGATTGAGATTATGTATTTATTATTTTTATTTTTATTGCGATTAGGCAAGTCAAGTCTCACATGGTCGATGTTGGAATAGTAAATGCTTATGCTTACAAAGAAGGTATTATCTGTTTGCTCTCGACTTGAGAACTCCCAAACTATAGTTACCAGGAAATAATACGCTAGTAAGGTTTATGATTTCGTTGTTCGAAATATGTATAAATGTGGATGCAAATCGCATGTTGCAGATTGGAGGAATGTAAACCATATACGGGTGACGTGTGTCCGTTCGTCTTATAGTACGATGGTGGAAAGGCGACGGATGAATGAAGTTGTGCAACACTTATTTTATTTAGGATATGAGATATCTTTTAATATGCAATAAAGTCGTACAATTTTATTATTAGCTTCCTTATGCTAGCTCGAGTAAAATATCCGTAAATTATTATAGATGCCTACTAAAAAGTAATAGGTACTGAAATTGTTACTACCTTAGAACCTGTTACGTAATCAAATGACAAATTAAATCCATAGACTAATTAAAGCTCAAAGTTTTCATAGCAAGTCATCAACGCTGAAGAAATTATAATGAAATATTTGCATATAGAAGCCGAATAAGTCTTCGCCTATAAACAGAGTTATTAGCATAATTTATTCCATTATTGTCTGACACCATCACGATGGAATATTCAGACTATGACCTAGCAAATAATAAAAATTCCTAATGCTATCTCTAGCGCACAATAAACTATAACATTGCGTTCTCTTAGAAGGATATTAGTCGATAATTTAATTAACAAAATAACTTGTCAATAAAATTGGTAACAAAAAATCCCATCAGAACAGTAAATAGAAACAATAAATAAAAGATATCATCAATTGAAACTTGAAAAAGTAAAGTTTGGTAAAAGTTTTCGAAAACCGAACTCACAAACTCGACAGTTCACGTGCACTTTCCAATCCAAGTCAGTTTCAAATTCAAAATTTCACTGGTCTCCAAGTCTCAAGGGCCAAGTCCGTTGCACTCGCGGTATGGTAACCAACGGCGGGCTGGTTTACGTAACTGAAAGGCGATTTCGCCTGCTGGTCGGGTCGCGCGTGCTTTCTCGAAAGCGTTTACGGCGCGTCTGACGGAATCGGCTCGCTACCCTCTAGCCAGGAGGCCTGAAACCGAAACATAACTGCATTGCGCTCGTGTAAACTAAACTACTTACTGCCCTGATATAGCATCCGTGTAATAGCCCTTCGAAAAGTAGTATGGTTAAGTTCGTCATGTTATTAGGTCAAAAACTGTTTCGAAACGTTAGAAGAAATGCTTCGAGCATATGAGTTTTCTGTCGCAATAAATCAACTTCGAAGTTAAATACACGTGAAGATGAACTTGATGATATTAGGTGAAGAGAATAATTACAGTCACTACTAAATTGATGTCAGCTTTTTTTCTGTTTTTTTAGAACGTATGAATTATGAATAGAGATAGAGGCAGTTGACTTTGGCTGCCATGTGAATAAAGATTTTTAGTTTGAGTTTGACTATAACACTAGTTTTTTATTAGTAACATTATGAAGATTTGGGTTTTTAATTAAACCTTTTAATGCTTCATTTGGAACTTCATTCAAAAAAGGAAAGTAGATAATTTTGTCTCAGATGGCTTTTAACTAAAGAAAATATCCAAATACTTCAAAATAAAATAATTCTTTGCATTGGCTAAATGTAAAAAATTCACGAAGGTAAAACTAAAAAAAAAAGCACAGTACCGTGTCTCTTACATAGTAATGCGCTCGGCACTGCTTAAACCGAGTATTGTAATGTGGGTTCGAATTCACTTTGCAGCAACTAGGAATTTAAGTGAGCTAAATTCTTTCAAACAAAATGTTTTTCTCTTCGTACTATGCCACAAACATGAGACATAAAAATAACCACTTATGTGCTATACTATCGTCCATTCGTAATGAAGAGTACTCATTACTCCGGTTGAGATTTGAGTGGTGTCATAACAGCGCCGGTTTATAGCCGTCATTCGTATTCGCCCCCTTTGTGGTAATTTAATCGCCTCTCGGATTACCTTCGAGAGATAACAGCGAATTAATGACGCGTTTTCAACCTTTCGCCGTTTGTGGTTTGAACTCTTCGAGCACAGATACATTGTATCATTGTACTCAACAGTGTGCCTAGTGTGAGTTTTGACAACTTCTTTACGGGCTCGGTCCGTTTTGCGTAAACATGAAATTGTATGGAATTAGAGCAGCGCCATCTAGCGTCAGTCAGTCAGTCACTAGATGGCGCTGCTCTTATTCCATACAATTTCAAGTTTACGCTAAACGGATCGAGCGCGTAAAGAAATTGTCAAAACTCACACTAGGCACACTGTACTCCTAGTATGAGTTTTTACTAGCTTGACATAGTACGCGTCAACTAGCGCTTTTGTATGAACATCCTGTACAGCGCCCCTACCGGCGCGTTTATGAACGAATATTCTTCATACAAAGAGCTAGTTGACGCGTACCTGTATCAAACTAGTTAAAGCTCATACTCAGGAAACTGTTCATGTAGTTGTTTTTAGATACCATAAAGACAGATTTCAGTGATAACTTTTTTGTTACTACGAGTAAGTATTTCATTTTGAACTTCTCATGATAACAAAGGATTATTGGCGTTGCATTTTATTGCTTTGGCTTGTGAAATATTTTTCAGGTTAGTTTTCCAATATGCATTTTATCAATTCAGTTTTTTTCGATATTTGAATCATTTGATTGAATTTGGCACTATTAATTTGTCATTGCTTATCTCTATTGAAAACTACCTGTTTACAAAAAAGTAAATTTTTTTTTATCCGTACATTCTTGTTCTATACTTGGTACGGTATTATATACTTGTTGGGTTCGAACAAAGTTTCCTAAAGTCGAGCTTGATCAATGACTGATTATAGTCTACTAACTCCAATAAGGTAGGTGTTGGAGAAAAGTAAGGGCCCTTACTATTATCCTAACTATATTATGAGCGGATAAAATATGTATTCAAGAAACGGCATAAACAACTTGAAGTGAAGTTGACTGTAAATAGAAAATAGTGTTAAAATGTGTTTTTAACCGCTTCTCTTTTGCAGTTTCAATATTACATTATTTATATTATATTACATATATTATGAAATTTGGAAGGTTCTTAAATTGCATAATATTGTTATAATAATTATTATATTATTATGAAAACTTTGTCCTTACTGGTTTTGTTACCGTACGGGGAGCAGCCCGCTTACGAAATGCCCAAGATAAATTATAAGATAAATTCTGGTTGGTTTACAAAGTTTTATGTAGGTAGGTATTGTACCTACCTAGAGAGAAATCTGATTTTAGCCCGGATTGGAAAATGGACATTACCTACACTTTTTTTGTTTGTTGCATCTATTAGCTATATAACGAATATAGAACTAACATGATATAAGTATCATGTATAAGGAACATAATTATATAACGAATTTATTGACTCTTAAATGTAATTCTCTGCTGAAATTAGTTCCTTGATTCCTTCAGATGACAAATTATATGAATTCCGTTGTCACTTACACCGCTACTTATCCGTGCTACTTATACCTCAAGTGAATTGGCAAAAAAAGTATTACCATTATACAAAAAAGTATAATTGTTGTTCGAAAACTTTAGATCCTACATCCTTACCAATAATAAGCCAAAAATAATGCAATCACCGAAGCAACCGACTAACTTACTGTTTATTTGGTAAATTCAGTCCTTAATCCGTAAAGTAAACGGCAATCAGTTTAATTGGTGTTAGGCAATGTTCAGAGCATGTTGACGTATTGAGTGGATGTGCGTGTATCGAGACTGTTCGTGTATTGAGCGCGCCTGTTCACGTAATAGGTGCTTATCAGGTGAGAGCGTTTGAAGACACTCTGAGAAGTGACTTAGAGATTAGGTATGTCACGTTTCCACGTCTATATAATTACCTAAATGGGAACAGCTTTTGGTAAAGTAATTGAACGTACAAAAATTGGTGATGTAAATATTTCTACTTATTCGTTCCAAGGCTATTAACTATATACCCTACAATATAGTTTTGAGTAACAGATTTTAAGTTAGCTCTTGGAAATGTGTAAGTTCCGAATATTCTCCAATATAAGAATGATAAAAATTAATTAGTAGGTATGTACGGCTGTACCTACGTACATTTTGCTTATTTGTGTTAAAGGATTTTTAATTTATTTTTGTAGTAAGTAAAAAGCACACAGTATGTAATTATTCAATGCATTAGATACTTATTTTTACACTCCACAAACGCAGACTGACATAATATCAGACATGGAAAGCAGATTCGAAATAAAACAGTTATCCGTAAAAATATACTAATTTTTTCGTTTGATGTATTCATTTGTCCTCCATTCCTTTCATTGATCGTAAAATAATCAAATAACCAGTCACAATATAATGCGGACGGCCTACCCGTAGGCCAATATTTAGCTTGGCTGCCGGCGTATTGACAGTAAGCCCGCAAAAGGTTAAAGAATACCCATTTACAGAAGGAAGTAATAATTTTCACCCACCTATAAATTTCATGTAAATTTGTCGTTATATCGTAATTATTAAATTCTCGCTGCGTCATTTTCCGCAGAAACCCTAAGTTTCCTGAGATAAAACATCTTACAGCTTATCAGTGAACGAACTTCCAGAATAGATCAGTATTTCCAGGTGAAAAAATAATACTATACTACTGTCTTCCTTTATCTCCTAACCAAATTTTATCAAGATCCGTTCATCCCTATAGCCGTTTACCTAAAGAAAGCAAACAGACAGAAAGACAAACATAGTTACTTTGGCATTTAGGTACTGTAGGTTTTAACATGCCTACAATACACGCACGCTTTCAGCTGAAACTGAACTCTCCCTCAACTCTCATGTATTGACGTGTTTTACAATTCCCGCTCCGCACGATCATGTTGGTAGTTTAACATTATCGGAGCCCGCACCCGCTACGTGCCTGACAGTGACTCCTCGACTATTTGACGTGAACGCCGGCGGCAGACGTGGCCGGGCTCTTGTCGGAGATAACAGGTATGTACTTTATAGTTTAGTTATAGTTTTAGTTAGGACCCGACTGTGTTTATGTCTAAAACTATCAACCTGTATAATTTGTATGCCTACCTACTTATGTAGGAAGCTTTAAATAACATAACAAATGCAGCACTAAGATTGCATCTGGTAAAAGGTGCGTCAGTTCTTATTATAGAGCGTAGTTTTGTAAATTATATTACCTACGTTTAATTACACTATATTTTTTAAACTGATACTTGAAATGATGAAGCCACAGTGACTTGCAAAATATCAAGTTAATTCTTGTTTTACTACGGTTTAAAAGCGGCACTCCTGTGTAATCATATTCTACACGCCATTTCACATCAGTCTCAAATGAACAATGCCCATTGGAAAAGCTTACCTGAATCGAATGAAGCACGAAATGAATCGAATGAGGACCGAATGAATCGAATAGGATTGCTTGTAATAGCGCTTCGGGCTTTGTGTAAAGTGATTTGCTGCATAAATGCATTGATACAATGGGAGTGCTACAATTTCGTATAGAGTCGGAGTGAGAGATTTCGTAAAAGGTAGTAGTACCTAGTAGGTAAATTGACTAACGGTTCTCATTATTGATAGTATTTTGTAGAATGGAATATATTATTATGTCACTAGAAGTAAAATGCTCCTCAGTGATAGGGCACATTAGTAAATGTATATTACCTATTGTTTCGTTTTCCAATTTTATTTAGCCTTAAGTTCATTATTGTACGCCCGAAATGGGCAAAATGTTGAAACTTTAATTGTTTTTACAATAAGAATATTCTGATTCTGATTCTTATCCACCTGGCTATACTTACCTATCAAAGGCCACCCTTAAGCGAAGAATTTGTTACGAATACCTATTAAGGTTACAGTAGCAATATTTGAGCTCAAGTTCAATTCTACGCTAGCATTACCTTCGACCCCATTAACACATAATATCACGTGGGATAGGAGTTAAACACAACAAGGTACTTACCTACGAACCGATTCCCCCAACAGTAATTCTGCCATAACTCTCATAGCATTTCAAGCGACATTGCGCTGTTAATAAATGTTTATCAGAAAAGCTTTACATAAAAGAGTAACAAACATTATCCCATAATTTGTAACGATGTTAAATGAAGAAAGCCTTCTCAGTTGCAATTAGGCTTCCATGTTTCCTTTCATAAAACAAGAAAAACAAAATCCAAGGGAATACACGTATATCGTCAATTTCATAAATGGTATAAAAGCAACGTAACTTTGATGTTTTTTTTATTCGATTGCTATTTCATTTCGCGGGAAAATGGTATTTTTAGGCCTGGTATCCATCGGGCCTAAAAATGGAAATGAGAGAAACGAGAATATGAGTATTTTATCGATCTGAAGCGATGATTGCGCGGTTCAATGAATGTGGTCGCACGCTACGGTTGTGGTTGCCAACTGGTACCACATTATGCTCACCGATTACAGAACAGTTGCTTAGTATTCAGCAACACATTTATAGCTAACGCATGGCAATTGTTTTTATATACACAATAATAATATAAACGTATGAATAGATTACAACAATTTACACAACTTTTCAAAAGCTTAAAAACTTTATTTTATATCCAAAATCGTCAACTCAGTAACTCTTCCCGCATTTCTATATTTAAATCTCATTAAGTTTTAGCGCATAATTATTATTTTCTCCCTAGTGGGTACAAGGCTTAATGATAATACCAAGTAATAGGTACCTACTTACGGATCGTTATTTAGTTTCAACAAGCTCGTGGATGTGGATGCTCATTTTAACGAGAAAACTTGTATTAGTTGATGTTTCTTAATGGTATAGTCGGCCTATTGCTTTAACGTTTGCTAACAACGGCGATTATACTAAAAGATAACGATGTTGTATTATTATGCCCTTATTTATATTAGTGGCTCAGTGTGTACAAAACTAAAATAGGAATTATGAAAAATGTTGCGTGTGTTGTGTTGATTAACGTTTATTAGGTTGTAGCGTCGAATACGTAGTCTATACTAAAGTCTCTATCTATATTCTATCTTCTTCTGTATATATCTATATACCAATAAAGAGGAATGATTTGATTGTTTGTTTGTTTGCATTGAATAGGCTCCGAAACTCCTGAACCGATTTGAAAAATTCTTTCACTGTTGGGAAGGTACGCTATTCCCGGGCGACATAGGCTACTCTTTATCCAGTAAAAATTAACGGTTCCCACGGGATAGTATTTAATGCGGGTTAAACCGCGAGGCGTTTCTAGTGTTTTATAAAAACATGTCTGGACAGTTTATTCAAATAAATTCGATTGCAAACTTATAAACAGAATTAGTGTCCACCTTATTAGGAAACTTGACGTGTATGACAAGTCAAAAGCGAACAGCACATCGTCTAAGCCTATGTAATTAGAGATGGGCACAACCTGATAATTATATAACGTCAAATGAAACATTGCCCTTTAAAATTAAACATCATGAAGTCACAACAGGGAATAGCAAAGCAAAGGGTTGCCCGCGGCAATCTAACCGGACAACTCTTAATCTTCTGTTGCTAATTGGAAAACGTAATCAGAGGGCCTTGTTGGGTGTTGCTGGAGTAGCTACTTCATTGCGTAGACGGTAATTACCGTATATTTCCGTTTGTAATCAGAAAATGGTTATTCCTATAACCTGATCAAAAGCTTGCTATTGAGAAAATTTGAGGCTACCTACCTATTGAGGTAAGGTCCTCCTCTATTGAGGGGATAATGTAATTTCGTCACACGTAAAACTCAGTGTAAATTGGTCACACCTGTAATTAGTTTTTTGTTTTGATGGATTGATAATGGTCAGTTGGGTCCCATGTCAATTTGAAAAAATACTGGATAATTACTGGAAAATTACTTACCGCCAGATGCAGAAGTTCGCAAAAGTCTGATGTCTTCTGATTCAACAATAAAAACGTACCTGAAATAAAATATAATTATATATGTCACATTTTTCGCACAAACACAGACATGAACAAAAATACTTCGCTACTAGAAAATGATATAAAAGTGTTGGCAATGTACGAGAAAAATTCTTTGTGATAGAGCTTAGGAAAATCTTCTTAGACAGATGTTTCTTTGAAAGTAAAAATGTTTCTCCTTCGGCTATCGGGTAAAAATCAAGTGCTGTCTGAGACCTTACCTGAGCGTTTTCTGAAATAAAACTACTGAACGAAGCTTTAATCCGAGATAAATATTTTTGTCCTACAATTTGTCCAGTACCTACACTCTACAGTAAGCGACAAAACTCATGTGACATGAATCTCTCCCGTGCTTTGTCAAGGATCCTGTCGACACACAATTGAAAATCTATTGTTTCTGGAATTGCAGCAGCGGAGAGTTTAAATATAAATAATACAATACAATAAACCCTTCGTTGGCAGTCATGTAATAAAATAATTAAAATGTATTATACTTAGTTCCTAATTCCTACCGAGGATTTGTATTTAGGAAATCAGGTACCATAGATAAATTGACAATGTGAATAATTAATCCCAAATGATGATTTATTTATCAGCATAGCATAGACAACATCAGGATATTTCAGAAAATAAGTTAGTGCAGTCTTGTTTAGTACGGCAGTGTTTACTGTACGTACAAAACGTCAAAAACCTTTATCTAACACCTCATGAGGTACCTAATCACAAAATACAGCTAAATCTACCACCGAATGCCAAATACTTACACCAAATTAAGAAAAACCAGTAAAATATTAATTGCCTTCTTTTTTCCAAATGAAATATTCCATATTATATCAATGTTACTAAACTAAGTCGGTACTATGAGGCAGTCGTAAGTAAGACCTCAAACTTTCAGCTTACCTTGAAAAAAAAAAAGGGTTGAACAATACAATAATTGTATAATATGTATATTATTATATTTTATTAATGAATAAAATATACATATACAATTTGAACAGTTCAATACCCTATCGATTCAAAGGGCCGCCTGAAATCCCAATTCGAAACGTCTCTTTTTAGATCCTCACATTTAGGCTCAAAGTGAATGGACCTATTAAATACGAGAGGAAGCGAAAACCGAACACATGGAATAGCTGTGGCCTCATGAAATGAACGGCGCAAGTTTATTATCGGCTGTATTAGAGGCATAGACAAATTTAGCCAATGCCATATAGGCTCGATTTTTCGGCCGATAATATTGCAGACGTTTTTACGATACAGCCGCCAATACTGATACTAACGGTGACGCCGAATCCGACGTTGACGCTGATATTAACGTCAATGCCGATACTGATGCTGACGCCTGGTTACTCAGGATTTACCTATTATTTACTCCATTTCAAACAACCTAATCACATTGACCAACATGCTGACTTTTATTTTAGTCAAAAGTTGGGCATTGCTACAACATGGCAATGTAGCCAGCATTTGAAAGTGTTTTCAATCATTAATTTAATTTAATTACCTAAAAACCAACTTGTCTCAGAATCAATATTTATTTGAAAACAAATTGCATTTAATTTAATGATATAATAATATAATACTTAGGTATATTTTATTTTTATTTTATTTTGTTATCAATCGTAATCAGTCCATAGTTTAGTCCAATCGTAACCATCAATATAGTTAGAAACTTTACAACCGTACTGTAGTTCTACTTCAACAGGATTTGTGTATCTATAATAATTATACTATTTACAATATTATGGTTTAACTTCTAGTATTCACGAGGAAACCGCTAATCGAGTGTGTAGCTGTGTAGGAAACTTTGATGAAGTGGTGCTGTGCGGGCGGGCTACTTTTGTAGATCCAATTACTGGGGATGAACACAATTACCCGTTTCGGTGTTATTCGGCTTCGTTCACGGATAAGGGCGTGAGAGTACTAGTTTATACTACTTTCCTTAGGTGAATTTGACTCAGAGCCGCGCGCAGAAACTCAGACGGTGGCGTATTTGCCTAGTTGTGACGCGTTCACGATGCGACGCAGTGCGAAAATACGAAATTGGAGCATTACCTACAAGTATTTTGTCACCTCTATGCAACACATGACCAACATGCTGGCCTAGGGTCAAAAATTGAGCTTTGCTACACAACGTGGGACTTTGGGAACGTTGCCCATTTGTAGCGGCTTATTAGATTAGGTTTAGTTAGTTTTAGCTGTATATGTTTGTTATAGTTTTGGAGTTATGTTTGTTGAAATACATATTAATTATTGTAAAACCGAAATACTCAATGGCAACTGCATTGCTTGCTTTTATAATAGATTAGAGTTTGTTTTTGTAAGTTTTTTTTATAAATTTTAATGCCAATCTGTCCTTTATTCTGGCTATTTCAAACTAAGCACCTAAACTGTTATTTTTATCGTATTACCGTATCTTACTGGCCCTGACACAGGTTGAGGTAAAAATGTGCCTGACATGTACAGGATGTGTCAATCGAACAAAGGTCAACGGAGTGTGTCTGTTCGCCTTCCGGGCCGTTGGTCGCAGGGGAAAGGTTCCAAATTCACATCCAAAATACATTATTGTTCATCTTCCTATATGCCATGCTAAAATTACACTTAACCCAGTTTTATACAGTTCAGTTTACACTGAATGCGGTTAGGTTAACTTGCAAAATATCGTGTAGATCTGTTCGTCCAGTTAGTAATGGGAAAACAATAATTTAGGTGTTTATGTCCGACGTAACCGACATCCCATGTAGACACAAATAAATGCCCTTTTAAATTTAAATTTACACTTACGCTTATTCAGAATTATCAGAAATAGATGATGGCAACTTTCATAATAAAATTATATTTAACGCCTTTTTAGACCCAAGTGTGTAAAATTGCAGTAAGCACACAAAATTTACTTTGCTAATACTTAGTACTCCTATTTAGCTTCATTGAATGGGCTTATAAATTAGTAAGTATTTCCGACTAAATTCTCGCACTAAGCTCGCTATAAGTTAGGCTACATTCCGACTAAAACTATTCGAGAATGGCGCTCCGCTGCAGTCCGTAATTGGTGGTCAGACTAGTCGGAACAGGATATTGTGTGGCCTCTCGAGAGCGGACCACGAAATTGAAATATTTCGGCTGTGGACAGTTGTCACTTCCGTGCAACGATTGTGGTGGATTTTCAGATAATCGAATATTAACTTATCTATAATTTCAAATGAATCCATATACTTAAAACAGAGTCGTGTTAGTTGAACCATTTTATAACTCAAGAACGGTTTAACAGATTTAATGATTTTAGCTTGATTGCATTTGTCTGCGCTCTGAATAGCAGTATAACTATTTTACATGGAAAATATTCACGAAAAGTAATGAAAAAAGATAAGTAATATGCTCATTGCTCATGAATTTTGTATGGAAAAGCTTAACAACAGCTAGTTATTGTTAAACAGAATATCTTTACTACTTATATTGTATAATTTATCATCACTATGATACATAGAACATTGTCTGAAATTTTCAAATGTATGTAGTCCGAAGTGGTATAATCAGTTAATTTCGTAAGTGACATGTAAATAAAGATAGGTAGGTACTTAAATTTGAAAAAATATTTGTTTAATAAACGTTATTGATAATTTTATGGGTTTTACAAATTTATAAACAAAAAGGTATAAACAATTGGACGGAGTCGGTGAAAAGGAATCACGGGCAAATAAAACTACTTTACTATAGATGAAAATGAACACACCAGTACCAAGGCAATATAACCTTTATATCCAACCCATAAAGCTCAATCATAAAATGAGTACGGGCACCCCGCTATTTGATTCAAAAGCAATGATGTTTTATTCACCTATCAAATAAAGATCCGCTAGAAACGCTTACGTAGGCAACCACGAGTTTTAGAACCTATAACAACTTTGTTCGGGTTCAAATTCTTATCCATGGGTTTTAGGGCTGACAAAGCTAAAAAAACTGAACTAAGCTAACATTATCACTTTGGAAATTATTCAAATATTTAGGGGTAAACGCGAGGTAACGGGAATCGAATGCAGCCTTACGCTTTGCCGTCGGCTGATCAGCTGCTATGCTGTACACCGTGGTATGTCATCAGAAATTATGACAATAGAAAAGCGACGTTATGGCACCCCTATTAGGGGCCCATTACTCGTTTTCACACCTCGTTTTGTCGTTGACGTTATGACGTTTTTTGTAGCCTTGGGTTTTATGTGAAAAGCTTTATATAAGCGGGTTTGACTGGAAAGCCTTTCCGTTATGTAGGAGCATTAAACCCTATGCTTTTTATCTAGGAAATAGAGCGGCGAACAGGCTGACGGGTTACTTGATAGCAAGCGGTACGATTACTAACTTTGGCTTTAATAAAAACCATAACTCTATTGGATTTTTGTAATGACACAACCCACCCACTCAACCGCGTCCCTTTCAAAGTCGCTATTTATAACATACATCAAACAAATCCATTTAATTGATCATCCACCCACAACTCAGATATTGCCATAAATTTGATGTAATATTTCACCGAAATGTCAAAATTGGGAATTGCGCACTTACGCAGTGACATTTGACGGCGCGGCGTGTGCTATGGGGCCCGTAATGGTGGACTTTATGGGGCTTTTATGGTGAAAGTAATAAAATGAATAATCACATCACGTCTTGTAGGTAACGTATGAAAATCCCATGGGTGATAAATTGTCCGCGTGCGTACCTACGGTTATTGCTAATTAAATGTAATTTAATGAACGTGTGTCGTAATAAAGTTAAATTTTGTATAACATTTTACTGGCTTCATAAATATGTTATTTAAAAGGTTGTCAATGATAAATAAATGACAAATATTGTAATTACAGATAATATATTATATACATGGGTACTATGTTCATTATTTACCAGAAGATATATAGATAAACCTTTTATTTAAACACCACAGAACAAAAAAAACTTAAAGCTAGAACAGAGTTGCAATAAAATAACAATTAGTGCCAAAATGGGCCGTCTTATCGCTCAAAGCAATCTCATTCAGACAACCACGCATGTAGAGGAATATCAAGTATTGTGGACGGTGGGTATCAATATTATGTATGTATATACTACAACAAAGAAAATGCATTTTATTAATTATAATTTGATCATATCGTGCAAACTTTTAAGATGATATCAGATCTGTGTAGAGCTTTATAGCTAATAAATTAAGTTATTCGAATCACATATTGGCTGAAATCCAAGTTGCCTCTAAAATTTCACAACGGCATAATATATTAGGATTAGTCGCTTTGTTAAACTTACAATATATTCTCTTTATTCAAGTTATTAAATGAATAAGAAAATGAACACTATTTTTATGTGTCCAAAATATAGTCGTGCATATAAATAGGCCATATTAAAATCATGCATTATTTTAACGCAAGCGCAACATTCTCGTTCAAGTAACTTAGCAAAGGTCCAAATTGTACGAAACATTTTCAAGAAACAAAAATCACACTTTACCCTTGAAGAGGTTGTTTGTCAAATAGTCCATAATTCACATTGTTTCCAAGCTACTGTCCACAAAAAGCAAGCCAAAATCTTTTGGCAACCGCCGCCACGCCATTGTAAGTAATGGAAAAATAGCCAACATTACTATTTAGGTACTTTCTCACTAAAATAAGCTCATAGAAATCCCCTACTGCGCAAAAGTAAGAATTCTCAAGATATCGCTTCACAGATACATACGTAGGCGCTTCGTTGGTGCGTAGACCTGAATCAAGCTACGGGGGCCTACGAAAATGTAGAGGTAATTTGTGGCTACGAGAATGTGCTACGACATTCTCGGAACTAAAATGTTCGTACTAATGACAATAATCGTAAACGTTGAACGTTGTTCTCATAACTTGTGGAATGATTAGTAAGTAGAGAACAATATCAATCGTTCTCAATAAAATGGTATTAGATTACGTTTGTAGTTTTAGTATTTATTTTATTTTTAATATTATATTTACTATGTTATTACTAAAACAAATTACCTATTTTAAATACGGTAGCTACTTTGTTTTGTTTACATTAACGTAATTCTGACAAAAAACTTTGTGAAATCAGTTGCAACCAGTTTAGACTTAAAATATTAGTAATGAGAAACTATTTTTATGATAACGTACGTAAGTATGTTAATATGACATTCTGTAAGTAATTTTATTCTTTATTGTTCCTTTTCTGTAACGGCTGAACGCATTATGATGAGTTTTATTTTAAATCCTGGAATAATACGTAATACTCTCACCATTTTTCACGCGAGTGAAACTGCAAGCGTAGCTTATTGAAATATATTTGCATATTTTAATATATTTTATTAAGCATAATCGAGTTTAGTTACTGAGGTTCATATGTTATGCACTTATTTATACTTGATCTTCAACCGCCATTTTAGAAATTTATCTTATCATAGATGTCAGAATGAATTATTCATTGAATAGCTTTTACTGCGTTGAATGGACCATTGTTATTTTGTAAAGTGGATTAGATAAGGTCCGGTAGTATTTAAAAAAGGTGCAATGTTGAAAAAGTTGACAAAAAACAACCAACACAAAATAATTTTTGGCCCATTTATAAGGTATCTGGGAGAAATCAATGCAGTAAGACTGCCTAGTTTTCATTTTTTATTCACTGTAGTACATAGTGTTTATTTCTAAAGTTATAATAAAAGAGTTTGCTACTGTTATATAAGAACACAAAATATTTTTGTTTGAAATTCCGTCAAAAACAATACAGTAAGGATATTGTACTCCACTTTTGTGAGATAAATACAATTAAGACATATATAAAGTTCACCAAACTGTTGTTCCTGAAAATTTGTGTGAGAATCACGTTCGACCCCAAGCGGTGATTCGACTTTCGGCTAACCAAGTAAACTTTCCACTCATATTAAAATTGAATTTTACATTGTTACAAGTTTCTATGGAATTTCTTAGGTCAGTTCATATTTTGTTGAAATAAAAAATACAAAAATAAATATTATTGTAGTTATGTGTAGCTTTCATAACTAATGTATGCTTTTGTTGATTTTATTTTAACCATTCTGAATCATATGAATTTCCACATAGTAACGTCTGGTTTTATCAAATATAATAATTTAACAATTTGCTCCAAGCGTGTCAATGCAAAACCAATCAAATTTTATGTGAAATAACGTTCATATTAGCACTTGGCATAACGTGTTTGTTATGATAAACGCTCTGCAGAATCTTGCTTAACGCATAGTAGAAAATGAATCTAAAATTTTTTGAGAAACAAAATGTTGGTCATGTTTTTAGTTATTCCAGTGCTAAAGAATATTTGGCCAGAAGCTTATTCAGTAAACTGAATAATCCAGCCACTGCTTAAACAATTTGTTCAGCTGGAGCAGTGACACCATATACATACAAATTAAATACTTGTGCTTTGTCTACTAAAACAAAGCAAAATGATTTTGGCTTCGTTACAAATTGCACATTTACAACCATGATTTAATGTAATACAAAACATGGAGCCAGGAAGTAATGTTCTAAACTTATTGGTATAATATTATAGACACAGTATATGAAAAACTATTTTTTTTAATTAATCATCACTTCACTCCATTCGAGGCTGAGCGTATTTACCACTTTTGGAAATATCGTTGAGATTATGGTCAAATGCTCGCTACTTTATATCAACAAAAAATAAAGTACAATAATTGGACTAAATATATACCAAATGTATTAGATATGGATGTAAAAATATACAAAAGGGATTACTATTTTCCTATCTCTTTAAACTTTCGTTATTTGATTATTGGTGTAGTTTTCTTAAATTCAGTTTCTAAGTCAAAAATAAATCTATTTCGATAAAATGTTGTGGTACCTACTTACCGATAAATCTAGGTTGCGCAGCTGATTACAAAATAATTACAATCATAAGAAAAATACTATAAAGAACTTGTTTTATTGATTTTTTTTTCTATGTTTAGGGTAAATACAGTATACATACAATGCAACTTGCACCCCAAAAGGAAGAGTAATAAAAAACAACCTATGCCGCATGGGGCAGCAAGTCAATCCTAAAACCCCATAACAAAATGCGTTCTAGCTCCACACCACATAATAATGTATCCTTACTGTTATACACATACATACAAAATATACGCATGGTAATACGGCATGCCCTTGAGACTCTCCAAGGATGTGCTCAGAATTTTTATGGCAAATGAGAGTATGTAGCGCTTAATCGCGAAGCAAAGAAAATATTTTAATACAGACGTGGTATGCGTTAACTTGATGTATTGTAAATTTGCTCCCGTGACTTTGGGTAAATTCTGAATTTCGGGTAAGAGCGAGTCCGTTAGTGGACTCGCTCTTACCCTTACTTATTAATGTCTACAATCCGTATAACTTACAATATTACGACCGCAGGTATGTAACTACGTAAATAATATTTAAGTAGAGTGTATGTATAAAATAATACAGTATTTTACGCCATATACATGCATGGATTAAAAAGTTAATTAATGCAGAACTCTCCCAATTAAGTGGATCTTGTTTTAAAGTTATTCGTTCAAAGCGAGGTCGTAGGATTAGCATAAAGTTTTCTCACAAGTTTACCATGTATAAGTTGTTCTGCATTTAACTTCTAATGGAGGACTGACAACGGAACATAGAATTTAATCAGACTAACTTTGAAATATTTAAATAAACGTCGTATAATTTCAATTTAGTTAAATATTTATTACGGACTTCAATACTTGGATTTATTTATATAGGTTTGCCCTGTAATTACGATATGATTAAGTTTATATTAGTCTTATTTGAGATAAAAGTTATCGGTAAATAATTATGCAAACTGAAAATGTTACGACTTCTACCATCGTTCCAAGTGCGTAGCCCGTAGCATGATCGTAGCTTCGATCGTAGCACTACCGCGGCGTAGAGGGGAGGCTTCACGATAGTGGTAGAAAGTACCAGGATAACATACATGTAAGGAGTCTAATTCATGAAAACTGTCACATTGTATTGTTATTGTAGCAATTAATACAAAATGCTGAACTAATGTGGAACCATTGATAAGGCTGCCCAATCTGCATATTGTATGATTGTTATTTTTCTTGTATTGTTTTGATTTATTGTATGGTTAATACGATACATACTTATTGTATTGTACCAGAGTCCCGATTGTATTATGACTGTTTTAAAATAATAAATATTTCTGCCTTTGCTATGGGTTTTCATAAAGACATTCATAGTTGTCATATAGACGTGATTCTCCTTTGAAAATAAATTAGGATGCTAAACGACGGAAACTGGTGTTCCATTTGCGTAACTTTATTTTACAGTAATTTATACATTTTGCAACAGAGGTCGTTGCTATCACTGCTACGTGCTACGAGAGGCTACGAGAGCGCTTCAGTGTTTCTGGAACGGGGTTGCTACGAAGGCTTCATGGCGCTGAAAAAAGTACTAGGGTAGCATAACTGGAAAGATATGCGACGACGATAAAGCACCGTCTTTCAACATACGGTAAAAATGTGGAGAAAGGTGTCGATATGGTATCAACAGAAACTGTTTTTTAAATTATTTCAATTCGCTCGGTATCCACAAAATATCTCAAACTAGAGAAGATCACACACAATTTAACTTTTAACACGTTTAAACCAGTGTAAATTGGTCACACCTGTATCATACAAGCTGCAGTTGTTTAGTGTAGATCGAGCGCCTACCATTAACCAAACAAGTTTTTAGTTACACTATAATTGTAATTTCGGATCCAAATATGTTGAAGCTAAAAAAATAAATAATAATAACTAAGTTAAATGTTGTTTAAACATCACATTTAAATTATTAGCTGTATTTGTAGTACAGCTTGTGTAAAAAGGAACCTTAGTAAAGTGTGTATAAATAGTATTCGTGAACTTTACAAGCCTCTGTCTAGATGTCGTCACTGAAGTTGCTACGAGGCTACGAGCAAGCTATGAGCGCTACGCCGAGGTCATGCGTCACAACGCAGCCACGGCGCCGGCGTAGCGCTCATAGCCCGGTGGCGTGACGTCACAACTCGTGACGTAACGAAAGCGTCATGGCTTCACAAAATTCTACTAGGGCTGCATGAAAATGAGAGGGTTGCAAAGTAGGGGAGGTAAAAGAGTTGAACTAAATCGCTCAAGCCACGCCCACCTTCCGAAAGAGAGAGGTGGCGTTTTCCCGTTCGTTTTTTTTATCTAAATTGTTTCTGTTACACAAACTTTGCGGTTTTATGAGAACATTTCCATCGCTATCGTCACTCGGACGCGTATGACCAAACATAAATTTGGATTGGGTGATTTCTACATAGATACGAAAATAGTAAAATTGGGTATTCCTAATGCAATAAGCCTAATCATAAAGAACGGTTTTTAGAACACAACGGATTACAATAAAAATAATGGATTTTTAAAGTTTCGTATATTCGTTTGTATGTGTGTATTTATTTCAATAAACTCCATTATATTACACGCTTCGAGAATCAGTAAAGTTGGGAAATATGTTTTTAACGTAGCAAATTGGTTCGTGTCATTAATATGCCTCCATCATCGGAAATAACGCAAAACTTTGACTAGAATAGTGATAATAATAATTTCCTTAACAATATGAAAGTACACTCCATAGTGTTTTTTACTTTCAGCCTTAGAGTCGTTTTTAATGTCGGTGCTGAAGCGAAAGTGACACTAATGGCTCCGAAAAGGACCAGGGTAGCATAGCCTGCAAGGAGTTAGATGAAAATGAATATCGTAGCAAATCTAGGCCAACATCTCTGCTAGACATACTCGGTGCTTGAAAGGATAGAGCATGAATTTCGATGAAAGTTTCATGAGTTTCATGATCAGCGGTACAATACTGAAGACTACAACGTGTAACTAACCTAACTACCTAGACAAGAAAATACACGTGATAAAATATATGGCCAAATGATCGTCTTAACCCAACGTTGTGGAATAACAGTAACCTCGGTTCTTTTAGAGTTAGAGACTGCTTATAATGAAACACAAATAAAATTATATAATTAAATAAAGGAGAAGTATCTAAGTAAGAAGTATATAATTAAATAAAGGAGAAGTAAAAAGGAGTCTTATAAATATAAGAGAGAGATTAACCTGTGAATACCAAGGAAAACGAAAGGCTGCTTTCCTTTTGTGAAGAATGTAGCCCCCCCCAATTGGGGAGGGAGGATAGGCCCCAGCCAACGCCCATCCTTGTGAGTGCCAACCACAGAGTGCACTCCCCGGGAAAGAGGTAAAGGTAAGGACATTAGGTCTTGTTTTAACCATTCAGTCCAAATGTGATTGTACTTTTTTTCCCTTTACTCAATCCCAGAATTCATTATTTATGTTTGTTGACCATTCACGGTTCTTTTCATGTTGGGCATTTTCCCAATTACTAGACTTCATCAAGAGATCAATGCTCATGACTACAACCAATCCACAATGCGTAAAGCAGAGCCAGAAGGTACACCCAGGGGTCCCACTGCTATGTAGCGCTTGTACATACGTGATGTTCCAGGAGTGCTGGGTGCCCAGCTGCGGAAATGATTGAGCCCACATATATTTCCCCAAGGAAATCCGATAACTGCATAAAAGCTGTTTTATGATTTGTAATTATCATTTGTAAATAATGCTCCGGTAATAGGTATGGATCAATCACATCCAGGCTGAAATAGTTTTCAGTAAATACATAATCAGTTTTGTCGTAAATTAACGGAGAGAATGGGTAGGAAATGATTAAAAGGAGGAAAGCTAATAGGAGTCGGTACTCCCCTATCACTATTTGCGAAAGTTACTGACTAGCAATAATTTACTTAATGTGTTTGGTCATAGTGTTGTAATTTTGAATAAACAAGGGATGCACAATTGGCCTAACTGAACATTTCCTCGCCGATTCGGTGTATAGTGTGGGGAAATATTTGTGCCCTGCGTGTATAGTGTTAATGCTTGCAGTAAGACGTAATCACTAGTAGTAACTTCATCGGAATAATTCCAAGCATATAAGGGTTGTGAGGCCTCGGACGTAACAACGATTCCAAGCAGTCACTTACTAGTTATGAAAACACCTACAGTATGTTATATGAGCAAACTACTGCACATCAGTAATGAATATAAAGTTTGTTGATTTTAATCTAAACTAGGGGATGTTACCTGGACAAAACGTTACCTCAAAACCTTAGTTACCAGTAATAGAATAATAGACGATCCCACCATTGTCCACAATTTACCGACTGAAATGGGATTGCCTGTACCTTGCACAACACATAGTGTCAGATAGTTTTATAGTGCATCAGCTTATTTCAATAGAGCTGGGTTCTGATAGGCTTAAATAAAACAATGTGTAACCATCCCGCAGTGTTGTACTCATAATATAACTGAAGTAGTCAATAGTCTTGTTTAGGACTAAAGTCAATTATAGATCGTAGTTTGTGTAATATATTTGACATAGTCAAAGAATTGGTTAAGGCTGTAAATAAAGGTAAGATAATGGCGTGTGTATGATAATTGTCGAAAGTAGAATTAAACCCCATATGCTGTATAGTATTGACTATCGATGTAAATAATAATTTGGTCGTGAGTCGTAAATATATGTCAAACGAACGATGGTAAGATAAATTCAAGCTGAAAATAATTGTATAAATGGTTCCGTAGAAATGGTAATTAGTGAAGTAAGTAAAAGTTTGGTTAGAGCTGTAAATAAAATGTCAATATAATCGTAAATATAGAATGTCAACGTAACGCACGTAAACGTAGAATCGTAGAAATAAACGTAAAGCCGTGGGTAATCGTAATTTATATAAGCCGTATCGTAAAAGTGGTGACGAAGTACATAACGTGTAGTTATGATTGTAAATAAGATTATAGAATACGAACGTATGGTAAATTCAGTAGATAGTATGGTAGTATGGTAGTATGGTAGTATTCAGAAGTTGTATGGTAAATTCAGTAAATAGCCGCAAACATCAGAAGGGTAAAGCCTTCCAATATTACATGAGATATAAAATAATAAACGCAAAATAAGTCAAAAGCTGAAAATAAACACGTACAATATAAGCATGTTAAATAGTAGAAATCAAAGTAAAATAATTTCAAAATCGTGATTAATCATAAAAGCCGTATCGTAGAAATAGTATCGAAGTAAATAATGTTCCGTTATGGCCGTAAATAAAATGGTAGAATAACGTAAGTATGTAAAGTAAATACAGTAACACCAGAAGGGTAAAGCCTTCCGATATACCATAAGATGAAATAAAATGGCAGAATAACGAACGTAAAGTAAGATAAGATAAGATAAGATAACAACTCTTTATTGCACTCCAAGACATACAGTTTTAAAAATAAAGAAAAAGATATATAGGTAGGTATAAGTACAATGGGCGGCCTTATTGCTACACAGCAATCTCTTCCAGGCAACCTTTGGATGGAGAGGATTAAATAAAAATAAAATTTTATCGACCGGTAGTGCATTACCTATCCAGTAACTAATAAAATTAAAATACATACATACTAATAAAATTAATCATAGCAAATAAATGCAATACAACCGAGATGAAATGACACATAAATGAAGCAGTACAATATTTCATACATATTAGAGCCTACGATAGATATAAAAGTTTAACCTGCGCTTTAAAATGAGTCAGAGTTTGAGCACGTCTGATTTCCACTGGCAAAGAATTCCAGAGCCGGACAGCTTCCACGGAAAAGGAACTGTCGTAGAAGGTGCTGCTGTGCACAGGAGTCTTTAATGCAAGATTTTCTGATGATCTAAGGTAACAGGAATTGGAGGACTGGAGAAACTCAAAGCGATCTTTGAGATACCGGGGGGAGGTGGGATTGAAAAGGACATTATAGAGAAGGGAAAGAATATGAGTATTCCGGCGAAGTCGTATAGGAAGCCATTTGAGCTGCGTGCGAAATTGAGAAATATGATCAAATTTTCGGAGACCAAAAATAAATCTGATGCAGAAGTTTTGAAGACGCTCGAGTTTATTTAGCTGATCCTCAGTGAGGTCAAGATAGCAGACATCGGCGTAATCAAGCACAGGGAGTAAGAGTGCTTGTGCAAGGCAAACTTTAGTGGCTGTCGGAAGAAAGTTTCTCAATCGTTTTAAGGAACCAGCAGAAGCATAAAGTTTACGACTGAGAGATTCCATTTGTGGTCTCCATGATAAAGTCCTGTCAAAAATGATGCCTAAATTTTTAACCTTATCGCTGAAAGGAACTACTATTCCATCAAAGACAATGGGAGACAAGGAGGACCAGTCGATCTTTGAAACTAGACGCGAGCTTCCAATGACAATAGCTTGCGTTTTGATTGGGTTAATTTTAAGGCCAAACGCTGTGCTCCAGCTAGCTATTCGATTTAAGTCGGCGTTGGTTCTGTTAATTGCAAACTGCAAATTATCAACAGAGGCCTGAGAGTAAACTTGTAAATCGTCTGCATATAGATGGTAGGAAGAAGTAAGTTCATTAGAGATAGAATTTATGAAGGTGGAAAAGAGTAGAGGAGATAAAACACCGCCCTGTGGTACGCCGGCAGACGTAACGCACCAAGAAGAAAACGATTCTTCAACACGAACTCGCTGCCGGCGCCCATACAAGTAACTATGAAACCAGTCTATCGCCGATGGAGAAATGTTGATAGAGCCGAGCAGGGCCAAAAGAATGTCAAAGTCCACAGTGTTAAACGCATTACTAAAATCTAGTAATGTTAGAACTGTCAGTTTACCTTCTTCCATACCCAGCCTGATATCATCAGTAATCTTGACAAGAGCTGTAGACGTACTGTGACCAGGTCGGAAGCCGGACTGACAGGGGTTAAGGATATTGTTGCAGGTAAGAAATCTGCTCAACTGACCGTTGACCAGACGTTCTAAGACCTTGGACAGAAAGGGAAGAATGGATATAGGACGATAATCGGAAAAAGAAACAGGATTACGTTTTTTTGGGAGTGGAATAATCTGCGCCTCTTTCCATAAGGAAGGAACGGACGCTTTGGAAATGGAGTTGTTTAGGACTTGGCAAATGATAGGGGTGATTTCATCCAAAATTGGGACAATCATATTTCGACTTATATTGTCGCCGCCCACTGCGTTCGATGAAATGGATAGGATACTCTTTTCAACATCACAAGCGGAGAATTGACTAAATACGAAGGGAGAAAAGTCAGGGGTTGGACTAGTTCGAAGGAAATTCAATGTATTCATTTTGTCATTCAAATCAATATTGGATGACGAAGAAAAATGTAGATTGATAGAATCAATATCAAGGTCATCAGGTACTGAGTCATTAGATTTACCAACCCCCAGAGTTCTGAGAAATTTCCACACCTTAGCTGGATCTTGATTATCGACAGAATCATGTATATGGCGACGTTGTGAATCCCTACACACTCTATTGCAGCGATTTCGGGCTTTTAAATATTTTTCTTTATTAAAATCGTTAGGATTTAGTTTAAATTTATATTTGGCAACATTCTTTTTATGTTTAAGGGCCTTAATATCGTCTGTCAACCAGGGAGCAGGGACATGTTTTATTTTAATGGCTCGAATCGGCGCGTGTTTATCATAAAGTTGAGTCAAAATAGAGTTAAATATGGCGATTTGGTCATCGATAGATTGTGCGCTCAGTACAGGACACAAATAACCAAAGTAAATTCAGTAGTTAAACATAAGTTGCCGCAAACATTGGAAGGGTAAAGCCTTCCAATGTAACACAAGTTTAAATAAAATAACGAACACAACATAAAATCAAAATATGAAAACAATGTAAACATTTAAATAGGTACCAGAAGTACAATGAGTGATTTATAAATTACTTTGCATAAAATGTGGAAACTTATCACTCACCATATCGACTGATGTAGCCAAATTGGATCTTTACACAGCAAAAGTTATGAAAATATATAATAATTTCAGTAAAGTAATTTAAACAAATATATTAATATCATGATAAAAATAGCCATATTATTATTATTCGATCCAATTAGGCATGTTAATAAAAGTTCCACCAACCTCGCGAAGGCTTCTTTTACCTTAGGATTGCCATGTTAGGTTCACCTGAAATAGCCTAGCTTTCGGAAGTGAATGGGCACTGTTACTCCTCATTTAATTACTGAAATAACTCGAAGATTTCGTTTAATCTAAGTTGGAATGAGTTTATTTGAATAGACCATATTAAGCACCGAAACCAATCGAAGGTTTCCTCTTATTAGAAAACTGAACTAGATGGATCACAATAAATCTGGAACTGATCGAAAGTGTTGTTATAATCAATTAAACAATTAATAGAATTAAAAGAATGCAACTAGCTAATCGGAGACATGGCAACCCATCAGGATCTCCTCCGGCGCCCATCAGTCATCAGTTCTCGTCACACATATCATAATTCAAATAAGGTAGCATAATAAAATGCGCATGTTTAATGGAATTTGCAATAGAAAACTTTACATGAACATTCTACTAAGCCAAATAAAGATGCCGGCACAAAAGAACAATGTACTGGGAAAACGTCCCAGCTTACTAGAAAAATTACAACCGAAACATCTTTAAATAATAGATAATCGACTCACGACCTCGGCTTGAAGATCACTAGCACTTCACTATCACACCACTAACCCGAATTAGCACACCGCTATCCCTATGCATAATATTATTACACCCCCCAACCCTTTCTACCACTATGTTGCGGATGCGTGTGCGTTACTCTCCAATTATCGACCAACTCTCTCGACTGAAATCACGTCTCTCCTGACGACAGGTGGACACAGGACTCTCATACAACGAGCCCTTGTTCCCAAAACTTGCGTACGCGCTAATATTTTGTTTAACTTAACTGAGGTAGGTACTATGGGTCGGTACAAACGGTAATGTGAAGATTAATAATAAAGAGGTTGTGTCGGCTTCTAGCGTAGAGTGTATCAAGCTACCCAAAAATTGGATTCAGGATGGTTCTGAAACTTTTGGTATGTACGCAATTTAAATAAATATTTTTTATAAGTTACTTTGTTATACTTACCACTATTTAGAAACTAAATAAATCTTCATCATTTTGCATCGTGTATAGGGTTATAGTGTGTATAGGGTTAATAGGTATTAAAATCCTCCTTTGATTAAAAAAAACACTAATTTTGCTATATAAGTAAGTATACTAAAAAAGACTACACGCACCCTCGTAGCCGTAGTTAAGGGGAAGGTAAATTATGTCATTATGGAGATCGTAGCGTAGCATCCCTGTAGCAGTAGCTACGCGTCGCAGCAGCTACGGGCTTCGTAGCAGCATCGCGCCGCATAGCGAGAGGTTTCGTAGCTACGGAGTATCTTAGCAAGCTCAAGACTGAAAGTTAAGCCAACATAAATAATTCTGTGTCGAAAATCCCCAACTGAAATGAGCTCTGGTCCGTTTGACCCCGGGAACTTCGGTGGAAATGGTTTCGGCACATTCGGCCCGAGGGAGCTGTAAAAGGTTGGTCATCCCGAATGCGTGTCCGAAAATAATAATAAAAATAAAAAGCACAATGTGACTGCCGAATTCAATGCCATTTTTTTATTTTATTTACATTGTTGATAGCTTGGGTAAATTGTATCAACAATACAACAACGGCAATTCACATGACAATCTTGCGGCATGCAAATAGATCATAAATAAAGCAGAAGATATAAATTAAGGTGCTATAATATGAATACACCAAAACCTTTTCAGAATTCATTTTTATATTTAAACTAGCTGCACCCCGCGGTTTCACCCGCGTTTCACATTATAAAACCTATAGGGCGGTGGCTGTTAGATACGACATGTAACATTGTGTCAGAGAAAATACAGAGGTTAGGTAGTTTTTCACAGTTATTATCGCACTGATGGACAAATAAACAGTGATTATGATGGTGATGATGATGATTTGTAGGCTATATTGTGTCTCTAAACTATCTGCATAATACATTCTATGCAAATTAAGGTACTATTTCACAGTTTTTAGGCCACTGTGTATGTGTAAGTTGGGGTATAAGGTAGTATATAAGCTATAAAAATGCCAAATTTCATGCCAATGGGGTAGTTTGTCACAGTTTTTATTGCACTGATGCAAAACAGTGGTGATGATGATGATGAATTAAAGCCTAAGTCGTAAGTTTACGAAATTTACGCACATTGGGTAGTTTTTCAGTTTTTATCGCATTGATAGAAAACGGCGATGATTATGATGATGACTTAATAATATGTTCGTAGCCTATGTCCTAAGTTAAAAGATAACCTATCTGCGAACCAAATTCTCTCTCTCCCCACTCTCCCCTCTTCCCCTCTCCCCTATTTACCCCCAATCTCTCTTCTTCCTCCACTCCCCTATTTCCCCCCACTCTCCCCTCCTACCCCCACTCTCCCCCTCTTTGTCCCCTACTCCCCTATTTCCCCCCACTCTCCCCTCCTACCCCCACTCTCCCCCTCTTTCTCCCCCACTCTCTCCTCTTTATCCCTACTCTACTCTCTTTATCACCCCACTCTCACCTCATTCTCACCCCACTGTCCCTTCTGTCTCCCCCCGCTCTCCCCTCTCTTTCTCCCCACTCTCCCCTCTTTCTCCCCGCACTCCCCTCTCTTTCTCCCCACTCTAACCTGTTTCCCCCCTCCACTCTCCCTTCTCTTTCACCCACTCTACCCTCTTTCTCATCCCATTCTCCCCCGTTTCTCCCCCCACTCTACCCTGTTTCTCCCCCCACTCTACTTTGTTTCTCCCTCCACTCTCCCATATTTGTCCCCCACTTTCCCCTCTTTCTCACTGCTCTCCCCTCTCTTTCTCCCAACTCTCCCCTCTTTCTCCCCCCACTCTCCCCCGTTTCTCCCCCCACTCTACCCTGTTTCTCCCCCCACTCTACTTTGTTTCTCCCTCCACTCTCCCATATTTGTCCCCCACTTTCCCCTCTTTCTCACTGCTCTCCCCTCTCTTTCTCCCAACTCTCCCCTCTTTCTCCCCCCACTCTCCCCTCTTTCTCACCCCACTCTCCTCTCTTTCTCCTCCCACTCTCCACTCTTTATGCCCCACTCTCCCCTATTTCTTCCCGCTCTCCCCGTTTTTCTCCCCACTCTACCCTCTTCTCCGCCCACTCTACCATCTACTCCCCCTTTCCCCCCACTCTACCCTCTTCTCCACCCACTCTACCATCTACTCCCCCTTTCCTCCCCACTCTCCCCTTTCCCCCCACCCTCCTCCTTTCCCCTTCTCCCCTCCCCGCACTCTCCCCCCTTTCCTCCCATCGCACTCTCCCTCTCTAAATAACGATCCGTTCAGCCGTTTATTGTGGTCCGTTGGGGGTGCATGTAAAGATTACATAATAATTTCAACCCCCTTGCTTTTCCCCCTTTAGAGATGATTTTGCAAAAAAGCTGAAACCTGTATTTAAATATTTATTACCAAAAGCCTAAATAAGAATTTTCAGATCCCTAACTTGAAGAATTATGGATTCCCCATACAAACTTTCAACCCCTATTTCATCCCCTTCGAGATTATTTTTTGAGACAAAAGATAGCCTATGTCCGTCTCATAGGTCCAATCTACCTCTATACCAAATTTCATCGAAATCGGTCCAGCCGTTTGAGCGTGAAGAGGTAACAAACATACACACATACACACACACTCACAAACTTTCGGCTTTATAATATTAGTAAGATACTGACCAATCACGTGTAGATTGTAGACCTAATAATCTCCAATTTTTTTTCTAATTTATTAAAACGTAGACGTTTCATTTTGTTTTTTCACGAACATTAAATAAATATCGTTACTATAACGGCCAATACTAAGCCTTCTTCCCCTTTGTGCCTAAACATCTCTGCTTTACATTAACGACCCCACTACGAATATTACGACCGCGCCGTAGTATAAGCCTCGTAACGCTACAACGACGCTACGGCGTAGCGGGAGGCTTCGCGACCACGGGGAAATGTACTAGGGTAGCATAAACGTCGAGGAGATTGAAGAAAACGGCCATCACCATGGAAACCCGTGGAAAACTCCAAGCGGGAAGCGGAAATGGATAGCGGGGCTCTAATTCGCTGCTATCGGCTAAAATAGGATTTCTGAAAATCCCGATTAGAGCGGAAAATGTCTACTCGGTACCAGGCAAACATGAACGCACTGGAGATTGTAGAACTTGGAAAAAGGGTCAGATAAGAGGGGGCGTATATGGGTGGAGTTTAATTTCCCGCATGCGCAAAGACGCAAGTTGTGGACGCGGGAGAGTTTTATATAAGTTACTCGATAAAAACTCCGTAAAGTAAATAAAAGTTTTCAAAAGAATAATAGGCAGTTCAGTAACTTTTCTATTTAATAACGTAAAATTTACTTTCAGAGACAATATAATATATTTGGTATAAATACAAAATGTGTTGGAGTTACCTATCTCTATTAAGATTTGTAATTTACTTAGTTGTAGTTTGTGGTGTTGTTGTGTAATTTTTGTCGGTTATAGACCACATAAAAATATCTTCATAATTATTATAATATCCACCGATAGAATATCTTGGTTTATTTATGATAATAATTACTGGTATTGCGAAATCATTAATAATGAAAATGAATGAAGCGCCATCTGTTATCAGCTTTCTAAACTCACAGAAAGCTCACGTTAGAACACACATAATAATAATATAATACGTGTTAGCTAGTGCTGGAATACGACACATCTTTTGCGCTTATTTTTATTGCATACGTTCATCGCTTTAGGCCCTCCATTCGATAGGTTTCTGAATAACAATAATTATTATTGTATTCTGTAGTATCCACAGATTTATTAGTTACAGCGCCATCTATGTTACGCACTAAGAACCAACTACACATTCACTTTACTGGTTTAGGGAAACTTTTCTGCGTGTAAATTTGGTGTCGCTTCAAAGTCTGGTTTACTTGCAGTAAAATACATAGATGGCGCTAAAATACAAAAACGTAATATAATTATAGTAAAGTTTATTGGAGACCTGTATAATTGTTTAGTTTTGGATTCTAACCAATTTAATTTTTTTTTCTTGCTGTATTTTATAATAATGCCGTTAAAACATGCGTTTTCCCTTAATGTTTTTTTATTTGAAATTTAAATTACCTACTTATATTGATGACGGCACGGAGAGCAAGCAAGTATGTTTTAAATCAAAGTAAATAAGTAGGTACAGTAAAGTTTATTTCTGATTAAACCAGATCGATCCTCGTAAACATGTTAATTTGTATAATTACCTTGACCGCGACGTGCAAAACTGACGGCTCTTAATTAAATCTCCAAGGCTTACCTGGAACAGAAAATGTATACATTATACGTTTATCCGGGGTTCATTCTTAAATAAAGTTAGAGGGTGGGTAGGTACTTCAAATTTTACGTACACTTATAATGTTGTGATTAAATAAATATGACAAACTTTTTGTCGAGGGTGCATCATGCTTGCATGTTACATTATAATTATGATATTACAGTTACATTATTTATAAGTAATAGTATGCAAGTTAAGTTTAAATGAATTCAATTATACAAAATATAAAAATCCAAAGATTTTCATTCTAGAAGTAACGTACCTACAATGAAAAAAAATGTGCTTGTCCCTACTTTAGTTTTATAGACAGATACTCGTATAACGACTACCATCTAAATTCGTTAGAAGTTACCTCGAACTGTTACATTTCACTCTGGTCGCAACAACAGTTTCCGTTATTCGTTATTTTACGCTAACGAGGAGGCGTTACACATACCTACCTACAACGCTATAAAAAGCTACAAAAAAAAGAAACTGTTCATCTCCCCTATTACACTGTCCACTGGTTTTAATCGCACTTTGTGGTCAAGACTCGCCCGCAAAGGGCGCAGGTCATTTTAAAAGGTCAGAAACTGGTACATAGAGGCTGTTGGTGCATTTTATTGAATTGGGCTAATAAAAGTGTAATTTGGCTAGTGTAATTTGGTCACACGCAAAAACCAGTGTAAATTGGTCACAACTGTTTGTGTTTTTTATTTTAGTGCAATTTGGTCACACGTCAGTGGCTGATCTAGAAAACTTATCTTATATCTAATGGATCTTACTTTGTTTATTGTATTCCATTTTGCTATCGGATTTTTTAATGTATGCGGTTAGATAAAAATACTATTTTCATTTATTTAATATCTATTTTCGAAGACCTATTATTTATTTATAAACTAAGCAATATACATACATTCAATACATTTAAATAAAAAAATCGACACATGTTAAGTCTTTAACGCAATCTTATCGTATTCTCTGTTATTATGACATTAGCATTGTTACTTTAGCAATATTTTTAATAAACTGTTCTTTAGAAATAAATCAATTTGCTCAAATTAGCTCAGCTCAGTATTCAACATTTCAGTTGATGCGATTCAAACTGGAATGTCGCTGGATTTGCACATCCCTAGTTAGACGTAAGTACTCGTATGTTGATTAAAAGCATGTGGTAGCCCCCTACGGCTGTTACAGGAGTTTTTGGTGACCCCGCCCCTCCAGTCCTTCAGAGCACTAACTAAGTACAAAAACCTGTATAACTGGATTATATAATATATACGATCGTTTTAACTATTGCACCTACACACTAGGTGACTGACCTACAGTCTGCACTGCTTTTAAGCAAAACAATTCACGTATTTTCTTCATTTGTTTTGTTTTTCTCTTCCGATTAGACTTGTTTAGTAGACGTCTATCGTCCGAAATGAATATTGTATCTCCTATCGAAGACTGAAATCGATCTTGGATTGCTGCCTATCGTTCGATCGATTTCCAATCTGCGTGCCTTTATAAACCAATCCACGGAACGGTTATTGGCACGTTTGACCCTAAAATTCGATTGTGATATCAATCCCAGATAGCAAAATTTGGATTGCATTGATTATTAATTTCGGCCGTATGTATGCACCGCGCACCGCGACAGGCGTCGGGCGCAAGTCGCCGACGCAGCACGCAGTAAAAGGAGTCCAACGTCCCATATTCTTTTATTCCCCGTAATCTTAAGCTGACTTCGGTGCCTTACTTCAGACCGAACGTACACATTCTTATGTTTAACTTTAGCAGTGTAATATTTTAACTTTAATCATTTTATTGCATCCTTCGGCTGCGGCTAACGTGATTTACTAGTTTTTTTTATGTATTGAGTTCGTACATTTTATTCATTTAGCCAGGGAGAAATAATATTATATGACACTAACACCCGGTTTATTAGTTCAAATTTCAGTTATAATTCGGCATATTGATGTCATACCAAAAGAATATTTTAGAAAGTCGTTGCCTCAACTCTATGTCTCAAAGACAATTTGAGGTTTGCTTCATTCAAGATTAATTTTAGATCCCAGAAGGGATGTTTACGACATTCGAAGGTGCGATAGACATTAATCAATATAATGGTGCAATAGATTCCCACGGAACAATAGAAATAAGAACAAAGCCGGTTCATCTGAGGGTCTGATGATATTAACCCGAATAATAGAGCCGTAAATTGCTCCCGAGCTATTGGATGGTCTGAGGAATTTGCGACGTGCTTGCGACTCGGGGAGGGCAAATACAAATATTATATTGTCTGCTTCGAGTGCTTAATCATCTGCGTAGCTAAATGCTACGACGGATGTGTTAATATTTGTAGGCATTCTCATTACCGCGCTTATTAGATTCATTAATGCGCTTTGCAATCTGCGCGAGTAAATAATCCTCACCGTTGCCGTCTCTACTTCAGTTACTATCTAAATCACTAAACGTTATCCGTACTGATTCAACCCAAATTATAATACGAGGAAAACTGTGTTTCACAGTCGTCCTAAATAAACATAAAATCATTATCTTTGGTACGTTTGCTTACTCGTAACTTTTTATGAAGAACATGTTTAGGAGAAGTTGTCTTTTGAATATTTTAGAAGATGTTGACTGTAATTACGTAGTCTATTAGTACGTTTAGATTATGCTCAGGTGCTCAGGTACTGAAGAAACAACATTTTGAGACAAAAAAAAAACAGAGACATCGTTACATTTCCAACAAAAAGGTTTTGCTTTAATTGACATCCTCTGAAATACAACCCCATCGATTGTGAACGTCGATTACTTGATTTAAGATTGTAACTGTGGTATCTTCAATAATACACCGGAAATTAATTAATTCCTTTTATTCTAGAACTGATCCACAACTGACATCTTGACCATAGTGATCATAGAGTGTGAGACCACAGACAACAACTATAATCAGAAAGATCAAATCCCACACTCTCCCCGACTAACATAAAAACTTAAGGCTACTTTTACATAGCGCTTGAACTAAAAATACACTTAATCTGTACATAAATTAATTATGAAACATCTTCATCTAAAGCCTCTGAACAAGTCAACATTTGATTAACATGGCGTTTCCATTTACACCCATTAACATCTATTACATAGGTGACATTTGGTATGGATTCTTCTATAACTAAACCCTGAACCCATGGCTTACTTCCCCTCCTGTAATCCCTAACCATAACTTTTTCACCAATAGCAAATGTTACATTTCTTTTACCTTGATCCCTTTTCTCCACTCTTTCCTGCACTGTCTCTATCAATGGTGGTGGACGTAGTAAACTAAACCTATTCCTTAATTCTCTGCCTAGCATCAACCGAGCCGGCGATACTCCTGTTGTTCGCTGCGGCGTGCTTCTATAATCTGACAAGAATAGATTAATTGCTGATGGAATACTGTTACCACTTTCCTTGATTTTTGTTACAGCTGATTTAAATGTCTCTACAAATCTTTCAGCTGCCCCATTAGTCGCTGGGTGATATGGTGCTGTAAAAGTATGTTTAATTTGTGATACCCTACAAAATTGTTGAAACTCTGAACTAGAGAATGAACGACCATTATCAGTCACTAAATGGACAGGATATCCATATCTAGCAAATAGTCCTTTGAATACTTCTATTGTGCGACTGCTAGTTATATTTGTCATTTCAAAAATTTCAGGCCATTTTGAATAGCTGTCCACCAGTACTAGGTACATCTTATTATAAAATGGTCCTAAATAATCTGCATGTACTCTATACCATGGTGACGAAGGGGTAGGCCATGGTTTCTGAATTTTACAGGGGCTCTTACTGTTCTGCAAGCAGATCTTACAATTTTTTGTTATATTATCGATAATTGAGTCCAGATTAGGCCACCAAAAGTATGATCTTGCTATTTCTTTCATACGAACAATTCCAAAATGACTTCTGTGTAGCTCATTGAGAACAGCTTCTGTGACCGCCTCTGGAATCAAAATACGATACCCCCAAAATATACATCCTCTATCTAAACTTAACTCATTTCTCCGATGATGAAATGGCAATAATTCTTTTAATATTTGTTTTTTCTCAGGCCATCCATCTGACATGTACCTAATTATTTTTGATAGTATTACATCTTTTTTTGTCTCAACTTGGATTTTTTTCCAATTGAGCGTTTCCATTTCTGACTCATTAATATAACAAACCAAACTAGCGGCATCCACTCCACAGTCCAAGACATCAGAGTTAATGTTATTATTTTCACCCGTTATGTCAGTTACTGTTCTTGATAGATAATCAGCTGGATTCAAAGTTGTTTTAATGTGCCGTACTTTATAATTAAAAGCTGATAGGAAAATGGAATAATGTTGTAGTCTTTTTGCGGCCATTTTTGGAATACTTTTAGTTGGTCCAAAAATTCGTACTAGAGCTGCATTGTCCGTTTCTAATTCAAAAAATCTACCATATGTATAGTTATAGAATTTTGTAATTCCATAAACCACTGCCATTGCTTCCTTATCAATTGTTGAGTATTTTTGCTCAACTGAACTCAATTTTTTGCTAGCAAAAGCAATCGGTTTCACTACACCATTTTTGTCACGATTAGACAGGACCGCTCCTAAACCGATATTTGAGGCATCACATGTTAAAATCAATGGCAGGTTTGGATCATAATGTCTTAAATTGCCAGTGGACGCTAGTCTGTTTTTTATCAATTTAAAAGCTTTTTCACAATCTGGTGTCCAATTAAACTTATCCTTTTTCGTACATTCATACAATGGGGCGATAATTGTTGCCATATTTTGTAGGAATCTTGAATAATAGTTAATTTTTCCCAAAAATGATTTCAGCAATGTAAGATTAGTTGGACTCTCTGCTTTTAACATTGGTTCAATATTTGACTTTATTACACTGATACCATTTTTGTTTACACGGAAACCAAAAACCTCTAAACATGTAGTAAACAGTTTACACTTTGAAATCTTTAATTTAAATTCCATTCCTTTCAGTTGAATTAAAACCTTGTGCAGGGTGTCATATGTATTTTGTAGGTTATCTCCTTTTATATAAATATTGTCTATAAATACAATGGTGTTTGGAATATCTTTTAACCTTTTAGTCATCAAGCGTTGAAACGCCCCTGGCCCAGAGCTTACACCAAAAGGGAGATAATTAAATCTATAAGTTCCTGCCTCTGTTACAATGGTAGTGCAGTCTTTACTTTCATTACTAAGAGGAGCTTGCAAGTATGCCTCCTTCAAATCGAGTTCGCAGTAGTATTCACCCCCTCTTAAAATATTAAATATATCATCCACATGTGGAAGTGGAAAATGGTCGGCTTCTAAGCATGGATTTACTGTTAATTTGTAATCACCACAAAGTCTTACCGAGCCATCTGGTTTTAAAATCGGGACTACCGGCGTACCCCACTCATTATGTTCTACTGCTGTGATTCTTCCATTTTCCACTAAACGAGTAATTTCCTTATTTACCTTATCTCTGAGTGCATAAGGTACCCGCCGTACTGGTAAGTTTTTTGGTTGGGTATCTGGTTTCAGTTTTAAAGTGATCACCTCACCTTTGAAATTCCCCCAGCCCGGACTAAATACTTCTGCGAACTCATTTTTTACAAGTTGCTGTGCATCTGAAACAGTTTGAACCACATTTATACCTACTTGTAGACTTCCTTGTACATTTGGAGGCCACAATTTTAACTCATTTAACCAATCACGCCCAATGACCCTAGGGGTATCATTTTGCATCACAAAAACCTTCAGTCCCTTCTCAATATCATTAAATTTAACTGGTACATTAGTTAAAATGCCTAATGGGCGTGTAACTGATTGATCAAAATTTTTAAATAATATTTGGCAATCCTGTATTGGCCAGTCTTTCAGAATTTTTAACTTATCTTTCATTGATATAACCGTAACATCCGAACCTGTGTCCAATTGAAAAGGTATGTTTTGTCCTCCGACATTCAATGTTACCATATGAGGAGGTATTCTACTTACACTATTTACTGCATATGTTTCATGTTCTTCAAATAGATTCTGTATAGAGTTTTCATCGTTGTCATCTGCGGTTTGTTTTGAATTATTATTAGCAGATTCAAACTCTAGCAAATTTGCTTGCCGTTGCTTCTTTGGACACATTCTAAAGATGTGCCCCTGCTGACCACACTCCGAACAATACTTTTTATTTAATGTGCACTGTGCTTTGAAATGGTTCCTTTTTCCACAACAGTAGCACTGACTATTTTGTTGATTGTTGTTTTTCTTATATTTGAATACTGGTTTATTTTTCACTTGATTATAAAACATTTCTGTCACTTCCATTCCATTATTAGCATGAATGAGAGCTGCTTCTACCGTGCGTGCTACTGATATGCACTTTTCAAGAGTCATTTCCATTTCACTTTTCATTAGTTCAAATTTAATTAGTTTTGACGACACCCCTTCCATAAATTTTTCTTTAATTTGATCATCTGGATCTTTGAAGTTGCAAGCTGCTGCTAATTTTCTTAGTTCCAAAACATAATCTTGTATTTTCTCATTTGGCTGTTGATTTCTTTTTCTGAACTCGACTCTTTCTAATGCTGTTGATAATGGTTTAACGTATTTATCTTTCAACTTTTGGCATAATTGTGCATAGGTTAGTTTGAATGGCTTGACAGGTGCGCACAAGTAAGTTAATGTTTCGAACACTTTCGCCGACAACTTAGTAATCAATAGTGGCACTTTCTTGTCCTCGGGGATTTCATTCACAATCATGTAACATTCCAATTGTTGCTCAAAAACTTCCCATTTTTCACCTTCAAAGGCTTTAATTTCCCCGCACATTGACATCTTCCTAGTCGGTTTCGGTTGATTTTGTTTATAAAATACACTCAAAAGTTTTCGTAGTTTGTCTATATTAGCATCGCTTTCGTGGTGTATATTTTCTTCACGTAATATTTGTAATAATTCCTGTTTTGTGCATTTGTATATGTAACTTCTTTTTCCCGATCTAATGAGTGCGCTTTTATCTACCTTCTTTTCACAATTTTCTTCCGTATCTGATATTTCTAAGAATTCTTCTGAATCTGATTCGGCGAAACTCGACATGGATAAACTGGTTCTTTCCCTCGTCGCCAATTTGTGGTATCTTCAATAATACACCGGAAATTAATTAATTCCTTTTATTCTAGAACTGATCCACAACTGACATCTTGACCATAGTGATCATAGAGTGTGAGACCACAGACAACAACTATAATCAGAAAGATCAAATCCCACAGTAACTATAATAATCTCACATTTCAGACAAATGTTACGTACACTACTACTCTCGTAATGATGTAGATAAAGAATAAAAGGGTTCCTTACTGGACGACATTACACAATGTAGCGTGAGCGGGTCCCGTAATCATTTTCTCCACATTTCCGCTTATTTCACATTACAAATGTAAGGGATTCCAACTGACAAGCGTTTTGTGGAATGACGTCGAAAGACATACGGGTCGTCCCGTTTATGTATGTGGGATTCGCTTTATTTATTTGGGATACTTTGTCTCGTCTGTAAGGAGGTGCCAAAATGCGATAATGGCAAAAAGCCCGTTTTGTTTTTACTAATGGTGGCATGTTGTTTGACGAAACGTGTCGGTACCGATGTATGGGGACTCACTGGGATCTATTTGCACTCAAACTGGGAGTGTTTTACAGAAGTAAACTGGGACTGTAGTCTTTATTGGCCCGGCAAAATATTGTTTTGTTTAGTTTTTGAATTGGATTATAAAAATTTGGTGAATTATTTTAAAAATATTTTAATATTATGCTAAAAGTTGTCAACGGGTCTGAATTACGAGTTTTTTTACTTGCTGGATTATGTTTAAAATGAAGATATACTTTCTAAATCCTTTAAAAATCAACGAAACTCATATGTACATAATTAAATCACAGATAAGTCGCTAATTTCGCGTTCATGGCTGCAGTCTCTATGTTTGTTTATACAATGAAATTTCTACATTTTTCTCAATATCAGTAATTCGCGCACCAGAGAACCTCCACAATTACTCATTGTTATTTTAAGGCAGTAATATACCAACAAGAGTCTTCGCAACCAGCGCCTGAATTCAATTAAGCGACAAACAAGGTAGAGTAATTATTTTCGTGCGCCGCAAATAACAATATTTCAAGTGAGCTGCTTCTGATAAGACTCTTCAGAGGTGAGCGCGTTCAAAATCCGTTAAATAAATAAATACATATATTTTAAGAACTGGTCCTTCATCTTTGAAATGTTGTTTATGTTTGCTGTAATAGCATCTTCGTAAATTTAATGATATCAAATGGTATCGCCCGCCACCGCGATGCAGGATTGAAGTGATCGTTAATGTCATGGACGTAGGGTTGAATTTAGTCTGACCCTGATGATCAGTATACTGATGTCACGTAGTTGTTTGTAGAGCTATAGCTATGAAAACCGTGCGTGTATTTGCGTCCGCATGGATTTGTTCGCTATAACTATGACAACCGACGTCAGATTTGACCGCCAAGACGGCTAAATACAGCCTTGCAATTAGTTGTATTTCAAAGTATTTAATAAAACCACTTGTCTCTTATAAAGTTATAGTGCCACGGGGTGTGAATATCATTTATATAATTACGTTCCCATTGGAGTAAGTTCTAGCTGAACGCAGCGTCTAGCTTGCAAATTAATTTAGTAAGTTGGTAGTCTTCAAGTCGAAAGAAATAGTAGGTATATTTAAAGGAAAACACTTAATAAACAAGTAATTACATCCAATAGAGAAAACAAACATCAAATCAAATCACTTTTATAAAAAGAGCATGTTTAAAAGTAAAAGTTGGGATGAAAGTACTTAGAATACTGGCGGCATTGCCACACAGAATAGCAATGCAGATTTTTTGAGCTAAATAGGAGCCAGAATTCTGGAAGTAACATAATTTCTTCAAGACAAGCAATACAACTGTAATTATCAAATGCTCACTTATATTCTTCGAAAGAAAACGATTTGTCAATAAAAAAATAGTATCCGAGCTTATTCCAACATTTCCCAAATTAAATTATAAAAAGTAACGTAACTGAAAATTGTGGCAGGTATTCCTATTTCATTTCCTTTCACAGATGAAGGACACGATTTCTTTCAAAGATAAGCTGAAGTTAGTAAAAATGTTATTATATTATTGTAGCTGTTACCAGTGGAGTCGCTCTTCTGTTCTAATATTATTATAGGAGACACTTTTTTTTCTTTCAGTAGGTCCATTTTATTTTACAATAAAAGTCCACCATTTTGATGTCTTCATGTGCGATTATCCCAGAAACTAGTCCGGGAATTTCCTTTCGGTTTTCATTAATAGACAGGCTTATTGACGAAGCAGTACATATACAAATACATACCTACTACAATTAATGTTTTGTGTAAATTAACAAATAGTATGAATGTGTTTTTTTTAGTTTTGTGCTTCCGTGTAAAGGCAAAGTCCTCGTTAGTAGATTATAAGCGTCTTAAATGTTCATGGAGTTGGCAGAGAAAATCTGCTATTATTATATTAGTGCAGATTTACTTTCGTCTAAAGTTTACTCGAACTTTGTCTCCTACTGTCTTCTTTGAAAGAGTGGGTTAGCTGTTTAGCTTATATCTATATATTCAGCCCGTATTCACCCACTGTTGGATATATAGTCAAAGTCAAATCATTTATTGTAAACTAGCTGATACCCGCAACTTCGTTCGCATTTTTGTAAACTGTTTAAAAAATCAATTGATGTTGTGGGTAACAGCTAGGTAAGAATATATTCAATCTTTCTCCTTCTTTCGCTATTTCTATCTCTCTTCCTCTACCTCTATCTCTTTCCCTCTCTAAATATATCTAAAATCTTTCCATATCTTTCTATCATTAATATCCCTCTCCACTCTCAATCTCTCGCCTTCTATATCCCTGTCCATCTCATCCATTACATTTATTTCCATCACCCTCTCAGTCTATATCCTTCTCCATCTCAGTCCCTTTCCCTCCTTCGCTCACTCCCTCTCCCTCTATTTTTATATATTTCGCACTCAATCTCTCTTTCTCCCCCCACTCTCCCCTATTTCCCCCCACTCTCCCCTCATTCTACCCCCACTCTCTCCTCTTTCTCCCTCCACTCTCCCCCCTTTTTCTCCCCACTCTCCCCTATTTCTCCCCGCTCCCCCCTCTCTTTCTCCCCACTCTACCCTCTTTCTCCCCCCACTCTCCCCTCTTTCTCCCCTCTTTCTCTCCCCACTTTCCTCTTTTCTCCCCCCACTCTCCCCTATTTCCCCCACTCTCCCGTCATTCTACCCCCACTCTCTCATCTTTCTCCCTCCACTCTCCCCGCTTTTTCTCCCCTCTCTCCCCTATTTCTCCCCGCTCTCCCCTCTTTTTCTCCCCACTCTACCCTCTTTCTCCCCCCACTCTACCCTCTTTCTCCCCCCACTCTACCCTCTTTCTCCTCCCAATCTCCCCTCTTTCTCCCCACTCTCCCCTTTCTTTCTCCCCCCACTCTCCCCTGTCTCCCTTCACTCTCCTCTCTTTCCCCCCACTCTCTCCTCTTTTTCCCCACTCTCCCCTATTCCTCCCCGCTCTCCCCTCTCTTTCTCCCCACTCTCTACTCTTTCTCCCTCCACTCTCGCCTGTTTTTCTCCCCACTCTTCCCTATTTCTCCCCACTTTCCCCTCTCTTTCTCCCCCCACTCTCACCTGTCTCCCCTCACTCTCCTCTCTTTCCCCCCCACCCTCCCCTCTTTCTCACCCCTCTCTCCCCTCTTTCTCACCCCTCTCTCCCCTCTTTCTCACCCCACTCTCCTCTCTTTCTCCCCCCACTCTCCTCTCTTTTTCACCCCCCTCTCCTCTCTTTCTCCCCCCACTCTCCCCTTTCTCCCCCCACTCTCTCCTATTTCTCCACCACTCTCCCCTCTTTCTCCTCGCACTCCCCTCTCTTTCCCCCACTCTACCCTCTTTCCCTCCACTCTACCATCTACTCCCCTTTTCCCCCCACTCTCCCCTTTTTCCCCACTCTCCCCCTTTCCCCCCACTCTCCCCCTCCCCTCCCCCGCACTCTCCCCCGCTCCTCCCATCGCACTCTCCCCCTTTAAATTACGATCCGTTCAGCCGTATATTATGGTGCGTAGGGGGTGCATCAAAAGAATACCTCATAATTTCAACCCCCTTGTTTTCCCCCTTTAGGGATGATTTAGAAAAAAGGCGGAAACCCGTATTTATTTATTTCTTACCAAAAGCCTAATTAAGAATTTTCAGATCCCTAACTTGAAGAATTATGGATTCCCCATACAAACTTTCAACCTCTATTTCATCCCCTTCGAGATTGTTTTTTGAGACAAAAGATAGCCTATGTCCGTCTCATAGGTCCAATCTACCCCTATACCAAATTTCATCGAAATCGGTTCAGCCGTTTAGCCGTGAAAAGGTAACAAACAAACAAACAGATATACAGACAGATAAACAGATAAACAGAGTTACTTTCAGATTTATAATATTAGTATGGATAGGCAATAAAATCGCACTTTTACAAGTCAAACACTTCAATCTAATAAACAAATTAAACCATAAAAGAAAACAAACTATAATTAATTGATTATGGTTTGAGTTTGAAAAAGGATGTTTCTCTTTCAACACTGGTCCAGGGTTGAATCTCGGACAGGAAAAGGAAACTCCGATGACTCTACCAGTGCTTCGGAATACACCCGTTAGAGAAGACAGCACCAAGAAACTCTACGGGGATGTCATATTTTTTTCTCATAATGTATAATTTCCTTTCTTTTTTTTTTCAATCACAATATTTACATTGGTATATACCTATATGACCATCAATATAAAAATTTCAAAACATATTAATAAAATTCACGTTAATTATTACTACCATGGAGCTGGGGGCATTGAGGCCATGCATTTTTATCTTTAATATAGTAATTAACAGTGTAATAGGCTTTCTTTATAGGCCTCCTCTGTCTCACGCCACTTGTTCTTAGTTCTTTAATTTCGATCTGTTTTTCTTTTCAAAACACTTTTATAATTGCTGAATTAGCGTCATAAGACACCAGCCATTTATCTAATAATATATTTGGAACTTTTACATCACACCTGTTTAACCTCTCCATTTTAACCGATGTCACCCTTCCACAAACCTTTTTAAACCCTATATTGTTCGTAAAACGGTGTATTTTCCGACGACTACCAGATAAGTATCAGTGCCTCGGTAATTTCTGAAACGCGTTATGAGTAACTAATTGAGTGAATTATGCGCGAAACATGGGCACGTGGCTTTATAATTTTTGAATAAATTAGGCTAAATTAGGGGGATCTTTTTAAGTACACCCTGTGTATTTTAGGTATCACGTGAAGGTAGCTTAGCGCGTTATTGCAAAGGGTGGATCGTTTAATTAGACCCTTTACTACAAGTAACTATAATAATAGGTATATTTATAATATAACTTATAATCTATACTATTATTAAACATGTAACTGGGCCATGTCTGTACATTAGAAATATGTTTGAATAACTAACTGGAATCGACTATTTAAAGGTCACTGAACCCGTAAATGTAGTTAGAGTTTTCGTCTGATTTTTGGTTGTTGGTTAATGGTTACCTTTAAGCTCAGAGTTCCGGCATTTTGTAGCTTTGGCTTCGAGTAATCTAACGGTATGTATACGTTTCTTAACTAAGTGTCAACTTTCATAATTTTGCTAAAATGTGGGTACCCCGTTCAACATTGCTGCGCCCATACGGCTGTTACGTCAACTGAACCCACTCCAAACTGAGTCCGCGGGATCAGTTGACCTAATCAATATTTGAATCGGTCAACTGAGCCCATCAACAAAATTTTAAATATATACAGTCACGCTAAAAGTTTTTTTAAAGTATATTAGATGTTCCGCGCTATTAGAATAATCGGCGACTGGGATGCAGCTGGCATATAATTGACGTCACACAAAATTTATATAATCCACGCGTAAGAAATCGCGGGAATTAGCTAGACACAATTTTTATTTTTTAAAGTTATTGAAGGTTTTTATAGGTAATTTTTTTAAACATAGAAGGCTTATTCTGAACTACGATTATCAACGATCGCCGAATCTTTGATCACAATAATTCATTCAAGAAATCGCTATAATCATCCCTGATCGTATTCTAATCATGAAATGAAGTAAACTCTACAATAGAGAGTTTAATTAAAAACGTCTGAACCTTTATTTAATCAAATTCCAGCCGAACAGCGAGAAGATGATTTTGAAGTGGCTCAGTACATTGCATCCGAATTATGTAGAAACATCTGTGAAATTCCACTTAAGGAAAATGTGCACATTTGAGGATACATTTAATTTTGCATGCCACCTTCTTCTATATACATACCAAAAAAAACTCACCATGAATTATTTTCTTGTTTAGTACTTTTGAGAGCGTGAATTTTCAGTAGTCAGGTTTCAGTTTTAGAACTTAATTTTTTACATTTTATAACGTGCACGTCGACAAACGCGCCTTGTCGTGTTTGTCACGAAAATTTTGTAACGCGGCGCGTTACGTATTTAAATGGTCCTAGAGATGGCCCCGAGGTCCTGATGCATGGGCCACCTATCGTCATCGTCTACGGCCAACATCGCTTTAAACAACGTGGAAATTAACCCAACGATTTATCGCCATAAATTTGTCTAGTCGTCATCGTCAACAGTCAAATTCAAAATATACCAAAAACAAAACACAAGTGAATGTAAAAAATCAGGATATTCAACGGCAATGCCAATGCCATATTCCAATTATGTGGCTACACTTACGGCGAACGTCAAATGACGTCAACAACGGGATAATCAATGGGATATCAGCTTGAGAGATTTTCTTACTTGTGGCCATGTCTCTTCCATTAGACTCTGCTCTACGTCGTTAAATAATGAAAATTCCTTTATCGGGGGAAACCCGCAATCGAACCGCGCCAACGCTTGAATTAATTTTCGCGATCATCGCATTGTCAGAAACAATGTTTATTTTGGAGCGCGATAAATGCTGAAACTGTCCCAGAGTTGGCGATAATTTATGGAGAAATTGAATCTGCTTAGTCACCGCTAGGGGCTGTTCAACATTTAATTAACCCTACACAAGTAAAATGAAAGTTTGTTTGTGTGTATCTTGGGTACAAAAAGGCTGAATTTTGTTGTGAAAAAAAAATGTAGCGGTGGCAGTTAAAAACATTCTGTTAAAAGTGCTTATAAATGGTCTTTTTTATAAAACGCTTCGATAATGTTTACAAAGTGGAATCAATACAATTTAAACGAAATTACAGAAACAGTTACCTAAATAATAATGATACGTCCAATGTACAAATTATTGTCAATGGCTGGAAGAAAGTACGGAACTTTAAATTAAAATTGACATTTAAATAAAAATAATTTGGGAGTTTTAAGATAAAGATAAGACCAATTTTAACAAAGTTTAAGTAGTAAGTAGTAGAAAACTTGTAGTTCAAAATAATATGTAGTTTGTTGAAAGTTAAACAGCTAATCCTTAAAAGCCATATACGCAAACATAATGTGAAATTATGGTGGTTCCTTTTTCGCTATTTAAGAACGGAACCCTAATAAACCGATCCATTACATAATAATATGGTCGGTTCATTACATATGGTCCATTACATATGGTCGGTTTATAAAGTGCCTACTCGGTTCATTAAAAAAATTAAATAAACATAATGCTGCCGTCCGATGACTAAAAGACCGTAATGTGACATTTTGTCAAATTTGAGTTAGAAACACCACATGAAAGCGAAAATTTTGCTCTATCTTCTAGTCTGGGTCATTTTATTTAATGTTTATTAGTTACTGAGATACAGACACTATGCCCGCGGTTAACTACTAGCTTTTCCAACTTTTCCAACGCTTAAATACGGTTACCTTGCTTTAAAACACTTAAATACCGATAGAATCACTTAACTGTGTATTTAAACGTTGAATTTACCCTGGCATTCAAGCTTAGAAAACGGCTTCATGCACGTACGATACTATTAAGCCGTTACCTGACTTAAGACGTGTTTTAGTGGTTTACAATAGCATATATCTTCTTAGATCTACGACGTCTAAAAGACAGTTTTTTAACAACAACTATCCTATAAAACCGCTAGCCAGACTTAGCCTCTCCGTCGTTGGTTAAGCAATTAGAGTTTAAAACATTTACAATTCTAAAAGACGGTGACCGTTTTTTTAGTTATACGTACTTTTTAATTCACGCCAATAAAAACAATATTACATAACAGTTAAATTACATTACAACGCTAAAAGACGTTTATGCGCTAAGGCTTTCCCAAGCTCCCAACCCCGCGCGCTCGCGCATTTGTCGCTAGGACGCTACGTGAGCGCGAAATCCCGCCAGACTGGATTCGAAAGCAAGGAGGTAAGCATTTTATGTAGTTAATTTTAAATGTTTTATTGAATGATGTTATATTAGCAGATTATACTTGTGACACGCTATAGCGAATCTAGGTAATCTATACAGCTTTATCATGGGTAAAACTATACTTACTGTTTTTAGTTTATAAGTAAACCCAGAATCTATTTCTGATAATAAGTTCTTTGTTAGAATTAATACTATTGATCCTCTATATATTTTTTTAATTTTGTTGCATACCATACTTTTAAAGTGTGTTCTGTGATTATAGTATAGGTAGGTACTTAATAATAATGATAATATGTTGGGCAGTGCTCGTCGACATCACCATCCCCCATGACGAGAACCTCGTGAAGGCCGAGAAGGACAAGCTCAGCAAGTACCTAGACTTGGCCCATGAGGTGACTGCCATGTGGGATGTTGACTCGACGATCATTGTCCCGATAGTGGTTACGGCGAACGGCCTTATAGCGAAGAGCCTCGACCAACATCTTAAGAGGCTCTCGCTAGACGACTGGATTCAAAGTCAAAGTCAAATAATTTATTGTAAATAGGCAATAAAATCGCACTTTTACAAGTCAAACACTTCAATCTAATAAACAAATTTAACCATAAAAGAAACAAACTATAATTAATTGATTATGGTTTGGGTTTGAAAAAGGATTAAGGGTCGGATGCAGAAGGCAGTACTCCTCGACACGGCACGTATTGTCAGGAGGTTCCTCTCTCTGCAGCCCTAACCACCGGTAGCCTGGGCCCTGCTCCGCTATCGGTGGTACCCTAGGTTTAAGTTTTTTATAATGTTTTTAGGTTTTTATAAAAACATTGTGAAAAATTTAAATTTAAGATTATAAAATAAATAATGGGAATGATAATATGAACACTTTTATTGAGGTACTAACTTCAATAACATTAATGACTAGGTACTAATATAATTATTATCCTACGAACCATGTAATAGTATACTTACTTTACAGACTAACAGACATAACTTAGTATGTAATATTATAACTACCTACTATATTGATTACTTATTATGCTACTAATATCAGGTAACTATTCGCCTACACTCCCTGTATTGGCGGAAGACTACCCCTGAAGGCCAGAAGTCCGGGTTGAGGAACATCTCCAGGTGCTCGGCTGGAACCTGGAGCACGTAGGACTTGAAGTCAGTGGTCCTAGGCTGCTCCTCCAAGTGCTGCAACCTCACGCTGATAGGCTCCTCACGCGAACTTCGATACATGGCCATTCTCTCCTGGGCATACAGCTCAGCTTCTACTTCCTTCGTATTCTTTGTCCAGACGAGAGAGTTAGATGCCGACGGTCGGGACTACAGACAACTTGTAGCGTCTAAGTTGTAACCGAGGCGGTGCCGCGATGGTTGCGATTCATTCGTGGAACCTGTGCTTCTTCTCTACAAGCATGAAGCAGTTTTCATCGGTCTGGTTCCGGGTAGGTGCAGTTGTAGTACGCAGCGATGGTTTGCGGCTGCGCGTTTGTAAAGTGCCGCTTCACTGACATCGGTCGGGATACTTGGGCATACAATCTGACGACGCAGGGATGATGCAGAGGTGATGGAACAGGAGCGATGACGGAGTATGAACTAGAGAATTCCAGTATCTTTAAGTTAGTCGTCGGAAGAAGTGGTCCTTAACACCAAATAAATCCCTACCTACCAACTTAATATAATAGTATGTACTTAAACTAATATGTACCATTTATTTTTAAGCGGGTATTATTTATTATTTTTTAGGATTTAGAACTCTGTACTTACATGATATTTTTACAGGTGGTTTATGTTTTACCGAGTTAAGTTAACATCTTAACCGTAACGTAACCCACAAATTTTAATGTCAATTGGGCACCATTTGACTGTCCAGTTTAATTCTACTGAGTCTAATTGGTTTAAATGGTTACTAATTACTAACTTTTATTAAAGACGAGTTTAGAAAATGCTACCCAATTTTATTTTATCACTATTTCAAGACCTAACAACAGCTTCTCCATTCAAGGAAAGTACACTTAGCCGCCCATTTAACATAATGTGATTTATCTCTGACCTGTGTGTCCTACACTAAAATACAGTTACTATGAAAGGTTCTACCAGGCACTGTTATTTAACGTTGAAATCTGTAAAAAATTGTTTATATAAACCATAATAAAAACCGTTACAGTCCGATAAAGGCTTTTTTAGTTGTGGTGTTGATAAAATTTTAATTATTGTCAAATTGAAAAAAAAGTTAAAGTGACTTAACTGTTATTTAGCTTTGAAATTGTATGTAACTGTGGCTCGATAAAAACTCGCCTCACAGTTGTAGAACATTACAATCCTATAAGACGGCTGCGCTTCAGTCAGCCGTTTTTTAGTATTGTAAATAAAAACATTTTTGAATTGACAAGCACTACTAAAACACGAAATCTTAAATTTTAAAATAAAGAAAAGTCGTATGGCACATTCTAAGCCATACATAGAAAGCTTAAAAGCATACAAGTAATTTGGTTTAGGAAAAACTTCTCTATGTATTCATATTTTCGAGATACAGAATTTTTCACGTTTTTGCTCATATCTCAAAATTAGGGTTGTGCACATAACGGTTTTTTAGTAATCGGACGGCAGAATGTGTGCAGTATAATTATCATCTTGCAACGGTGAGTAAACTATGAACATTTATCACAAGACTACAGTTTCCAGAATTTTCTGCTTCAAACACTGTATTATGTCAAGTGACTGCAGTGTGATGGATGGAGTGGAATATTCTGGAGTGTTTGTGCTTGGCAAGTTTACTTTTCGATCGACCTATTCAGCTGTACCTATGTATAATTTGTTTTTTTTTGTTGGATTGCTTCATAATAATATCTCCCTCGCGGATTTCTTAAATGATTTTCATGATGAATTGTTTTATAGTTCTGACACGATCCTGTTTTTAAGAAAAAAAAATTGTGAATAATTGTGAATAACAAACAGGTAGGTAGCTTATTCAATTATCATAGATTATATTATTGATAACCGACTTCTTAAAAAAAACTTCCTCAAATATTTTTATGAATAGAAAATTACTGTATGCGTGGGCATGTAATATTTTACGACTTTGGAGCGGTAATTATGTAGATATATTATAGAGTTATAAAATAATATTATTAAACAATTAATTATGTTATTTAAAAGGGTGAAAAAGGTGTTAGAGCACATAGCCATCAAAATTATCTGCAATGCAACATCTGCAATGCATGGTAAGATAATTCTAAACTCTTTTTATTAACAAATAGAATATAAATCAGTATTACAATAATTTTTCAAAATAAAATGAATAATGAATTTACTGGAAAGCGTTCAAACGAGGCACGCACTCAGCGGCAGAAGATACGACATACCTACACAAACAATATGACCGCGTAAGCTACAGTGAAAGCATTTTATCGCAGGCCCGCTCGCGACATCATAACGTCTATGTCAGTAATCTTACAATGTCTTTCAAGAAATGTGCAATATCTTGTAAGTGGAGCATTGAGACTTTCATAGTAGATTAATATTATCAATGGAATTCAAAATCAGTATATTTTTATTTCAATAAAAAAATATCTGCTTCACGTACCTACAATAAAAAATTTGTAAACTTCGTAACAAAATATAGATTTTTTTAGACCAAATTTGTACTTAGGTAATAACTAAGGTAACCAAGTGATTAATTAAATTAACCATATAATATTACGAATGGTTGTAATATGCAAATTTTTACTTTTATGTGAAGTACAATAATTATGTAAAAGATAATTACTATAACTCGTAAGTATGACGCTGTTAAATTCAGATGTTCCATTTCGTCCTCTAAAATCGCGCTCAAAAAGCCACTAAAAGATAGCCCCATTCTCAAATTACTCAATTTAATTAAGCAAGCTTAATTGTCCGGATAACATTGCAACAGCTGTTTAGAACACGGCCATTTCGGTTTGCCTTAAACATAAAAGTTAAAACAGGGTATTTTCATAATACACTTTTCATTTGAGCACTTAGAAAATATAAACAGAGCGCTTTTAGTTCTTTTAGAACGGAATTATAATGCTTTTGGCCTTTTGTAATAGGTATCTAAAGAGACCAAACCCGTTGGGCTTGCTAATGAATTACTATGAGCAAATTTTAAATGAACTTTTAATATTACTTGTGCAGATACAAAGAAAATCTAACTTTTCGTGACCACGATCAATGTAACTTGATTAAAACGACGAGGTTTATCAAATTGATAATGGTCCTTTTGTTTAGTAAATATGAACTCAATCCGCGAAACTAAAACTTCTATGTTAGATATTTTATTCCATAAAAATAATTAACACAAAGCGATCCTTAGCCGAAAAGTCTCCATATAACCTACTACGAGTACATACATTATACTTAAATGCATTTTGAATTCAATACTTTTCTAATACCAATCAAGTAAAAGTCGATAGCGAACTTACTATCTAGTCTTTTGTCATTCAAATTGATATCTGAAATTAAATCGAAATTTAATTTTCTGGTTCATTGCTATTCAGTCAGTTAAGGCACTGCAATACGAGGATAGTGCCCTTAAAGACCAGCGCATACTGATTGATAAATTCATTGTACTCAAACTTAGCACATGACAAGAAGCGCTCATTGACATAGTTCGGTTACGAGACCTTACCAATTACGAATCGATCGGCATACACTTGAATGGGTAAATGTTTAATGGCATAGAATTCGGGTGCTACCATGTTTCTAAGACTGAACCCGGTTATTAACGATTGATAGTTATCAGTGCCATGTTAGAGGCCCTTGGGCGACCTAAATCTAAAATAAGACAACAGTACTTACTGTCTCTGATTTCATGTTAGGCTAGAATTTAAACGGGTCTAATTCGCGCACAAACTAATAACATTGTATTCAGTTCACGAGAGTTTAAGAACTTCTATCTCGGATTTGTAGGCTCTATCTGTTTAGTGTATCTAGCTGTCATAACATCACTTAGCGTAAAAGAATCAGCACAGACTCAAGTTTTGATGGAGAATCACAGATTCCGTCAGAAAAATCTTTTTAGGACGCCTGATACCGTCGTCTAGCAAGCGCTGAATAAAGATGACGAGTGTGCGCTGGGCCTTAAATCCTTAGAAATCTAGGAATACAAAAATATGAATTCATCAGGGGTTAATGGGGGTATTTAAATCCGAACGGGGCGGGGAGGAAACTGCGCAATGAAGAAGCATTACATTGTGAAGCCACTAACGAGGTTTATGAAGTCAAATGGGGTTTAATAAACATAAATGGGAGTAATTTCAGGAAATGGAGAAATTGCGAGGCTATTTAATTAATGGCATTATGAAACGTAGACGGCGGCAAGATAAAATATTAAACAATATATAGGTACGTTTAAAAAGGCCAAATCTGAAACTGGGTCTATATGTATATATTATTTTCACAAATGAAAACAACTCAAGTTTTAAAAGTATACCGTACCGTACCGCATAATCGCTGTATTTATTAACACAACGCAGAGTAGCGCAATATAGCGTAAGTATAACGTAACATTCCCGCTAAAAACATCAAACAGCCGGGTTAAAAAACGATGCGGGTCGTCCAAATTTATAATTTAAATCCTCTATTTCCACATTTGTATTAAATAACACTTATTGCCAAAATAATAGGATTGAAACTCGTTAATCAGTTTCCATAAATTGTTTCCTTAATTGCTGACTAATTCAATTCCGTTGATATCACTGATTGCGTTGTCAACGCGAGTGAATACTCGCGTACGTTGCATTAATCTGGGTTGATGTATAAAGCCGGTCGGTGTTCGAAATAATTGCTCTGGAAATAAGGTGCCTGTATACTACTGTATAGTGTATACACAAAACGTAACTGTATCTACACAAAAAAATAAAATTGAAGTGTCCATTTGTAATGTCAAAATAACAGCTTTACGGGATAAGCCCCGACGGGTGTGGCGGATGATTTTAATGATACACGCCGAGTAGAATCCCTAAATTTTATTGTTCGAAGCGCAAAAAGTAGAGCTTTTTACTAAATGCATAATACATTTTTACGGCACTTATGACAATAACACTATTTTTTAATGTTTGTCTGTCTGTTCCTGCTAATCTCCGAAACGTCTGTGCGAACTTTGACGGGATTTTCACTTGCAGACAGCTGATATTTCAAGGAGTTAACTAAGTCTACTTTTGATTTGAATTTACAAGGAGTAACTAAGTCACACGGTTTCACCCGCGGGTTAACAGTCAACGCGAGTGGAACCATGGGGCATAGCTAGTATTAGCTAGTCTATGATTAAAAGCCTGTAAAAAAGATAATGTCATGCAAGGACCGAAATTATTGGATTATTGGCCGATAGTTACCAAAACTCCCATTCAACCACCACCGTTGATTAAAATGTCAACGCGACTGAAGCTTCATTAGCTCGATGTTGATGAATTGTCTTTTGATGGCGTTATAACCTTGTTATGGCTCGTCAACTGGTATTGAATTACTTCGTCAACTATGCAAACTTTATTCAGTTAAACGAAATTGTACTCGTAGCAATTATTTTAATTATATTCGAAGCGGTGGTCTCTATTATAAAATTTAATGTCTTCAGCCGCTCACAGCTTTACGCCGTACGCCGCGTCACGATGTAGGTACTATAGAAATGTACGCTGACATCAGCGTGTGAAAAATAATACAACAATACATTTCTATAGAAAAAAATCGTAAGCCGATATCAACGTGTGAAAGAGACAACAACAGTTCATCTCTTAAATCTCAATTTCCCTCGGTCACGGCATCACGCGTGAACGGCTAGACGAATTTTTCTAATCTTTTTTTTGTGTTTGTTATTATCAGGAGAAGGTTCCTATGAAAGAAAAAAATAAAAACGTTAGACCGAACATTAGAAAATTAGAGGATACTTCAATACCACATTAACTTTTGTAATGTTACTTTTTGTAGGGAAAAATGACAATTACAGGATAAAGTCTGTCGGGGCCGCTAGTTTCTATATAAAGAATCGTGACGCGGCGTGCGGCGTGACGCTGTAAGCAGCTTTTATAAGAGACCACAGCCATGACAAAAATAGTGTGATTAGCCTTTCTCTGTACGCAATTGTTAATATTAGAGACATTACAAAAATTTTAGATCAAAATATACGTATCTACGAATGTATACTGTATATAGTAGGTACGGTAATAAAAATATCCCTTTGTCGAGATCCAAGTTTATATGTAGCGGTGCTTACGTAGATTTTGAGATAAATCGCTCTGATAGACGGATAAAAGGAAAGATACTTTAGAAAGATTTTATAGTGTACTTAGGTACTTTTGTATTAGAGATACGTAGTTACATAGCCCTGAAACCCATAATATAAGAATGTCGACTGTTGTTTATTACGTAAACAAAAAGGCCACGAAAAACTTTTTTTTCACCAATCTTACAAGAAAATCTCTGTCTATTTTTATACAAAGTAAATTTCCCTTTGATGGGCTACAAAGCAAGTTATCCCGTTTTATCGTCTGAACTAGGGTTGTCACCATCTGACAAGGATCCGAACGGCAATTTGTCCCTAATTTATAGCAGTAGCTCGGTGGCAGTACAACGTTAGCTTTGGTAATAGGAAACTCTTATTAGGATTTGTTGTTTTTTTTTAATATTTATAGCAGCCACAAAAGACTGAGTCATCAAAAAGGAGTCAAATAGGTTCAGTGGCCGTTTTTTAGACACAAAAAGAATGTTCCATATTCAATCCATGGAAACTTCCACATTTCCCCACAGCCTATTGTTACATTAGTTTAATAATTATGTTATATTATCTGTGGTGTTGCGGTTTGCCATTGTTTGTGCACTGCTTTAACCACATCTATTTAATATGTTATGAATTTATAATAAATTATTCAAATTTCCCGATAGTAAATTTGAATTATTTCCTATTACGACACGGTAAATTCTAGGTTTAATCCAATGCCCGATACAACTTGTTACAGTAGGTACACGTTTAAACGACAACCTATAACTAAATGCCCTAACTGTCTCTATTATCGGTACTGCCGCTTACCTAGTAAAGGTCTGCTTGTCTCTTTACTCCGCCTCAGTAATGTAAAGAAAATAACAAGTATGTTACTCACATTATCGAAATAGTTTTAGTCCTTGATAGACCAGACCTTAGTTGTTAAGAACACAGTAATGCTAACTGCTACGCATCGTGAAAATGATTTAGTAGGTAGGTATTTTCGATTTATATTACACTAGCTGCGCCCCGCGGTTTCACCCGCGTTTTACATTATAAAACCTACAGGGCGGTGGCTATTAGATAGGACTTGTAACATTGTGTCAGAGAAAATACTGAAGTTAGGTCGTTTTTCACAGTTATTATTGCACTGATGGACAGGAAAACAGTGATGATGATGATGACTTGTAGCCTATATTGTGTCTCTAAACTATCTGCATACAACATTTCATGCAAATTAAGGTACTATTTCACAGTTTAGCCCACTGTGTATAGTGTAAGTTGGTGTATAAGTTATCAAAATACCAAATTTCAAGCCAATGGGGTAGTTTTTCACAGTTTTTATTGAACTGATGCAAAACGGTGAAGATGATGATGATGAATTAAAGCCTAAGTCGTAAGTTGCGTGATAACTTACCTACGTACAAAATTTTACGCACATTGGGTGTTTTATCGCATTGATGGAAAACGGCGATGATTATGATGATGACTTAATTATATGTTCGTAGCCTATGTCCTAAGTTGGAAGATAACCTATCTGTGAACCAAGTTATCTCCCCCCACTCTCCCCTCTTCCCACTCTCCCCATTTCCCCCCACTCTCCCCTCTTCCCTTGCTCCCCTATTTCCCCCCACTCTCCCCTCCTTCTCCCCCCACTCTCCCCTCTTTCTCCCCCCACTCTCCCCTCTTTCTTCCCCCCACTCTCCCCTCTTTCTCCTCCCACTCTCCCCTCTTTCTCCCCCCACTCTCCCTCTTTCTACCCCACTCTCCGCTCTTTCGCCCCCACTCTCCCCTCTTTCTCCCCGCTCTCCCCTCTTTTTCTCCCCGCACTCTCCCCTCTTTCTCCCCCACTCTCCCCACTCTACCCTCTTTCTCCCCCCACTCTCCCCTCTTTCTCACCCCACTCTCCTCTCTTTCTCCCTCCACACTCCCCTCTTTCTCCCCCCCTCTCCCCTCTTTCCCCTCTCTTTCTCCCCACTCTCCCCTCTTTCTCCCCCACTCTCCCCTCTTTCTTCCCGCTCTCCCCGTCTCTCTCCCCACTCTACCCTCTTCTCCCCCCACTCTACCATCTAATCCCCCTTTCCCCCCTCTCCCCCTCCCCTCCCCCGCACTCTCCCCCCCTCTCCTCCCATCACACTCTCCCCCTTTAAATAACGATCCGTTCAGCCGTTTATTGTGGTCCGTTGGGGGTGCATCTAAAGAATACCACACAATTTCAACCCCCTTGCTTTTCCCCCTTTAGGGATGATTTTGCAAAAAAGCTGAAACCCGTATTTATTTATATCTTACCAAAAGCCTAAATAAGAATTTTCAGATCCCTAACTTGAAGAATTATGGATTCCCCATACAAACTTTCAACCCCTATTTCCCCCCCTTCGAGATTATTTTTTGAGACAAAAGATAGCCTATGTCCGTCTCATAGGTCCAATCTACCCTTATACCAAATTTCATCGAAATCGGTCCAGCCGTTTGAGCGTGAAGAGGTAACAAACATACACACATACACACACACTCACAAACTTTCGGCTTTATAATATTAGTAAGATAATTAGTTTATATTTTTAAGCTTGGTATGTTATATTTTTATAATTTTAAATGGTATGAGAATTCTGTTACTAGATAAAGTTGTATGTACAGATAACAAAAGAAAACAACGAATTGAAGTTTATCAAAGGCTCTGATTCTAGATGTGAATAAATCTGAACAGTGAACATATCTCTAGAGAGGATACTATCGACATTTTTTTCTAAATTACACCTTTTGTCGCATGACAATTGACAAGTCCCATGGCTTAGTAGTCAACAAATTCAACTTTATGGGTTGGTAAGGTCCCAGGGCGAGACAAATATTTGAACACGAGTAAAAGTGAAACTATTTGTTCAGCTATTCAACGCCCAGGCTCTATTTCGGGTGACGTGGCACAATATGTAAAACATCTTTTTTACGCCACTTGGTTCTTTCAACCAAGATAAGATAGTGTTCAAATGAAAGTAATCAATAAAAAAGAAAGAAAAAATAATATAGAGCAAAGTTGATGGAGACAGCTTAGGAGTTTCGTTGCTGTCATCTCACTCGACCTAGTGCTGCAATAGGCTTCTTTTTGCGCCAAGCTTCATCACATTAAAAGTAAAAAAATAAATTAATCTGTCGCCAAATCTGCTCGCTAGTACGGCGCGGGCAGTCCTGGCTTAATGTAAATGAAGCAATTTAACTAAAGTGGAGATTTTTCCAACTAAGCCCTTGGTAAACTATAAAGGCACCCATTTTAAAATGTAACAGCCAGCTTACTACCGTCATGCCGAGAATAATAATTTTATAACCATTTTTTATTTAAGTTTGCCCTTTTTGCTGTTAGTAGTTTTTGTTATTTTATGGTTCGTTGAAATAGGAAGAAGGATTTTTATTTTCAAAATATGTTTAAAACCGCAAACGAATTGTGATTGAGCACAACCGGCAATAAACAATGGTATGGCAGAAGCCTAGCAGTGACACGGGCTGGTTTTGAATAAAATTGAGTTTGCGGTTCAATGTTTTGGCCTATATAAGGTCTCTAAACTGTACCTTGATGGCCACGACTGCTTTCAAATCCTGTGAAATCAGATTGCAAACAGGATAAATTAATAAAAAAATTGGACCATTTTAATCCAAATAAAATACATAATCGTCAATAAGCAACAGGCTGCAAGTCGTTACTACCTCAAGAGGCGGAAAGAAAACCAAGAACAATAAAAACTATGTCCATAAAACGTTTATTCCCACTAACTGACTGCCCTAAAAAGATTTCCTTATACAACGAAATATAAACGCAAACCTCAGCTCATAAAATACACCGGAGGATAATCTTTTATTTAATTTAGTGTACAGAACGACTGTAAGAGCCATTGTCTTTTTTAATGAATACTTGGCAACGTGTAGAAGCCATTAAGACGCTTTACAGGACCCTGCCTTGTTTGCGTTTTATTTTTGCTTCATATTTTTATTTTTCTCAGAAATCGAGATGCTTTGGTTTGTTTGGTCTCTACTCTGTATTGTGATATTTTGTTCAAAGTATTTTTTAGCTACCGTAATTTAGGGATTTATACTCTATCCTGTTCTTTTGTTTATCATTGTCGTATTTTGTTTCCTCAGCTGAGGTACCTACCGTTTTCTTTTGGTGAGGGAGAAATAATCAGAGTCAACTCTGCGGCTTCATAAAGCTTTTTAAGAAATCAAGGTACATTGTTGAAGTACTTTTATCAGAAGCCAATTAAATTAATTAATTTTATTTTTCTTTGGAAGTATGTTCACTTAACAGCTTTTTACCATCACATGCACGGCTATTTGATAAAATAGAACACAGACGCGCTGATGAATATATTCAAGTGACGATAATATATTACAGTTTCGTGTGATTTTTGTAACTTCGTTAGAGGCCGCTGATATGCAGACAGATAAAAAATTCTTCTATCAGACATATCAGGGCTTACCCTCTAAAAAGCTGAACTCATAAAATGGACAGGAAGCTAACCTTGAAAGAAATGTATGCAGTATACAAGAGGTGGGTAATTAATTAGTGATCGACGTTGAGACGGTGGCAACTTGGAACTTTTATGAAATTTCCAAATTGGGATTGCAATTTCATTGATGTCGAGAATATTCTTCTGCGCAGATTTATCCCTAACCTCCTCTTATAGGGTTATTCCCAGAGTACTCCAACAAAATTTCCCAATCTACTCCACGAAAAGCCGATCAAAAAAATATTTTATAAATTTAGTTTCATTCTACTCCACTAAGTATAAATAGCCCGGTAACAACAGTACCCATCACAAAAACATAAATGTCACACGGCTCATTCATTACTTATTGAAGCCGTATAAGTATAGTCTTCATTTGTTCAGGCATTCACGTTTCAGTGCATAGAAGTGGGAACGTGAAACGACGCGATTATCTCAACGGGTGTCGTTAGCGTAAATATCTCCCTTTTCCGTTTCCTCTCAGAGTGTAAGTGAGGGTTTTCCAATTTACTAAATCATCATCATCATTATCATATATAGCACTTCTCGTCCCACTGCTGGGTATTCCTTTACTTTTCCATGGCATGCCATTCGCCTCGACCCTACGCCAATCGGATCTAGGTAAGAACTCACGGTCTTTGTAATATCTTCATGCTACTGCACCTAGACGACCAATGCATTGTGATGCATAAAAAGATGTATGTATGTGTGATTGTGATGCATATATATATCTTATCCTACAGTCTCCTGCCTTTCCATTATATACAGTCAACTTAGGCAATACTAAACCCTTGTCATAAATACCCCAACGCTCGTACAACGTTTACCTAAATTAGAAAAATGGTATATTTTCATGTTAGTAAATCTTTAAGCCATTATTAGTTTCGATATTGTTTGTTCCTAGTATAAAAGATATAAAAATTGCCGCGATCAAAGTGTCTTTCTTAGAACTTATAGACAGTACTATAACGTCTGAAACAGAGAATAAAACCATTTACTTACATCCAATATAAACCTCTTCAGTAACTTATGGGTAGTATTGCACTAACGTTCGTCGCACAGGCATTCTTTAGCACTGACTTTCACAGTAGGCCATTTGTAATTCGACCTAAAATTACGCACTCGGTATACTCAAATGGATTGGCTTCCTACCAGGCACGTATCGCTTCCACGTAACACCGTCCTGTTAGAGTAATAGACCATACATTTCGGCCTACCCTCAATTTATTTAACACGTCGTCGACGGATTACCGGGCAAAGTGTTTTTTATCCTTGTTGAAATGAAAAGCGTCTCGGCGAGCTCCTAAGCCGAAGTAAGCCTCGAAAAATATAATGGAACGTCAAATTCAATTGATGTTCTGAGGCGTGCGAAGTTATCTGGCGAAGTTATGGATGATTTGTGGCGTAATGAGCCTTCCGAGTCGCTCTATGGAGACGAATCTCTTTTTCGGTATGCGCTTACGATAATGTTGATTATCACTCGATGATTTATTCACGGGATTTTTCGTTTATTTCATCTTGATTGCTAAAGATGATTCAGTACGCTTCCAATTTAGTGAGCATTAGATTAAAACAAAAAAAAAATATTTAGTGAGTAGGCGAACTTGAGTTACACTTATTAGATCAACAGCTCTTGAGTTTAGTAGTTTAAGTGACCTATATAAATGGTTCTAAAAACACATTTACGAACCATAATGTTTAATGTAGTCCTATTTTTACCTACTTCAAAAATCGACATCAATACCAATACATGTATATAATATATTATAATATTGTTTAAGTATTAGTATGTATGTATGTATTCATAATTTGACACTGATGTCAACCGACTCCACCCTATTCCTGGCGTCTATCTTGTCCATCCAAAGCTTGTCTGGTAGAGATCGCTTTAAGCGATAAGACTGCCCATTGTACCTATTTTAAGTTTGACCTTTCTGTGTTATGTACATTAGAGTTATATATCTATCTATCTATCTATAATATCATCGAATCAGCTATTTATGAAAAATTTGGGCTACCTACCTTTGACTGAAAAGCGACTTCAATAGCCAATACATTCTAATATTAGCATGCATACCAAACCCCTAACTTCGTCGGCCCGCAAAGACTTTTCACTAATGGAAAATTTATTAGCAGAACATAGCACGATATAGCACGATATTGAGAAATTCCGTGGATTGTGAGGGAATTGTCTCGATTGGATGGCTCTTAAATTTAGGTGCCGTCCTTATTCAATTCAAGGGAAAATATCCTGAGAATACGATGGTAATAGGTACCTATATAGGGTATACCTGTCGGTTCATTGAAGAGGGTAAGTCAGAGAGGGTATTAATTGAGCGCTCGTAAGCCCCTTACCTCGAGGTCATGATTAATGATTTTTTGCTGTGAGTGTACTTTTTGATGCTTACGAACGTCGGTATTCGAGAATTACGCTGAATTTCAATATCGACTTAAGTTCTAATCTATGTATGTTGATTTTTAAAGAAATCTCTTTTACAGTTTCTAATCTAGGTTGATGTTTATGTCGATTTTTAAGAATTTCACGCTATGCTCGAGTAAATAGGACGGTCTGGAATTTGAACCTAATAGGCTTTGTAAATAAGAGCATAAAAAATGAGCTCAGAGGATAATGGCGTCAGCTCCTGTAGTAATTAAATTCCATGCTGTTAGCTTTTTTCCTGGTTCAGCACCACGCCACTTTTTGCGGTTACTTTATAGAGATAGTAATCTCTACAAAATTATAGCACAGATTTTTCATGTAAGACATTTCGATCATAAATGGGCAATACTCTGAACTCGTTTTTCAGAGTGACCTAAGTTGTGTTTTACAAAATCTATAGAATCACTGAAGCGTTCAAAAGTCGCTCAAGTGCTTTTTAAACTACGCACAGTATTTAGGTCCGTAGCATTGAGATCCATACTATTTATTTTTTCAACATGACTCGTAATCTAACTCACTGTAAAAATAACATGATATTTGTAATTTTGTAAGCACAATTATTTCTAATAGTAAGTACAAACTAGACTCATAATAATTGTCTATGAGAAAAGAGGCTGTGACAAACATACAGACAACGGTCAATGAAGTTCTTTATTCAGTTCAGGTATTAGAATTTAAAAAACAAACTGTTAAAATGGTTCCCGCTAGTGATTTATGAAAAAATACAGTTTGCCTGCCTTTGACCGAATGCAGTCAAACGAAATACGCATGCAGCAATATAGTGAGACCCGGGGGGCAAATTTAATTTCTGACTACGAGGCCGTGTGCAAAGTGAAGTTTTCGACGCAGTCCAATTTCACCTACCCCGGTTACTTTACTGATATATACCGCAAATGCTTCCAAAATATCCCGGAAATAATGAGACGTTGTATGTAGTGACGCGTGACGATAATTTTCATTAGTATAACGGGTTTTCAAATCCCCACTCCAAAGCCTAAACAGGAAATTTCCGTTTCAAATTATCATTACTCCTGCTATTAACAATTATATCGTTCACGAGTAATTGTATACAAAGGACTGGAGGCTCGCTATATTTTGACATAGGTACTTAAGTCGTTTTGGTAATTATGTAGGTTAAACACGAAACTATAAACTAAGCGGGTGGAAACAGAATTAATACTTTGGATGGAAAATGTGGGTTGAACATGAATGCCACCAATTTTATTGCAGAACGTTCAGTTCTGCAACAAAATAGACAAAAGAAAAACAATATTTTTACAGCTTCTAAATTACACACGAGAGAAGATAGCTCCTAGCAACGATGCATGAGGATACTACCTTGACTACTACCAATACCTAATGCATATTTTTTAATGTCGCATTTAAATTTCAATACTAGAATAAACCTACGAACAGGTGTCCAGCTCTATTTTTCTCGTAAACCTTGCATGAGTTTCGCGAAGCCCTCAGGAGTTGAATCTAATTTGTCAGCCGCGGTCCGACGCCAACGAAACCTTGTTGGCAGAACGACAATTAGCGAGTTAAAATTTGTACCACACAACGCTACCCTGCCAGTGGCACAAAGACGTAAGTATCGTGTAAAAAAGTTTCACGTAAAAGTTGCGTCTTTTTTATCAGGAGTGCTTTTAGCTCTCAACAGTTTGAAATAGCTAAAAACGGGTCTAACCCGCGCACAAACAATAATTTTGACATACCACGACGTTTCAACAGTTTGTAAATCTGGCAAAGTGATTCTAAGCTCATTATAAACGTTCTGATTATTAATCTGTTTTTGGACCTATATCGGAAAGTTCTTCGAAAAGTCAGGAAACTGCTTTCTATAGTGACACCTATGAGCTAAATTAATGATTAAAGACCATACCCTACGTAATGAGATGACATCAATGATACATTAAATAAATGTATGAAAACGATTATACCAGAACTCCGTGAAAAGCTCATAAAGGGATAAGCAAGGGTTAATTGTAAGAGTTAGATCGTCTGTTGTTTTAATTGCTATTTTAATTAATATTTGTGTAAAGCGTTAATATTTGTGTAAAATGTTTGCTTTAGCATGGAAATTATAATATGGGTATTGTTTCTATTAATTTAAATTTGCTTTGTACTCTTTCTAGTGAGCGCGTAAATCCGTGTTTGCATTTATACTGAAATAAAATAATTATATACTTTCCATATTCTACCAAAAAATTGATAGGTAGGTTCCTACGTTCCCTACGTTCAAATCTGGTGTCACGATCCAATTTAATTTTCTTGTTAGGAAAAACAATTTGCGATTAGCCTAGAAGCCGGAAGTTTTTACTAATTTTCCCCGTAAAAATATTCGAAATGACAGCCTGCGTATTTGTCAGAAAGTTTCGAAAATTACTTTTCTCATAATCCGATCATTTTAAAACATTTTCGCTGGTTTTAACAACGTGGCGGGTGTGCCTATTATACCGTCCAATGAAAATAATGAATTGGTACCTTGCTTCCATCTATTTTCTACCTTAACACGCTTAGGAATAAGGGTGGTTTTGGCCTTGTAGAAAAGTTTATTCGAGGCACCTTTGTCATGTGTGACCCGTGAGGTTTATCTCGTTTTTTGCTGAAGCTCAAAATTTTCACAGTTCAGTGAGTCTACTGAAACTTGATACAGCGGTGTAACTTTTATTAATATACTCTGGGAAGATTTAATCTTTTATGTTAAGCCCTTGGTAAGGGTAGATTATTTTTAAATCGTCGACATAAAGCTTTACTTTAGCGAGGTACGATTTTACGAGCTTTTGGTAGTGTAGTTAGTGTTTTTCTTTTTCGACCATTATTTCAAGTAAGATAATACTTCAGAAAAATTCCGTTTTGTCAGAAACAAAATACTGATTAACATTTAATTTTAATCGAAGGTATTATCTGGGCCTAAAATATCGTTTTTAGGGTTTCGTACTCAAAGGGTAAACGGAACCCTATTACTAAAGGCTCCGCTATCCGTCCCTCTGTCTGTCTGTCTGTCTGCCTGTCTGTCACCAGGCTGTATCACATCTACCGTGATAGTTAGACGGTTGGAATGACTATGTATTTCTGTATAACATGGAATACTAAAACACAGTAAAATAAGGGGCTCCCATACAACAAACTTGATTTTTTTGCCATTTTTATAGACAACTAGCTGCGCCCCGCGGTTTCACCCGCGTTTGGATAATATACAATAATATATCTTTATGAATTGTAGCCTATGTATTATTCTGATATGTAAGCTATATGATTGTGAAGTTTCATCAAAATCCATTCAGTAGTTTTTGCGTGAAAGAGTAACAAACATCCATCCATCCATCCATCCATCCATCCATACTCACAAACTTTCGCGTTTATAATATTAGTAGGATGGTACAAATGGTACCATCATGCGTGAGTCCGACTCGCACCTGGCCAGTTTTTTTAAATATAATGTTGGCATATAAATATTGTATGCACTATTAGGCTCAATAATATCAGTGCAAAATATTAAAAAGCCTGCAATAGATAGATAGATAACGCTTTATTGACACCAAAATAAGTGTAACACAAAAAGGCTAAACTTAATAATCGGTGCAATAGGCGGTCTTATCGCTTAAAGTGATGATCTCTACCAGACAACCTTTGCATGTACAAGATAAACAGCAGGAATAGGTTGAGTTGATTCACATCAGTGTCAAATTATGAATAGGTACATACACAATAGTTTTACACAAATAAGGGTTTATGCATACTAATAATTTACCTAAAGCAATGTTCATTAAGACTACACAATATATTGGTTGGTGATCAATTAATGTCTCAGAGATTTATCGACTTAGTTTCGCACTTAGGTGTCTTCGAGAAAGCTATTTAAGCTGGTAATTGTGGAGTTGATGTGTTTAGAGACGATGTACATAACTTCCAATGAGAACATTTAGCAGTTGGATATTATTATCTTCAGTTATCTCTGCACCTGCCATTCATCCATTAACCTCATGAAACATAGTTACACAACAGGAAATCTACTTCCAAGCTCGTATGTTACACCATCGAATGTCACGATGTACAAGGGTGAGAGCGTACTGTGAACCAGCCTCATGAATAAATGGATGTGACAGAAAAGGAACAATTAACTGATTAGAAATACGTGACGCATTGAGATAAATAATTCTATTGGTGGGCGGAATTTTGTGAGATACGGTTTTCATGTTTAGGCCCAATGATTGTAAATCGTACAAGTCTTGCTGTAGCTAGGAAATCAGTAGCTTAATGCAGCATGTAATCTCACAGCATTAAGAAAGAAATAAAATCATTTATTCTAACCAAACTGCATACAACACATTACAGGCGAGAAGGTATTATAAACAGAGCGAAAAAACCAATTAAATACTTGCAGTTAGTTTTTTTCACAGAGGCTTATCGCAAAAGCAAAAATATAAAACCACCAACACCTTAATTTGAGACCCCAAAAAAGCTTCATAGAATATCGCACTGAAATAACGATCTCTACAGAACTTCGACTTCACTATTTGAGTTACCTTTGCGGAGCAAACTTCTCAATAATTCACTAAAGTGGGGTAATACCCTAGAGTTAATCAGTTCCCTAGACGAGACACCTAAGTAAAACAAAGTACGTAGTTTACTTTAATAGCTAACAGAAGCATCTCTATCCTCATGTAATAACCAAACTTTGGTACTAAAATTACCATAATATTGCACCTTCAAATAGTGAAAGTTTGATATATTGTTGAAAATGTATGAATTGTGGGGCTTCATAATAGGTAAGGAAGGGCTGTTTTATAGTGGTTGCGTAAAGGTTTTGTAGTGGATGTAAGTGAGGAAGCTGTAAAACTTGCCGAAATGGTAGTGAACATTATTAATTAAAAACTCAGGTTGTACTACATTTATAAGTGCCTAATATTTCTTGCGACAACCATTTGCTTGCGTATTACTGACTCTAAATCCATTAAGTTTCGGGCGCTGTAGTAAATTTTTATTAAAATATTAAATGAAAAATTTAAATAATTGGTACATCATTCATACCACAAAAGAAAGATTAAGATAATTTAAAACGCAAAACAAATTCCTTATTTTCAAAATTTTTAGGTAGTGTGAAACCCACTAAATTAGCTTTTTACAGATAATCCTACACTCAAAGTGAACTAACATTAAATAAATTAAGTCTATAATACTTCCACTTGGTAAAGATAAAAAAAGTTACGTTTTGAACGATAAGTAGGTATTGAGCGCGTGTTTAGAATCCCAAATTAAATTTCAGTTAGGTATAAAAACGTTCATCTAAATCGGCCTTAATATTTTCTTGTTCCGAATTTGGAGAAACACAGCGGCCCTGATATTACTCGTCGAGAGAAAGATGAAGTTATAATGATGACAAATTCTCGCCGCAAACATCTGCGAAACTTTCGGATGCCCCGTTCTTGCCAAAATCCATTTTAATAAGCCAGAATAACTATGCATCAAGTAAAAATTCGCCAAGCTCGGAACGCAACGTACTTAGAACACGTGGGTTACTTATGAACCTATGTCATTTTATCAAACTGTTTTAGTACCTCGTAGGAAGTTGTTTGCTGCAGTAACAACAAAGACTTCACTCTTCATTTCGATTCAATTCAACTTAGAAATGACTTCCCCAACAGAGTTTCCCACAGATCCGTTGCCAACCCTCTAATCAGTACGAGGCGCCAATTGCCGTCGCTCGTAGTAAATTGCAACCAGAGGATTTTAAACGTCTCAATCAATACCCACTAGAGACGCAGGCCTATTTCTTGGCTTAACGGAAAGTATTTCCTGAACAGTAACTTGAAACTGTCAAGTAGATTTGAAGTACACATCTCAATACCTGGGTCTAACAACTAACTCAATCGCCTTCATCATCAGCCTGAAGACGACCACTGCTGAACCTAGCCTTAGACCACCACACCAAACGACCATTAGCCATTTGCATCCCCCGGTTGCCTGCGACTCTTTTGATGTCATCGGCCAATCTAGTGGGAGGCCTACCAACACTGCGTCTTCCAGCCCGTGGTCTCCACTCTAGAACCTTTCTTCCCCATTGGTTATAATTTCTACGAGCGATGTGGCCTGCCCATTGTCACTTCAGCTTGCCAACCGTGAGAGCTGTGTCGTAAACTTTAGTTTTTTGCCAAATATCCTTGTTCCGGATTTTATCGCGCAAAAAACTCTGAGCATAGCCCTCTCCATTGCCCGCTGTGTGACTCTGAGGTTCTCCAAAAGGCCAGCAGTTTGCAAAAAGGCAGCAATCGTTTTATCTTGTTGAATATTAACGGATATAATATTGACTGTAGCATTTATGTTATATGTTATGTACTGGCTTTGAACGTCTTTAATCAATAGCCTCTTGAGACCAGACTAGTCTAGCCGGTGCCAGTAGCTCCATTATCGGCTTAACAATGTCCTATGGCTTTTGATTTACTCGACTATGGACCAGCTAGTACGATGTGGGTACAGTCTGTCTCTACCAGCCTTCCTACGTTGAACAGATAATATTATTATGAAAAGGCAATTATTTTGTAGTTTTGAACCCGACGATAAAAAAAACATCCATAATACATCAGGCAAATCATTCTTTAACGTAGATATAACCATACCCGAAATATTTTTCCCTTTCAAACTTGTTTTACAGACACGTTTTCAATACATTTATTCTTATCCTAGCGATGATTGAGTCGTGTTCGAGTCAGAGATATTTAAACAATCGGAGGCATCGTATTCGGTGCAAAATTACAATTTCTGGATTGAACCGTCGAGATTCCGATTAATTCGTCTTGTCTGACTCATCAGTCACTGCTGCGTTTTGCGCTCCCTCTCACCTCAACTTGAGTCTTTACTTTACGTGTCTAATAACAACTCTGATTGACTAAATTAAACACCGAGAGAAAACCATCACCACTGAGATCCAGAGAGAACCTTCGAATCATTTGAACAATCGAAACAATCGACTGAATCATCTCAAACCCGCCCGTCGCTATCCCACCCTAGTGTCATTGTTTACCCACCCTAGGCGTCAGCTCGCCTAGCCATAATTGCGGAGGGGTCGTTAAAGCTAATGACCCTATTAGTTGGAGCAAAATGATCTTTAAAAATATTAACTAGCTACCCTGAGATTAAACGTCGCAATTATTAACGGCTAACGCTTCAGAGGTCATCTCAGAAGTTTAATTTGCTAAGGAAAATGTCGAGCCATGTTAGAAAATTATTGTTTGTACGATTTACCTTGAAAGGAGAGATTTAAAATGTCGAAGTATTGAACTTATTCTGATTTTGGTTATAAGCCATTTTACCTAGATTTGTAATAATAGCATAACACAAAGGCTTATTTCAATTTATTAACTAATTAGGAACGTTAAGTATACGAGAGTCTAAAATATTATTAGCCGAACAAGCCATCGACTGGTTTTTAAGAAAGAATCTAGCATACCCTCATATCTACGATGCAATATTATATTTTATCTTAAGTTTTAATATAAAATAGATAAATAAATACAAGGGCAGACCTCATCTAATCAGTATTGCAATTCAACGGGGCGATGTCGCGAGAATATTATGTTATATACTGCCATGGATCTATAATACACCTATAATACTAGGCACATAGGCAGTTTAACAAGTGTTTATTGTAAGTAACTAGTTGCATTTCATGTTAGATACTCATTCATTACGTTACTTTTCGGGTAAAGTAACATAACTCCGTTAACAGCTCTCTGTTCTATTATAAGATTACCATTTCCTCGCAAACATTGCCGCTCGCTTTCAAACTCTCATTATGACCTCATTCTAAATCCTCATCGCTCTTCGTCCGAGCAAAGATACTTGAAACTTCAGATGGTTGACCCTATAATTGATAATGAATCAAGCAATAATGAATGTGGTGGAATTGAGCACGTCTGTAGTCTGACCGAATTCGTTCTCGGTTGACCCACTTCTGTAGAAATGATGACGTAGGTAGTGGTACGCGTAGTCCTGCGAGTGATTCGGAACTTTTCGAAGAGGAATCGAATCGATGAGATTCGATAAAGTTCTCGTTGTATTACAAAAATGCTACAAATGATTTTTTTTTATCAGTAGTATTTTAATTACTGTCTTGTGATCTTTGTAATATACAGTAATATAAGATAATGTTAATTTACTACGGGTGACTGTACAGGATCTTTTACAACCATTTTGTTTAGAAGAATTCACAAAAAATGTGCTCAGTAAATAATTTCACTCACGGAAATTACAAACTCTTTTAATTAAGATTCTGTCGGTCATCAATTCTTTCAATGTACCACCTGACTAATTAAGAATTCTCTTGAGTCATTAATTAGGGGCTTAATTAACTTCGACAGGGGACAAGTTGTCAAAGTTGAAACTTAGGGAATGACTTGGAAAATGTTTTATGTAGCAGCGAGGGCGAGATCGTAAACTGAGCGTGAAAACTTTAATATTCTCAAGAGAAGACTAGAATTAAACAAGATGAAAAAAAAACATAAATATGAATAATTATATTAACCAGTACCTCCCAAAGGAAAAAAAACTCTAACTCTGCAAACGCCTCTACCAATGACTTTCCATAAGTTATGTGCCGTTTTCCATCACTCCGTGCTTTGGACGGCACGTTAAACCGCCTTATCCGGTTGTTATCGACTGCAAGCAGTCGTTAAGCCACGTACGAGACCCTTAGACGGCCTGTTAAACTCTGACATTAGAGGCTAGCATAAACTCATACAACAAACGAACAACCAACGGGAAAACGCCCCTTAGAAGATAACACCTTGAAACTACCGGGACACATTTTTCAATGTTCGTCTTTTTTTTTTCTTATATCACAATAACCGAATTAATTATTATAATGTAACTGAAGTGTTTCCTGGGTAAATGCAGGTAATCAACCTAAAGTGCTGCATTCAATTATAGTTCCTAACTCTGTTGTTAGTAAGGTATGTTTTATTCAGCAGCTCAGCTCTGTTATCTGTGATGCAAGGCTCGTTAATGTTTCAGAAGGAAAACATGCTTCAGTACTATGATAGAGTACGTGAAAGTTTCACGAGAGTAAGCGCTACTAAGTACATTGCCCACCGTTAGTTATTCGTAGCTTAGTCTGTAATGTAGAGCCAGAATACTTCGCTTTGAGTTGTATAGCAAATGCAGCAAAGCTCTCTTTATGTACTCTGGTAGAAAGATGAGACTAAAGGATCATAATATAAAATAGGATAGATATTTGTTTCGTCATTTCACGTAGCTTAATCTGCGAAGTTATTAAATTTTCCTAACAGTATTAGTAACAAGTTCTACCACGGTCGGTGTAACTCGATCGAAACGTCGAAGTGTGTCTAAATAATACACCTATTTTGATATTAGTTTGGATGTGAATTAGGCCTGTTCTTAGGCGTAATTACAGTTTATGACCTCAGATAACTATCTTGAGTACCCTCTTCGAGCCCATGTTATATTATAAAATATACACATAATATAGTAACTTAGTTATATAAATACATAACTAATAGAATTAAGAGATCATGTGTTCTCAAAATAGTTCCCGAATCGCTCGGCATAGGGAATTTAAGTTCACTTAATTATGCATTATGATCATACTGAGTATTCTTAGCGTTGTTTGATTTCACATCACAACAGTTACAGCAATTTAAAACCGTTATGACTAAAAGTAGTGAGAACTTATAAAGGCACGAAAAGTTTTTCTTTTCTAGTTGTTTGTTTTTCGAAAGAGGCATAGTGCTGGTCTCCGGTGTCGCAGTTTTCAGGAGGGTGATTTTTTACAGTCATCGGTGATATCGATTTATCATAGGTGTAAATATTATCACCGTAAAAAGGTGCCTATTTTGGAGGTTCATACTCTGTGTACCAACATACCTATAACATATTTAGTAGCCTAAAGGCATGGTTAAACCATGACAGCACCCACAAACAAGCGCATGATTGTATTTTATTGCATAGAGAAGTCTATGAAAAAAATTGACCATATAAAAGCGACCATTTTAGTGATATCAAATCACCGATGACTTTCAAAAGTATCCACCCAGATCCTTTCTGGCGTGGTTTCGTATTTGAGCAGGCCTTTTACCGAGATTGGCAATTGCAATGAAACCCGCAGCCGGTTTGGACGTTCACATTCCATGAATTACTTGAATAAATAATTGCAATCATTTTAAGAGTAGCGGCAACCAGTTAGATATAAATTGGGTGCTTTCTCACAGAAACAGCACAGTTTTCTTCGTTCAAACAAATTCCCGTATTTCTTTTTTTACGTTCTTTTCTCCAACTAGCAGTATTTTTAGAACTGGTTCTACGTTTTGATTTTTTTACAATATTTAAATATTAACGAGTAGTATATACCTACGTAGTACGGAAATGGGATTAAAAACGTGTCCAGAGCATTTTATAGCTTACTGCACAGCACAATCCATAACTACTATTATAAAGGCAAAAATGTGTCCGTTTGTTTGTTTCTTCGATTTTTACGTTTTCACATCTAAACCTCTGAATTAATACATTCGTATTTTGTTGTATAGATATTTTTGATTTAAAAAGACAACAAAACACTTTTTATTGCGGTTAAATGTAGTGTGCGGAGACGGAGTCGCGGGATAATGCTTGTATTTAATATTTTTCAGAGAAAAATCGTCAGAAATGCATTGTAGTTTGAGCTCCATCGACCAAGAAATACGAAGAAATGCAGCTTTATAAAATGCTGGCAGCTCAGTTCTAAGCGATATTTTGTGAGTGGCACGGACTTTATCTTAATGACGTGGAATAATAAACTGGGAACCGAAAGCTTTCAGAATAAACCTCTTCACCGAGCGCGATTAGATTTATTTTCGAATAAATTGGGAATTAAAATTTTCTCTCGCGCTCAAGCTCAGTTTGTTGTTTTTTTTTTACTTATCCACCAAAAATATGGTTTTTTTTTTCCATAAAAAGCTGTTTTTTTGGCTTATGAAGTTGATCTGGTAAACTCTTCCTTAATTAAATATTTGAAAAGTATGATAAAGTCACCCAAATTCGACCTACCACTTATTTATAGTAGCAAATGCACCTTTGCCATTTGTTGAAATATAACAAGAAAATCCTCTGTGTTGTTAATGCATCTCCCAAAACGTTATATCGCAAGTAGATTTTTCTCTTTTTTATATCAAAGTAACACAATCGCGGCTTATCCAAATAAGTAGGTATTTGTGACATCAAAGCGAAGCAATGAAAAAGGGTACCCAAAATAGTTTTACAAGGATAAGCTGCTTAGTAAATGTTTTCCGTAACGTCAAAAGAATACCTCGGCCATAAGTCTTTATGTCTATTGGATATTCAGGAAAAATTGGCGAATGAATAAAAAAATACGTGGAGCTTGTATCTATAAAAAACAATTTTATTTATATGGAAGCTTTTACCTATGTACTCTCAGCTATTTTTATAATAATTCACCACCACCATCACATTGCTGTGTTTATACGTTATTAATTAACATACAACAAGTATTTTTGCTACAACATCCCGATACTCAAAAGCCAGTTGTTTAACCTACATAAAAACATAATCAAATTATAACTTTTTCGTCGCTGGCTCGCGTTTACCTCCAAATTCATTCTCATAGTTCAGCAGCAAAGGGTGGATATATTTACTTGTCAATAAGCTGTCAAATGGGACTTCACTCGCTGTGATATTTTTTACAAAAGTATGTTAAAACTATTTGCTTAGATACCATTTTGCTTGTAAATTTTGACCGTCTTTCCGTTGATCGAGTTGGTTGAAATGTTGACAGGTCCGATGACAAATGATAATACAATAGCGATAGATGATAGCGAAGATATGACAGTAGATATGGGGCGTAATGGACGTAGACAACACAAAGAAACATCTATTTCATTCTGGCTTAAAATTTTGTGGTAAGACGGTGTAGTGACTTGTGTTTGAGCTCATTTTAAAATGGCAATTTCTTATATAAGAGCTTAATACATTCTAGTACATTTGACAATAACATTCCGCGTCTCCCAGCCTATCGTAACCTTCATTACTTCTGGCGAAACATGGAAAGTAATGTTAATATAAACATTACATTTCCATATTCCACAAAAAAAAATGCCAGCGTTTTTTGCCCGTAGGCTTTAATTTGACATTTTTCAACGTCAGCCAAAAAACGCCGCGTCATAAATTGCCTGGTAATCGATAGTCACGCAATATCGGCACGGGGAGATTTTTGACGGTTCTATCATCTTTCATGCGGAAATATGCTGAAGACGCTGCTAGGTATGGTAAAAATGTTGAAAGGAGTTACTGGAAACTGAAAATGTGACGTGGATTTTGTATTTTTACTAAATCATACTTCTCGGTTATGTTGATTATAGGCAAATGATGAGACAAAACTATAGAACGTGTCGTTTCTTGTTCCGTTTAAAATGGCACTGAATCATCCACCACTAAATCGTAGCTTAGATAGTACCTTTCAAAATACTATACTGATTAAGCTGGGCATTATGACTTAATTTTCATCAAAATATAACCTCAAACCTGACACTGGCTACATGCAAAAAAAAAACATTCGAACTATATAGCAAAAAAAAACACTACTATGCCTCCTATCACTATTTGTCATTGCTCAACAATTTTAGGCGCATGACAATGTATTACGCTGTTTCATAGTCCCTTTCTAATCGCAATACTAGATTTCCGAACAAGTTGATTCTACCAAGTATAAAAACGGAGTTATGTAGGCGTAATAGTTATGCAATGTCAGTAAAGATATTTAATAAATTGCCAGAAGCAATAAAACTTTTGCCTAGGAAACAGTTTAAAGAAAAATTGTCGGCCTGGTTATTGGAAAAATGTTTTTACACGGTGAATGACTTTCTAGCCTTATACAAATTAAATATAACTCCTTAAATTTGGACATAAATTGAACGATGACATTAATACATTTAAATCCATAATATACTCGTATTACCCAATCTATATACATAATCTGACTTGTAAATAATTTTAAGTTTTTGCATGCCTAAATTGGTGATGTGTGCTTCTATATTTTTTTATGTAACAACTTGTATGACCACATCTACGCGAATAAATGAATGATTTGATTTGATTTATTTTTGTTTTCATTATCTCTAGACGCTCAAGCTTCAAAAGCTCTAGACTCTAGTTAACCTAAAATTTTGTACACCCGATTAAAACTGACACCTAACAACCCAATGAAAGCTTTCTTCTACCATTTATCCGGAGTACATCCCTCACACGTCGCTCAGTCATTAACGGAGCAAACTTATCTTTGCAGTCGCATCGGCGGCTCATTGCCTTCAAACATACTGTTATTTCGGTTCGCTAAGTGCAGAGCTAAGTTTGTTTATGTGCAGTAACAGAGGATCGTATTTTATCGTTAGACGGGCTGCTGCGACGTGAACTATGAAAGATTTAGTATCTTAGTTTTATGGAGTCGAGTTAAGTTTGTTGTCCGTGTGCTGAGTTGTTGGCACTCTAAAAATGAATGTAAAAAGCTCTAGTAAAGATGCTAAATAATAATAAATTATTTACGTTTACGTTACACTATATAAATAATGTTTATGGGTACTTGATTATGTTCCGACAAGCCGCGTGGAGTTCCCAATACCACGGATATGTGACAGCATTAAGGAAATGGTTAGAACATGCCGCCAATCGAAACATAACGTGTCGTGACCTGTCCGTTTCAAAAATTCTCGCATAAGTACATTTTTTCATTGTTTCTACGATTTTGGGCATCCATGCTAAAATACTTTTACGATAGTGCAAGTTGATCAAAATGAAACCAAACACGATCAATCTACAGTAGGTAAGTCACTGTGGAGAAAGGTCATCTACCTTCCTATCAGCTCGGTGTCACCATGTCATCAAATTGCATTGTCATCGGAACTTAAGACACGAAATTTGCTTGTTGAGTCCAAATCAAATCAATCTTTATTTGCATAATATGGGTACCATAGTAGGTGTTAATTTGGTAATGCGAAATATCGCTACATTCTAACCGAACTAATCTTCCACATCAACATCGTCCAATATTACTAACTCTCTACTAACTAATGCATAAAATCTCGTAAATATAGCCTTAATGAAGCTTAACTGAATCGTGCTGATGGAGTCACTTACAATGCTGGACCTATGCAAGTCATTATCTCATCTCCAGGGCTATCATCGAGCTATTAGATACCAGTATGATAATTTATGTAAATGGTAGGGTAGAGCCAGGAAACGAGCGGGCCTCGTTATGGCGAGAGAGCGGAAACTAAAACAAAGGTAAAAGGTACGTCTTATATTATTTGATCCATGTTGCATTAATTTCACATTGATTAAACTTCCATCTGCAGCTGCTGGTAAGTAAAATTCGAATAAAACTCACAATATTTATACATATGAAATGTAAATGCCTATGTTTGTCGAAGGCGCGTACAAACATGGCGAAGCATGCGTCCCGAACGGGTCGTCTAGCATGCCTCGAACTGTGTGGACGTGGATACTATTTTTATATATGCTCAGCCTGTCATGTTTGTTAGTTATCGAGCTGTTTGTGCCAGTAGTTAGTTTTACTGAAAAGTCTATAAAAACGTGTTTCTGTTGAAAAACACTCAATTATTGTCACCCGTCAGCCATCGGTTATCTCATGGCCTCTTATTTTCAGGTTAAGTGAGGAGTAAACTTGCTGTTATGGCTTATACAAATTGTGTTTACAACGCTTCTTGGCTCAAATACGAAATTATCTTTAATATAATGGCGCTATTTTTCGCCGGAAAGTGGAGTGTCTTGTTTCAAATTAGGCTTTGTTGGCATAATTTGTATTCTGAGAATTAGGAATGTTTTCATTTTGGTAAATATAATTATTTGTTGAGGTAAATAATATCATGCCAGATAATATGTAACTGTTTATTGTTCGTTATACAGTTGAGTTTTCGATGACACTCGATCAACTGAGTTTCGCAAATATGCCAGTAGAAACCTTAGAGCCCTTGCGCTCTGCTAGACAAAACTGATTGGCCAAGAAAATAATGTGATCAATTGAGCCAATATATAATATCGTAGTCAACAAGTCCCTTACAAAGCCTCTCTCAACAGTATTACCAAGAAAGGACCCTGATACAGAGCTGTTATAAGAGAATCATGCCAATTTACTATTGCTTTTTGAAGTTCGACTGATGTAATGCGAAGCAAGAACATAGCTTCTTTTATTATCGGAATGTCTTAAACGCCAAACACCTAAAACGCAAAACGCCTCTAATGTAAAATTGTATACTCGTATAAAAATAATAATATAATACTAGATCCACTCCGCTACTGCACATTATAATAAATAATACAGCCTGAATTGCTGCAAATTATATTCAACCAGAAAAATAGAAAGCTAGAATTAATTCTAGCTTTAAATGTTTGAGGAGCTATCTTAATATATATAAATCTCGTGTCACAATGTTTGTCCTTAATGGACTCCTAAACTACTTGACCGATTTTAATCAAATTTGCACAGCGCGTGCAGTTTGATCTAACTTGAAAGATAGGGTAGCTTACATCTCAATTTATAGTCGCAATAACAAAAACCTTAGCCACAGCAACGCGTGGCCGTGTCTGCTAGTAAACATAATTATAAAGCTTTCAAGCCAATTGTGCATATCTCGAGATGAGTTTAGGCAAATGCGAGCTCAATCGGAAATACCTCCCTTCAAAAGACGTACATATTCGTATGACCAGAGATTTAAACCAACCCAAGACTTATTACTTGAATTATTTCACGCGTCCTCGGGTCGAATGGGAGCCGGGTCTAGCTCGGTTCTGCATAAACCCGGATATTGACCGGATTTCCCCTACCCGGGTCTGCTATTTCCGACGGCGTTTATGTGTGTGGATGGGCAAATGCTTTTCTGTAAGTCCATGGTCTTGGAAGGAAACGATACAACTTTTGGTGGACCTCGCGTGGATATTGCTGAACTTTCCATTTTTTTCACGCTGTTATATTTCCTTTTTTCTTTTTTATTTATTCGGAAAATTAGCTTTTTTCTTTTTTGACTTATTTCGTTTTTTTTTTATTTTTTCGAATATTTTGTATTATAATTCGTGTCGGAATACCACTTTTAGTTTATTACTACTTGTTTCATCATTTTTGGCCTTGTTTTCGTCTATTTTATGCCTATTCTAAAAATTTATTGTTGTTACCTACACTGTTGTCAATTATAGAAATAAAAATATAAAATAAACATTAAACTCCGTGCCATCCCCTTCCAAATTAAATCCATCATTAAATAAAGGCTGGTTCAAGAATCCGTTTCATTTAATTTAGTTGAGGACAAAGTACAATTACATATTTTATTAAATTGGGTCTTGGAATTGAAAATGGCCGCTTCGTTACACTGACGATTGAGAGCATCTGATTACCGTCTCCTGGCTTTAGTTAACTGCGCATTAAGCTGCAGCTTTAAAATCGTTAGGGTTCCGCTAGAGTAATAAACAAAACCTCAAGGAAACGTTGAAATAAAAAAAAGAAGAGGGCGCGTTGATTAAAATGAAGGAATAAACAATATTTATGACCGTAACATAAGATAGCTAGGTACCTTTTATTTAAAATATCTCATTATGATTATAATCAGCCGGAAGACGAACTATAAAATACGAACATCTAAAGGCACCTTTCACAAATGAAAATTGTTTAAAATATTACCAAAATATAGGGCGTAACTTCTGCTATGACATTTGCGCTATGTACAAAAAGCTACATAACATATTGAGTACTTAACAAAACTTACACTCGACTAATTTATTATGACAAACACCTGTGTAAATCCTATTTCAAGTATACACCGTACCTGGAAGACCGGCATTAAGACTTTTTCCTTATAAGGTTTTAATCTATGATAATGATTATAATAATGTTTGCCAAATGAATTAGACTACAAATTTAAATGATAAGGTACAATCTTAAATAAAACGTAAAATACCTACCTACCTAAGAACGTAATCTCCGGTCTAGAGATCGTAAAATAAAAACCGAATCTGTGCTGTTTCGCGTAGCCGAAAGCAGAAAATGTTTCTCTTCTATTTAAGGATGCTGATATTATTACGTTCATTTTTGCCGAAAACATTGCCATAAGTAAGACTTGTTTGAGGTAGTTATTGAAACTCTCGCGTATCAATACTTAAACTTTATAAAAATGTTGAGGAAGACAAAATATAACGTTAAAGGAACCGGCCCAGGTAGGTAGGTAGGTACGTATCTGTTGGGTCACAAATTATACGGTTTATTTATATATTTTCTAGTATAATGTAGCTTTAATATTAAAATCTGGATCATATTTTAAAACATATACACATGTACAATACTTCGTAATAGATGATATTTCCAAACAAAAAAAAACAAAACTTTTTGGTAACAGTTTTTGGTTTTTGAAAAAAACATTAAAAATAAACATATCAAAATTTTACAGTAATACGAGTAATTTGTTAAAAAAACAATACTACTATGAACCATACAATTTCGAAAAGTAATCTTATTAATACCATTTAATTGACGAACAAAAATCTAAACTTAAATCTCTCCTGAATGCTCCAACTGATAAGAACGAAGCTGAAACATTTCTAAGCTCATTCGTTTTAATTAGATAACTCGAAAACTTGAAGTGCGTATACCGAGTAAATATTAATTAAATTTTACACCGCTCGGCTGGGAGCTAGATACACTTAAACGTACGACACTTAGATAATGTATAGACTCATAAAAAAAAATAGCGTTTTTTGGTACTATTATGTATAATAATGTAAAATGTAATAATTCTCTGAGAAGTGAAACTGAGATTGCAGCTTTTCTATTGTAAATACTAGCTGACGAGCGCAATGCAATGCCATGCAAGATTATGCAATGCAAAGTTCGTGGGGGGGGGGAGAGGGGGGAGGTTGCAACTGCCGTAACTGCCAGCTGTCTCTCTTAAAGCTTCATGCCTTATCTTGGCTGACCAATTTGGATCAACTTCCCTTCAGAATTTGCAGAAAGAGAGAGTGAAGTTCCTTGACCTGAATTTGTAGTGGTAGAAGTACAACTGCGCTTTCCAGATATTGACCCCCCATGCCGTGTTCTTTCGAAGGGCACAAATTCACATTATGAAAATATGTTTTTCGAGTTCATGGATTACCTCATCACGTTTAAATTACTGAGTAGAAATTATGGGTTACACTATTTTAAATTGAAATGAACTATTCTATGAAATAATTCATTTCAATTTCAATAATTATCATAATCGAGAACCCATATCCGCCGACTGTAGAGCACGGGCCTTATATTTTGGGGACCGGTCCATATTAGTCGATTACGTGCTTCTGAAATAATTCCTTAGCATGTGGGCTTACTCACGACGTTTTCGTTCACCGAAAAGCAAGTGATAATTACGTAATATACATTATGTTTTTACTAGAAACAGATTGGTACCAGCTTGCATTAGGATTCGAGCTGGCAATCTATAAGACCACCCAAGTTGAATAATATAGAAAGTACTCTGTTTTATTTTGCCATCGATCTGAATTCATAACAGCTGTAATAGTCCACTCATATTAGGGATTGACCAATTGTTTTTCAAATGAAACAGTTCGGAGTGAACAATTCAATGGATTTATGAAATGTATTGAAACAATTCGACAACAAATTCAAATACAATAATAGCACCATTAATATCGATACCACTCCATGTTTTATCAGTTCATATCAGTTTTTCATTCGAATTCAACACTCATTAATCACTTCGCGACCGCAATACTGTATCTACCTAATTTATTTCTTCCGTCACGATGAATGTAGCATAATTTGCCAAACTTAACGCTTTTTTAAATTATCGGAAGCACCTGTCATGTTTGTGTCAGGAGAGAATTAATGCCGACGTTGTTGTCGGAATCGATTATTTTCTTGCATGTAAAGTGTATCAACGTTTATAGTATAGTTTGCCCATCCAGTTGTTCGAATATTAATTAGTCATGTTATACTTCTAAATTCATATGTGAATAAGGAAGTTGATTTCAATAGGGGTCGGATGCCGATTGTAGATAATATTGTTTAGCGATTATACTTGCAATATGTGAAACCTTATAATTGTTCTTAAATTGTTCAGAATTAAATTTTTACCAACCAATTTATATTTTAGGAATAGTTTTAGTAGATAATTAGATTACGTAATATTATCGTGTTATTGCTAGCAATAAAATTGACGATGGTAATATTATAAAAGACAACTCGCCAGAACTGTAAATAAATTCAATTCAATTCCAGGCTGAATGCAAGGGCCCCAGTGTACAGCAACAAATTGAAAATCAGAGTGTTTTCGACATGTGAGTTGTTATTTTTTATATCACAAGTAAATTGCTCTTCAATTTTGCTTTCTTTCAGTTTTTTTTTTTCATTTTCGTGTCGATGGAACGGAAAAGTGTTTTTGTTTTCATTCGGAGTTTTGCTGGCTAGCGTTTATTGTATCGAATATTTGAGTACGTTGTATGTAGTCGGTCTCTTAACTGTACGAGTAAAAAATAGCAGGGATATTTTAAATTTATACCAAGTTTCATTAATACAAAATAACACCCCCTCTGCGATTCGCAGAAGTAGACGAATTCCACGTTCCTCCTCATTATGGAGATAATATAACCAAAATTATGCCACTTCTAAAAAAATACTTACTAATACTATACGTATCGCTGCGATTTATTCCAGCCATACTCAACTTTACCAGACGTGGGAAAGGTAAAACATTTTTTCTGCAATATCACCTTATTTTGCAAAAAAGATCCATTTCTACGCTTTTTGTTTACTATTTGTCTAGTAAAGCAAAAGTGCGCATTTTATCGACTTTGAAATAAGGAGGTTATTCTCATTGTTATCGTCTCCAAGTTACGGGAATTACGGGAGAGTGTTTTTCCTTATCAGATTCAGACACCACCTTATATGTACCTACCTCTACTTACTACCTATAAACTTGTAGTACGGATGAAACTACGTACTAGGAAAGTAAAAAGGTTTTTATCTCACATAGCCACATTTATATCCTAACAAAATAACTATTAGTACCTATACCTACTATTTCATTAAAATTTATTAAAACTTTATTTCACATATAACCAACTGTTTACTGCTTAGGGCCGCACACGATTTCACCATTCAGTCGCAGCAATCGCTTCGCAATATCCGTCGACATATCTGAGCGAGTTGCCTCCGGAACCGCTGAATGGGCTTTCAGCGATGTAAGGAAAATTGCAGTGATGTACGTGTTATAGCGAGAATCTGCTGGAGCGAGTTTAATATAGACTTGATGCACTTCATTATCTGAAAAATAAAAATAATGCGAACGAATTAAAGTTTTGGTTTACACCCACTTCATTTGTTTCTCGAGTGTACTTTTGGGCAGTGTAGGAGATGGCATGTAGCCAAAATAAAAAAAAGAAAAGTGAATAAGAAAAACCTCATTGCAGGATAATAGGTAAATAGTTTTGTTGCTAAACTTTAATAATAATTGCTTTAATGATACCTATAGGTATCTCTAAAAATGATTGGATCGTAAGACTCGTAAACGATTATGGGATGCCACAAAAGGCTCACGAAAGGGTTGATTTATTCTAAAAGCTCGATATTATGGCCTCGATTTACGTTCAAACAGCTTCGGATTAAAATTGAAGTGGCCATTTTGAAAGCAGATCTTTAACTTTGATCGTTTGCCTCTTCCCTGGCGAAAATCAAGGGGATTCAAAAGTATTAAATATGAAATATGACAGTATAATAATGTCTTGAATTTCTTGTTGTTTTTGATTGCCTTTTTATTGAGAAACCAATTTCTTTGGTATATTTATTTTAAGTTTAGAAAGAGTTTAAACGGCAAATGGCAGTTCATATAAAATACTAAAAGCGCCTCGCGGTTTCACCCGCGTCAACTAACATCTCGCAGGAACTGTTAATTTTTACGGCATAATAAGTAGCCTATGTCACCCGGGAATAGTGTAGCTTCCCAACAGTGAAATATTTTTTCAAATCGGTTCAGTAGTTTCGGAGCCTATTCAATGCCAACAAACAATCAAATCTTTCCTCTTTATAATATTAGTATGAAAAACTAAAACAACATACGAAATGAATAATGCTCTACCGTCGTTGGATTTCTTAACGATAGGTTGACTTAACTAATAAACGCCATGGGCGGCCTTTCGCTCCCGTACATGCCACTATCTCACCGTACAAGCAACGCCTCTCTAGCTAGCCTCTCCATGCCATCGCATCTGCTATTCGTAAATTGATTTATCGGCCGGGGGCGCTCGCCGATTTTACGCTCTACATGGCTCCACTTAACGAACTTTGCAGGCTGTGCTGAACACTACGCTCGGTTGTTTTTTAACAGTTTTGATACAAAAAACTGTAAGTGATGATCCTGCTAGCATCATAATGCGACTGGGATCTGTTCAAATCTGGTACCATGGTCCCAGTTGCCCCGTTTCTTTAGGTGTCTGAGACCACTCGCAGTATGAACAAAAAACGATGAGTTGCAATACATTTGGAAGTACCTAGTATTGTTGTTGGTTAGAATGGCACTGTTTGTTTAACTCATCGATCGGTCTCGCTCTCGATCAGCCTAGCTGTTAACTGATTTCTGTAATTAATGTTTGTTTTGTTTTGTTCAACTGAAAGTATTGTATTGTTGTGTGTATATTGTATTGTGTTGTTGTATATATTGTTCAACTGTTGAATATGTATTGTAAAGTATTGGTGGAATGGGTAAATATTGGACTGCTATTTATATGGGCAGACAATGTGTTTACACATGAATGAACATTGGACAGCTTACCTTGTTACTCCATTAGGTGTATTAAAAAATGTCTTCCAATACCTTGTAATAATTTACCAAAATTTTTCTAAAGTTTATCTTCAAAGTTTCAATACATTTAAATGTAATCTTCCCGAGTGGCAGTTTAAGAAATAGTCTCTCCAGGAATAGTTGAGTTTCCGAACAACAATACCCTAGATTTATAATCTACTTAGACAGAGCAGAAAGGGTATCAAGTGGACAAGAAATAGGCCGAACTGATCAAAATTAAATGCTGATCCAATTTTGGTATACACGATTACATTATTTGTATTACATGGTTCTGTAGTTCATACGTATTCATTGAACCCTTTCAGAACCTCCATAAAATGAATGGCTTCATAAAAACGCGGTTACTTCGCTCCGTACAAAGTTTTCAACTGAGCAAGTTGAATAACTTTGTATATTATATAGAGTAAGTGTATTATATAGGGGTTTTTACGAAGCCACTTGACTGATGTATACTACATATTTTCGTGAAAGTGAACTATTATACTAAAATTACTTGTCCAGTGCATATATGTAATAAAAAATATCAAATAGTGATCATTTTAATGAACACTCAAATTCGAATGAATTAATTTGTATACACTCTTGCTACCATGCGTGCATATGTACTTATGCTTTAAAATATTGGTAAGCATAAAAATACTCTAATAAGCTTACCAATGATGCGGCAGTAGATAAAATGAATTACCTGTAACAAGATTTTATATCATAAGGTTGAGAAATAATTAGCTGTAGATCAATAACATACACATAATTTCATAAGTTATGTACGAATTTCCATTGTTTTGCGCTTCGGAAACAATAAGATATTAGTCCCAGCTGTTATCAAGTAATAAGTATCAGTCGTTAAGCCATTTCAGAAGCCCTTGAGCAGTCTAACTCTGATTACTAGTCAGCAGTACCTCAGTCGATAAACAAACAAAATATACTACACAGTTTAAGTCCTACAAGGTTAAATCCATAAAATTTACATCCTTTACAGGATTACTATGTAATTTGAAACGGTGACCCTAGTCCTAAAACAACAAATCTCTGATTCTGCAATTTCCACGTCAGATACGAGAGGCGTCAAGTGTGGAATCCGAGACCTTGCAAGGGTTCGATTATTTGATACTAGCCGAGCCACGCGGCGTCACCCGCATTGGATATTCTAAATCAACTCAAACCCAAAAATCTGTATATTCATGATCCCCAACATAGGTACAATTACTCGAGAAGAATCACCAAAAAACTCGAAGGCTATAATTTGAATACTTTAATTGTGTTCTTCATATTTTTTTATACAATCATTAGTGCTACTAAAATAAGTATGGTAGGTATGATATTAGTTATCCTAAAGGAACCATCCCTGCGTTTATGTTCATGTTTTAAAAGTTAAAGATTATGAACAAAAATATTTTTTTTGTTATTTAATTTAGCTCTGATGATTTTCTGAACGATTGAGAAACGAAATTGTAAGATGTGGGCTTTTGCGTTCCGAAGAATGTTTTCACAAACATCACAATTCGCAATACTACCTATCATAGGTAACATGAAATACTATACAGTCAATATGGAGCCACAATTCTGAATATTTTGAAATTCAAAGCTCTAATTAAATTTCGTCTGATCCACCGTTTTCACCGTAAGCATACATAAAAACATTCAGAACTTTCAGCATTATTTAAACATCAACATCACTGCGAGATTTATTCCACGAACGCTTCAACCGTATCTCTTCACCGCAAGCCGCGATGAGATGCCCTAAAAACCGGCAAAGTGCAAGTCGGACTCTCGAACGAAGGGTTCCGTACCATTATCCATAAAACGGCAAAAAACATGGTTGTTGTATGGGAGTCTCCTAAATATTTATTTTATTCTGTTTTTTAGTATTTGTTGTTATAGCAGCAAAGCAATACATCATAATATTTGGGAAAATTTCAACAGTCTTAAGTATCACGGTTCACGAGATACATCCTGATGAGAGACGGACAGACGGACAGGGTAGTAATAGGGTCTCGTTTTACCCTTTGGGTATGGAACTCTAAAACACTTTGTTGTTGTATGAAAAGCTTGAATAAGAAATGTCAGAAAGGCTTTGTAAAAAGAACCATGAATTCAGTTTCTGAATAATTTCCGAGGAAGGAAGCTTGGCCAGTTTATTTTACGGCTCCTTCGACTCTTATGTAGTTACGCGATGACATGTGTAAATTTGTGAAAGGTACTTACTTACCTACTATATGCCTAAATATTTAGGGATTATAGTTGATAACAGAAATATACAATAAATACTCGTACTCGAAGTAACAGTAAGAAAAGTTAATTTGACTGGATTTTAAATAATATATAAATAATAATTTATATAATATTACTAAATTATAATAATATGAAATTAATTTTGTGATGAGAGTATAGTTTTATCCCGTTCCACAATATAGTAAAATTATTATAGTGTGTTCGAAAAATATTGTAGCGTTGAAAAAGTGAAATTTGTACAAATTTATATCCACTGTGAAAAATATATCACAGCTACGTAGTTATAACATGTTTTGTAAAACCACGAGTAAATTAATTAATGTTTCCAGTTTCAAGCGCGACTTGTTTCAGTTTGTGGTTTTTTCGTATTTCACTGTGATAATAAAACGAATTCTAAAATTAACCACGTTACAATAATTATATTGTAACGTGGTTAATTATAGAATTCGTTTTTTGTTAAGCATTTTGTTTAATTTTCTATAAAAGGTAACAATGTAAATAATATTAATTTAATTTTAAGTTACCAGTGTACTCGTATCTAAGAAAACAATGGAAGCCAAAATCATAATATTTTAACGTTTTCGTTAATTATTGTATACCTAATTATGAACGTTAAGACAAAATATTAAATTAAAATAACATCATTCGTAAACTGTATTTTTTACATAGTTAGATTAACATAGTGTGGTTGTACTGTTACAGTCGGCAACTAAATTGGCTAAACATTTAAATTACTTACCTAAAACTTTTTAAAGATGGAAACTACGACACGTTGAATGTGACTGTACGATACAGTTCATTTTATGTCCTACACTGCACTACCATCTTAAGAGCTCAGGCCTGTCTGTCTAAATATCAAGGCCCTTAGTGCACGCTGTAGGGTAGACTTGACAAGCTCACGTGCTGTCACCGCGTACCATCTCCGCTGCATAAAGGTAAGTGCCCTCCACTGCGCGTCATTAGAGCTGACTGGCGCAACGGCTAATTGGAACAGTGGAGTTAACTAGAAATAACAGAAAATGCTTTTTGACACTTTTTACTTTGTAGGCTAACATATTTTGTTAACTAGGCGTTTTCGCAGCAAACCATGTCTAATGTTTTTAACATCGTTATTTTTTTACGAACTTTTTTTTATTTGCCAATTTTTTTTTTATATGTAATACTGGTGGGATAGTGTTCAGCAACGTGCACGAGCAATAATGCGTGTATGCGGCTGCCTAAGTCTCGCTCAAATGCATACGTACCTAAGGTACCTAATGCTCGTAGGAGCATGGCATTGTGTCTGCAAACTTACAAAAGTAACTAAAACAAAACGAGTAATTTTTTTAATGACAGTACTATTAAAAAAAAACTTAGTCGTATCCCCACAAAGAGATCGGTAAAAAAGTTGTCTGATTATAATACAATTTTATTCAAGCACTTTATTAGTCTATGCAAAATTTGAAAGTCCTCATAATTTTCCTTTGTGGAAAAGTCAGCTTTGTAAAAAAGTTGAATCTCACATTTTTCTCTCGTAGGTTTTGAATAACTTAACTATGAAATGCATGTTTATGCATGCATGCATAATATGGTATAGTTGAATTACAAATTAAACTCTTGTGGTTGCTGCAAAACGATTTTGAATTGTATTTATTTACTGTGTTATATTTTACACCTACGTTTTTTGTTTGATTGTTACGGTTTGAAAATTTTAAAGGTTTTACTTTTAGCTTTTAAATAATGTCTAGTAATAAGCAGGCACCTACCTATCTTATTAAAATTTAGTTATGCAACTTTCATGAAATGAATATTTTGATATTATAATTACGTATAATAATTTCTTTCTTTAATAATTTCTTCAGATTTTATGACGGAACCGGCTGAGCTATCATCACTTCACTCTATGTTATTAGCTGAATACTTAAATCAAGCTAAGATTAAACACCCTTCAGTATTGACGCTTTGAAACCCCCTTAGCCTTTTATTACGAAATCCGTGAAAGCCATTTCAAAAAGAAGCGAGTAGTCTTATTTATTCTGTCAATAAACGAATATTTCACTCCCTTAACGGCGGCTTTCCCAGGGTTATGAATCAGCCTGGAATTTCGTAATGAAATTTTTAGGACATCTCACCCATTATTACTTAGAAGGGCTACTATAAGGTATTCGAGAGATGTCTCCTTTTGTATTGGAATTTTTGGTGGAACGTCTTTTAAATGAAAATAGATCTGTTTGAAGTTTGGCAGACTTTACAGACTAATAATTATTTATAGTTTTTTGAAATATTACCGACGTATACTAAGAGTGTATAGGGCCTATTTATATAGCTGTAGTTATTTAGTTTATGATCAATAACCAATACCTACTACGCTCATAAAAGTGAGTACCAGTGGGGTACCCACTCGTACCACGTAGTGTTTACACAACTGAAATAATTGTGTTGTTTGTTTGTTTGTAACCCGAATCGTGTGAGTCCAATAAAATACAAATATTAATGGATTGTAGCTCATGATTTATGATGTGGTGGTGAACTCGTAAACGTGCTTATATATTTATGAACAAATAAAAATAAAAATGATAAACATCAAATGGCCTTGCAATATGATGACAATAACGGGTTGACGACAACTATTCTCAACGAGGTGAATATCTAAGTATATTCTTAGATTTTCCATAATATACCTAGTATTAAATGAGGTGAAATTATTTTTCGACCCACCTGCCCCGTGCTAATTATCTCACAGGCCACACAACTTTTAATGAGTCTGTTTGCATCCTCCTCTAATTAGGCGAGATGGCCTCGACTTGCCCAAAAAGAAATCACTCGTTATTTTACTACAATCAACTAAGTACAGAAAATATTGCAACTACCACTCAACATTTTATTTTTACTTACGATTTTACTACTAAGTCGCAATAAAAATTTGACACTGCCTTCGTAATTCAATGAAACAGCAGGTATCTTTATTACGGCATGGCACCAAAATAATTTATTAGGTAGGCTGCCAGTTTTCTGAAACGTACATAAATTGTACTGCTTCTTTTTAATAAACGGCACAGGCAGGGAATTTGTGATGAAGGGAGACTTGTAATCTCTCGAGATAAAAAAAAAGCGTTAATGAAAAATTTTGGATGTAAAGCTTTCGGGATTTCATAGATTAAAATCGTAAGACGGTAAAGTTTAACGGTTAAACTTTCATAAGTTGAGTTTTACGCTCGAAATTCATATTTAGTGTTCCTTTCCCTTTAATCCTTTTAAAAATATTGATATTTTGCGTTGCTAGTTTCTAATGATGGGAAGCACACCAATCTCAACGCGTTCACCGCATAGCCACAAAGAAAATCGTAATTCATCATTTTGGTAACTTTATTTTACCTCAATAGTTAAGAAGTGTCGTATAAAAATAAAATTAAAACTAAACAATAAAACTAAAACTAAATAAACCTAATCTTATCGGTCACTACCAATAGGCAACGATCCCAAAATGCTGGCTGCATTGCCACGTTGTATGGCAATGCCCAATCTTTGACAATACATTAATTTTGATTAAAAAGCATGTTACCAAAACAAATCTAAGTTTTGGAGGCGGTTTAAGTTCAACCTTAATAACTCGATTAATCAAAGGAGATCAATGGACGACAGACGGACGGTAGCAGAGAAGTACCTCCTGAAAAAGGACCGAGCATTAATCACAGGCCCGTTTTACTGCTAGTTTCTAGGGATTGGAGTACTAATTTTATGTATCGATATCGAGTATTAGTTAAGTGTAAAAATTTGGTGTTGGGGGACGTGAGTTGGATCAAAAGTATCATAATTAATATATCGTCAGTCAATTATTAACAAACATTTATTCATAGTAAATTCCATTTTAGGTAGGTGATAGAATTAGGCGTTACTTTGCGGAAGTTCATATTAAAAACAATTAGGGACGTTTTCAGGGGTTTATCTACACTAATATTATAAAAGAGGAAAACTTTGTTTGTTTGGTTGTAATGAATAGGCTCCGAAACTACTGAACCGATTTGAAAAATTCTTTCACTGTTGGGAAGCTATGCTATCCCCGGGTGACATAGGCTACCTACCTTTTATCCCGTAAAAAATAATGGTTCCCGCGGGATAGTAGGTAACGCGGGTGAAACCGCGAGATGCTTCTAGTGTTGGTATAAAAGACTGTGTTCTGTAATGTTTCTCACGCCATATTGTTCAGGCAAACTTCCATCGTTTTTTAGACAGATTTTACTAATTAATTAAATGCTCGAAACATAGAGTAAAATGTTCTCCAGAAAGTATTGAGTATCGAATCAAAATATATCGATACTTTCCCAGAATTCGAATGATACCAATGCCGGAAAGAAAATTGAATCTTTGGCGCCAATTGTATTGAACGTTTTTGTTTGAACGCTTGTTGATTGTCATTGTTTTTGTTTGGAGTTGCTTTTGAAAGTTACGCTCTTTGTGTGGACTGCGTTTGAAATTTCAATTTGACTGGATTTGTTCTGTTTGATTGGGAGAGCGCGATGGCGGCGCTAGGGTTTGTCACGTACCTATTGCTTTGTCTATATTTTATAGTTTTCGAAAACGTTCATAATAATGTATTTACTAGTTAAATTCTTACGTGGTATTTATTACGTCCATACATAATAATGGGTTGAACTGTGGGATACTCACACATACACTGATACACAATTATACAATTGAAATAAACCTAACTATTACATAACACAAATAAACCGACCTGTATAAATATATATTATAACATCCTATTTACATATAAATTAAACATAATATACATACATCAAACTTCACATAAAACTATCATTACTATAAACTAACAATAAACACTAGTAACATTACACCTCAATACATATGTTGAATTTCACTGATGGTTTGTGCATTGAAATCAGCGGTAGCCTCTCTGCCAACCTTGTTTACGTTGCGGTACCGCGACACAGTATAGTTGGTAGTAATCGACGCAGAGGCCGCCACCGCGGACACAGATTACTATAAAGTAATCGAGCGCGCGCGCGTCGCGAGCTCGACCGGTTACCCCGACGGCCCACCGCCGCCGCGACCCTTGCTGCCCCCGCAGTGGCCCTCAGTCAGCTGTAGACTTGATACGCGATACCTGTGCCACTCATTCACAATCCGTGTACTCCTTCTGTATTATACGCAAATATAAGTATAAACCAGGTGCGACGATTTCATCCACTCCCGCACCCATAACTGGTGACCCCGTAACAACACGAAAATCCAGGATGAGTGATAGTAGTGATGCCAGTGTGAAGACGGCGATACCGGTTCAAGGCGGCGCTAGTGCAAGTACCCCGCATGTGACTGTGCGCCGAGCTCAACGAGTACGTGGCTCCGCGGATCGCGAATACGACTCGTCGAACAATTCCCGAAGCATAAACTTGAAAGTTCCACCTTTCTCACCGGACGATCCCGAAATCTGGTTCGCATTATTAGAAGGTCAGTTCGAGCACTTCAACATCACAGAAGATTCGGTGAAGTTCAATAATGTCATAGTGAATCTGGACATGCAGCATGCTAAAGCTGTGAAGGATATAATTGTCTGTCCTCCAGCGAGACACCGTTACGACAAAATTAAAACGGAATTAATCCGACGCCTGTCCGCTTCACACGAAAAAAAAGTCAAGCAGCTGCTAACGCATGAAGAGCTGGGTGACCGGAAGCCTTCACAGTTCCTGAGACACCTCCAGGACCTAGCCGGACCATCCGTACCCGAGGACTTCATTAGAACAATATGGAGTAACCGGTTACCTAACAACATCCAGACAGTGTTAGCGTCACAGACCACCCATTCGCTAGAGCAGCTATCCGACCTCGCTGACCGCATTCAAGAGCTCACTTCGCCTTATAATGTTGCAGCAACTTCTTCTAGCACCGCACACGCTCACCCATCAAGTGAGATCGCGGAGCTGAGGAAGATGGTCGAGCGCCTCGCGCTGAAGATCGACGAACATACTCGCACTTCCAACCGCTCCAACCACAATGACCGTTCCAGACCTCAGAGACGCCATTCGCCATCACAAGGATCACGCCAGAGGACGCGATCCAACTCCAGCTACCGGAAGTACCCTTTGTGCTGGTATCACTCACGGCACGGAGCAAACGCACGAGCCTGCGTCAAGCCATGCGACTTCGACAAAAAGGCGGGAAACTCCATGGGCAGTCGCTAATGGCGGCTGACGATTGCCCCGCCTCTTCAGGTCGCCTCTTCGTTACCGACCGCATTTCGAGCTCCCAGTTCCTGGTGGACACCGGCAGTGATCTATGCGTATACCCTCGCTCCGCGCTTCGGGAACGACGCAGCAAGACCGACTACCAATTGTGCGCGGCTAACGGAACTACCATAGACACTTTTGGTTATCTAGAGCTAAACCTAAATTTAGGCTTAAGGCGTAATTTTCCGTGGCGCTTCATCGTTGCAAATGTAACTAAAGCTATCATTGGTGTTGATTTTCTTAGCTTTTATAATTTAGTCGTAGATTGTCGTAATCAGCGCTTAATAGACAACACCACGACATTATGTACAAATGCTTCTATTGCTAAGACTGATGTATTTTCTATAAAAGCTTGGACGGGTGACACAAAGTATCACAAAATCTTATGTAATTACCCAGAGATTACCCGCCCTTCAGGCACCCCGCTGATTGCAAAGCACACCACCAAACACCACATCCGCACCACACCCGGGCCACCCATATCATGCACACCCCGCAGACTAGCTCCTGATAAACTTAAAATTGCTAAGCAAGAATTCGAATTAATGCTTCATAACGGTACAGCACGTCCATCTGATAGTCCCTGGGCCGCACCTTTGCACCTAGCTCCAAAGAAGGATAACGGCTGGCGACCATGCGGCGACTATCGAATGCTCAACGCACGCACTATCCCAGACCGTTATCCAATAAAACACATACAAGACTTCGCACAAAGTATCGCTGGTTGTAAGGTCTACTCTACAATAGACCTCGTCAAGGCCTACAACCAAATACCCGTCTACGAGGATGACATACAGAAGACCGCCATCTCGACACCCTTTGGACTGTTTGAATTTCCATTCATGACCTTCGGGTTAAGGAATGCAGGTCAAACATTCCAAAGGTTTGTCGATGAGATGACTAGAGGCCTCGACTTCTGCTATTGTTATCTTGACGACTTCCTCGTCTACTCTCGCACAGAAGCAGACCATGAGATTCACCTTCAGCAGCTCTTTACCCGCATGAAGGAATATGGCATCCTCGTAAACACGGCGAAATGTGTCTTTGGCGCTTGCGAAGTCTCATTCCTTGGCTACAAAATTTCCGCCTCAGGTACAAAACCCCTGGAATCAAAAGTTGAGACCATCATTAATTATCCCCCTCCAAAGACAGTCCGGGAATTGAGACGATTTTTAGGAATGGTGAATTTTTACAGGCGATTTTTACCCCAAGCTGCAAAAACTCAAGCACCCCTAAACGCGTTACTAACCGGATCAGTTAAAGCGTCTTATCCGGTCAACCTGTCTGGTGATACACTGTTGGCCTTCGAACAATGTAAAGAAGACCTCGCCAACGCTGCATTGCTCGCACACCCAGATTGCCAGGCCAAGCTCGCGCTGGTGACAGACGCGTCCAATATAGCAATGGGTGCAGTATTGCAGCAATTCATCGATGGTACATGGCAACCCCTCGCGTTCTTCTCGCGGAAGTTCAGCCCGTCTCAACAGAAATATTCTGCCTTTGATCGCGAGCTGTTAGCGATCTACGAAAGTATCAAACACTTTCGACACATGTTGGAGGCAAGACACTTTGTGGTGTTTACAGACCACAAACCTCTCAGTTACGCTTTTCACGAAAGGAAAACTAACTGTTCCCCTCGTCAGTACCGGCACCTCGATTATATCTCGCAGTTCACGACTGACATCCGACACATCTCAGGTGCAAACAATGTTGTCTCTGATGCATTGTCTAGAATAGAGGAACTGCAGACATCAATCGACTTCGCCTTACTAGCCACATCCCAAGCCTCTGATCAAGAGCTGATTCAACTTCTAGGTGGTGAATCTTCACTCCGCCTGAAGAAGCTGAAAATCCCCAACAGTCCGACTGAACTTTACTGTGACACTAGCACAGAATCACCAAGGCCTTTCGTCACGAAACCGTTCCGAAAACAAATCTTCGACAGTCTTCATAATCTCAGCCACCCAGGCGCAAACGCAACCGCTAAATTAGTAGCTCAGCGATTTATTTGGCCAGGGGCGCGCAAAGACTGCCGAGAGTGGTCACGAAAGTGTCTAGCCTGCCAACGCGCTAAAGTAAGCCGCTACGTGTCATCTCCATTAGGCACATTCGACTTACCTCGCGCCCGGTTCGCATTTGTGCACGTGGACATTATCGGACCACTGCCTTCATCACAAGGCCATCGGTACTGCCTGACAGCAGTAGACCGTTTTACACGCTGGCCTGAAGTCACGCCAATGCCGAATATGACGGCTGAAACAGTTGGCAAGGCGTTGATGTCATGGATATCCAGATTTGGATGTCCAACTGACATTGTGACAGATCGCGGCGGTCAGTTCGAATCGTCACTTTTCCAATACCTTGGAAAAATGATCGGATTCAAACACCGCAGAACAACCGCGTACCATCCAGCGTGTAACGGTCTGGTAGAACGTTTCCACCGACAGCTAAAGGCAGCGATAATGTGTCACGCTGACAGTAACTGGGTTGACACGTTACCCTTGGTGCTTCTGGGCATCAGAAGCTCATTTAAAGAAGACCTTCAGACTTCATCTGCAGAACTGGTGTATGGCGAACCGTTGCGTCTGCCGGGAGAATTTTTCCAGGCGACCGTACCAGACTCAACCGACATATCGGATTTCACCACTCGCCTACGTCACTTTGCAGCCAAGCTGAAACCTTCACCAGCTTCTCGGCACAGCGCAAACAAAATCTTTATCTTCAAAGATTTAACATCATCCAACCACGTTTTCTTACGGGACGATGCAGTACGAGGCGCTTTACAGCCTCCCTTCACCGGCCCCTACGAAGTACTCGAACGCGGTGATAAAACTTTCAAGTTATCGGTGAAAGGTAAACCGGTCACTGTGTCTATAGATCGGCTTAAACCAGCCTATATGCTAGTCGACCAATCCTCCTCATCCACCCCAACATCCATCCCCACTTTCTTACCTGATTCCATCCCCACACGGCAACAAGACACCTTGGTCCCAGTCCCAGTACAGGATGTAATAAGAAAGACTCGCTACGGGCGCAAAGTGCATTTCCCAGACTACTATCGTCCGTAGTGACGGACTCTGAAAAGGGGGTGATGTGGGATACTCACACATACACTGATACACAATTATACAATTGAAATAAACCTAACTATTACATAACACAAATAAACCGACCTGTATAAATATATATTATAACATCCTATTTACATATAAATTAAACATAATATACATACATCAAACTTCACATAAAACTATCATTACTATAAACTAACAATAAACACTAGTAACATTACACCTCAATACATATGTTGAATTTCACTGATGGTTTGTGCATTGAAATCAGCGGTAGCCTCTCTGCCAACCTTGTTTACGTTGCGGTACCGCGACACAGTATAGTTGGTAGTAATCGACGCAGAGGCCGCCACCGCGGACACAGATTACTATAAAGTAATCGAGCGCGCGCGCGTCGCGAGCTCGACCGGTTACCCCGACGGCCCACCGCCGCCGCGACCCTTGCTGCCCCCGCAGTGGCCCTCAGTCAGCTGTAGACTTGATACGCGATACCTGTGCCACTCATTCACAATCCGTGTACTCCTTCTGTATTATACGCAAATATAAGTATAAACCAGGTGCGACGATTTCATCCACTCCCGCACCCATAGAACCGTTGAATTGAGAATCGATATTGTTTAAATGAATGACCAAAATGTTAATTTTTTTATCGAATTATATTGAGTTTATGATTACCTGATGAGAGACCTTTAAGTTTAGAAATAATATTATGGCACCCCCTTCTGTCACCCCCACGGTGGAGGGGACAGTGTAGTGGAATTTTACCCCAACATTAAAAAAAGATTTGTCTTTCAGATCGCAACTTAACTTATACTCCATTATAAAACAAAAGCTTACGTTAAATTAAACTTTTTAACATTCAAAACGCATTGCCATTAAAATATTCCGGCCATGGATGTTGGTCTAATTAATTTAATTATGGAGAGAACAAACGCTTTCAGGCAACCGGAAATCTTAACGAGCAAACCGGAAATATACACGATATTTTGCAAATTGTAATAATCATCAGCATCAACCTTTTCCTGCTATTTTTGCTGTCTTTGTTGAAAGAGATCGAAGAAGAGAGACATTTAGCCATATATTATACTGTATACCCATATTACCCATAATATAATTAACAACATAATTCATTTATATATTATTATACTCACTTTAATATAATGTAATATAATAATAACTTCAATTAATATTTCCACTGCAGAAAACCTAAGCCATTATTTCCGCTGCAGCTTCCAAAAGCGACAAACTCCGCCTAAGCTGCTCATCTGCTCAAGCTACCTTAGCCAGTGTAATCAGTATATGTAAGCCGCTAGACCACTGCGGTGACGTGACATCTCTACGTACAAGGGGATTTTCACTGCAAAGGGGGTATATAAAAAGCTGGTGAGATTTAGGTGTCCAGCAACGGATCTGAAACTGGGTCAACATTGTTTTGTTTGCTTGTTATAGATCATGTACTTAGCGCATAAAAGTGAGTGCGTAAATTTAGATCGATTTACAAAATAATTATGTCCGATGAACTTTAGCGCGAAAAAATGTATGTCCGAAAAACCGCGGCACTTAGTGCAAAATAATGCCTAAATTCAAAATAATGCCTATATATTGTAAAATAATTATGATAGAATAGAAAATACTTTATTGTGCACCAGTTATAAAAAATACAAAAGGTTTAATTAATACACAGAAGGAGGTAGGTTATTCTCATTATCAAAATCCTCTTTATTGAAAAAATCTCTGTTGAATAGCACAATTAAAAAGTGACTCAAAAGTGTAGATTATAGATACAATATGAAGCAATGGAAATCAGGACAAAAATCATGAACGAGGGGCTCGAGTGTTCTTCCCAATTTTCGTACTACAGTCAGCAAATCCAGTGAGTAATCTGCGTCAGAGTTCTCGAGTCAGATGCGGGCAGTAATTGCGTCCGGCACCGCACAATAAACTTGAACAATAGCTCCTAACTCGCTCGCTAATGACGTGGAACTGGCTTCGGGACTCTCCTAGACTCATTAACTGTTTTCTTATATGACTCCAGTATTTTGTATGCTACTCAGTAATGAGCTTTGCTTTGCTTGATGGTTAGTGACACACCGGCCAATACCAGTTGCAGACTCTAATATTATAATGTGGAAAGATGTAAAGCGTTGTATTGGGATGTGGATGTAGCCTAGAAAACACATAGAGGTACCTACCAATCTAGCTAGGGGTTCAGAAACCAGGCATAGTAATCTCATCTTGGGGAAAATCACCGAACCAAACCAAACGCAAAAGCAAGAAAACAAAAGTTCTAGCATGTGAATGTAATAAATACAATTCAATATAATAAATAAAAATAATAACTCAGCCTGTAGCTGTCGCGCTGTTTGGCAAAAGCCTCCTCCCTCACGAAAGTGTATGTTGGTTTCTTCACGATGTTTTTCCTTCACCGAAAAACTAGTGATGTGCATGTGAAATTATACGTCTGTAAGCGGTACCCACGATACAGGAGCAATCCTAGTGAGGGGCTACTTACGTTTTTAAAAGATAAAAAGATTTAAAAAAGATAAAAAATTACGTACATAATATGTTTGCCAAGAAACACATTGGTACGTGTCTGCACTGGGAATTGAACTCTACACCTCCGCTTTGCAAGGCGGAAGTTCGCCCACTAAGCTACCACCGCTTTTTTGCAACATTAATGTCTATTATATTTTACCAATTTATACATCCTAATCTGTTGAATGGTTTGAAAAGTTTTAACCTAGTTACTTCCCAAATAAAAGAATTAAAACTAATTGCAACTAAAAAGTAAAATTTACGTGAAGTGGTTAAACTTCAAAACGATGGATACTATAAAACTCTGAAACGGGAAGTGAGAATGTAACTGAAAGTTTGGCGGTAAACTAACTCTGAAAACAGTTCAAGCTCAAATTCATTTCAATGCTTGTGTAGGTAAGTAAATAGACGAACTTTGTTTTTATGAAGAAGACTTGAGCTATTTTTAACCAACTTCATATAACAAGGAATCAAATACCTATAGGTTAATTCTCCTTGGGTGTTCTAATTCCTTCACTCTTCTTCATACTACATGTTGATGCAAACCTTTTGGTACGAATTAGTTGGAGAAATTTCACATAATATTACTTGATGCTTTACTTCCATACGTCATGCTTGTGTGATGGTGAGAATTATAATTAGCGCCAGATGAAAATAGTGGTCAAATTAATTATGTTAATTTTTTCTTTATAATAGGTTACATCTACTTTTTGAGACCACAAACGACGTGCTAATCTGCAGCCATCGCTAATAGTTCGTCGTTTGTAATTATAAAGTAAATAATAATAATAATTCAGGCTCCCCTCACTTTAGTGACGTGGATTAGGCCATAATCCACCGCGGGGGCCTAGTCCGGGTTGGTGGATATTCTGGCCTCCGAAATAATTCTCAGGCATGTTGGTTTCCTCTCGATGTTTTCCTTCACCGAAAAGCGATTGATAATTACGTACAAGAAACACATTGGTACGTACCCGCACTGGGAGTTTAACTCATCACCTCCACTTTGGACGGCGGACGTTTACCCACTAGGGTAAGTCCAGGATAGTTGCCATACTTTTTGAAAACGCTTTATATTTCCCATTTTAATTAACGGATCTGAACGTTTATCACACATATTAATAGATTGGTCTTTCGACTACCACTTTGAAGGAAAAAGAAAACATCACTGTTGATATTTACTAATCTATATCGATTTTCCCAGACCTCTATTTTTGAAAGTATAGATGCCCTATGGCGGATAGTTGCTCTATGCGTCAAAACCAGTTATGGGATACATGCCTCATTGATAATAAAACACTTTTTCAGTTTGAAATTAGGTATTCGTGATGGGAAGTAAAATCTAAACACAGACATTAATTAAAAATGTTCGTAAAAAGTGTATTTTCTTTATAATCATATTAGGGTATAGACGCCTCACGAAAGAAGTTTCCTTTCCGAGGCATCTATACCCTAATGTAGTTACATCGTTTGAAAATAATGGGAATTATTTGTTTTGTATGGTTAAACACAGGCGAAAATAAATCGAGGCGTCTATCCTTTTCGTAGAGGATAGACGCCTTTTATATTCAGGAATGTGTATTCAATAAATATTTAAAAAAAAAAAGATTTTAGTGTTAGTATACAGTCCAATGTAACATTTGGATACAAAATATAAATTATTTAGTCACCATTTAAAAAGTTCTAGTTCCTCAAAAATGCTGTAGAAAAAGAATTAGCAATTTTTTCGTCGCACCAAATCTTTCATTGAGTATAGATGGAATGCACGACGGGTCAGGGGTTACCTCGCGGGGGGTAGCGGGTAGGTGCGGGGATGTCTCTCGTTTGGCAATATCAACGACAGCAAAAACTAGCCGGGAAATCATAGTTTTTGAATTTGAGGCATCTATCCGAGCCGGGCATCTATCCTGGAATTACCCTAGGCTATTCCGCTTTTACGGTATATTATTAACCTTTATAACGGCAAAGAGCAATCGCTAGCGTTCGTCGCACAAGCGTAATTTAGCCTATACGTACGTTCATCGGTCGTTTGTAATTCGAACTAAAATTACGTACCTAATAACGTTGAATATGGATGGCTATGTACATAATTGTAATGCCAAACTAAGCACTCGAATACCGAAACGACACGGATAAGACTTTAATCCGAAAAACTCCGCAATGCCAGCGGCATCGTGGTAGGTGACGTTATTAAAATTCATTTATTGCGACATTATGCCGCTGTGGCCTGAATTTCAAAATGAGATTCTCGCGGGGACGTGACTTCGAGATCTTTATGGCACGTGAAATGTGCTATGTCATTGGGTAGAAGTTAATATGGTCTTTGAGGTGTTTTAATGCAAGTGACCTTTTGACTGCAAAATCGCTTGGTCGCTGGTGATACGAGTAAGTGACCAAACATAGAGCGAGAATGTTATTTTGAATAGTAGAGGCCTAGCTTTGTGTTCTATTTTGAGAGTGTTTTTATGCAATAACATGGAGAATGTATAGCCAAAACGTGCGTAGCGCCTTTGTATTTCGGTATGATATTTTGTCCCAAAGATTTGTCCCAAAATAGTAAATTTATTGCGAGCTCGTAGTCATTTATCTATATATTACTATTATAAACCTGTAACTGAGCCATGTCTGTACAATACTGTATTTAATAACTAACTTAGGCCGACTAATTAAAGGTCACAGAACCAGAAATTGAGGTATTTGAAATTATTGTCCGTTTTTGAGACCAAAACTGTTATTAAATATCATTAAAACAAACAATGGAATCAATTTCCATGAAATTTATTTAGGCCACTATAAAAACTTACTTGTTAAAAAAAAACCAGGCCACTAATTTTCAAATCCCAGCGATATGAGGCAAAACCAAAAAAAAACCGTCGCACTGTTTACATAAAAAATATAACCCCAATCTAAGTAAACAGAAACGCCGATCAAACATCGGGAAAAGACTATTCGTGGAGTCCTACGTTGTATTTTTGCGTGGTACGTGTTTTGCAAAACTGTCAGGTTTGTATTCCTCCCGCATCTTACCGGTCCTTAATGGAAGGTTTATTGATTCATATTGCTTGTTTCCGTTCTAATAATAATGCGACCCTACGTAAGTATATAGTTAGTGGAAGCAGCTTTTATATAACACTTGTTGGTGCCCGCGACTTCGTCTGCGCAGGATTAATATTTCGAGTAGCTATTTTGGCTATAATGGATTACACATAAGATATAGACACATACTGTGGCGGGCTTTTTTGTAGGACTATTTAAGATAAACATTTCCATCATACATCACATATGAGTCACTCTAGCGGTTTTGGCAGCGCACGCCTGAATAGCTCGCAGATGGTAGATTTTTTCCCTCTTACCCATTGATACTCTTTCTATACTCTTTCCATTTGTGGTCATATTTTAAACAAAACACACAATATCTTTATAAATTGTAGCCTATGTGTTATTCTGATGTATAACCGATATTATTGTTAAGTTTCATAAAAATCCATTCAGTGAATTTTACGTGAAATAGTAACATTCGCGTTTATAATATTAGTTGGATGTAAGAAGATTATAAGTAGGTACATAATTATAGGAATGGAAATACCTATAATCAGCAAACCCATAAATAAATATACAAATAATAAAAAACAGCTAATTTTTTGTACCCCTTTAGTAAGCCTACCAAATATATAACATAAAATATTTTCTTGTCCACTCTATTTATACATTTTTATAAGCTCTATAATTCTAATTCTTCAAATGCAAAATTCACTATAATTATCTCTTGTAATTTTTTAGAATACGTTGAATAGTGAAGTTGCCAAGTTTACTAATGAACGTTTCTTTGTGCCAAATCGCGTAATTAAACTTTCTTTTGAAAAAAGTTTGTAAAACTTGAATGAATTAAAATATATAATGTATTTATATGTGTGTACTGTGTAGTGCGATATGTTTTTTACAGACAAAATATGCCTCTACTAATTACTAACATTATTATTTACTCGTGAAATTAACATTAACTTACTAAACAGTTTCATAATTTACAGACCACATTACAAGGTGATTAAAAGTAGCTCAAGTATTATCTAATCTAACGAATTACTATTTTCATCACTATCCAAAAATCAAAACCACTTAACTAACAATAACTTCTATAACCTTTTTATAGCATTTCTTAGGGATCCCTAAAGGCATGCCCTCTCAAGGTCCCGCAGATTTACCGCTGAAAGGCGCTGAAGCCTTCGCGAGGATACGTGACTAGGAAATTTGATTTTTGTGTTACTATACGTTCCTATAATGCGTGTATTACTTCGAGCTAGTAGTATGTGTATTTATGAGTGGAGTAACTTAGGAGCTATGTTACGGACGGCGCTAGGCTAGTAAAAGTGTATAATTATTATCGTAACAGGCGTTTTTGCGATCTCCTCCACGAGACCACCGATACGATCACCGTTACGATTTTGTGTCCGTGTTCAACTCCCTTTTGGTACATTTTAGCTTGCACTGCACACTGGCGATTGTAACGCGTTGTATAGAATTGGGCAGCGTCCTGCGTTTTTAACGTTAGTAGGCTAGAAATGTTGGGAGATAAAAACGCAGCTGCGTGGAAAAGATGCGGGAGGTGTTATTGAAGTAACCCTGCGATATTATCGACTGATAATACATTATTATCATACTGGCCACCATTTTGGAACCGTTGTCAACTGATACCAGGATAATTATATTCTAGGTTATATGTAGGTACTTACTAACTAACGTACTGACTTTTTGGTTGGTGGTATTTGTTTCAAGTTCTACTGCTGCAATATCCAGTTTAATTCATATCACTTCATTTTTCCAATTCCATTCAACGATCTCCAATTATTGGTGAAATGAATTTAGCAAAATGCGATATCAGAAATAATTTAACAGGAATTAACCTAGTTACCTGATTAATAGAACAACTATCATATAAAATTTTAAAGGAGTATGACCCAAAAGATAAAATATTACGGGTCCTATGAAATAATGTCGGTAAAAACGGGCCCTTTTCTATGGACCGAATTGGTAAGAATACTTACCGACGTACCTTGGTTCTAGATAAAAAACTTAGACATTATCTAAGCTCGTTCGAATGCCTATCTTGAAATATGTCTCTATATTTCGTGTATCTAAAGTAATGATTGCCTTTCCATAATGGCGGCGTAGAGGTATTTCACCTGATAATAAGCGGTACGCCTACCCCCAACAGCTGTATAATACCGATAGCTGATACCGAGACAAATAATCCACATTTTGACACGGAATATTGCAAATACCTAATAAATATATTATTGTCCGTTAAGATTAGCACGAATATATAAAAAAAAGTTGTAACATTTTTTTCCCCCATCCCGTCAAAACTTCAGCAAATTCTTCCAAAAACTATTAGCACCCTATTAGATTACGAAATTCCGCTGGAATCCTAACGGGCAATATCATAATATTAGGTATTTGCGATATTCCGCGTCAAAATGTGGAGTATTTCGTACTCTAAATTCCTAAGTAAAGCTATTATTGAATCTCATACCTACTCATAATAAATAGTATTCCCTTGGATAAAGAATTTTCAACATGGCGATGTCATGACAAAACCGCGCCCGCAGGTAGTTTTAAAATAAAAGTAGCTTAATATGTTATAACATCGGGTATGTGCATTTTTATTTATTTTCATTGATGTACCTATAAATTTACTAAAACCACACGTAATATTTGTTCTGAGTCTCAGTGATTGTGGACCATTATTGTCCTCGAAGTTATTGATGGCGCTTCAAATGGAATAAGACCTAAATATGATCGAGGTGCATTATTCTTCTGATTTCATAATATTTTCTTCATTACAGACTATCTTAGCACTCGACGAGGTATTGATCGCTTCAGCCGAGAACTTCAGTAAAGCGAACTTTGGTTGATTAATGGTCGAATGAATGACAAGCCGAACCAATCTGTTATCTGAATCAAATGAAGGTCTGATTCCCGTTTGAACATCGCAACATTTGCAACTATTGATTAATGATTGCGGTCAGGACCAATACGATATGATACGGTTCCAATACAGTTATTAGAACTATTCGATTACAAATCACTAAAATGTATTATGACCCTAACTTAGTAAAGGCGTTAAAATTAAATAAAAAGGACTTCAATGGAACCAGTTAAAGGTAACAGCCTACTTAAAATATCGCCAAATGTTATACTCTCTATTGCGTAATTGTAATTTTCCGATAGTATATCTTAAATTTTCCTGAGATATAAGACGTGAAATATTCCATACAAGTTTTTTTCAACAATCATATTAATCAAGATTTCAGTGTTCTAAATATTATATGGAGTGGGGCTTTTTGCTGCTGCAGCCAGTGTATTCTTCTGGGATTTCAGAAGAATGTGGCTGCGTTGAAAAGGCTTAAGATGCACGAATCACAAAAAGTTAGGTTAACTCAATCAATCATTTACTCAACTGGAGGTATACAGAGTGTTGGTATTTGTCTAGTGAACTTAACTATTTATAGCTGCGTTGAGACCTCCGTTCCCTCTGGACATCTGAAACTCGAGATTGTTTGCGCAGCCGCTATTTGGACACCGGATAGCTGACAATAATTATAGTGCTGTATTCTTGCAGCGATTTTGTGATGCAAGTAACAAATAGCTTGGCCAAGCTATTGTTACATTAACGAGATGATGCTTCTTTAAGTTTATTTAATACAAGTGAAGAGAAACAAACGACGACCATTGACATGATTTATATGAATTTCCAAGGTTCTCATCATGTCTGCTAATAACATTTTTGTCTCATAGTTTCTCTGTGAAATTGGATAGCCTTTAAAATAGTTATTCTGTGAAATTGGTCATCTTGAGAATTGTTCCTTTCTGACTCATATTTTGTCATGTTGAGAATTGGGTACACCAAACCACAATAATTTGGTTATACTGTATTTAGAAAACATTTGGTAATTATTATGATATTGGTAACAAATTTATCTTGACACTAATCTTCTACCATGCTCATAATAACATAACTTACAGTATCCACACATTATTGTCTATCAATACAGTTTCCATGGATAATCACCAGACATACATGACAATAAACATTTTAACAGAAGAATATATCTCTACAACATTACAAAAGCATCAATCCTTTTACACGCGTTACCAAACCGTGAATACACTTTTGCAATATATATAACACATTGGCTTAAACTTCAATTTTTGGAGCACGCTCATACTGGCACAATCGAATCCCTTGTTGCTGCATGATAAGAAAATACGAGTCTCAGACATACGGTACGCGATAAAGATGGCCTAGAATAGGCACGTCAATACCAATACCAATACCAATATCGTGCTTGAGACAGACGGGTGCGATTGAGAGCGGATACCGATAGTGTATGGAAGACTTGTATTAATACGTAGAGAAATAATTGGGGTTCATACCCAGCAGTGGATGAAATAAAACAAAATTGATGATGTTACGTAGATTTGACTTTTTAGCCGAGTATTTAGAGTTCTGAGTTGTTTTTACGACACCAGCATGATAAGATCATAATTTATAAAATTATTCTGCATATTACTATAGTAAGTGTAAGGATATGTGAAGTCACATAATATAACGGACGTTAAACTCGTGAAAAAAAAGATCCTCATCCCCGAGCATATTATGGGTATTAGAATAAAGCTCTATATAAGAGGATTACAAAAATGTATGGCGGATGGTGATATTCACAAAACATAAGGAAAGTTCTGAGTTCGTGTGAGTTACTTTTTACGGCTTTGTATACACGTACGTTTTCCAAAGAATAATCGCATAAGGCCATGTTTATACGTAGATCTTGAGGCTTTGCTTGGATTTCCTGTATCAAAGAAATTCTGGCTGAATACGCAATCTGAGTGTCTCACGATAAAAATGAATAAGTTAACTTATAGCTAACTCCGCCTAAATAATTGACAGTGCTAAATTCAGTTTATTGACTGTAGATTTTAGGAAAATAACGCGTGTTTTTATTAACTGTAAAAAAAACTTATAAACCGATGGTCATACTACAGTTTATTTTATAGTATGTTCGTTACGTGCCTGAAGCATCAGGGAGATAGAGGGTCGGATTGGAAACGTTGGGTAATAAACTTGGTTATGTAAAGGTACTTGTAAAAGATAAGAACAAAGGTCATCAAGGGTGCTTTCGTGTCAGATTGCTATTTGTTTCGGTTGTAACAGCTAAGAGTAATGTTTATGAGTGAAAGTGCAATTGTTGGTCCTTGATTCTCGAAGCGACAGAGTGATGGAGTACCTAATGGATTGTCGTAATTTCTTGTATCAAGATAAAGGCCCGGACAGAATAGAACTGAAAAAACTCTGTATGGTACAGCATCAAAAATAATAAAACATTAAAAATAAGATTCCACGAACTGAGAACCTCCTCCTTTTTTTGAAGTCAGTATTCAAATTCAAGAGAATTATTATTTATTTCTTACTGCTTCTTATGGATAGGCTACACTGTCGTCATCGTCAACGGACGGCATCACTTTAACCTCTCTGCCGTGTCTGCATTTCCAGACACATCATCATCATCATCATCATCATCATCAGCCTATACTAGTCCACTGCTGGACATAGGCCTCCCCTAATGAGCGCCATAGCGCCCTGTCTTTAGCTTGACGCATCCAGCATCTGCCTGCAGTCTTTCGCAGATCGTCATCCCACCTGGCCGGAGGGCGTCCTACACTACGTTTGCCGAGTCGCGGTCTCCACTCAAGAACACGTTTACCCCAGCGGTTATCGGTTCTTCGCGAGATATGGCCGGCCCACTGCCACTTCAGCTTGCTAATTCTTTGAGCTATGTCGGTAACTTTGGTTCTCTGTCGGATATATTCGTTACGAATCCTGTCCTTCAGAGAGACTCCAAGCATAGCTCTTTCCATAGCTCGCTGAGCGACTTTACACTGGTGGACCAGTCTTACCGTGAGTGTCCACGTCTCAGCTCCGTAGGTCATAACGGGTAGGACGCACTGATTGAAAACTTTAGTTTTCAAGCATTGTGGTATGGATGACGAGAAGACTCGACGTAGTTTCCCAAACGCTGCCCAGCCCAGTTGGATCCTCCTTTTGACCTCCTTCTCAAAATTGTTTCTACCTAACTGCAGAATTTGCCCAAGGTAAGTGTACTCGGAAACAATTTCGAGAGGGTGGCCATGTACGACGACCGGCCCGGGATCAATGAGGCCATTGATCATGACTTTGGTTTTATCCAAATTCATGCCGAGACCGATGCGTCGTGAGGCTGAAGCTAATCCGTCCAGCATCCAGACACAATATATTTGCAATTGTGTCTCGGCAGGATCCTTGACAAAGCACGGGAGATATTAAACAACGCAGAGATTGTCCCAAATAAGTAAATAAATTAAAAAATAAAACAGAATCAAAAAACAAGTGAACGTCAAAAATCGTGACATTCAACGGCAATGCCAATGCCATATCCCAATTATGTGTATATTGTGTATAACACAATTATATTGTGTCCCATATTACCTACGGCGAACGTCAACCGACAGGATTAACGGGATAGCCAATGGGATATCACGATACGTGTGGCCCGCCCATAGTAAATACCCTGAAAACAGGAAATTAATCATATGAAAGTAAGTAAAGAATTTCTACCAATCTCAGCGTGAATACGAATTCAAACAGTCCTCTCGAAGATACGACAGTTACATAGCACTGAATACTGCAGCCGGCTCTCATCCGGCACTCGAAGAGTTGAAGCAGCCAGAGGTCAGATATCGGATATTTCTATTTCAGTATCGTTCTATTTATTTCTGAACGATTTTTGCTCGATGGAATGAAAGAACCTATAATATTCGAACTCCTATACTTTGGATATAGCTTACATTGAACTTGCGTACTTTTGAACTAACGTATGTCGAACTCCTGCACTTTCGGTATAGGATTTCATAATATAAATAGCTCAACGGATTTAGGTGACATTTGCTACAATAATAGGCAATCTTTAATAAAATAATTGTTCTACGCTTATGATTAACTTAGAACTAGTTTTCTTACTAGGTACCAACCTCACATAATATAAGTACGTAATATTTTAAATTTATAGCAAAGTCAATTCTTAAAGTCTATTGTATGATTTCACCCATCAGAGTTCATGTATTGTGATTATGTTTACATTGTATACATTTATGTACCTTTCGTCGAAATTCATTCAGCCGTTACGGCGCGACTGAGGAACAAACATTGGAATTCATAATTATTTTGATACAGTAAAATAAATATTATGCTCCTCATAACTTCGTGTAATAAATGGGGGCCGCTGGCTTCGCTACGGTCTGATTTACGAACTGCAATTTTAATGGGTCGGGAAATTGGGATTGTCTGCCAAAGTGCCAACATCAGTTGTATTGCCGTGTTGTGTTCATGAATTATTCAGTGATCGAAAATAAATTCTGTAGAAGAGTATACTTTATCCATCAGATGACGATCATTACTCAAGTATTAATTTCGTGAGTTGATCTGCAAAAGTAAAATCTGTCTCCAAAATCCCTATCGGTGTTCGGCAGTATCGAGATCGTGATGGTGATACTGAGCATGTTCACCACCTTCGACCACATTGGCAATTAAGACCAGGTGAGAAAGTGATCAAGCGCTCGCCGCTAAAAGTAAACAGTATTCTTATATAAATTATTGTAGCATAGTGATAAGAGAACTGCAAAGCGTGAAGGGGCAGATTTTAATCCCATGCAAGGGTGATTTTTCCTTGAACCTTAGTAGTATTTTATAGGGTAGTGCAGATATCCAAGACACAGGGAATCCTAGAGAATAGCGGCACAGTTTTCTCTGTTCCAGCACCTACGATAAATCTCTACACATGCAATGGCTCTTACAGGTCGATTGAATTCCATATACCGTAAGGCGCAAAATTGTTAGGAGCTTAGTCATTTTGATGATGGTTGCAATTCTCGTTTAGTTTTATTGTTTGTTTAAATTGTTGATTTCGAACACTTTCTAGGCTCTCACACGATATTTTTGATCATTTCGTGTAGCCGTTAAAATTAATAACGTGCACATTAATAATTGACTGAAAACTTGAAACACAGGTTAAGTACTGTAGGTACTTTATAGTAATCCATAAGTACATATTCAAGAAGATAAATAAGATTCTCTTATAATTAATTAATAGGAATGATATTATAGAAAATACTTTTTCTAAAATTTCCTTAAATAATTTTTTTTTAAACTACCCAACTACGGTGATAACTTACCTTAAAAAACTACCCTACTACAGAAATCACTTACCTATAGTTAACTAGGTAAGTACTGCAATAAATTTAAATTCTTTGAACTCCTGAAAACATTAAGCTAAATTCGTATCCCAATAAATTATGAATCAACGACTCCGAATCAATGAGCACTCTACTCGACCCAACTTGAAACGACAAAAGTATTATGAAGAACCGTTCAAGCAGCAAAACGCGAAACTTTCAAACGGCCTACCTTTTTCAGTTACGACACAATTTTCTACTCAAACTACGGAATACGTTGTACGGATACGGAGCGAAATGTGGTGCGCGACGAAAGTTTTTTATTTATTCGTTGGAGCCGTGGCGTTGGTATTATTGTCGTGGGCCGTGGCGAAGAACGCTTGAAGTACGTAACTTTAAACATATTGTACCTGATACAAATGGTTTTTGGGACAGCTATTTGGGCTAAGCGAACTTTAGTAGTTTACAATTTAAGGGGCGAATCTGTTAAGTAATAGGGTAAGGTATAACTTATGGACACAGAAAGTATACGACGTAATGTAAGAGCTGATGATTTTAGAGCATACATCCAATATAAAGTTGTTTTGGTTAGATTTTAAGAGATATTCGTCTCTAGAGTTCTTATTAGGTATTGGGGTCTGATGCATAAATCCAGTCAAAATAATTCGCTGCGAGACAATTATTTACCCAAGGGCAATAAGTGGGTTCTATTACCATTGCAGCTACGTTTCAAATCCTCACGATACTCTTCACGACGCTTTGGAGGAAAATGACTACACCGAATAAGTATAATGTAGCTGCAGCAGATCCATGTCTAAATATTAACGAACCATTTCCAAATAATAACTTGGAGAAGTAGAGAACCCAGACAAGCATTACAGTCTAAATAACGACAATTAATTATGATGAAAACGGGTTATACATGTCAGGGCTTCAAGCTCTTGTTGATAAATTCTGAATGAAAGTATCCGTACGATATAAAACCTGATTGCGAACCTTTAACTCTGATAGGTTCCTGCTACTCTTTTATTTCCTGGTGTTCTTGAAAAGCCGTTGTACAAATTATTAAGCCATATAAAAAGGTGTTGAAATGCGAAATAAGACATCATTCTCACTTCATCAGTCGACGTAGTCGCAACAACAACAAATCAATCAAAATGGTTGCGAAGGTAAATATAAACAGTATTTTTTTTGGAAACAAAATAAGACAGTGATGCTTTAACAGACAGCCACTTATCACGTTCTAGTTTTATCGTTACATTCCTTTAATGTCGTCACGTTACTCTACGCAGTCTGTACCATGTCTTCCTCTTATTCCAGTTCGTCGTTTTCCTCGCCCTCGTCGCCGCGGCGTCCGCCGGCAACTTCAACAGCTTCGCGTACAGCGTGGCGGACCCGCACACCGGCGACTACAAGAACCAGGTGGAGGCTCGCCTCGGGGACAACGTGCAGGGCCAGTACTCGCTGCTGGAGGCGGACGGCACGCGCCGCACCGTCGACTACGCTGCGGGCGCGGAAGGGTTCAACGCTGTGGTGCGCAAGGACCCCGCACTCATCGCCGCCGCTCCGATCGTCGCTCCTCTGTCCTACTCCTACGCCACTCCAGCCATCGCTAGGTTAGGCGCCATCGGCTATGGTGCTCCCTTAGTCGCTCCCTACCCCTACGCTCGCTACCTCTGAATGGACTGATCACTTGATTGTAAATATTGGCTGTAAATAAATGTTTCTGGTTCCTTACTACCTTGTTTATTTCATGTGGAGATAGCAATAAATTTATATTTTACCATCAAAATAACGGTAATCACTATCGTAGCATTGTTTGATCATTTATATTGATACAATGCAGGACTGAGGATTAAATTATAAATAACTCCTATACTAGCTGCCCAATTATTATGGCAATAAGAATTAGTAAGATAGAATGGATAATTTTTTATTTTTTATTAATTATGTGCTTTATTCAACAGTTGTTTAGACAACAATTATTAAAACCACGATCAAAGCATTTATTGTACCTAAGTATGCAATGATATTAATTGAACAAATCTTATTAACAAAGAGAAATTAGAACAAAATACGATAAATCAGATTAAAGAGTCATCGATTATGGTTTGAGTATGAAAAAGGATGTTTCTCTTTCATGCGCTGATTCAAGACTGGAGCTCAGACAGGAAAAGAAATCTCAGTAGACTCAATCAGTGCTTCAGAATTAAGCCAGTTAGAGAAGACAGCACCAAGAAACTCCACAAGGAGGTCTTATTATGTACATTATTAGCATATTAACAAATCCGTTACTCGATAACCATAATCGATGAGATTATGGTTTGAGTATGAAAAAGGATGTTTCTCTTTCATGCGCTGATTCAAGACTGGAGCTCAGACAGGAAAAGGAAATTCTGTACACTCTATCAGTGCTTCGGGAATAAGCCAGTAAGAGAAGATAGCACCAAAAAACTCCACAGGGATGTCATATTATATTAAATTCATTAGTATCCTATTCAACTGTTTCTACTTTTGTGATTTCTTTTAGTTGGTTTATAATTAATCAGTATCATTGCATCATTGCACTCAATCATTGCATAGTAGGTAGGTACAACTATTAGGACTATTAGTACGCTTTTGCCATTTTTAAAAGCCTTCCAAAGAGTAACGTTGAATACTTCCAAAGTTGTGCCCCGAAGACCTTTGAAGTTCGTGGAAGCAGCAACTGTTATCGGTCTTTATGTGTGCAAAATTCCATGATTATGTCTGGAATGATTTGTGGTACTACTTCAGACGTCAACGAGAAATTTATTGCCGTTTACCGGGCCATTTTGGGAACTCGAGTTTTCATTTATAAGTTTGACGTGAAATAGGCTATAACCGTGAGGTAATGAAAACTCTGTTTATGGGTTTCAATAAATTATGTTTTTGTTGAACTATAAGTATTTTAAAACTGTTTTAGCAAGTAAATATTATATTTTAATGGTAGGTCTTAGGACTTAGTTGATAACGATTACGCTTTAGAATAGGAGAACGAAACGAATTGGTGCATTAATTCAACTATCAGCACTTATGAAGAAAGTTACGTAGTTCAAACCTTTCTTCGAAACTTTTCTTTCAAATCCATATTGTGCTGCACCCATACAAAACCACCATAATATTACATATTAACTATTTGCGTCATTATAAGTGCTATAATTATGTAGGTACGCTTAAGATAATTATCTACTACATTTCATATTACTGTCTGTTGGCATAATATGGGGTTGTTGAGAGATCCACATCATAATGCCTGTTTATCCAGCAATTATCTCCGAGCCTCGTTACCGAGTGAATTATTCAAACATCGCGACAGTTATCGTCATGGATGGGTTAGCAGCCCATACAATGTTAATTGGCCAATTAACGTAACTTCACGTGTTTGTTCCAATAGAGTGTTGGCTCATTGAACTAGCTCATCAGAGTAACGGATTTGTTAATATGCTAATAATGTACATAATAAGACCTCCTTGTGGAGTTTCTTGGTGCTGTCTTTTCTTACTGGCTTATTTCCGAAGCACTGATAGGGTCTACAGAGTTTTCTTTTCCTGTCTGAGCTTCAGTCTTGAATCAGCGCATGAAAAGGAAACATCCATTTTCATACTCAAACCATAATCGATGACTCTTTGATCTGATTTATCGAATTTTGGTCTTATTATTCTCTTTGTTAATGAGATTTGTACAATTAATATTATTGCATACTTAGGTACCTACAATAAATGCTTTGATTGTAATTTTAATCATTGTTGTCAAACGAACCTTTGAATAAAGCTCAAAATTAATAAAATAAACAAATATATTGTTAATTCTACCCTACTCATTCTTATTGCCATAATAATTAGGCAGTTAGTACTGGAGTTATTTATAATTTAATCCTCAGTCCTGCACTGTATCAATAGAAATGATCAAACAATGTTACGATAGTGATTACCGGTATTTTAATGGTAAAATAGAAAAGAATTGCTATCTCCACATAAAAATTAAATAAACAAAGGTAGTAAGGAACCAGAAACATTTATTTACAGCCAATATTTACAATCAAGTGATCAATCCATTCAGAGGTAGCGAGCGTAGGGGTAGGGAGCGACTAAGGGAGCACCATAGCCGATGGCGCCTAACCTAGCGATGGCCGGAGCGGCGTAGGAGTAGGACAGAGGAGCGACGATCGGAGCGGCGGCGATGAGTGCGGGGTCCTTGCGCACCACAGCGTTGAACCCTTCCGCGCCCGCAGCGTAGTCGACGGTGCGGCGCGTGCCGTCCGCCTCCAGCAGCGAGTACTGGCCCTGCACGTTGTCCCCGAGGCGAGCCTCCACCTGGTTCTTGTAGTCGCCGGTGTGCGGGTCCGCCACGCTGTACGCGAAGCTGTTGAAGTTGCCGGCGGACGCCGCGGCGACGAGGGCGAGGAAAACGACGAACTGGAAGAAGAGGTAGACATGGTACAGACTGCGTAGAGTAACAGTATTATAGGAGTTCAACGCTGAATTTTAGTTTACGCAATTCATTATTGATGAAAATTTAAAGTGAAACATGGAAAGGGGAGGCTTATTAAAGACCTTAGACCCGTAATTTTTGATTCAAAAAAATACTAGACTAAAATAATCATGATTGTTACAATATTAACTTATATTTACCTTCGCAACCATTTTGATTGATTTGTTGTTGTTGCGACTACGTTGGCTGAAGCAATGAGAATGATGCCTTATTTCGCAACTGGGCACCCTTTTATATGTTGCAATATGTGGCATGTCAAGAATATCAGGAAACAAAAAGAGCTTGTCGTCAAGTTTAAAAGGTGACAAATCTGGTTCTCGTTTCATTTTTATGGATACTTTCATTAGGTATATCTTTTTATGTAATAAAACCTTGGAAAATAATCATATTTAAATAATTGGCTGTACATAGATGTAATCATTATGTAAGTAGGTAGTCATTACTTGAGCAATTATTGCATGTTCTGCTTCTTAATTATTTATGTTTAAATTCCTAATTTCTCAAGAGTTGTTGATATTAAATTTGCTTTATTCACAGTAGCGGTGCATCAATGATTAGACAATAATTGTGATACAAGGAGTCAGATTGTAATATTATGCTGTTTTTGTCGAATGAGATAGTTAGTTAGTACCTACCTACCAGACTTGGTCGTACAGCTCTCTATTATACTATACCAGGTATAATTCTACATACTGAACTAGACAGTATAGTAGTACCCAACTTATATGGCTTACCGATGTACCTGCGCAGAAGATGAATTTTCAAAGCGCGGGAAATGCTATTGACCGGTATTGGTCGGCAGCCGCCGCGGCCGCCATCTTAGCAATCGCCGCGTGGCATGAGTGAGATGGAACTAACAGCTGCAGTGTATTATGAACCTTATAATAGTGATCTTAGGTTGATTGTAAGTTTTAAGCATTCTTTCGTTAATCTTCGGACCATACTTTCTTTTCTGCGCGAACGAAGATTCACGACACGCCATATAAGTTGGGTACTACTGTACCTCTATAGCGGATTTGAAATAACGGGACTTCTGCTGTGTTTCTCGTCGATTACAATCTGGGAGTGTGTAAGTCACGAGTGAAGTTTCTTCTAAGTAAACGAACACCGTCGTTAACCACATTGTCGCAAGACAGTGGAATACTATTGTTGCTTTTATGAAGGTTTTAAAAAAGCATTTAGAGATTCTGGGATATAAAATTTTAAACGCGCAAAAACTTGAATCTAGTATTAAACAGATGCTTTGCAGAAAACCTCGCGACCGTCCTAAGCAAATTCACTTGCCTACACTAACATAACTCTCGACGGCATAAACATGTTTATAAAACCCATGCGAAATCGCCGCAGGCATCCGACAGCTAGATCCTGTACCCTTTGTCAACTTGGAAACACGAGGCGATAGCTTCAGGGGCTGATTGACTTTTAGGGCCGATGTAAAACTGAACGAAATGGACTCGGATGTCGGAAGGATAAAGTGCATATCGCTTTTTATAGGAGCATGTAAACGAATTTATTTAAAAAATTATATTAATGTATTTCTTATCATATTCAGTACCTACCTAACCATTTCAAATTAATATCTAATAAAATCAGTTACGATCCATTACAATAATATGCGCCCGTTTCATTATTAGAAATGATATAGTCGTTAGTTATACGTCAGACTATAAATATATAAAAAAAAGTGTGTGCGTGTAACCTTTACGCGCGATTGAAGTAAAACTACATTGACATGTCAATGTAACCTTTTTTAAATAGCGGAAACTACACAGACTATAGTAATCTATTTAAAAAAGGTTACATTGACAATTTTGACATGTCAATGTAACCTTTCTTAAATAGCGGAAACTACACAGACTATTATATAGTAAGCGTTACTTCCGTCAGAAAAAAATCTGAGTTACTCCCTAGTCGCGCCTAAAGAAGTTTTACCTACTTCAAAAATAAAAGATACAATTATTAATACATCTAGTTTCGAATAATGCGATTATTTAAAACATCTATTCATCTATGCGTAGTAAGTAATACAATGTTATTATTATAATGTACGCAGTGAAATTAAATTAAAGCTCGTCGTAATATATCTATTCTTATGCTCGTGTATCGTCATTTCGTCTATATTTAGTATCTACAAAAGGTCTAGGTACATTTTGTATTTAACTATTGACGATATTCACACCTACGCTCTCAGAACTCTGAGACCAGAAGCACTAACAGTCTTACCACAGAATATTAAAACCAGAGTTCAACAGATGAGTCTAAATATTTTCTCCACAAATCGACGTCTAACCCTCGCTTTTTGTAACTGAATAACAAATTCACAAGTAAAATAATTAGGAATGCCAGGATTGAGTAAGAAAACGCGAGTAATAGACGTCGATTTTGCGGAACGAAGTTTTAGAAACATCTGTTTAACTCTGGTCTAAACTTTTGTGGTAAGGCGGTAAAAGTCTCTAACTCTAAGCAAGAGATTGCAATTGGCAACAAACTTTTTATCTTGTTAGCGTCGGAATAACAAATGGGGGCAAAAGAGTTCATTTATAATTTATAGCGACTTCGGGACACATTTTCAAGAATTTGTGATTTATATGTACCTAAATATTAAAGAAAATCTTCTGCTTATATTTTTTCCTCATTATAAAATCTCATTATTATATTATACACTAGGATTTCTTCTGTGTCGTGAGTAGCGGGTTACAGACATATACTTCACATACACATAACACCCAGACCAGAAACAAATATCTGTGCATCACACGAATATTTGTTACGAGCGGGAATCGAACACGCGATACCAAGCACAGCAGTTCGAGTGCTCAGCCACTACGCCAAACGTATTGTCGATGAATTTAAAACATATAATTTGCATAACTAGATTGTTGCATAAAGAGGCATTTTAAATGGGTTCAAATAATGTTTACTTTGTATATTATAGAATAGTGCTGTATATTATATTAAATACAATTGATTGCTTTAACATTATTTAAATCAGTTTTCTATTAATTTGTAGAAATGCAGTAAACTGTTCAAACCTGCAATCAAAAAGCGTTGAATCAATAAAACAATAAAATCCAGACGAAGCGATGCGCCCTAATTTATTGGTTCAACCCAGCGGGAGAAAAACAAGGTGGGCTCGCAGGATATAGGCTTACAGAGTGGTGGTAATATATTTCTTGTGTGTGTATAATTAATTATCTTTTCGCGCAATGCATAAAATATAAGCACGAACAAAAGAGGTGTGTCAGGGTCGTAAAACGAGAAAAGGTGTATAGTTTCTGCCTACCCCAACGGAAAAAGCGTGACATGCATGTATGTATGTGTATGAAACGAAACCATTTTTTTTACTGGTGTGTGTAAAAGACATAAATTGCGTACCTACCTACCTATACATTATCTCAAATTATCAAATTCTAGAGACAAGAACAATTAACGTTAGTGGTCAAACGTAAATCTTCGAAGCAAAATACGAGTATATATCACTTAACATAAATATCAGATAATATGCTACATATTATATTATTATATATGTGAAGTAGATAAAACATTTTTCCTCCTCATAAAGCCCACCAATACAGGTAGATAAAATCCATATTTATTAGGTACAATGATCCAACTCAAGGGATCGGCCTCGTCCCAACGGAAGGAAGATAGATCGTCATTATGTCTATTAATAGATATTTGCCCTACTTTTATATCGTAACCGTAGAGTAAGTAGGTAACTGGTTAAGATTCTGCATTACGTATGAATTCCTTTAAAACGAGCCTAATATTATAATTACTTAAATTTTCAAGTGAATTGAATGCTGGGTAAGATGTTTTGAAGGGTAGAGTTAATCAGAAATCGAACAATTTAATTTTAATAGTATAATTAATTTATTAAAATAATCATCTATAATTATTATAAGCTATGAATTTGCCGAAACAAAAACACTGTAGGTAATTATTATACGAGTACATAATTAAACGAAATTTCTATACATCTTCTAATTTTATGAAGAGGTTAGGAGTTTGTGTAAAAACCTAGCGTTCCAGACACGTTATAACGTATTACATAAGTCAAACATGATACTCGTACTTTGGCAGTAATCCAAGAAAAGAAAAACCTAAAACCAAGGAATGAAGCACATGTTTTGATAACCTTTAACCACGGTTCCAGTCCTTAATATTTCTTTTTCATTTGTCATCGCCACACGCAAACCCATTCCGGCTACCCAACTAAGATAAGGGTCTCCAATTTAATCATACACGTTACCATTGTGTCTAATAGACAGAATGGTAACGTGTTAGACAGAATGAGTAACATGAACTTCGTTAATTCGTAGTTGTCACCTACGACCTCAGCTCTATTTTTCTGATAGCTCAATTAGTACAATAGGCTTGTAAAATAAAAATACTGTGTTTTGTCAGCATAGCAATGAAACTTATTAGATACTTCATTTGTTAAATTTCTTAATAAAATATCGACTTTAATAGTGAAAGCTCACCACTACGTTGTACTTAATCGCATAATTATAATTAAATTATATCATAATACCTCTTCACTTAAAGTACACAGTAAAAACATTTTCAAAGTTGTGTATTGTTGACGTTCGCGATCAATATACATTTGTATTTATTTAGAAATAGTATAATAGTTTAGAGTTAGGCTAAGCCGCATGTACCTATGTATTATTATGACATGACGGTCAATCATTAGGGCTAACATATTGTTAGACATAACCAACCATACTATACCAGTTGGCTGTTAGTTAATTTCTTTTCAACTCTATAGAATAGAATGTTCCCAATATTCAGTTTATGTGTATAGTTCGTTGAGTAACGTTACTGCGTCTGTCACGAAACCTCAAGCGCCCTAAGCAATAAACTAACAAGAAATATCGCACAGGGGCAACCATTAAAGTGAAACCTACCTTATCTACCTTTTATAGCGTCTTTTATATTACAAATGGTATTGGAATTTATGTCCTTTCGATTCTGTAGCCAAATAGAAAAACCAGCCAAGTGCGAGTTGAAGATACTCACGAAGGGTTCCGTACAATAATAATTATTGATCTATGAAAACGGCAAAAAAAAACACGTTTGTTGTATGGGAGCCCCTTTAAATATTCATTTAATTCTGTATTTTAGTATTTGTTGTTATAGCCGCAACAGAAATAAATCATGTGTGAAAATTTCAACTGCCTATCACGGTTCCTAAGATACAGCCTACTGACAGACGGACAGACAGACAGATAGATTTTTTTATGCCACGTGTTGTTAAATTGCGAATAGCACAGAAAACACACTCAGCCGCTCCCGCTCTTGAAAAGAGCTGGAACCTTCCATTACTGTATGATCGGGCAATCAATTCCCTCAACTTGGGTTATTAATAACTTGCAAACTCACCGCACTTGCTATATATTAGAAATCATATTAGCAACGGCACCCAAGAGCTGTAACGTAATTAATAGCTCACAAAATTTATTGCCCGTAAAGACATAATCTCTCCACGAGCCCTTTAGTGCGCATAAATTTTACGTCTTCATACGCCTATTTGATTTGACATCAAACGCGTTGGCCCCAATATTGGAGCCAACGTTTGGGAAACATTTTTGTCAATGGTGACTGGGCTATTAAACTCTTTCGTGCGTCTTTTATCGACAAACCAAAGCGTTGTCGTAAAAATGTTTTAGATAGTCTGAGGGCAATCAATTCGCCAGCACTTAGATTTATTTATAGTTAGATCATTAATGTGTTTTATTGGCTTTTTTGGCGTCTGCGTACGTCAAACTTGCATATAATTACCTAACTATTCTGCTGAGATTTCAAAACCTCCGAATACCTAAAGTGAATTTTCATTTTATAATAATTCACTTTGCCTTGAAATTAAATATAATTAATTGTAATTATATCAAAGAAAACAACGTAGACCACTGTTTTCTTCTATAAAATATTATCAAAGAAATCTAACGTTCATTAAATTGTTATCGTGTACAGACTTAAACATGTTTTGTTTATAAATTATTATAGTAACGATGTATATTGTATACACGAGTAATGAACTACAAAATACCAGGCAAATAATTTAGCTGTGATCAAAAGCCGAACGTTTGAAAATAAATATGAGGAATACACCGTTCTGGTTGTTCAACTATTTTGTAAATAATAACGACGCAGTTATATTTTTAGTGTTCCGTACTCAAAGGGTAAAACGGGACCCTATTACTTAGACTCCGCAGTCCGTCAGTCTGTCTGTCTATCACCAGGCTGTATCACAACCATGAACCGTGATAGTTAGAGGGTTGAAATTTTCACAGATGATGCGTAGTTCTGTTGTCTGAAAAGCAGATTAAAAAAAATAGATAAACAACGTTACTTTCGCATGTATAATATTAGGAGGATTAGGTGGATAGCGGTTTTTAGGGTTCCGTGCCCAATGAGTAAAACAGGGCTTTCGCTGTCCGTCTGTCTGTCCGTCTGTCACCGGGCTGTATTTCTTGAACCATGATAGTTAGACAGTTGAAATTTTCACAGATGATGTATTTCTGTTGCCACTATAACAACAAAATAATTTAAAAAATCTGAATAAAGTATATATAAATATAAGTATATATATAAGAGGCAACAAACATGATTTTTTGCCGTTTTTATAGTTAATGGTACGAGACCTTTCGTCGGCGAGTCTGACTCGCACCTGGCCGGTTTTCTTAGTACACACACATATTCATGGATAATGTCAGATGGGTTTTCAAAGGGTGATATAATATTTTTATCATTCTACCTAATCTAAATCTATAATCATGGGCACTACTAATTCGGACCAAATGGTCCAAATAAATAAGGTCTTGGCATCGAGCCGAACGCAGCGCAGATGAAAAATAGACACATTCGTAACAGGACTAAACATTTCCAAAGGCAAGGTTTACAAACCTAGAGTTAGTTAAAACTAGTCCATAAGTTACTAAGCCCATAAGTCCATAAGTTCCAGAAGTACCGATCCTTTAGTTTGCAAGCTATTCATATATATTATCATTTAAAAGCTAGATGTGAAAATATTCGCTCCATCCAAGAATCGGGCCATTTCACACTATGGATCCGTGCGAATGTATCTGCACAGAACTGATAAGTTCTAGGACCATCCATACAGTGGAAATGAATTTTTTATTGAGTGGGTGGAAGATTATTAATCCAACTTAGGGTGGTCTGTCTGAGAGATAGCAGCAGGGAAGCATTTTAGAATGAGAGAGTAATATTCTGGTGCAAAGATGTCTTAGCCCCGTATGTAATACGTCAACGATGCTCCGCCGAAGAGCATTCAGAGCTTGAGTGAATTTTAATTTTTCTTTCGCATTTTCTACTACTTGTGTTGTGTATTGTTCGATAGTATTCTGGACATGACACCATATAATTATAAAGTACCACACGTCAATGAAGCTGATACTAAACTTAAATTAGTATAAGTTTAGTAGGTACCTACCGAGTAAAGAAATTTACAAAGTGTTATAGTTTAGTAATGTATAATTTTCTGTATACATGCAACATTGCCAGTATCGGGTAAGTTTATTATTGTGAAACAACTGTCTTTATGTAAAAATTTTGCGTCTTAAATAATATTTTTTAGTTATTTAGAAACGTAGCCCCAAACTACGATTGCTCCCGTATCGTGGCTACCGCTTACAGACATAATTTCACATACACATCACACCCAGACCGGAAACAAATATTTGTGGATCGCACAAATACATTTTGTTTCAGGCGGGAATCGAATCCGCGATACCTAGGGCAGCAGCCCGATTGCTCGGCCACTACGCCAAACAAGCCGTCAAATCATTAAATAATTAAGAAACCCTAAGTCTACTCTTAACTACTTAGAACCTTCCCATGCATATAATGGCTATAGTAGGTGCTACGTCATACATTCATTATGCATTCTGTTTAGGACGCACGCTCCTTCGTAATGCAAAGCGATGAGAGAGAAAACAAAATGGTTTTGCGGAATTGTTTTCCATGAATTATTATTCTCAAACATAATTAGGTTTCGTCATTGGAAGGACAGTCGTATCATGAGAAATTGAACATCGAGAAACATTCATTCGACCAAATAAATAGAGGGCCTCAAGACACTACAACAATGTCGCTTATTTTAACATCAAAGATAATTTTAGGGTTAAGCTAACAACCGATTAAAAGGGTGGCCACGCAAACATTCGGCTGAAATTAGTTTCAGAAATAATAACTAATAGGGATGTTCAGTTAATGTATCCGCAACTGGAATAATATTATATCGGAAGGTAACATCCGTAACTGAAACTTCTCCCGAAATAAAAGTTATATCGAGCGGCTTACTCCATGATTTCTAATCATGGGCACTCCTTAGCATCTACGGCACAAAAGAACATGTTCTAAATATTTTAACATCAAGTTATAATAATAATAATGAAGGGAATCCATATTATTATTATCACTTTTTTCACAGTTACTTTTTTGGTATTTCCATGAAAACAAATTTCAGTTGCTCAAGACTATGAAAATTATAAAAACCACTCGAAATTAAATTGATTTCAAACATCCGCATCGGTCACTGACATTGGTTTTCACATTCAATCCGTAACTTAATTACCGTATCCGTAACAATAACCACTCTAATAGCTACTCAAACATTGCCGCCCTACGCAAACAGACTGTTGCCTTTCAAAGTTATTTAATTATTTTGTTTGTGTATCAAATAGTTTTTAAACTTTCGACAACGTTAATAGTTCAGAAGGTGCTTCAATATTGCAGCCCAGTTGCGATATAGTTCGCTGGAGTATTTAGACAGGCTTGAACTGAGGGCCGGTACTGCTAACTGAGCCGGAGAGATCAAAACACTCTGTTTATAGTTAACTATCAGCTTTGAGTAAGGGGATGTTGACAAAAACTATTTCACTGTTATAACGGGACCTACAGTACCCCTAGTATGAGTTTTTACTAGGCGTCAACTAGCTCTTTGTATGAAGATTTTTCGTTCATTAACGCGCCAGTAGGGGTGCTGTACAGGATCGTCATACAAAAGCGCTAGTTGACGCGTAGTATGTCGAGCTGGTAAAAACTCATACTAGGGGTACAGTTTAATATTTACACCTATTTTCATAAAATCTGTTAAACCAATTCAGCGGTATTTGGCAACAAACACACAAATGTTTGCGCTTAAAATAATTAGCAGTACCCAAGTATATTATGCTAGCGTTAGTTAGAAATTAACCACGATGGCCTGACACCCTGCAAGTAGCCGATTATTCCAAGGAATGAGTAAATAAAAATTGTGTGCCTATTTTGATGCTTAAAAACAAACATTTTGATAAAATAATAACTACTACATAATATACCTACCATTGGAAAGTTATAACCATTTAAAATTATATCAGGAACGATCCGCCGGTGATCGGTGTCATGAAAGATACGCCAAAATATCCAATTTTCACATATTTTCATATAACTACTATAACTATAAAGATGAATTAGGGTAAAACTGCTCAAAGTTTTTCGATATTGAAAAGCGTGGGTAGGACGAAATTTATAATGAAAGTTTGTGAAGTCCAAGTTTGGACTGAAAATATTTTTACCCGAAATATTTTATAAGCAAATAGGAAACCGATAGGAAATTTTCAATTCAATAGCTGATTGGGCAGTTTGATTGGTAAAAAAAAACGTTTTTATTATAAATTGAGTCATGCCATACGTGTATCAACAGCTGTTGATTTATTAAAATTATGAGATAAACAAAATTATGAGATAAAGATCAATATTATTATTATAACGAGTAATAATACGTTATAATAACTTACGGCTAACTAACAAAGTAATTAACCCCAAAAACAACTAAACTAAAAATAAGCTACCTAGCCAATATCTAATATATAGCCAAAATTATTATTAGTAACTTTTCCAAAAAGATGGCGGCATTGCCAAATTTATCGCAGTGCTTATTTTTCCCCAATAACTAACTTTACCAAAATTACTCGTACATACGGAACAATCGATTAAAATAAATCATACCATAAATTATGTCCACATGTCTAACTACTGAAATCCCATTTCAGTAGCCTTTCATTCTAATCCGATTGAACAGAATGCCGGGTTTAATACCGGTTTAAGTTCAATTAAAACGAAAGTTCGAACACGAATATTGGGAGCATTTACTGTAAACTTTGTGAAGTTTTATAATTATTATATTGGTAAAAGTACTTATCTATTAAGTATGTATCGGTATATTATTGTACTGTGCTAGGAATAAAGCCAAGGCATTACTAAGTATACGATAAACTTAGTAAAACGTGTTTTTAAATCTAAACGTACCTAACTATTTCATGTTTATATAATACTAGAAGCACCTCGCGGTTTCACCCGCGTTAACTACAATCCCGCGGGAACCATTAATTTTTACGGGATAAAAGGTAGCCTATGTGTACCGGGGATATCATAGCTTCCCAACAGTGAAAGAATTTTTCAAATCGGTTCAGTAGTTTCGGAGCCTATTCATTACAACCAAACAAACAAAGTTTTCCTCTTTATAATATTAGTATAGATGAACATTTTAAAATATCAGTTTATAGTGATTTATTTTTTATATCCTAGCGAGTCTTTTATTTTAAATGATTTAAGTTAGGATACTAATTCACTGAAGATAATATTCTACAATTGAATAGGGATTTTATGTCATCCACCTTATTTCAGGAACTTACTAAAGCTCGTGAAGCTCGTTTCAGGATTACGTCTCAAAGGGCCGGAACGTGAAGTTGAAGTTTACCAATCTGTCTGTCACGATGATGAAACTAGCAATTTGGAAGTTCGCGACAGCTGTGGGATTTCTCTCCTTGACACATGTTCATGGGAGCTGTCGCGTTTGCTGCGGGTTATGGTATTAGATGTGTAGCGAGCTCTGTCTTCTATCTGACAGCCATTTGGTGTTTCTCGTTACAAGATATTATTTTAGCGCCACGATTCGAGTATTATGTCCTTTTTATCGATTGGTTTCATATTGCTTATTCTATTTTTAGCAGGTTTATTTTCTATTGAGTACCAGTTCGTAAACTTTCACGAATTGAATGCATCTTCCGCGAAACGAAGCAACCATTTTGCCGATCACTGGATACAACTAACTTTAATCTTTGTATAGTTCGGTGGGGAGTAACGAATGCAAGCCTACTCACCGATTTCTAGCTGGTCCTCGATCAAACGGTGCCATCAGTTTTGGAAAAGTATTCCAGTATTATGGAAACGTTCCACATAAAAAGTTCGATTGTTATTGTCGTAACACCACACTACCGATGGAGTCCTGCTTCTGAAGAAGTGTGATAATGTTGTGAGAGATGATTTACAGCACCGGCGTAGGTTAACTGGTGAGTATGAACGATCGAGCGGCAACACAACTCAAAACTACCCTCACTGATTGTTAAATTATCTAAGCAAAATAAGTTGGTGAAAACGATGCGGACATCGACGCCAATAATGAGTGGTGTCGATATCCGCATCGGTGTTGTCCTACTATAGTGAGACCAACCTTGATATCAACACAACAATCGACCCATCGTTTCAATTTCATCACTTATCATATTATGTACTTACAGAAAACTAAATGATCATAAATTGGAATTCGATGTACACCAATTTCAATTGAAGACTGCCGATTAAAAGTCGTTCAAGGAAAGTCGTTTCAATGACAACAATTATACAAAATTAGGTTGAATTAGTAATTTTCCGTAAAGTCGTTAACTTTAATGTTGAATAATAAATTGTCATTTTAATTATTTGTCGGAATTTAAATGAACTTGTTACCTTCTCTACTAGGGATATTTCCTAGAGTGTTTGTTTATCGAGTTCGGTGGAAGTTGTCTTTAGTTTTAATAGTCTGTGCTTTTTATGTAGGTGTTTTATAGTAAAACTTAGTAAAGAGTCACAGTTTTGTCTACTTTCAAAGTTTGATTTGCTCTAGAAGTTCTAAGAATAACTAAATAATCACAACGCAACTCGCGCAATGGAACGCAACGGAAATTTATTTTAATTTTTATTTACTTTATTTTTAGATTAAATAAAATAGTAAGCTAGTAATATTTTATTCTTACTGTATAATATCTCTTTATAATGGGGTCAATCCTTGATAAACGTTCTGGTAATAGCACAGGACAAAAATACTTTTAGGTAATGTTGTGTTTATTTTCGGGTCTAAAAGATACGTTTGACCCGTTAGAGTTGTTAATGGAGGCCTGGCAACACTAAGAAACTCTTTCGGTTAGAAAAATAGACTTTAGATTAGAGATGATGGCATAGAAAATCCTTTTAAACAATGGTTGAGATATTTTCTTCCTGGAAGTGCTAAATTCCAGCATTCGTAACCTGTCGTATTGCGTTTTTACAAATAATATGGAACTGAACTAGTACTGAGTTTAGGGCTAGTTTGCCTGTTCGAGTTTTATTTTTCTTATATTATACAAGTTAGCATAAATATACTTCTTGAAAAAGTTACACAGTGGGGTTTTATCTGGCTATCTGTAATACGAGCCAGTCCATTTTGCATCTGTGAAGCAGTCGGCAAACATAAACAAAGCTCAGAGTGCTTCACTTCCTCCTTCCAGAGCTGATATGAAGGGGATCTATTTATAATATCAACAATTGTATGGAGAAGATTTGGATATGGAGAACGTAATTGTATTATTGTTCTAGGAAAACGTAATTGCTCTAACCTATGGAGTTGTTGTGCTTGATAATCATAATCAAGCAAACATAACGTCATAATATCCTGGAACAATATTTTAGGGATTTTCGGGCTACAAAATATACACTATAGGAATCCAGAGTAATACCAATTCCTAGAACTGACAGATTGGGATATTCCGTTGAAATTTCACCTTCCCAGTTCGCTCCATCGTTGGCAGTTAATGATTTGCAAAGTAGGAAGGCTAGTGGCGCTCTTACTGAAAGTCACTTTTACTTCGGCCGTAGTAACCATTAAACAATCTGTGATCGGGCTCCGATCGAATCGGGCTGGCTAAAGTACAAGCTATTATATATACTTTCCATACATCAGTAGGACCAGACCAGAGAGTGCATCACTAATCACTAGTGTTCCTCCTTTGAAACTGTTATTGTTGAAATTGCCGCATCTACCACGGAAGTAAAAATGTGGCAACCCTGGGCCCTCATCCTACTCATTGGGGTATTATTATGACTCCTACGTAACTGGCATAGAATATCATGTCCGAATACTTTTTCATCGTACTTCTCATTTTTCCTATATTAATAAGTTCCAAAATTATTGTTCTAAACGGAAACTTATATTAATCTTTGATCCTAATTCACTTCTTAATTTGTTGGAAAAATCTCCAACTTTGAGTAGGTACCCTTCCGCGCTCAAGAGTTAATTCTGATGATTTGAAAATAACGAAGTTTCAAACCATACTTGGCTTTGCACTCTGTATTTGTATTAGCTACGGAAGATTTGTTCAATAACTTCTTGGTTCTCGTGCAAATAGCAATATGAGGCAAGAATTCAATAAACATTAAGTTACAAAAATCTTACATTTCCTCTCACATCTAGCAACCGAACGTAGTGAGACATTTTAGTCAGAAAATGACGGGTCAGTAGCAGGGATTATAATTAAGTAGAATCCGATGCAAGCGAGAAAAGTAATATTGAACGAAATATCGAAAGGAGTCTATCAAGGCACATCCCTGTACGTAAGTGCCGTGCTGTAAGTGCCGCTGTAATACACCGGTTTTCTCATGAACGGTACCGTGACGGTTTGCTAATGTATGGGGCACGTACACGAGGCGTCAAGTGAAAGCTACTATGTACTATCATTTAATAATTGTGAACGGCACCGTTTATACGGAATCCGCGAGTATGATAGGGCCACTTAATCCTACACAATTTTAACTAGTTCAGACTCGATCAGTCTTAAATGGTAGTGGCGTCGTTTGGTTTTAGACTTTGTCACGGGGATTAACCTGGGGCTTAATTACCTACGGGTTTTAATTTCTGAAGTAATCGAATGTTATGGTACTATAGGTAGGTCACTCAAACAAGTACGTGTCTCGCTCGGAAAATTGGTCAGCTTTGGTAATCGGTAAAAACATCTCAGGCAACTTTACCGACCAGCGCACTGGAGAAGGGTGACGGTGAAAAAGACGGATTCTAAAGAAAAAGTGTATTGAAAATCGGTGAAAGTAGCATAGCGGTATCGAATGTCTGCCTACCATTAATAATCATTGCGTTAGATGCAATAACTCTGGACGTGTGAAATATTTCACGTCCCTTTTGCAAACACTAGAAGTGAGATTAGATAAAACCAGTACTTTGTTTTTCCTGAATCTACTTCTTTTTATTCTAGGTAATATCTACTAGATACTAGATATTATATGGTACTTATTTTTAAAAGGTGTTTATATTTGTTAAAGACTAGAAACATAATACCTATATCGTCTATTTGAGATCTGTATGTACAAAAGTAGGTTTTTATATTTGCTACCTTTGTAATTTTATTTTCTATGGAATTAAATAATTAGGTATAATATTACAATCCTACTATTGACACTTTTACAACGCATATAAAAAGTAGTTGTGAGACTACACGTTCGGGGAACTGTTTAAAATGTTTACGAACACGCTGAAAGGTAAAATATTTTACATCAGACCAAAGAGACATCAAACACTTGTCAACATTCCGTTTTCCTTGCAGTTTCCTCACCATTTTAACCGTTGTCAATTCGCACGTAACTTTTACAACATTTACCACCTATTCTATTCCCTAAGTTGGTGTATAATTTCGCCACTAACTCTTGGCGTTTGCCTTCTGCTCAGCGGTCGCATATTAAACTAGTCGGGGTCTAGGGACCACACAGATTAATATTAAGTCGGTAGGGTCGGGTTAGGGTTACCTAGCCGCGCTCACGCATAATGGGTTGCTTGCAGGCATCGGCTATTATTCCTTTATTGATCATTGGGGACTTCAGAATTGGGCTCAAATGTCTGTAGACGATACTGACCATAGAATCGGAGATCGAATATGAAATAGCACGAGACAGTGACGGTCTTACCACAAAATATTTAGACCAGAGTTGAACAGATGAGTCTAAATATTTTCCCCACAAATCGACGTCAAACCCTCGCTTTTTCTAACTCAATAACAATTTCACAAGTAGAATAATTAAGAATGCCAGGATTGAGTAAGACAACGCGAGTTGTAGACGTCGATTTTGTGAAACAAAATTTTAGAAACATCTTTTTAACTCTGATTTAAACTTTTGTAAGATCTTGAAAGTTCTAAAACGAAGATAAACAAATGCATATCTTGGCCTTTTAGCACTTGTACTGAAAAGGCAATATTGGAACCCGTCACCAAGCCTAAATGCGTTAATATGAAATGTTACATTCCTATTCAGTAATACTCTATGTCTATCTAAACAAAGAAAAGCCAAGTCAAAAGCACCTGTAACCGGCGAGCATGTATGAAAGGAGTCATGAAGTGGAAAAAGCGAAAGAGGTGTGTCAGGATCGCAGCATGTGTGTATAAAGATGTAGTCTCTGCTCACCCCAACGGGAAACAGGCGTGACTGTATATATGTAACTAAGTATATTATATACCTATGGAAGACTCCACTCACTGACAAGCACGCAATCTCGAAAGCAAAGCTTTAATCTCCAATGCTCTGGAGATTTCCTAATCCATTCTTACTTACTTGGCACGTGTTTCTCTTAGTTTCCAAATGGCTTTTCCCCACAATTTTTTTTTTATCATTTACGTAACTATGATCAATTGGGAATTTATATAATATTATGTTATACTGACTTATTATAATACCATAATGTTATTTATGTCAGTAAATTTTAGAATCTTGCACAGAAATATAAATTCTCAACAAAAACAGAGAAGGTGAAAATTTAACACTGCCTAGAGATATTAATAACTCTGATAAGTACACAATTTTACGAGAATAGTAAAGTCATTCCCAGTCCTCTATCTAATAGAGTACCTACTTAGAGTCCAGAACGTCGTAACAAAAAACTGAATACTGAGTAACATCTGTCACTTTAAGCCTCAAACGATAATCCCCAAAGAGTACCTCTCTATAGTCTCTATTTAACGGCATACCAAGCCATTAACATCATCTGGTCTGCATTATCATTCTGCGGGTCTCTTCAAAAATGCATGATGTCCAAATTATGAAAGGGTTTTACAATTTAGACAAACACACCTGCTTGAGTAACGCGGTGGAGTAAAACATACACGGGTAGTATGTTTGTACCGAACATTGCAGAAAAATTACTAAAATACTAGTAAGTTATCATAATTAAAATCCGTTATGACTTAAACTATTTCTTACAGAAAGTCGACTACCTACCTACTTAGTACAGTTTTATTACTTTGGCAAGTAGTTTGGTATTAACTTAACTTTTTGCATGGTATACCTACTTTAATCTGGAAATTAATTAGTTGTAATAATTGCTTAAAGTTTTCAAAACTTCAGCCAAACTATGGGATGAAACACGTTTCTATCACTAACCTGGTAGGGAAGTATATCTCCTCATTGTAGAATCAGGACAGCGGTTGCTCGGGGTGATGAGGCGTGCTCATCAGCAGACCAGCCACCTGCGACACAAACACTCACCACTAATAAACACCTGCTTTAAACACTAAAAAACTTTAACAAGTTATTAGCTATGGGAGAACAGACTGAATAAGATCAGACGGGACAAAGGAAGGAGTCTTCGGAGGAAAGGAAACGAGATTAAAACATTATCAGAAGTCGAATTTCGCGCGAAACTCATCCACGTGCGCGAGTATTTCCGCTCAACTCGAGAACGGACCGTATCGCGGGCGGGCGGCAGTGCTTCTGGGCGGGCGATAGCTAGGGCGGCCGAGTGGATTGGGCGGCGGCGGCGCGGCATGGCCGCCCTCGGCGCGTCCGATACCAGGCGGCCAGAACTTACAAGGAGCAATCCCAGCACGTGCGTCGCGACGCACCGCGCATGTGCACATTGGGGAAAGTTGAAGGAAAGCCCAGGTGCGAGCGGGATGGATGTATTCCCAAAATAGGGGAGCGAACGTGAATCGCTAGTTACTGAACTGGGAAGCGCCAAGCAGTCTGAAAAGTTGGCAGTGATCGTTGTGTGAGTGTTTTAGAAGCACACTACGCAACGGTGGTACGGATTAGTTCACTAAGTGCCAGCTTCAAAGTCATGTTGTGGCTTAAATAAAGCGGAACTGAACTTAGTTGCTACTTAACTAACTGGCGCGGTTAATGCTTTTTATCCCTTTCTTTGTAAGTTTAGCCAAATGACTGGTTAAGCTCTAAATAACCATGTATAAAAATGTCACTGTAAAATTAATGCGAATAACCTTCTAAAAATAAAGAAATGTTTTTAATGTTATGTAACGGTAACGTAGCGTTAACGTTATTTTGTAACGTTAATACATTCTTCGATTGACTCTTTTACCGCAAAACATTTTTGTGGGAACTCACTTAGAAATTACAATCAGTTGCCACGATTTCAAATAGAAGCTAACTTGAAACCTGCATAGTACTGTCGGTAAGGGTTCCTAATGGAATCAATCTACATTTTAAAACGGATCATTTACATTTTTTACTCAAACTCTTCACTAAAACTTCATCAAGGTGAGTTTGTGACAAATGCGAAATAGATATTTAGTCGCTTTACTTACTACTTAGTCATTATATCATGTTTCTGTAACAGTTTATCCGACCGTTGGTTAACTATGTTTAAAAATAACTTATTAGAAACTCTTCCCTTACTAAAACAATATAATAATGTTTATTTACTTATAGGTATGTCGGTTTCCTTATCTGCCGATATTAAAAATATGACATAATTTAATTACTATAAATAAAATCTGTCTAAAACAGATATAATACAATATTTAAGTATGTAAATACAAGATACTATAATAGTTATTATAGGCTTAACACTAGGGCATGCGTGTTTCGCTGAAGATATGAAACTTACAGTTATGAATAGTTTGGCATGGCGTTACAAGAATTGTTTGTTGTATGGTTATCGAAACGTTACGATAAGTGTGCATGAGCTATGATATGACAATTATGTAACATGAAATGATACGTGCTTTGATAATAATTAATTGTACTCATAGGATAGACAACGACAACGGTGGCATCGAAAATTATCAGTTTCCAACGTAATGTCTACTGTTATTTAAAGTATCGGGGTGTCAGAGGAAAGGGGAGAGTTCCTCTCTCCCCCATCACCTCTCGTGTCGCTTTTGTATACTTAAGACAAAACCCTCTAGAACCTGTCAATAATAAAAAAAGGATTGATATAAAACGATTTTGGTATATCTAAGCACATGAAAATTATTTAAAACTCAAATCACCTCACAAGTTTTAAATGGGTTAATAACTCAGAAAACTTCTAATCCATTTTAAAGATGGCCTTGTCAATCTTACAGGTGGCAGCACACGTACGCAATGCTCACGCACACAGACGCACCTTTTACGTACGCCTACGTAGTCATGGGAGAATCCTTGCCTCCTTACATTATCTGCTGTCCTGGTATTTCTAACCTTATTCCTGAAGTTTTAAGGAATTCCGCACCCCTAAAAATTTGTTTAACGTTAGATGAAACAAATTTTTTTTATCATATACAAGAAAAGCTGCATATTGGGAAAGTAAACACGAGGTTAATTGTTTATGGAAGTCTACATGGGAATGATGTAATATAACTTTTACGTATATTAACTTACTCGTATGTAATTAAGTATAGGTACATAATCTAGATAAAAGCTGAATTTTCTGACTGGTAGATAGGTACGACCCTTGTAAGTAGGAAGCAAAATGTTAATGTATACATATACATAGATACAGAACAGTAAATTTCCAAATAAAATTACAACGGACAATAATCAAATAACTTAATCACCACTTTTCCAGAAACACTAGCAAAAACCACTCATAATCAATCACTCCTCGCGTCACCCGTTACCACCCCGTTTCAGTTTTCAGCTGAAGTGACAGCGACAGCCGCATGTCCGCTACGTCACCGGCTCGCTCCCGCACGGGAAGTACCAGGCGATAATGAAACGTGAAGAGTTGGTCTCTATCGTACAACCATAGTACAGGCCATAGTATGTACACTGTACAGGTGCAAAAATAGAACAAGCTCCCACGGTGTTCGGAAATAGCGTGGCGCTGCGCTGAGCTTTTTTTAGCGTGGCGCGGACGGCGCGGCGCTTGGTTTACCCTAGATTACATTATAGCTCTCCGGTTAAGCTTAGTTGTTAGGGTTCCGTACCCAAAAGGTAAAACGGGACCATATTACTAAGACTCCACTATCCGTCCGTCTGTCCGTCTGTCACCAGGCTGTATCTCATGAACCGTGATAGTTAACCAATTGAAAATTTCACAGACGATGTATTTGTGTTGCCGCTATAAGAACAAATAGGTACTAAATACAGAATAAAATAGATATTGAAGGGGCTCCTTTACAACAAACGTGTTTTTTTTGCCGTTTTTATAGATAATGGCACGAACCCTTCGTGCGCCAGTCCAACACGCACTTGGCCATTTTTTTAATGTTTTGGTTTAAGTATATATAGTTTAGTGTCGAAGTGGTTCACAGTTCTTTACCTACTTCATAAATCTTAACATGCGTGCTGTAAGACGTACCAATTTCGCGTACATCAATTCCACTTTTAGACAATGTTACTGACGATATAATCATAATGTAGCAGATCTCAATAATCGACATCAATGTATTGTTTTATAATTGTAATAGGAATCCATATCACATAACTTTGTCACTGTAAAACAATCCAAGATATACCAACCACCCAAATACACTAAGTACACTAAAATCATATTGCGACAAGGTAAAGCTTCAAGTTTCTGAAATAATAACGCCAAAGGTGATACTTGAATTTCAACTCTATTCTAAGACTTCAAGATTCGAAATAATTTTATTCGAGGCCCTTCTCGTTAATTTATTTAACCGAAACAAACACAATAATATGTAGGTATACAGATACACGTGCTGGCCTTTCTCCTACCAGGAAGTCGGTGCAAGGTTACTTGCTACTGCGTCTGAAATGTCACACACCTGTGTAGGTGATACCTGGAATGTTTATGAGTAGGCAGAAGTAATTTATCCTTTCATATTTTAGGCACAAGCGATGGAACCATCTCCATATTATCCAGCTTACTATACCTATTATGCTGCGCACCAAAATGAATTTAGGAGCTAAAATCTTTTAGTATACATTATATTATGTTTGACATCGAGAATTGGAAAACTCAAGTTCTTAAGGTGGACACTCCGTACTAAAAGGGTAATCAAACTCACAGAAGAGAGAGACAATGCGCTCAAATATCATACAAAATCCCGATTATGCTATCTCGCTTCAATTATAGAAAGTGCCTGTTGTAAATGACGTAATTTAAAATAAACTAATGCTATATTTAATCCGTCTCATGTACCACAAAAGTTTAGAACAGAGTTAAACAGATGTTTCTAAAAGTTCTTTCCACAAACTCGACGTCTACCACTCGCGTTGTCTTACTCAATCCTGGCGTTGCTAATTATTTTACTTGTGAATTTGTTATTGAGTCAAAAAAGCAGGGGTTAGGCGTCGATTTGTGGAGAAAATATTTAGACTCATCTGTTAAACTCTGGTTTAAATATTTTGTGGTAAGACCGATTGACTTCGAGTAAGCTGTCATATTTGAACTTCTTAAAAACAAAGTTCAGTAGGTACTGAAAACGTATATTCGAAAAGCCTGTCTTGTAACTACAGATTACATTTATTGCTGCCCTTGTCTTTTGCATAGTGGCAAATAAAGACAACATTATTTTATCTACCTACTGTTAAAGAGAAGAAACGTTCCCGAAAGATCTGTTGACTTTAACAAGCCTGCAACGATTACAGCTGCCACATATCTATCTGCTACTTATATAGCAGACTTGTTTCGCAATAATTCGCAACCAACCCTCTAAGACCTTGGAAACTGGTGTACTTTAACCAACCACGTAATTCATTAACCGCAATAATTAGAAATAACAACAATAAATGATTTAATAGCTCAATCTAATTCCATTATAAGAGCAATCGACTTAAATGTCACTTGATAAGTGGTAGTTTTAATTTTAATTTATAGTATAGTGGAAGAACGTTCGCCTTTCAAGCTGTGGGTTGCGAGTTCAAATCCCAGTGCATGCATTATTATCAATCGTTTTTTAATCAAAGAAAAAATTGCTTTGAATGCCAAGAATTATTTCGGAGGTATGTAATCTACCAATCCGGACCTCCCCTCGTGAGGGATTAAGGCCTAAACCTCCACACGAAAGAAGTGAACCAGAGTATGAGTTTTTACTAGCTCCTAGCTACCGGCGCGTTTATGCACGAAAAATCTTCATACAAAGAGCTAGTTGACTGTACTATATCGAGCTAGTAAAACTCATACTCATGGCACAGGAATTGAATTTTCATAACGAATACGAGCCAGTGCTTAGCAGTGAACATTAATTGCTATCCTTACTCGGGAAATTACTGGAAAAGCTAAGGATAAAGCAGAGAAAGACAAAAGTCAGGACTACCGGTTAATGTACGGATTATCCGGTATCCGGTATTCTAAGGCTTTCAACAAAGACAGCGATGTTGCTGATTCATGAGAGCCACGAGTAGACGCGGAGCTTGTCTGGTACTGGATATAACGACCTTGATACGAGTAGATCTGACTACTCGTAAGTTGTTAATGTTGTAAATATTGTACGGTCGGCATGTAAACACTATCTGTCGACTATAACTAACTAGAAAATAAAAAATAACTAGAAAAAATTACGACTATTTAAAATGTACTGTTGTGAAACCATGGTTTGAGTGCTGGTAGAAAAGCTGCTTGCTAGATTTTAATTTTTGTTTAAGTAACGAAAAATAAAATAGGTATAGTTGGGCAGTCTTCAAACCCAAGTCTTCAAATGTTTTCTGCATTTTGGTGGCATTGCCTCGTTGAATGCAATGTTTATTTAGTATTTTTAAACTTACAATACGTAACTAGTCACTGATTTCAGCTTTAGTCAGATAGAGAAAGACTTTTAGCGTTACCGAAAGTTGTATTCTTTTTCTTTCGTATTTTTCTATTATATTCTAGACTTGCCAATAAAGTTTTTTTTACGATAAAACATGCTTATGCCGACGATTTTAATTTTAAAAGCGTGTTTTTATTCATATTTCTTTAAAAAAACATGGTTTATCTATTGACATAGTCATAACCTTTTCAAAGACATAAAGCGGTCAATAACAGTATTTTTTGCTGTCGCTACAAGTCAGCCTACAATCCGCATTCCATCAAAATTGCTGAATCACTCGCAACCTTTCAATGTCGTCGTGCATCGACTACCACCAACATCATTTTGCAGCTAACTTGAGCGAAGGTGTAATAATTTGGTTTAACATAATATTTATTGTTAGTTACTCTATATTTTTTAATTAAGGGGAAAATATACAAAACCGTCATTAGGTCATTAGACCTGTCGGTTAGGGTGGAGCGTTAATTTTTTTTTTGTAATTTTGATACTGAAGGGGGCGCAAAAGTTGCGTCTTAAGGAATACATTACGAAAAAAATAACCAAAAAAATATCCAAACCCACTTTTAGCCCTCTACCACCCCTTGAAGATTGCTAGAAATCGAAAAAACACTTGACGTTTCATTTTAATTTTCTGACTCTGTATTTCATTATTAGTATGAAATATTAACATATAATTAATAAACATAATAATAAACTGAAGGATAAAAGTCGTTATATACATTAATAGTAATTTAAACCTTCATAAGATTATACACAAAATTATCACTTTGATTTTTTTTTCCGTTTTATTCATAGGTTGTTAGGAAAAAGATTATCTACCAATTTTTACCATCTAACGTGTGAAGCAATCGTTACTGATATACTACGATTATTACCAGACTTATTTACGATACCCAGTATAGAAAAAAGTTACTGTTTCAAGAAAAACTGTAAAGTTGTATGATTCGTAATTTTTTTTTACATTTGCCATCACTAAATGTTCTCATATAGATTCCTAATAAATTCTAAATAATAAGTAAGTAGATATAATGAAAATAACATTCTGTAATAATTAAAAACATGATAGAAAATGATAATTAGCAGCGTTGGTCCACATGTGAGTAAAATAATAGAAAAAATATTTGATAAAAGGCCCAAATCTGTTTCGTGACTGATCGCCATGAAATTTTAGCCCCAGAAACTCCTAAATGTGTTGGTTTTCTATTCTGTTCTTTAACTGAGAGATACCAAGAACTAAATGTAGTTCAGCTTTGGTGCTATTCCATTCGTCAAGACGAAGAAACTAAAACTTGTTACAGAGCTCAAGTTTATGATTATATCGCAATGTATGATAGATGAACTGCGGCTCTATGGCTGTTTAACGCTAAATAATAGTTGCTTAGTTACTTCTGACAATGCTGAACATATGCTACATGTCACTTACTCTTCAGAAATTAGAAAATACATAACCGATTCCATACTGATTGAAGATGATAATCTTCAATGAAAACTGAAGTCGATTTTGCAGACCTCGTAGCAAAAGGATGTGATGGAAACTAATACTGGATGGAAAGATGGAGTGATTCGATTGTTTGAATTATACTTGAAAAGACCTTTGTTTTTTCATGCCATATGCATGCAAATAAACTTCTTTGTGGCATTTATTCTCTAATGTAGATGGTTTTCCCGCCTACCTTTGCCACACTAAAGCAGTCTAGCATCTTGTGAAAAATAGTGAAAAAAGTGACTGAAACTTCGACGATAGTGACTTGAAATGATGTTATGGATAACTCCATATAATCTAGAATCACATTTAGGTCTGAAATATCTTGTTTTATAATATAAAGAGACACTACAAGTAATAGCTTAAACTTTAACATTATACGATTTTTTATCTGCACTTCCAGTGAAATATCTTGTACTTATAACTTTTATATTTGTATATGAATATACATTTAATAAGATTGTGACCATACTCTATATAAAACATTCACAAGTTACAAGAATATACAAAAATTTCATATTTTAACAGTAAAACAAAAATGGTTAATTCTTCTGAAATCATGAAAACTTTGAAGCTTGGTAGAGGGCTAAAGATCTAAAAAATATTAACTTTAAAATATATGATTGTAATGTACTTAGAATAAGGCAACTTTTGGTACCCCTTCAGACTTCATAGTAACAGCTTTTTTTTTCTCCATACATTGACGCTCCACCCTACTGTCGGTATGTATGGATCTGAGTGTTGGGCAATGAAAAAGACGGAAGAGAAGAGAGTGCATGCCACTGAAATGCGTATGTTTAGATGGATGCGTGGAGTGACAAAATTGGATAAGAAAGGAATGAGTATATTAGAGGAAATTTGAAAGTGGCCCCAGTGGTAGAAAAGATGAGAAGTGCCAGGCTAGCTTGGTATGGACACGTGATGAGCAGGGACGAAAGCCATGTAACAAGACGGACGATGAGTATGAATGTGGATGGATGTAAGAGTCGCGGGAGACCGAAAAAGAGATGGATGGATTGTGTGAAGGAGGGCATGGCAAGAAAGGAGTGAGTGCAGATTTGACGGCAGATAGGAGTGAGTGGAAGATTAAAACATGTTGTGCCTACCCCACCTAGCGTGGGATAAGGGCAGGAGAATGATGACTCTATATTTTTTACAAATAGCTCTATAACATTATTATTTAAAGTGAACGTAAAGTACTTACTTAAATTATTTATTTCATTATTTTTTTCGGCTTGTTTGTTCTTTCGTTTATCTTTCATGTGATTATTATTTGGAGCATTAGTTAAAACTTTTATTAATTTTTTTTTTCAGTTGATTTTCGACCTTGCCATTTCTTTTAAAATTGTATAATAATATTTATTTTAATTATGTTAAATTATTTTGTGTAATATTAATACACGCATCTCGTCTTTTAAAATATTTGTGTGATCCACAGATATTTATTTCTGATTTGGATGTTATATGTAAGTGAAATTGTTTGTCTAGCAACAGGATAAAATATCCTAGTGTGGGGGGGTTACGCTTTTAAATATTAAATATATATATGTTATACTATCCATCCGAAGGAAGCCTGGAAAAGCTCGCTTTAACCGATCAGTCCGCCATTGACAGACAATTCTTCTATAACACATTGTTACTACACCATAAATTATATATTTTCTTGTGTATATAACAAAGCCATTTATCCATCCATCTGTTCCTAATCCGGTAGCTCCCGTTAACTTCCCTGAGTTACCGTTTAACGCTCATGGGAATACATGTTCCATTTATTTGGTACTATAGTAAATAACGTAAACAACTTGGAATGTGTTAGTAAGTAGGCAATAGTTTTGTTATATTTTTCTCTAGTCCTTATTATCTCGAACGAATCTCGGGAATTTTTATGATCTTGTCGATTAATGGTGTTCATTCCCCATTCTTTCATCTCTGATGTGCACATTTCTTCACAATATGTCCTTGCCTATGCCCATTGACGCTATGGAATTCTGAGACTGCTATTTAATAGTGCCATAAAATACATAATAGAATTTACTAAGCTTCGATTAATTTTTATAATGCACTTGCAGTTTAAGTAATGACCAGAACAAAATTGGTACGTTACAAATCCCCTGCTGTGTGAATCATTTTTCTTATGCATCGTTACATAAATCATTTGTACAAAGTTAAATGTGCAGTTCATTTTAGCCGTACTGTCGCCACCCCTCACTGATATCTATTGCCACTTGAATAACCGCTTTTCGCCATCCGCAAACTAAACTTGGTACTATCTCACTCATCCACGTGATCAAGATGTGTCGTTCATTGACTCGTGCGCATCAGCTGTTTGAGCCAATGACCTATGATGAGTCTGTAGTATATTTATATTGTAAAGTTATAATGGTGCGGTATTCATTTTGTTTTGATCTCCCAATGGATTAAGAACCGAATCGAGTGTCATTCATGATTTTTTAAGATGGCATCAATTTGGTTTGCAAATTAGATAATTTTATTTGATATTTGCATAAAATAATACTAAATTTGACATAATTAATTAACATGTATGAGGTAGATGCTTCCTCCAATGTCAGAGTTCGTTAGGAAAAAATCAAAATTAACATTGCATTACTATGTAACAGCTGCTAACAAATTCACAACGACCGGAAGTACCGGTTTAAAGATGGCCTCCGGAGCACGGAAGTAGTGATATACCACTGTATTGATGGTTACGGGCACAAATCTCGCTCATAATCCAAATCTAATAATTATGCATTGATCATCATCAGCCTGAAGACGCCCACTGCTCTGAACAAGTGAACATCGGTCTCCACCTTAGACCACCACACCGAACGACAATTCGCCACTTGCATATCCCCCGGTTGCCTGCGACTACTTTGATGTCATCGGCACATCTAGTGGGAGGCTTACCTACACTGCGTCATAACTGTTACTGTGTCGTAATTATACATTATTATCATCAAATCCTAAAGAAACTTCGAAACAACTCTTTTTCTTCATTGCATCGACTGGTGACATAATATTGAAGTACAAATTATAAGGTCCTATAGTGATTGTTGTAAGGTATATCATACGTCATAGTTATAGTGTGTGTAATCTCAACATTCCTCAACTGCGACACGCACACAGATACAAATTATGTATGTACACGTGGATTTAGCGCTCTTCGCGAGATAAAATATATTATAACAAATATTACCTGAACTATTCCCAATTACTTCTAGTTCTAAAGCGATATTGCCTGTAAGATTTATAGCTCCATCTAAATGTAGTTGAGTAAATAAATTGCTTTATAAATAAATCGTAACAAATAGGAGTGGAAACGCGAAATTAATACTTGTGGAGCTGAGAGCCAAGAGTCGTTGCCAGTAAGGTACAACTTAGGCCAAGTTTGGGCCGTGTAGCAACGTGCCAATATAATTTATGTAAGTCATCACACTAGAACTATTCTGGATGGTTAATGACGCTAACTTAATATATATAAATTACGTGTCACGTTGTTTGTCCGCGATGGACTCCCTAAACTACTGAGCCGATTTTAATCAAATTTGCACACCGTGTGTAGTTTGATCTAACTTGAAAGATAGGATAGCTTAAATCTCAATTTATAGTCGCAATAACAAAAACCTTAGCCACAGCAACGCGTAGTCGTGTCTGCTAGTATAATATATTATTATGTATTTAATAAATGTTTTTATGTTATTATCACGCATGCCGCTTTTAGATAAAAAGTTTAGCTATTTCACACTGTTGCAGATTATCATTATTACAATATAAATTTGCGATTAACGATTTTTAAGGGTTATTAACGATTTAAACTGGTCTCCGGCCCTTAGGCAACAGCAAAAGCTATAAAATCGGCGTAATGTTGACGTGACGTAACAGGAATAAACTAATACATGAGCTAAAGTAGCACCTTGTTCTGTAAGTTCGATGGCTCTTAGCCTAAGAACCTTGTTCAAGTTTAAAACGACCTTAATGGTTCGATAGAGCTAGTATTTTCGCTAATGCCATTGGCATTCGCAATTTAGATTCGAGCAAATTAGCCATAGCTATTTAGTTTGTGGGTAATAAATAATTCGATTTTATTGACGGAGTTTATCGAGTCTACTTCCTTGACTTTATTGCAATGATACAATCTGTGTTTGATCTGGAACATTTTCCAGATTTCTCGATATCGTAAATTTTTTATATGTTTGGAAAACATGCGTTTCCTTTACCATTGCTTCCTCGGTTTGTTTGTATTTTCTAAAATTAAAAAAAGAAATATTATTTAGAACATTTAGAAAATAACTTCAAATAATGCTTATCATCAAACTGCTCCACACTAACAATAGAGTAATGAAATCTCTTCATCACTAGATTTTATTAATTATAATTCGCCATAGAGTTTCATATTGGTTCCTATCGAGTTCTAACCCTAATTCAGTGGAACATTCCGTAAACTATCATGAGTGCTAAAAATAGGCCCTTATGTATTGGGTCAGGGTGCATTCGCATTGCACCCATATTTATTATTCAAACAGTTAATGAATGAAATACCTTACCAGCGTGTCTGTTTTCTGATAGCTATAATCTGTAAGTTTTCAAGTCGAGAGTGCATGATACTGCATAGGTATATTCTTATAGGTACCGTCGCCGTCACAAATACTTATCTATGAGGCGATGCATAAAACAAAAGACATTTGAATTTTGAATTCACTAGTCAGCACAGTATCGTAAAACCAGTTACGGGTTCGTGTCAGAATTCGGCCACGGCTCGAGCTCCAATGCGTATTGCAGTACGAGGGTCAATGCCACGGCCGGTCATTACGGATGCGCTCGTTAAACATTACGTAAGTGTTGCCAAGTAATCATCATCACGAACTTATGAACTCTGATATTTATAGGCACATTTCATTGGTACACACAGCAGCCTGGGACGGACCAGCTGTGACGTTTCACAGAGCCCAAGCCACACAGGTGATTTCGAGACGTTTATGCGGTATCTGATTTTTGTAAGTACTTACATTTTGTATTGGGGTCAAGACGTGCGAGTTCTTACACACTGCTGCGATTAAAACGCCTTGATAGGAAATGGGGCCCATAACAAAATAGAGCGACGCGTTTTTGCGGTACTATCACGTCGGTATTAAAGAACAAGCTTATTAAAAAACAAGTAGCCACTTCCTATGGATTTCTGCCGCCAACGCCTTGGTATTTATATAATCGTACCTATCGAGTATCTTGTATTTTAGCAGCATCAACCTAAGGTAATGCCTTCAATTTCATAGATACCTAGTACAATTATAACAGTGTGCACACATATCGTGTGAAAGTTTGGTTATCTTTGATAATATTATAATATAGGTATGGGATTTTCAGCTGTCGGTAGGTAATTATGAGGTTCATAACCATAGGCAATAAATACCTTTAACCTTTCGAGTATCCAATGCCAGACACAATATTTATGTTTAATGGTAACATGGTCCGTACGGACCAGTGCAGCCGCAGTGTTGTGATTGAACCGGATTTAAAAATGAACTTTAGCGAAAATCCCCCATGAAACAAATTTATAGCAATATGTCGCGAATTACCAAGAAGTGTTCGGATTATGTTCAAATACAGTATCCTTTCTGCTAATATACAAGAAAAGGGTAAAGCCGATAACAATAAACTTTCATATAAAATCCGCAAAATGTAGGCAGTCATTTTTAGTTACCGGGATGAAAACGAAATTGAATGCGATAAATTAGACACGATTTATACAATGATATTGATAGAAATACACAGATGAAAAGTGCATTTTAGGAACCTTATTGTCAAAATACAAATAATTGAAATTAAATAAGCAAATAGGCATTCACTAGAAAGACAAGACAACTAAGAATCTAGCTCAAATAGCATTCAGATAACGCTCCAGTTGTTTCAGACACACGATACTATTGCACATTAGGGATTAGTTTCCATTTCAGTTGCATATAAATTGAGATTAATCTGTCACCAAGTCACACCTCACTCGGTTATCTTAGTGAATACATTAGCAGATCAAAAAACATCTCTAATCATCATGATGAAGGTAAATAAACAAACATAATATTTTGAATTACTAATTAATAATATGCTTTTTAATAAACGATAGTCCAACCTGTCGAAATTTTCCCCATATACTAATAGAGTATTAACTCCAAACAGATGTTCTCATGATCATACCTATCAATTGTCCTAACTGACATGGAACGCATTTCTCTCATCACCAACCATTAGTATGTTAATACTTGATTTGATTCACCATATTTCTTCCAGCGCTACAAAGTAAACTTGTTTATTTACAGTTGGCCATACTGTCCGGTCTGGTTCTGTCAGCTAGTTGCATGGTATTGCAACAACCGCAAATACGTCATCAGATACCTCTGTCCTATGGACTCCAGTACCACGACACTCCCAACTACAATTTCGCCTACGAAGTCAACGATGCCCACACAGGAGACATCAAGAGTCAGCACGAGAGCAGACGAGGTGAAACAGTCTTGGGCCAATACTCGTTGCTTCAACCCGACGGCATCAGAAGGACTGTTGATTATAGAGCTGATGAGCACGCTGGATTCCGCGCTACCGTCAACAATGAAGGCAGACCTATCCAATACCAATCCCAGGCGCAAATCAATGTAGAAACCCAGAGGCCTAACCTGGCGCCTGCTAACCTTGCTGCCTACACCTGGCCGGCTCCCACACGGAGCCCTACTCCTGCACCTGCCGTAGCCGTGTCAAGATCGTCCATCGTCCAAACTTTCTCTCACGGCAATCACAACCCGTGGGTCTAAGTTTCCAAACGAATGAAGGCATCAAAAGGAACCGCTACGAAACAAGGATTCTGATCTAGTTTGCATTTATATTTCAAGCTGCACGAATATCTATGACTAAGGACCCAATTGTCCGTAATTGGCGACCGGACTCGGTGGCCTTGTGTTACTTTATGCGCGACCACTAAAGGAAATCGACTTAGTAATATCAATGTGATAGAAGTTTTATGGCATAACTAATTATTTGTAAACTATATTTTACAGAGATATTTGTATGGTATATTATTATGTGTATGTATGAATAAAACATTGTGCAATTAAATTTTATTTTGGTTAACAAGCTCGTATGGAGGTAATACCCGTTTCCAACTCACAATCAAACAAATATGAAAAAGGGCACAAATTTACATATTTTTGGTCACAATTATGCATTCAATCACGAGGCCTGTGATACAAAAGATCTAGGAAATTACTTTACATAATAATCAAACAAAGTGCAAGTACCTAAGTACCTACACTGTGTTTGTTTAACCCACACAAAGAGCTTATTTACGAACTGCGTATGTCGCCTTAACGCAATTTATAAGAAGGTAGATAAACTAGTTCGCACACGCCTTTAATCGTATGGGACCTTTAGTGTATCGGTGCATCGGCCTGATTCGAACTTGACTTTTATATATTTCCTGATGTTCTTTACAACAAGTGGATTAAAAAAGTATATCTGGGACAACTCTTTGATGATATAAAAAGGGACCGAAACCCAGTAAAGAGCATCAGACTCACAGGATTTATCGACGTAGTCACAACTGATCCTACATCTTCTCAAAATGGTTGTGAAGGTAAATAAAATCACCCTTAATAAGACTGAGTTTAAATAACTCTAACGTCATCTGGCAAATGGCAATCAATCTTTATCGCTCTTTTTGCTGTTGCTAAGTTTGTCACCAAGGTTAAATCTAAGTTCAATGAAACGCAATTCTTCAAATCCTTGTCAATCCATTCTTAAAATTTATTAGTATTTCTAATCGTCATCATGTTAGTTCCGTTTCTTTTTTGTAATTTAGTCATATTTCAACGCTCTATAAAATCAATTATCTTTATTCCCATGCGCACGATGACAATCTTATCTTTATTTATTTGCCGTAGTTTTGATGTCGTATAAATTAGTATTTTTTTTTTCATGTAGTCCTTTTTAATTTTCGTCATCTGACTACAAGGATTATTGCGTCCTAAGTTCAAAGGTCCCCATTCCTTTTTACAAAAGCATTTCATTCTCTTCTGATTATCAAGTAATGCCCTATATTCGGAATTTCGTCATTGATTTGCCTGACGTCAACGTTCAGGTTACTAACACGACGTATGTTGTCACTCTACGCAGTCTGTACCATGTCTACATCTTCTTTCAGTTCGTCGTTTTCCTCGCCCTCGTCGCGGCGGCGTCCGCCGGCAACTTCAACAGCTTCGCGTACAGCGTGGCGGACCCGCACACCGGCGACTACAAAAACCAGGTGGAGGCTCGCCTCGGGGACAACGTGCAAGGCCAGTACTCGCTGCTGGAGGCGGACGGCACGCGCCGCACCGTCGACTACGCTGCGGGCGCGGAAGGGTTCAACGCTGTGGTGCGCAAGGACCCCGCACTCATCGCCGCCGCTCCGATCGTCGCTCCTCTGTCCTACTCCTACGCCGCTCCGGCCATCGCTAGGTTAGGCGCCATCGGCTATGGTGCTCCCTTAGTCGCTCCCTACCCCTACGCTCGCTATCTCTAAAGTTATGGACTGATCTGATCACTTGGCTTATCTGTAAATATTGAAAATATTGTAAATAAAATTATATGATTCGTAAGTATAATGTTCACATATTTTATTTAGCTCCCGAACTGCTTAATGAAGGATAGTGTAAGCATAAGCATATTCTATTATACGAGCATATAAGTAAAATTCGACAACTTATAGATATTAACATCTTAATATAGTGCTTTTGTTGATTATCTAATAATAAGATTTATAATTTATTTCTAAATAACTACATTGCTAAATCAAATTTTGAAGTTATTTTTGAAGTTGAAGTTATTTACTGTAAATTATTCACGTAATTTACAAGAACATTTTGATCTGATAACACCCAACGCCAGTAAAGACGTTGGAATTGTAAAATATCCTAATTCTCATTTAGCAACTATGAAATTAGAGCTAGTTGTGATCCAAACCACTTAATTTAATACAACTTATTTGCAGACTTTACAAATTAGATAGTAAGACCTATGCTGTAATTTTATACGGCTCAAGGCCTGTAGACGCGGGCACTTCTATAATTAACGGTTGTACGAATACCTATCTATATATATGAGTAGTGAGTATGTACTATAATAACAGCAAAAAAATATCTTTATTCATGACCATATTCGGGTGGTTAGCTATTAGCTATCCATAAGACTACCAATGGTTCCTGTTGACCATTGACCAAAAAAAAAAGATATCAAGTTTTATGGTATGAGGCGTTCAAGCTATTTCGTAGTTTCGCAATGGTAATAAATACTGAGAGGACCTCTGATACGGACAAATAATAAATTTACTCCCCTCTCCATAATGCGTCATAGAAGATGATTGAATAAGGTTGTTTATTTATTCCTAAAAATATGTATCGATAACCATGACCAAAATATGAATTTTTAGGTCACCTGTCTACCTAAAAAAAATATTACGTCGTATGCAGCAAATTCCTTTTATTTATTTCATAGGCTGCCATTTGACCACTATCTCATCTGGTCATAAGTGATGATGTGGTAAACATGGTGACACACTTTTGATATCAAACTTTAAGTTTACCATATGACGGTGTAGGAATGTGATATAGTGAGACGTTGGACACTTCGGGTCTTATGCGTGATCAGTGGTCAAACATTCACTGGTTCCGTGTAGCCATTGACGAAATGGAACGCTTAAAAAACCCTCACTCGGCGTGACCTAGAGTTGAACATGTCTTTTACTTCCTATTATTAGTACCAAACGATTGTACTCGACTTGTATAAATAGTCCAGTTAAAACCAGCAGTAATCATTCGCAGTCCACTGTGCAATATAACATTACATATCAAAATGGCAGCTAAGGTAAATAATAATGCAATATAACATCTGATTTAGAGTGCAGTGGTTTTCTTTAGTGATTCAAAAGTATACAGTGAAAAAGTTAAATGTGTCACAGACTTGCTAAAGGACAACAACATACTTATATACTTCAACCTAATAAATTTCGGTCTTGGAGCATTAATGTTATCCACCTACAGAGATTAATCGGACCAGGAAGTAAAGCTTTTAAATAGAACATGTGCAAAGTAACAACTTTGCTTAATGGTGACCGGTTATTTTGACCCACCCACAGTCATATATCTATCAGAAAAGTAATCGATAAAATGATTTGAGAAATACCTACTTGTATAATGTTTTTGCGCAACACTATCTCACTGATTAGCTACCCAGTCTATCATTAGTTTTAATTATAGCAAATAAATAAAATCATAATATTATGACTTATTTCCAGAACTAAAGTATCTATAAACAGAATTTCAACTAAATCCATTCAGGCTTTCTAAACCTGAGTGACAGTAGGATGCATATTTACAGAGTTTAGAAGCATACTTAGTTATATCTAGAAAATTTGTCTCTCCCTCTCACTAACAATGGCTGGTGTTAGCACGCTTCTTCTCTTCTTTTTGTTCTAAAGCCATTTCTATTCAACAGTTCGTCGTTGTCGCTCTCCTGGTGGCTGCCGCTCAAGGCAGCGCGATCCACGGTGGAGACTACACCAGCTTCTCCTACGGCGTGTCGGACCCCCACACCGGTGACGTCAAGAGCCAGCACGAGACCCGCCACGGTGACACCGTGGTCGGCCAGTACTCTCTTCTGGATTCTGACGGCACAAAGAGGACCGTCGACTACGCCGCCGATGCCCACTCCGGATTCAACGCGATTGTGCGCAAGGACCCCGCTCTGGTCCACGCTCCCGTTGTAGCCCATGCCGCTCCTTTGGCCGTCGCTCACGCGTCTCCCCTGGCGTACGCTAGCCACGCCGCTCCCCTGGCCTACGCCGGCCATGCCGCTCCCTTGGCCTACGCCGGCCATGCAGCTCCCTTGGCCTACGCCGGTCATGCCGCTCCCCTGGCTTACGCCGGCCATGCCGCTCCCTTGGCCTACGCTAGCCATGGAGTCGCTCCCCTCGGTTACTCCGCTCACGGCGCCTACGCCTCCCCCTTGGCCCATGGCGCCGTTGCCTACGGCGCTCAGGGTATCTACGGTTCTCACCTCGGCTACTCCAAATACTACTAGATAAAATAATAAGAGATATTTATTTGTCTGTGAACGATGAAAGTGCTGCTGTGATTGAATAAATGTACATACTGCGAAACCATTTACGTTTTTTATTTTATTATAATTAGTGATTACTAAGAACGTTCTTTTGTATAATTGCAATACATAATCGGATCAAACTTGTTTTTGGTTGCTTTGGACTATATTGCGTGAATAAGAGTTTTGGGTACAATATTACAATATTCACAACAACTAAAACTTATTGCAGGACAAAATGTCTCAATGGTTGCAGATTACAACACTTGCTAGGCTTCACACAAATTCCCACACTCATGTCTACCTCACACAATTACCTACTTGTTAAGGAATACTTTTTTTAAAGATGTATTTAATAATGTTTCTTAATTCAATGAACTTGTTAAAATAGTCTAATGACTGCGATAAACAAATTAATTACCGTGAAGTGAGGGAATGTAACGCAATGCCGACTTTAATCAAGATTTGTTTTTTATCTGTAAGAACATCTTTGTTACGTGCCATCTTGATATGAATCTCTTACTTATAACAGTGCTATGACAGTCTCTTAAAGTACTATGACACCTTTTCTGTCAATTATTTTCCTATGAAGTTTTAACCTAACCTATCTAAATTGAGTAAAATACTATAAAATTTATAATATGCTAACAATAGAATTTGAAAACTATTATGTTTTTTTAAGAATTGTTATTGCAAACATTTTTTAAAGAGAAATAAAACAGGATTAATAATATTCGTATTTTTAATTTCGTTTTATTTAATTTACATCAGTCACATTTATGTTAAGGAATCACCAGCCCAATGGCACATTGTGACCATGTGGGTATTGTCCCAACCCATGACTGCCTGGGGCCCCGTTAGCAAGACCACCATGAGGTAGACCAGCTTCGGGCCAACCGGCTTGGGGAAGGCCAGCCTGGGGCAATCCTAGGCCTCCGTAGCCACCAAAAGGACGAGGAATGTTATGAATAACATTGTTGGAGTAAGAAGAAACGACGGGGCCGTTGTGACCGGCATAGTTTATACCACCGTGAGGAACCCCCAACCCAGCGGGGCCAGCCAGCGCACCGTGTGGGCCAGCTAAACCAGCAGGGCTAGGGAAACCGGAATGGGGGCCAACTAGCCCGGCAGGGCCAGCCAGACCAACTTGAGGTGCAGTCCAACCAGCTTGGGCAGCTTGTGCTAAACGAGCGGCATTAGCGGCTTGCGCTGCTTGGGCAGCGTTTGCAGCATGTGCAGCTTGAGCTACCTGCGTAGCATGGGCAGCATTCGCTGCATGGGCAGCTTGAGCAGCGTTTGCAGCCTGAGCTGCCTGGGCGGCTTGAGCAACATTAGCGACTTGAGCTGCATGTGCAGCATTTGCTGCTTCCGCTTCATGGGCAGCTTTAGCAGCTTGTGTCTGGGCTATGTGAGCAGCATTGTTTGCGGCTTGAACTCTATGTGCAGCGTCTGCGGCTTGAGCCAATTGAGCAACATTCGCGGCATGAGCCAGTTGAGCATTCTTAGCATTGTTCAAGTGAGCGCTCGCCACGTGGGCCAAGTGAGCATTTGCAGATTGAGCTATGTGAGCGGCGTTTGCGGCTTGAGCCAGCTGAGCGGCATTTGCGGGGCTAGGAGCATAGTTCAGGGGGGAATGAGCTAAGGCTCCAGGGTGAGCAAGACCGCCAGGGTGACCGAGAGCCCCTGTAGGGGCGAGAACTCCAGGATGAGCGAAGGGTCCACCAAGTTGTGCAATAGGGCCATGACCCAAAGGTGCCACAGGGCCACCGTGACCAAGGGGAGCGATGGGGGCTACGGGGGCATGACCACCAGCGGCAAAGGCCCCATGACCAGCTAAGGCCCCCGCAGGTTCCTTGCGTACAACAGCGTTGAATCCAGAGGCGGAGTCTGCGGCGTACTCCACTACGCGTTTAGTGCCATCAGACTCCAAGAGAGAGTATTTTCCCACGACACTGTCGCCAACTCGCTTCTCGTGCTGATCTTTCACATCTCCGGTGCTGGGGTCCGAGACTCCGTAGGAGAAGCTCGAGTAACCGCCACTGGCTCTGACGGTCGACACCGCAAGGGCGAATATGACGAACTGAAATTAAACTTTAATTAGTTACAATGAAACTGTAGAACAAGGTTTTGATACTTTACTGATAAATATTAAACAATTCCAAGGCATCAGGTTCCTGTGGTTGGTTTAACAGATTTTTTGACGAAGTTGGAGGAACTTCGACTTGTGTCTGAGATGTTATTAAAATTGTGATTGTTTGAATTCTATTGTTTTTATTTTACCTTAGCTGCCATAATGCTATGTGATGTATCTCGGCTTCGTCTCTCAACTGACTTGACCCCCGTGCTCTCCACATTTATATTCACACGAAATCATCGCATTGTAGTTTTGGGGGTCAAAGTAGGAAATCTGCACTAGATTTGCTCTTCTGTCGAAACAGCTCTTTCAGAGGTTAATTATAATCTGAAATGACCATTATGTAAATTGATTACGCTTAATTATTATGTTATACTACAACAATGAGCGCCGGGAACATAATTTACAGATGTAGTATGCTAATATTAAACCTAAAGTAGAAACAGATTGAAAATAAGTCAATATTTTTGACTTAATTAAAATCTCCGAAACATTTTATATTTCAATGACTACGAAGTGATTAATTTATTGGACAGGAAAAAATTGTCACCTTCTCAGTTGTAATTCATTACAGCAATAATTAAAATTGTAATTAAAAACTGTTGGCTTGCGTTATGCGTGAGCTATGCCAAGATCGTAGATAGAGTGACTCCTTGAAATTCCGTAAAATTTAGAGGATATCCTGGCAATGCCTCCGACGGTACGACCATCCATCATATTTTTGACTTCAAGGAATTGAAACGTTGCACATCAAATTAGGGTTGCCTAATATAAATAGGCAAGTGGTTTTTGTAATTCATCAGTTTTGTGGTAAACAACGAACAATACAAAATGTTCTCAAAGGTATTGTGTTTGTGTTACTTAATTGTGAATGTAGTTTTTTTTAATTAGTACAACTGTTTAAAGCATTCCGCTAGTTGAATCCGAGATGCGAAGACATTCTAAAAATTACTGTGAAATATTTTTTGTTTTGAGTGCAAGAATTCAGGTAGATCAGGAATAAGTGTCAATAGATCTCTACGTAAAGATACAAAACTTTCTATGGAATATGACATAAGCACTTTCCGACTTGTAAAATGATGTAGATCAACTATTCTCCTTTTGTATGGTAACATAAATAAAAATTGCATTACCCGTTAAATAAATAAAGCCACTATAGCTCAACATGTTATGCATTAATCTATTTTATTATCCACAGATCTTCGCTCTCATCCTCGTGGTGGCTTCAGCCAGTGCCAGCGGCGGTTACTCCAGCTTCTCGTACGGAGTAAACGACCCCCACACCGGCGACATCAAGAGCCAAGACGAGAAACGCGTAGGAGACAGCGTCGTCGGCCAGTACTCACTTCTGGAGTCAGATGGCACGAAGCGCGTCGTGGAATACTCCGCCAATCCAGTCACAGGTTTCAATGCTGTGGTCAGGAAAGACCCTGCGTATGGTTACGCTCACAATGCTCTAGGGTACGGAGGTAGTTCTGCTCTCGGATATGGATATGGAGCTCATTCTGGCCTCGGATATAACGGACTCACTTCGTTCAGCCACGCTCATTCCGCTCCGCTTGCCCATGGGCTGACATCTCCGCTCGCTTCCACTCTGCCCTATGCGTATGGAAGCTCTTTGGGCTACAACGGCTTAGCGAGTCACTATGTCGGTCTGTCATCACCTTTGTCATACGGAACCTACAATACCTATGGATCAAACCTTGGATATGCTTCCAATCTTGGATACGGTTCCAATCTCGGATACGGATATGGAGCGTATGGAGCAAACAAATATGGATCTAGATTAGGATGGTGAAAGAGTAATTGATTATTCAGACTCATGCATAGATATTTGTCAATAAACGCTAAAAATTCGCAATCATGGTATATTGGAATAGTTTTAATCAACGTATATGGTTACAATTAAATAAATTTAATAATGCATTTGTAAAAGAACAAAAATATAAAGCAAGACACTACATCAGACAATTCTCTCTACCTACAATTATATAAGTTTTATCTCCCATCAAAGAGTATAGCCTAGTTGTCTGTGTCTCCCATAGATACCATAAGAACATTTTCGTTCACAACAAACATTAGCTAGTATTAGTATTTTTTCATAATTAATTAACAGCTCGCGTATCTTGATGATAGCGAGAGCGCTGATCAAATGTCATTCAATTATTTACGTTAATTTAACTTGTTTTATTTCCTTCACAACATGATATTTATTATTATAGACAGTTCGCATGATGTACGCATATCTATGCGAAAAACCGAGGTAGGTACTGGGTTAGTGGTAATGGAATATTTCATTGTACCTACTTCTATACAATCCTAATGTAATCAAAAAAAAAGGAATATTTGGAATGAAGCACCATATAATTATGTCACATCCTCAATAATTTATAGACTGCACTTGCGTATAACATTTTGTTCAGCATCTTTTCAGTAGTTTTGCCGTGATGGAGTAACAAACAACAAAACACTCAAACTTTTTCATGAAGGATAATAATATACCTAATAAATAGCTAGTAGGATTAGAGCCAAATGACATTCAAACCCCACACATAATATATTTTATTTTTGACGTCGGTGTTTTAATGTTTAAGTACAGCCATTAATATAACCCGTTTACATTAATTTTGGGGACCAATGTTAACATTTTTCTAAAATCGTTTCCTGGTTGACTGCTCACGTGATAAGAATGATTAATATAAAATAATTAATTGATAAATTACCCGTGTTCTACACTATTCTTACACTAGCTTTTGCCAACAATTTCGTCCGCGTTGACTACTTAAGTATTATTGTGCGCGAATTAGACCCGTTTAAATACTAATTAGCACCTACAGCGTTTGGTTATTGCAGTTTTTTTTACATCAAAATTATATAAAAATAAAATTATTTTAAACATGGCCCCTTAAAGGATGTACCCGAGGGAGTTAACTCACTCCCGTATTCACAAACCTTACTTATGTAAGAGGCGTTGCCACTATGCACTATACCACGTATGCAAAGTAATATTTTTGCGTTCGTTTTGACAGACACAATACATAGTAGCATCTGACGCTGTGTTGTTCATGAATGGGTTTTTTTACCCTGTGCACTTGTAGGCACTGTAAAGTATGAGACCGCATACCTTTGTGAATACGAGGGGCAAACATTTTTCTTTTTTTTTTTTTTATGGGGGAAATGCCTTCGCACGGTGGCGGAAGGAGGGCCTGTGGGACTTGAACCCACTAAAGCCCCCCGTGAGCAGTCGATCCGCCTGGAGTGGGGCGAGGTGGGGTCGTTTTGGCATTCACCATCCCGCCCCAGCGGCTGGCACCAGGGGCTACCTACTTCAAAATTCTCACTAGACACTATACCCGTTCGATATGAACCTGCAAGAAACACAATGGCATTTTCATTTGTAAGTATTTGTTGGTTAAACTAAGTACTTAGGTACGATGGTATGTAGTTACCAAGAGTAGTGCATAAAATTGGCGAATAGAAGATTAGAGGTAGGCGCGAAGTTATTCACTGTATACGTGATTCATGAAGTTTTTTAGCACCTACAAAAATCAACCTTACTACATAATACAAGAAAGTTAATTTCAAATGCAACTCACTCATCTCGCGAGAATTGCCTTGAGGCTAATGTAGAACACGCATAATGTTTCCGACGATATCTTGTTTATTAACGTAGTAATAAATTATCATATTATCGCGGTTATTATAGCGAAATAGGAGTTATCTCTAAACTTAGCTATCATAATTATGATAACTTCATTAATACGTTAAGTTGAACAAAGTAATAGATTGTACGATAACATGGTCGGTCTTTTGAAAATATTGTTTCAATGGAAGCGACACGCAATGTTGTTTAATTTTTATTCATAATCTGAAATTTGGCAAGTCATTCAGTAGATATTTAATACTGTTGGTCAGTAAAGCGGAATTATGACCCTTTGCTTTGTATTTCCTCTAAAAAGTTTTATTGATTAACATATTATTACCTTTTTTAATTCATAATTCCGGAAAATTGCTGTCATTTTACGTATATTAAGTTAATTAGGACCTCATACGATACCTACAAAAATAATGTTCATTGTTACAGGGGCGTTCTAAGATTGCTAAGCTATCTTAGAATATCTCTATCGTACTAACCGCATAGTTAATAGTGCTGCAAGTTCTGAAGTCGTGTCTCCACTAAACAGAATCTTAAATTTCATAATAATATGTACATTTTAGATGACAAACGAAGAGACACGGTCTGATACCTAGTACCAGCTACGCCATTGTGAATTTAGCCACCCGCAATGCAGTGGCTTTCAGTGTCGTTGGCTGATTTATGACATTTATACTCTCTGAAGGAATAGCTAAGTAAGGTAGGCTCATAGCGTGAACGTCACGGGATTCATTCCCAGGATTAAACAGAAATAACGTCTTATATTTTTTTTCTACAAAGGAGCTAACATGTATGTTGTGGCTCAAAACAAAAAAAAACTATATAAGCTAAATAACTAAATATAAAATATAATTATATTATGTATAATTAGAACTATTTTGGTATATCGATTTCGTATGCCCAATTTTCTACACATACCTACTATTTTTGCTATTGCCTTGTTCATTGTTCTTTGGCTTTTGAAATAAGTGATTTCACTTACACATGACTAATCATTGCAAGACCAAATTATGTAAAACATACACCGGGTTACAAGTAGGCTGTCTATCGGTTTGTTAGACCGTGGCCTCCTATAAACGTCATTAGCCGCTTACTGCGTCACGCTGTACGCCGCGTCACGGTTCTTTATAATATAGAAATGTACTGCTGTGGTCTCTTTCTAACGCTGATGTCGGCGTACATTTCTATGGTACATCGTGACGCGGCGTACAGCGTGACGTTGTAAGCGGCTAATGGCGTTTATAGGGACTAACAGTTACAGTACCTACAGCTTACATTTTTTGAAAATACTGAAATGTATCTTGTAACAGTGCTTGAGTGGGAGATAAATTCGCAGGTAGTCTGGATAGGGATTTTTTTTTTGATAGTATTATTAAAAACCAATCCAATGGACTACCACGTAAGGACATCTCTCTTAGGTTTACAAAATATATGATTCCTTCATCTTCTATATAAATAAGTGCATATTAAAATATGAATAAAAATATCTGACCTTTCCCATACTGCATGAACTAAAGGAACGATCTCATTTCTTTTCTTTTACTGCGTCTCATCAACATACGGCCTTGCTCTTCCGGATCCGCCATTACAAATTACACATGTATGTTTTAGGGTTCCTTGATTCCTACATGAGAAAACGTGAACGTTTTTATGTGACAAATTTTTGTATTATGTTAAAATTCATTAATGTTTCTTATGTGGAAATTAATGCGAAATATTGTCATTACCATAATTTATTCGGTATCACAAATGAAAGAATTAATCACAAGGATGCAAGACAACAGCCATGAGTGTCATTTTAATTATTGTTGTTTTTTTTCTAAAAATATCCGGTTGACCCTGGGTAACCAACCTGCATCTTTAAATTTTAGATGCATTCAAAACTGCCTAACTCAAGTCTTATTGATAGAAACGTTGACTCTCTTTCTCTGGTCTCTCCATCCAAAGGCTGCTACGCAAAATAACACTACACGGTAACAATTCGATGATCACCAATAATTGTGGTAATGCAGAACTTGGTACAACATTACCACATTGTTGGTTTTTTGATAGATTTTTTTTTTTGTCTACGGAACCCAAGTTTAAAACATGGTGTACTCCCGACATATTTTAAAGATCACCGCGCTGCTCTGGCCACGCCCTCGCGTCCCAGCTTCATATAAATACTGATGCTGAGCTTCATCGATACTCACTCAAGTGGAACTCCTCAACCCAACGCAATGGCAGCTAAGGTGATCTATTTAATTACCTATCAACTAAGTGAAGTGCGTCTGTGAATACTAAACTTGTGGAAACTTGTTTAGTTTGAACCTTGAAGAAGCGCTTGGTCAATATTTTGTAGCGACAGAATTTAGTGCAAATTTTAACACAAATATTACTATAGTTGTGAAATTAAACATTTTTGTTTTTGACAAAGATTTCGTTCTGCACAATATCGAACTTTTCGTAGTGTTTTTTTGTAATCAGTACATAACTCATAACTATGTAACTAGTTTGTAGTTTTGTTAATTTGTTTGCACTTTGCTTATCCATTGTCTTAATAAAATATGAAAAGAAAATTATCTGAAAATTAAGTCCTGACCTCCACATACTATGAGACCCTTGCTAGATATTATGTTCCATTTTAGTGACCCTAACACGTAAAAAAAACGAATGTTCATTTTCATTTTTCCAGTTCGTCGTAGTGCTCTGCGCAATGGTGGCCGCCGGCCAGTGCTCGGTGGTGCCCGTGGTGCGAGCAGACGCCGACTACTCCAGCTTCGCGTACGACGTCGCCGACCCCAACACCGGCGACTACAAGAGTCAGGTGGAGACCCGCGTAGGCGACGCCGTGTCCGGCCAGTACTCCCTGCTCGACGCCGATGGCACCAAACGCACCGTCGACTACACCGCCGACGACAACGGATTCAACGCAGTTGTCCGTAAAGACGCCGCTATTGTATCCGCTCCGGTTGTTTCCGCTCCGGTTGTCTCTGCTCCGGTTGTCTCCGCTCCAGTTGTTGCTGCCGCCCCCGGTGTCGTTGCCGCGCGTTACGGAGCCCCTGTCCTCGCTAAGACTGTGGTCTCTTCGCCTGTGGTTGCTGCTGCGCCCGCGGTTATTGCCCAGTCTTATGCCAACTCTGTCTACGCTTCGTCTGCCCCGATTGTGGCTGCCCGTACCGTAGCATCCCCGTACTACGCTGGGTACACCAGCTACCCCGGCTACACTGGCTACGCCGGATACGCTCCTGGCGTATACGCCGCTTCCCCCTACGCCGTCGGATCACCCGTATACTCTCGCTCCGTATATGGTTCTCCTTTGACCTACGCTGCGTATTCCGCCCCCGTCTCCTACTGGTAAACTCGATCGAAGCCTTGCCTCAAGGCGCTTAGCTGTAGACCATGACGTGTTTCATTCGATTTGTAAATATTATTGCTAGTTTGTACATATACGTATGTATTAAATAAAAACGGATTTTAGTACTTATTTTTTCGCTTTTATTCATATCCCACAGAAAGTAAGAAATTAAAAAGGGTAATTGGAACTTTCCATAAGAGCTTACAAAGGATTACATAAGTATACTTTATAATAAAAGTTCAGGATGTAAACAATGCTGCACGGTGGCCTGCCAACTCTTAGAAGGTCGTATTGTTATTACGTTTTTATTCATTACTAGAAGCGCCTCGCGGTTTCACCCGCGTTAACTACTATTCCCCGCGGGAACCGTTAATTTATATGAGATATAAAGTAACCTATGTCACCCGGGGATAGCCTAGCTTCCAACAGTGAAATATTTTTTTAAATCGGTTCTGTAGATTCGAAGCATATTCAATGCAAACAAATAAACAATAAAATGTTCCTCTTTATAATCTTCATAATATAAATAAATTACGCGTCACGTAGTTTGTCCGCGATGCACTCCTAAATTTTCAATCAAATTTACACACCGTATGCAGTTTGATCTAACATGAAAGATAGAATAGTTTACATCTCAATGTATAGTCGCAAAAACAAAAACCTTAGCCACAGCAACGCCGTGGCCGTATCTTCTAGTATAATATAAATTGGCTAACATATATCTATTTGACCACTATCTCACCTGGTCTTAAATGACGATGTGATCGAAGGTGGTAAATAATTATAGTCAGCCCAAAAAGGGGCTGGCTCTCAAAGACTGCTGCCGGAACACCCCGATAGGGATTTGGTGACATATTTTCTCCTTGATTGATGTGCCTTGATTGAGGTGGCCAGCCCGATATTATTAACACTTGGAGCTGTATGTATTAAAGAGTTCAAGAACATCTTCATCGGCAGATTCATTGTTATTGCAAAATACACTAAGCTAGGTTTATGGTAGCTTAGCCATTAGGAATTATAATTATGATATTGGCTCTAGTTCGAAACTTTGTGTGTTATTATGTACTAGCTGCGCCCCGCGGTTTCACCCGCGTTTCACATTATAAAACCTACAGGGCGGTGGCTATTAGATAGGACTTGTAACATTGTGTCAGAGAAAATACTGAAGTTAGGTCGCTTTTCACAGTTATTATTGCACTGATGGACAGGAAAACAGTGATGATGATGATGATGACTTGTAGCCTATATTGTGTCTCTAAACTATCTGCATACAACATTTCATGCAAATTAAGGTACTATTTCACAGTTTAGCCCACTGAGTATGGCGTAAGTTGGTGTATAAGTTATCAAAATACCAAATTTCAAGCCAATGGGGCAGTTTTTCACAGTTTTTATTGCACTGATGCAAAACGGTGACGATGATGATGATGAATTAAAGCCTAAGTCGTAAGTTGCGGGATAACCTATCTACGTACGAAATTTTACGTACATTGGGTGTTTTATCGCATTGATGGAAAACGGCGATGATTATGATGATGACTTAATAATATGTTTGTAGCCTATGTCCTAAGTTGGAAGAATTTATTTAAGAAACCAAATTATCTCCCCCCACTCTCCCCTCTTCCCACTCTCCCCTATTTCCCCCCAGTCTCCCCTCTTCCCCAGCTCCCCTATTGCTCCCCACTCTCCCCTCCTTCTACCCCCACTCTCCCCTCTTTCTCCCCACTCTACCCTCTTTCTCCCCCACTCTCCTCTCTTTCTCCCTCCATTCTCCCCTCTTTCTCCCTCCTCTCCCCTCTCTTTCTCCCCACTTTCCCCTCTTTCTCCCCCACTCTCTCCTCTTTATTCCCGCTCTCCCCGTCTTTCTCCCCACTCTACCCTCTTCTCCCCCCACTCTACCATCTAATCCCCCTTTGCCCCCAATCTCCCCCTCCCCTCCCCCGCACTCTCCCCCCTCTCCTCCCATCGCACTCACCCCCTTTAAATAACGATCCGTTCAGCCGTTTATTGTGGTCCGTTGGGGGTGCATCTAAAGAATACATCATAATTTCAACTCCCCTTGCTTTTCCCCCTTTAGGGATGATTTTGCAAAAAAGCTGAAACCCGTATTTATTTATATCTTACCAGAAGCCTAAATAAGAATTTTCAGATCCCTAACTTGAAGAATTATGGATTCCCCATACAAACTTTCAACCCCTATTTCATCCCCTTCGAGATTATTTTTTGAGACAAAAGATAGCCTATGTCCGTCTCATAGGTTCAACCTACCCCTATACCAAATTTCATCGAAATCGGTCCAGCCGTTTGAGCGTGAAGAGCTAACAAACATACACACATACACACACACACACACACACACACACACACTCACAAACTTTCGGCTTTATAATATTAGTAAGATAAGATTAATTCCATGGAAGCTACATTGCATGACAGCCGACCTCAGACGTAGATCCACTAAGATAACATGCCTTGCCCTATCAAAGTTCTATTGGTACCTATTTAGTAGTAGTTGGGTTATTTAGCAGCAACACAGATAATAATATGTATAATAAAACGATGATAAAACGTTAAGTAGTCAGCCTATAATTAGTACGTACTTTACGAGTGAAATCTTCCTCATTACATTTTTTTTTTAATTTTGTTGTATGATAGCACTGTTTTGAAACAATCCATACGGAATAGTACCTAATGTTGACGCCAAAACTCACAAATATTTATCCGCTAAGCAGTTAGTGAAAAAAATATTTATATGGATATAAAAATAGTTAATTTTGCACCATAAAATAAATTTTAGACTACCTACGTACAACCTAGCAATATTTTTGCACTAAGTGCTTAGCGGATAAATATTGCTAGGTTGTAAGTAGGTAGTTTAAAATTTATTTTATGGTGCAAAATTAACAGGCCCAATTTGTCAAAGGGTGACCACCAGTGCAGCGAAAAAAATACAATACAAAGCTTAATCAGAAATTTAGCTGTTATGGACGGGCGTGGTTATCATCCATGTACAATTGTACACAGTTAGTTTCATTTGGCAACTTTTGTTTAAAAAAAATGAAACAGACTCTCGACCATGTCAGCTGTTGTCAGGCTAGGTGGCACTTAAGAGAATAAATATACTGAGAACTACAATATTTTCGAAAGGACGGGCTGTGTTATCGTAGACTGTCTTTCTACCTACAACATCCTGTTTCTCGTGTCAGAGAGCTCGACGTACCGTGTGTTTCAATTAAATGCTTGTTGATCGATCATGCGATGGTACCGCCATACGCCTTGATGAACTTGATGAAAACACGAAATAATTAATTACTTTTGTACCTAATTTAAAATTTCACCTGGTAATACAGGAAATAAGTATTTTATTTCGTGCATCGTAATGTTATAGAGGTGTAGCACTGTTATTTATTTTTTAAGCTGATTAGTTGCATATTATATGATCATACGTATTTAAAATGTTTGCATGTTGGTAGTTCCAATGGCAATGTATTTGTATTGAACCTGAATCGACAACCAGATAAAGGAACTCTTTTACGGTCAACACCGACACAAAATCTTGTGTACGCAACATTTACATGATATTGATGCTGTACTAGAGATTCCCTATTCTACTCTGGGAAGTAAGGTATATAAGGTAAGTTATAATAATTGCTATCATAATTTTATCAGGCATCGTTCAATAATACAATTATGGGTAGGCATTAGGCATTAAAAAATAATTAAAATCCGAAATAAGGTAGTTTCACTTTTTAATTTTTATTACTTTTACATGTGTACTTATTAACAAGTATTTACAAACATGAACAACGGGGTAGAGGTTGTGGACACCGTTTACAAGTAGCCGAAACGAGCTGCAGGGGCAGCGTAGGGGTAAGTGGAGTAGACGGAGGGGTAAGCACCAGAGTAGACTGAGGGGTAAGCACCGGAGTAGACGGAAGGATAACCAGCAGAGTACACGGAAGGATAGCCCGTTGAGTAGACGGAAGGATAGCCAGCTGAGTAGACAGAGGGGTAAGCGCGAGCGGCGACAACAGCGGGGGTGGCGGCGACAACCGGAGCGGAGACAACCGGAGCAGAGACAACTGGAGCGGAGACAACAGCGGCGTCTTTGCGGACAACAGCGTTGAATCCGTTGTCATCGGCGGCGTAGTCGACAGTGCGTTTGGTGCCATCGGCGTCGAGCAGGGAGTACTGGCCGGACACGGCGTCGCCGACGCGGGTCTCCACCTGACTCTTGTAGTCGCCGGTGTTGGGGTCGGCGACGTCGTACGCGAAGCTGGAGTAGTCGGCGTCTGCTCGCACCACGGGCACCACCGAGCACTGGCCGGCGGCCACCATTGCGCAGAGCACTACGACGAACTGGAAAAATAAAATGTCAGTACTCGTTCTCGTTTCATGGCATTTATGATTATTCCTGCTCATGAAACTGTTAGCCAGTTTTTGATCAGCTTAGGAGGTTTGCTGAAGCATATTTTCCCATAGCAACGAATCAGTTACCAAAGAGATTATTACGAATTTTTTTGACTATTGCAGTAACTCAACTGAGTCACGATGGTCATACAATTCCAAGACATGGAAAATACGTGCACTTGACTGACACTGCTTGTCTTCTAGAATCAGGCCAGTCTAGTCGTTGGGTAACCCCAAAAGTGGAGACAAGTATTTAGACGAATTGTTCGCAGATTAGGCTATGAATTTTAAGTGTTTTCTCATGGTCATTCATAAAACCCAAGTCCGCATTCTCTTTCGTTACAATTGTGTGTTCAGATCACGTCAATGCAAGAGTTTGTATTGTCTACGTAACAATCCTTAAAGAATATTGATCGTTTCGACCCAACGTCTCGAGAGTTATTGGCCAAGTTTACCATAATTGAATTTTGGACGTAGGTGTAATCATAATATTATGTTTTAGACACTGCCCAAGCGATCACACAAACAGAATAAAACACAGTTTTGTACATTGCATAATACCTAATACAGTACTATCTTTAAAACCCCAGCACAGTTTGTAAATCAATGTTATCGTACAAAATATACCCCAATAATAAAACCTCAAAATTTGTTTATTACAATAAAAAAGTGCAATCAAGAAATATAATAAAAATCTAATTATTGACATGCAAAATTAAGAGAAAGACAGTGTTGCTGATTGTAATAAATTTACAATTTCACTTTCCCAACTATTTTCGGCCTACCTTAGCTGCCATTGCTGATACTGGAGTAATTCGCAGAATGAATACTTACCACATGCCACCTCGAGCTTATATAGGTGACCATCGTCCTGTAAGCTCATAATGTATGACGTGGTACAATCAACGACAAACGGTACTACCGCCATATTACCACTGAAGTACTATGCCGCTGTAAATTATATAACGTTTCATTGAAATCTTGAAGCCGGTTTCGAATTTCATATTGTGGCAGAGGTGTAAACTGCGTTTTATATCGTAGATGATATAGAGTACGTAGAGTCACTGGTCGAACTTGATATATGGGCCGGATTCTCTTACACCATATAATAAATGGTTAGTGTACCTATGTATGTTTATTATATAGAGAATAAATTTTTTTTTAGGTGAATTGACGTCTTGTATACACCATAATATATCGTAAGACTAACACCTGTTTCATCACCTGCTATCCACCTACAACCCTCTGCTGGGGCTCGGGTTTCCCCTCAGGTTCTTGAGGAATATTATGCCTTAATCCACCACGAGGGCTCGGTCCAGATTGACGGATAATATGCCTCTGAAATAATTCACGGGCTACTGGAGTTACTTGCCCTATAAATTATCCAAAACTATCAAGAAAACCTGTGAATTTAGTCTAGGAGCCCTACGCAGCAGCCGGTATGTAAAGACATGGCACGTTTGACGGCACGTTTGGCGTAGTGTCTGAGCATTCGGACTGCTGCGCTAGGTGTTGCGGGTTCGATTCCCGCCCGAAACAAATATTTGAACGATCCACAAATATTTGTTTCTGGATGTGATGTGTATGTGAAATTATATGTCTGTAAGCGGTACCCACGATACAGGAGCAATCCTAGTGTGGGGCTACGATTTAAAAAAAACACCAGGACATCTGATTCTAGCGTAGACCACCCATGCAAAGCCGGGGCGAGTCACCAGTCCGAAATGAATACAAAAACGAGCGTTTTTAACCCTTGATCTTCATATAACATACATCTATATAAGTGGATACTTTTCCCACAAACGTTATACATATTATTATGTATAAAGTTTGATCATAGGTCTAAGGAGATCCATCCGCGGCGGCTAGTCAGTGATTTAACTTTTAATTAATCTTTTAAATTATTACAATAAAAGTAATTGCTAAGTGCTAAAAGATTTATATATAACCGGTTAGGGTGGAGTCCAATTCTAATAGTCATAAATTTTTTTTCGTCTATAATGTCAACCTCAAGTATTGAGACTATTACTTCCGCGTGGTGTTACTTAGAAATATCAAATAGATAGATTCAATTTCTCTTCCTTCCGCGTTATTATATTCGTACCTATGCAGTTTGATATTACACGAATCCTTGAAAACATATTATATATTATGGTGAGATTTATATGGGATGCAGAAATGTTCCACTGGCATAGAATAACTATTACCTATACTGGATTAAAATTATTGGTGGTATTGAATTCAGAATTTTATTAAGAATACTTTTCTGTAGAATGATAAAAAGCCTATGTTTTTTTTTTTTTATATACTTGACGAGTGAGTGTGATTCGAGATCCTTTATTTGGGGACGGTGTGGTTTTATTTTTAAAGTTATAAACTGTAGCCCTATGCATTCCATACGTGCATAAATCATCCACATAATATTATGGTTGACTGAAACCAGATCTTTTTGAGCAATCAGCCCGATCAGCCTGTGTGTATAGTATATCTGTTAACTTGGATTTTTCTTTTGTGTGATGTTTTGTTCTATATAGTAAATTTATTTTTTAATTCTCCAAACTATAACCTTCTCTAGCTTCTTTTTAAATTATGACATCATGATCATCTTGATCAACTGTTACTACGACGAAGTTATTTTCTTCACTGCGATTTATTCAATTTATTCGCTTTACTCGCTCCACTCCTAACTCAATCTAGTACCACATTTTAATAAATAATAGCACTACAAACATTTAACTCTAGGCGCTATTAAAGAGTAATGGCTAAATTATAATTATATTTTATTTTGATTATTAAACTCATTTAAATGGCACTTGCACCTGACATTTAAGTGAGACCATGGTTATCGAATCCTTTGCATTAGCATACAATGAGTCGTTAATTTTATTATAGGTATCGAAAAACAAGTGAACAGTGCTAATAATTTGAGAAACAATACTCTGTTGGTATTGGGTTCTGTGTGCCTAGTGCGAGTTTTGTCAATTTATTTACGCGCTCGGTCCGTTTGGCGTAAACTTGAAATTGTATGGAATAAGAGCAGCGCCATCTAGCGTCAGTGAATCAGTCACATTTGGATGACTGAGCAAATTTTTTTTAAAATATAAATTGTGTTTTTTGGAAATTATATTTAAGTACGAATTACCAATAAAATGATGAAATATTAATAATATTTTTCGATCTTACCGATAGAATAATATACAATATGAACTGGTTATTTAAAGAAAAAATCACAAAAAAACACGAATAAAATGACATTTTCTAAAAATTATTCCTAGCTAGATCGATTTATCGTCCCCGAAACACCCTATATACTAAATTTCATGAAAATCGTTTGAGCCGATTCCGAGATTCCAATTATTATATATATATATATACAAAAATTGCTCATTTAAAGATATAAGATAAGATAAGATATACTGTGTTCTATGCTCTCAACAACGCTGAAAAACGCGAACGCTTCGAGCTGCGGTGGCAAAAAGTGGCATAGAAATGCAAAATACTTAGTTCTACGCGGTGGTTGGAATGAACACAAAACTATCTACTGCTATTAATTGAGGAGATTGCTGTTTACTTCAGTCTCTATCATGACATCAGCCCGCTGTCACCATAATGCTGTTGTCATTGAAACGTGATTATTTTATATATGTTTCCATTCAATTGGGCGATGGGAATTGGATTATTTTTTATATACAATTTATATTGTAATTTAGACACCTACCATGATTATTGGTACCTATTGATAAATATAATATTATCGACGATATTAAACTAATATGGTATGGCATTGGTAGCGAGTTCAAATCCCAGTGCGGGCACGTACCAATGCGTTTCTTGTTTAACATTATAATATGTAATTATCACTAGCTTTTTGGTGAAGGAAAACATTGTGCGGAAACCAACATGCCTGAGAATTATGTCGGAGGCATTCCACCAATCTGGACCGGGCTGCCGTGGTGAATTATGACCTAATCCTCCTCACGAAAGTAAATGGAGGCCTTTGCCCAGCAATGGGACAGTACAGGCTGAATACTTATTATTATTAGGTATTATTTAATAATAATATGGTATTAAGTATCTATAATTATGTCAGTTAACTAAATACATCGTGCTCCACCATTTTTTGTTAAGTTCATAATACAATTACTTAGATGTAAACATGCTTATGAGTGGTGGAATTTATAAATAAAACAATTCTATTATTTTTATTTTAGCAACATTTTTTTATTAAGAATTCCACAATGGAACAAATTTTTTCAATATAATATCTAGACCTAGTCAGATTGTATGCAGGATGTGTGTGATTACATTATATTATAGGTATTGATTGTCTTTATCCTATTGTTACGCATTTAATAGGTTAGTGTTCAAATGGACAATTAATTTTAAATACCTGTATTAAAATTCTAAAGCCATCTTCGTAAAGTGGTTTTGCCGCATTAAATCTTATTAAGACAGGTACCGGCTTTGCAAGTACCGATTTTTACCGGTTACTTGCTATTTAGTTAAACACAATTTTATTCCTTAATGGTATACACTTACGCTTGGACATAATTATTTTGCATTGATTTGTAATAATACATTATTATTACTTGATATTCATCATTGTAAGTATAATGTACAAGTTATTGTACGAGATCAGGTGGTATTACAAATATGAGTAATAATAACAACATTGAAAAAATGTTCTGAAATAACTTCTCTAATTGCATTGAAATAGGTACATAGCTAAATTTAAAACTTAATATTATAGAACTAGTTTCAATAAAACTTAAAACCATAACAAATCTAACAATGTCCAAACATAAGCGACCCACCTAAAAAGAAACTTAAAATTAACACTGAGGAAATCACCATGAAAGTATGCTATTATTAAATATAACAGTATTATTACCAATCTATGTAAATATAATATTATATACCGGAAAATGCCTACTCTTTGTATTTACATGGGATTATCGGGCAATTAAATACTATTTACAAACGAGACGTGCAGAGAAAGAAGACACAGAAACTCTATAGTGATCCCATACCACGAATAAACTATCGATAATACGCACATGTTCTATCAAAATCAATGAAAGAAAAACGGCAAAATCCTCAGCGATTTCAAGCTTCCTCAAAGCAAACATAACAGTTATCTTCTACTTTTACCACGTAACTAAGGAAATACGACAAAATATTACCACACTAAAAAATTCGCTATAGACTCAGTAATATTACCGGTTACATCAACGCACAAATAAATTCCGCTATATACCGTAAATTGTCGGTTATTTGTCGCGGGCCTCCCAAAAATTCCTATTAATTCGTATACGCCGTTGTGGCGATTTGGGGTGACCGCGACTTGAGAACAAGCCTTTGTGGTCTAACCATTGTCCCGCACGATCTCGAAGACATCAAACCCTCGTAGAAATCAGAGCAATGAACCCTCATTAATTTAACTATTTATGATTATGCTAATCACTGGTCTTGTCCGCAACAGATATTGGAAAAGCTCTAAAGCGTTGGGACAAATGGTGACATGTTTATAGTAGTATTGTAAGATAAAACTTAATAAGAATAAAAGATCTTGAACAATGCCTTTAATCTACGAGGGTAGCTTGTCATACGCCAATTAAATTAATTTATACACAATGAAAAAGTGCTATGTACATTCAACCCGCATTCTCTACCACTCGCTACATTGTTAAAGTACAAAAAATGAAGTAAAATAAAAAATATCTAATGTAAAATCACAAGTAGTGCTATTCTTACTGTTAAAGAATTATATATTCTTCCATTATAATATATATAAAAAAGTCGCTTAAAAAAATCACAGACAATCACTTTTTCTTTACAGACATAGACGACCAAACCGACCTTTTCATCTAAGCATTATCCTTCTACGTACAAAACCCTACATACTTAGTTTTACAACCATTCAGGTTTACATTCGACTAAACACCGCCCGACGTCTTTGCTCTATCCCAACCACTTACTTTGATGTTATCTATTTTATATACCCTCGCTTTTGAAACAAAAAAAAACATACTAATTTCCAAAAATAAATTATTTAGCCCAACCGTTCAACCAAACGCGGGCTGTTGTACATTACAGTATCGATATTATCCGATTTAATATATATAACTTTGTACTTCCCACATAAAACTACACTAAATAATTTCAACCGATGCCTCAAAATATACGATTTGGCAACACCACATAAAAACAGATATTTTTTTCAATTTTTTCATCTTTTTTATTTAATTAATTTGTACTGGCAGTAACTCTTCAAGACTTCAGAAAATTTGTACTTTTGTTTTGTCCTACAGAGTGCTCGTTGTTTTAATTAATGCGTAATTATATTTAGTTACACTTATACAAAGATGACACCAAGAAACAGGAAAACGCGACATCGAGACTTACCTCATTTTAAACTTAACGCGATGAGAAGATTAAATAGTTAAGTGTAATTAATATTTTTAGTGAAATATAATGTTTTATATACAGTCATGTAAGACTATAAGAAACGCCACTCTGATGTTAAAACATCAAACATTTTAAGAGACAATAATGATCTTAAAGAGCCAGTATCATTATGAAAGTTATAATTTATAGTATGACCAATCAACCAAAGTCATTCGAAATCTGAAATCATCAACATTTTCCTTTCAGTCCGAGTCCTGTGATTTAATCTAGTGAAGAAGTGAGCATAACTTTATTTTTTACATAACATCAAATGCGAGAAAACATTTTATTTTTTATCAAATTCGTAAAATCTCGCGTTCGGCTCCATTTACGTGCATCCTTAAAATATAAAACATCCAATTAATTATTATTACTTAAATATTTCCTGTCGAGATAAGTGCAACTATAATTATATACGGTACGAATAATTAGGTACTTAAACGTCAATTCCTTAAATATCGTACTTAAATTTAATACAGTAAACGTTAAAACACGATGGACGGGTGTAACTTGTCAAATAAAAATGAAATGAGGATTTAACGAAAGGAAACAAAAAATAAAATAACCAAAAAAATAATTTTTGTTACAATTTTTTAATTTGCAGAAACCTAACAAACAATATTCATCAATTTTCTTTTCATCTCCTTAAAACATAGTAACATCTATGCAAAACAATAAAAGTAACTGGGAAAGAGTAATAATAATAAAATTATGATTAAAAAAAAAGGTTTTATACTCCGGGGAGTGAAGGAAGGTACAATTAGATTACGCTGTGGTGAAACTTGAGACCGATCTCCGTCTGGATTGTGCTTATAGTGAGGTACATCGATGAGATTGTTACGCTAGCCTAATAACAACTTACCAACTAAGTTTTAGACCGTCAACTCAGCTCTAACGAGCTCTCATAGTTCAAAGCTGTCGATGTATATAATCCTCTTTTGAGCATACACTGAGTTGAGAGCACAAACTACCTTGCAGAGATTCAAAACATTTTTTCTACAGTAAACGTTAATCCACGATTGGAAACGCAAAAAAAATATAACTGGCACAAATTAACACAGAAATAAAGATAAACAAAGAAATACAGTGTTGTCTTGGGATTTTGTGAAAGAACAATTATTATTGCAGTAAAAATTAAAGCACGGCAGATAGTGAGACAGGTATATAGTTAGAAAATACTACATTTGAACCCTGAGGTAGCATATTTGTACTTGATTTTTTATCAACGCATAAACTTATAGGCTATAATTATGTATTTATATTTTTCCTTCATATAAAAATCTACTTAGAAAGCATACTTAAATCTAGGTTTATATTCCTCGAGGTAGATAAACTTACGCTAATAAGACTATGTGGTATGTTACATTGGCTTTATTTTAAATTCTTTAAATGGTAACATACTACAGTTATCAGAAATTATGGCTCCTTGACGTATCATGTAGATATATTTTAGTCATGTACACGCCGCCATCTGTTACGAATGTTTACAATTGACGAGTGCCATATTCTCCCAGTAGATGTAGTTTATGCCAAGTAAGAGTACCACATAGCCTATGTGACGGCAGAGGGTCACCATACCCGTAATAATCTTTGGCTTTACCATCACGACATATCGCGATTTATTTACATAATATTATAATTAAACCTTAACCTAAAACTAAACATCAATCTTGCCTGACAGTACCCAGAATAATGACACGACTGATATAAATGCATACTTTACCAAAGAAAAAGCTTCATAGAAACTATTTTGTTGATAACTAAAATCATGTGGAAGCAATTTCCGGAATCAGTAACACAAATTATATCGATGCATGGTGAGGTTTGACACAATATTAACCATCTGTGTTAATATTTTGAGAAACCATACGATTCAATTTAAACCGAAGAGGTATAGTGTAGCCACAAGAATATGGAGATCGGTCCAAGCTCTGAAGGGATTGCAATACACCGACTAAATTTTGAATTCATGAATTCACCTATCACATCAAATATAAAATTACGTCTAATAGGGACCACTAGTAATTGTCCACTAATTAGCTTTAACAATGCCATAACTTAACTTAGACACGTTATTGTATATCCCGACCATACAGTTCGTTACAATCAAAAACAATTTCTCAAACAACTTTGAATGCACGACGTAATTATTTCCACACAATGCAAATTGACCAAATGACGGTGAACTGTAATCTACGTACCTTAAAATTTAGAAAAAAACAAACCTTATTATTGATTTCAAAATTCAGCGACCCCTTCCATGCCGTCGCTTACTTAATGTAACCTTTCCTAAACAAACTCATTACCGCATGCCTAACAAAAGAAACTTGAAATAAAAAGCTAATAAAAACGTGATGCATTAATGCAATTTCTCAAATTACGTATCACAAATTAAACATTTTATGTCGAAAGAAATCACAACTATGAATTTAGAATTCATAAGAACAAAACGAAATGACAAAAAAATAGAACATTTTACAATAATAAAACAAAATGTTAACAATGTTGTAACTGAAATAGCAAAACATGTTCGTCCTAATAATACACTTACTAAAAATAATGCCAAATAATGAAACGTATTTTTTTTTACATTAACTTACAGTCGCTTCAGTCAACTGAATAAATGAGGCCGTTTCGAACTCTTGACCTTTTTGAAATATTTGATGTTTATGCAAGCACTGAAAATGTTCAATGCAACGATACAGTTATAATCGATCGCCTCCATTATCAATTTTCCGTCGTTATCTTCCCAAAACATTCCTGTCACTATTTCTGACATAAATATCTATGTAAAAAAGATGACAATAGCCACTTTGTAAGTCCACAACACCTGCAATTAACCCTGAATATTGTGTGCGATAATTTAGTTTTGAATAAAATAATTTAAAACAGGGATTAAACTTTAACTAATTTGTAATTATTTATGCAATCGTTTGTTACCGTAATATTAACGAAGGTGGTAGCAACATTTCACGCCAAATCCTCTAATGTAATAATTTCCTACACAAATATATTTTTTATTTTTGAGGAAACCATGTTTGTTGCGGAGTTATTTTATATTTTCGCCACTTTGTACTACCGTTCCATTACCCATTCCAAAACCCATCTTTGACCGATATATTATATGAAATCAATACAGATTTACTTCAAAATAGTAAACATATAATTTTAGGATACTATTTTAAGGAGATTGTTAAAAATATCAATTTAAAATAGGTATAGTGTACAAAATACCAAGTTTAAATTAACCTGTTTATTCGAATAAAAATAAATAGTTAATGTGGTAAATTCACTGCTACTAGCATCTATTTGGTCTGTTGATGCAAATGTAATATTATTCGAAATGTCATCCACATAAATATTCCATGTATACCTAGGTATATAGCAGTATTTCAAAGATATAATTCCACAAGATTTAGCTATTTGCCCAAATTCAAAATTGAGTAGAAAAAATAGTTAGTATTAGGTAATAGGTATGTAGTTGAAATTTGTAAATATATTTAGTAAATCCGGCAGAACAAAAGATCGTGGACAACATTTCACAAAATATACAGATAGGTTGTTTTTTTTCCAAGTAAACGATTGACCACCCAAAGATAACTAAAACGCTGTCTTTTAAATGGTAATAACAACAGAAACCAAGATATTCATAAGATAAATGTCACTGAGCCTTTAGATAAGCATTCCTCATCATAAATATATTCAATTACTGCCCCTAAAACAAATATAATAATAAACATGAATGCAACTTATATTCCTTAATATCAAGAATAAAACACGGTCGCTACATTCACACTTAACAAAAATAAAATAAATAATACAAATGTGAACTTATTATTGAGGATATTTGGCACTGTACCATTTGCTGTAACTAAAATCATGTATTGCATCTGAACTCGATTACACGTGGGTGCCGTCAGCGCCTAACCAACAAAATATAATACAAAGCCGCCGACGAGCGTCCCTACAATTATCATTTAAATAATTATATTTTTCATAATAAATCTCAACTGGTTGCACTTGAAATGACTAGGAATATAGAAGTAGTAAGTGGCCTTCATCTAAATGCACTACGATAGAAAAACAACAAATCATAAACGGAATGTTAAAATCGATACCACTCCAGAAACATATAATATTTGGTCTCAATAGTAACTTTCCATCAGGCGAGCCTGTTACGACAGAAATGGATTTTTAACACATTCACGCATCGATCCTTACATGCAATATTTTTAACACGATTCGCTTTACCTAACTACTTATGTATCTAGGGCAAATTGTACTTTGTACAAAACTAAAACCGTTCATTAGTCACTGTACAGTAAAAAACTGCTGAAGTTCTACTTTCGTATATTCTCGCAGTTTATCCTTTTTCTCCTATACGACAATGTGGCAAAATGTGAAAACATAAAAAATAATAAAGCCAGTTTGCTATTGTATCACAGATATGTTGAATAATGTAACTTAAAAGTGTAATCTTTAGTCTATTGTCATAATAATGAAAGTACAGAAATGCAAGCTTAAATTATAATGTAAATAGAAATAAACAGAGGTAGGTAGGTAATTAGTTTTGCCACAGTGCGCTATACGCATGTCTCAACCTAGGTCAAGGCGATTTACAACATTCTCCTATTATTTACATACACTTAGCCTATGACCATCAGTCTCAACATCATTTCTAAAATCCCTAGCTCAGATAATTTTATAAGCTATGTCATTCTCGACGGAGAGCTCAAATTAAATCGACAAGGTAACTTTCGTTTCACAGTCCACTGGATACAACTAAAAAAATGCGTGTGCAAAATAACTAAGGTACTTTGTCGCGATGATGAGGATGAGAGGAGGTACAATGTTTAAAACATGGTACCAGACAGAGACGAGTACTGAGCAACCATTCAAAGTCACACTCGAATATTAATTTAAGTAACAATTATCGCATAATTTCAAAACCTTACAAAATCTTAAGATCAAACTCTGAGGTAGATTCTGTTACATAATATGCGTCGACGAGGTAATTTATTGTTCACACGTTACACACAGCTATGGCACGGCGCGGGTGACTAAAGGCATTCCAAATTTTGACTAACTAGCTTCCGACACTAGTACACCAATCAAATTTTAAAAAAGTAGATGAGTGATAAGAGGTAGATAAACAGTCACCCGCATCGGCCTACATGAGCAGAGGTAGTTCGGTTGAAGATAGAACTAAGAATTTCTAGGTCGTCAAGTGTTTACTGCGTGTGGTTGGGGAGTGGACCTTGCGTTATGTGCGGTGTGACCTGATGGCGATGCTCGCGAGCGATGTGGCGGCGCACGGTGTTGTTGCGCGTGAAGGTGCGCGAGCAGTGCGGACACGGCACCCTGATGCCCTGGTGCCGTTGTCGAATGTGAGCTCGTAAGTTAGTCTCGTATCCGTAGAGTCTCTCGCAGTATGGACATTTTAGCTTCTTACCTGAAATGATTGGCAAAATATTATAATATCATCTACGTACGTAAGTATCATTTTCCCACAAACATAATTTTTCTAGAACCATAAGTTTTTCTAAAAATCTATTAACCCTGAATTCTAATCCAAGTCTGTTATCAATAAGAACTAATTAACGTTTACCGAAACACAAAAGATAGGTGTGTTTAAGTGGCACTTGATTGTAGAACTGCCATTTACCCAGGGTTGAAATATTTAATGCAAATATTTATTAATTCTATTTTGGAAATAGAGAACTGACCGTCGGGCGTAGCGATTCCTCCAGACTTGCTCGTAATGATCTTAGCAGGCCAAATATCAGGACTTGGCTTAGTAGCTGGCTGCGGTGACGTAGTGATTGGCTTCTCGTGGTAATTAGTGGCTGGCATGGATGTGGCGGGTGGCGGAGAGTTGTTGTAAGCAGTGGCGTGATACTCGTTCTCACTCTTCACCCGTAGATCTGAAATAGCGCAACATCCTGGTCAAAATAGAGTATAAAATAATGTAACATGAAACGCAATGATTAGGTATGTTGCAGCCATTCGATACTAACCTAGTGGCTCTGTTATCGATTATGAAGTTATGTAAGAATGTTAGTGATGACGAAATGAGTGCAAGCTCAGGTTCCGGGAACTCTGATAGCAACAGTTGTTAGTGCGCTTGCGATTTTAACTATCCTCGCCCCTTTAACGGGCCGTTACAAACCTTCGGCACCTTGGTCGTTGGAGATCCGTTCTATCATTTCGTCATTGGCCGAGGCGCTGCGTTCGTATCCGTTGTTCTTGATCGGGTTGTTGAGGGTGGAGGTGCAGTCCGGGTTGTTGTCTTCGTACCGCTGGGAGGCGCCGGGGGAGGAGCGGGTGTCCGGCTCGTCGGCCACGCTGCCACAGTGAGACGATGATGAGCTTTGCCTGAAATCACCGGTTTGTATTGTTAATTTTTTTTATTGTATTGTGTATTACTAGTCTTGTTTAATATCATCTGTCATAATTTTTTTTACCTTATAAGCAACATCTTCATCTTCTCAATCTTGGTATATATAAATTACGCGTCACGTTGTTTGTCCGCGATGGACTCCCAAACTACTAAACCGATTTTAATCAAATTTGCACACCATGTGCAGTTTGGTCTAACTTGAAAGATAGGACAGCTTACATCTCAATTTATAGTCGCAATAACAAAAACTTTAGCCACAGTAACGCGTGGTCGTGTCTGCTAGTTTGATATAAAATACAATCAAGTAAATTATTCCACCGGCACCTTTATGAAGCTGAAAGTAGTACCTATATATCGCGCTCCAGCTGGATGGAGCTGGATACTTGCATTCAAAACTGGGACTAAAGAGATAAGAATAACTGAACTGTTTATACAGTGACTCGTCGTAATAGAAGGAAATTAAGTTCTGTAATAGTTCCCATATGCTGCAAGTTGATGTCAGATAGTCCCTGTAGAGTTGTTGAAATAAAATAATGTAAAACGGTTCAAAATACGTTTGCACCATACCTGTAATTCCTTGCGTGCGGGCTCTGTGAGGGCGACGGCTTGGGCGGCGCTGGTCTGCGGTGAGATCCTCCATGATGCGGTAAGTGCAGTGGCGGCGGATAACGCCCCATGCTGCCAGTTCCACCGTGCATTGGCATTCCATACGTGGGCATGATCGGTGCGAAAGTTGCAGTGTGTTGAGGTGGTACTGACTCTTGCACCTCACAGTTGCCCGATCCCGACACCGGACTTGTCTTTATGCGGGTCTGGTGGCGTTCGCCTGATTGCTGGGTCTGCTGCTTTACCCAAGCGTCTTGAGACATCTCCATCGACAGGCCCTTGACCTGGAAATAGCAGGGAAATAGTTTATGATCTTGTATGTGCATTGTGTATCATAGTAATTACGGCCACGGTGAGGGTGTAGTCTTCTCTTTGCTAGCATTGCACCGGCGGTACTACGTGAACGTAGCAATGGGAGCTCCTTTGACAATCTTGAAAGCTGTGTGGATGGATGTATGTTGTGTGTCTGTGAAGACTACGCGAATTATCTGAAAAATTATGCAACAAAACCAATCCCCTTGACCGTCTACCGCGATGGCTACACATCCCAGATCCTCGAACAAAGATGAAAAGCTCGTTTCGAAGGTCTTGAATAAACCAGTGATTCTACGTACCTGTAAATTCTCTCCACTCTTGAGGAAACTGGACAGCGCATCCTGGCTGACATGAACTTCCCCCTTGTACATGAACTCAAGTAGGGCTTGCATGTTGTCAGCCGAAGTGGCCTCCAAGATGACGTAGCATGCACCAGCATGGCTAGGAGGAGCTGTGTCGAACAGCTCCTGGAAATGCTTGCTACATGCTGCTAGGATCACCTTATGTGCTTTGAATTGGCGACCTGTAAAGAAGAGAGGAGACATTTAAATATTTGCTATATCAAAAATGGTATAACGCGTCACGGTCACAAAAGACCCCCGTTAAGTAATCCCTGTATCTAAGAAATAAAGAATTACAAAAATCACAATGTTTGCAAATACTTGACGGCTTCGGCATTTACACGCACTGAAATGTGTGCTAAGTTCGTTTAAAGCTATAATTTATACAAACGGTCTTGCAAAAACTTCAACATAAATAGTTACACGTATGTTTCTCGTTCAATAAATTTATAGTTTCAAATAACTTTTACTTGTTAGTTCGTTGTTGTATACTTTTTCTATCTCCCTACAAAGCAGCCAATTAAAACCCCGGATAAAACTATCCAAAATGAAAACATTTAGTGGTATCACAGTTGGCCGCATTTCTGACAAAACTAAAAAAACCCAATTACCTAGGTATCTAATCGCGTTGACCCCATTGTCTATTTTTATTCCAGTTGATTATGTTAGCATCGTAAGTCTTCCCCCCACGCAATGCAATAAACCATAAACAAAAGTCAAGGCAACTCTCGGCGGTCCCAAAACAATTTCGTGAAATTAATCGAATGGTCTTGAAATGACAATGATGAGGTGTCTATTAGAGCGAGAATGCCACCTTAGTGTGATAGGTTGGTAGGTATTCTTAAGTCATCAGTGGTTGTTTACAAAGGTTAATTAATATGGAAGTTTCCAAATTTGATACCTACCTTATTTAAATTACCTATTAGGTAAGTACCTACTTCTCAAATAGATTTAAATAATCATTGAAATAGAATCATCTAATTCCCTTTTATATCAAGACAAATCGTGTTTTCGCAGTCGATATTTTTGCCCCAAAATATCTTTAAAAAATATTTCATAACAGTTTCTCATGGGACAGCGTCTTCTTCAAACGCTAGCCCGATTTGTAACAAAAACACATATCGGTAGCACAGCCACTACTCGTAGTCGGAGTCAGTCGGACGAGTACTATCCTACAATAGGCTCCTATAGATAGCAGTGAGTGACGTCACGGCGAGTAGCACGGAACAAAATACTGTTGGCCTTGAGATCGCTGCCGTATGCCCTGCGGAAGGCTGCCCGCACACGTGACGATGACGTGCGACGCGACGTTACACCGTGCAACGAAAGCATTTTTATAAGACAATTTTTTTTAATGCTTTTATTTAGTTTCACCTACCTGTCCCAGAATGTGCTGTAATAAAATCTTGCAATTAAAATTTGGTCCCCTTCCCAGTTGTTGGATTTATGTACTTACATCGGATAAAAATACAATGAAAGCATTGTATTTGATTTTTGTTAAGTAGGTATTTTATTTAGTCACGTATCGTGACTGACTATGTGACTACTTTTTTTTCATTGTCGGTAAATATATGAGCAGCACACTAATACCTTTTTAACCAAAGATATATTCACTAAAGAACAAAGGACTAGATCATTTCTTAATTCAAAAATTGACATTAGAAAGTTGCTTACAGTTGTATTTGCAATTTTAGTTTCCAGTTAAAAAAAATTGGGTAATATTATCTATTGATGCAATTTTGACATGACTTTGACCAACATTTAAACACCTTTATTTAACCAAACACTTATGAATAATATTGATCTACAGATTATCGTAGAATATAAAAGCAATTTCACAATAATTCTTATAATAATAATGTTTACCTAACTCGAATAATATTATGGTATGTTTTAAAAATATAAAGTTGTATAGTAGGTATAAAATAACAAATGATTGTCGTAATTTTACAACAATAATATCAGCATTAAGGGGTATTAACGTAGTAAACATTTAATCTCAAATTGGTTGCATACAAAACTGCACGTAAGCTAATATTGCCGCGAGATCGTATGCCTTCTAAACAGGATAATTATAATATATACTCCATTAAATAAAAAAATACAATTAATTGTGAGCATTAAATCGGATTCTGCAGCCAATGTTTTCAAATCCAAGTCTTTAGCAAATTTAATGCCTAATACATCATTATAACAATACACTGACTAATAATTATTTGCACTCAAATACCTACGGTCATTCCACTTATGGGTCAACCTACTTTTTCCTTAATAGTTACCTCAATCACTACCTACACCTGGTTCAACTAATTTATTGCTTACCTGAATCAAAAAACTTCGAGAAATACATAATACGAACTTTATATTATTTATAACAAAAACATATAAATTGACAAGTATTTGTGGTTGTGTAATTGTTAATAAGGAGATGTAAGGAATGTAAGGTGATTAATTTGTTACCCACAACTAAAGCGTGATGGCATGTTTTATAGCGGTTCGAGAACATTGGTAAAACCTCGAGAAATTTGGTAGGTCGTTGTTAAATTTTTTGGGGTTAGTTTAGGTCATAGCTCCCAAACATGTAATTGAAGATAAACATTTTATTATATTTTTTCTATTTTAACTATTTTACTCATGTCTATTTTTCTTTTATAATTCACCATAACATGGCACTATAACTGCACGATCGATTTTACTGCTACCTCTAGTCACTTCGAATGAAATTTGTCGCTTCAAATTAAAATATTATAAAGTCGTCGGTTTGCAGCCAGCCTAAAGAAGGGGCACAGCGTTGCACGACCGTTCCGCTTCTACAGACTCCGCCTACGATTCGTTCCGAACACTTCCTCGTACATATTATATTCATTTTTTTTTAAATTTATCGATGCATCTAACTAAGATGTTATGTTTGTTTCCAAACGAAATGGTCAATTGATGTATTTGCGGAGATCAATAGCACGATTGGTATTTCACGTAAAAAAATTCCTGCACTTTCTAGTGTTTCATTCTGTAAATACTTACCTGGGATAGCTGAAACTCAGTACATTTTTGCATAATGACAGTACTATTGGTATTTATTATACTAATAGAAAATGAGTCGTGGCGAATATTATCAACCGTACACGAATTACGTGCTTTGCCCTGTCAACAACGATTGGCAATGCATAAATAATATTATCCTTATCACTGCGATTTAAGAAACACTATTGAATATCGATTGCAGATACATTTTTGTATAATTTTATTAGACTTGTAATTTTCAACAATCTTGCATGATAGACGAAGTCGTAGATAGTTGGTATATACAACTAACTTGATGTATATAAGTATAACCTATTTACTCGAAGCCTGAAGTCTTGTGTTATAGTTATTTACTTTAGTAGATTTACTTTTTTGTTTATTGAGTAGGTAGATCTCAATGTTCTGTGATATAATACGTGATCTTGTTACTAGCACGTTTTCACCTATTTCAATAGCTTTATCTACATCTACCAATCGAACTAAACTGATCTAACCCCAATCTTTATCTGTTTTACCTTCAAGCCCTTTGCATGCTGATAAGGTAATGTAGAGTTTGCTAAAAATGTATGATAGCACCGTGTCGCTTTCAGGAAACGTAGTGATTCTTTGAGTTTATATGACGAGGCAAAACTTCATACTTTGAAATGATGGCAAAGTGTTGTTTTTCTGTAGAAGTATCGAATGTTTCCATTTTGGTCATGAGAAATTTTAAAATAACGAGAATTAACGATTTATTAAAACTGTGCTGGCGATCAAGGTCATGTTCTTGGTTTTCGCCTACTTATTGACCTAATAACTAATTAGGCATATACATACATACACTCACGTGGTTTTCCTGTTGGAGTTGGCATAGACTAATGTTTCACGTGTTACAATCCTGATACACCAAATTCGCTTCTTCCACTTAAAAAAAAGATTTGAAAAAATCGTAAATAAACAATACAGACGTTTTTCTTTTGCAGCGGACATCGAAACCAAGAATTTCATATTCTCATGGTGCCTAACCATTACACACGAAACCTTTTACCTATGAACCATAAAATACCATAAAAATTCCCGACGGAACGAACTATTAAGGACCTGTAGGCAGCGAGCTTCCGTAAAATGGGCGGTTTTTTGTCAAAAAGTTAAGCTGTAATTACAAATATTTATAAGCCAGAAAAAATACAGTGTATAGCCAAGTGTTTCAGTTAGCTAATAAATCAATAATATTGGACTAAAGTTGTCTAGTATCTTGAGAAAAAAATTCACGAGAAAGGACCCGAAAAAAATCTTTCGTCACATAATGCTCAACATTTTCAGCGACAACTATCATATTTTTTGGAACCATAAAAAAGGCAATTTTATTTTCCAATGAAATTTGAATTTTCCAATGAACTGAATCGATTCCGTTCTTCTAAATTAATAAAAACGACGAGAATATGATCAGTTTGAGCGCGTACTAGGCGGCTCAGTACCCGCTACGGCGTTTCAGAGAGAGGACGTATGTCGCTGTTACTCAAAATTTTCTCGTCGAATTTACTGTTTGTTCTCCAAAAAAATAAAGCAAACAGAATCTCTACATGGTATACAACTGGTTTATTTACTTAGTTGCCGTAAATGACTTCCTTCGACGATTACTAAACTTTTATTATAACCTTTATTACTTTGTATTTATTCTCCATTGTGTGTAAAGAATAATGGCTAATATGACTATTCTTGCACCACCTGTAACTGAAATTAGCAGCAAAAACGCGTTTTTAGATTGTTCACTTAAATAAAACTGGGATTTCTTATGATAGTTTGGAGTTAATCAAAGGAGCAGATTATGATTGTATATTAAAATGAAGATGTAGTGAACTTCCGTTTTCCATAATGGCGGATCTGGCGGATGCATATTCTGACGTTTTGTTTTTAGCACACTTCCAGTAATCTTTATGCTCAGCTATGAGCCAGTTTTTTCAATGTTTTTGCTTCGCACGATTTGTGCATTTAGTCACTGTCAAATATTATACTGTAAATTCGAAAGTAACACTGTTTCTCTGTTTGTCTGTTTATTTGTATGTTTGTTTGTTTGTTACTTTTTATGGCTAAACGGCTGGACCGATTTCGATGAAATTAGGTATAGAGAGACAACAAAAATGAAAAAGAAATTTGGTAGGTATATGGGAGAAGGAAAGATGAGGACCTGGGGAGATGGGGAGATGGAGAGCAGCAGCTGGAGAGATGAGGAGATGGGAGATCGGAGATGGATGAGGGATGGGAGATGAGATATTGGGAGTTGGGGAAAAAAGCGATGAGGAAATAGGAAGATAGAGATATTGACAGAGACGTGACGTGCCCGATTGATTTACAATAGCATACAAAGTTCACGCATATTGTGTTCTTACTATAGCTGGATTCGATTTAAATGCAGACGAAGTCGCGGGAAACAGCTAGTATTCCATATTTTTACAACCTCGTGGTAAAGTAAATTTACAGTCATAGCTACGATTCAGTAAACTTTACTGAAACTAGCTTTTACGCGCGACTTCGTCCGTATATGAAAAAGCAACTGTTTAGAAAATAAATAAGTCTTTGTATCTCTATTCCTGTCCCTGTCCCTTTCCTTTTCCCTATCCTTAGTCTTAACCTTTATATTTTATCAAGAGCCTAAAATAATGAAGTGTCAGATCACCTACTTGAGAAATTATGAATTGCCCATATAAATTTTCAACTCCTATTTATTTGGATTCTAAGATCCCTATTTTTTCTGACGAAAAATAGCCTATACCCATCTCATAGGTCCAATCTTGGTCAAGATTGATTCAGCCGTTTAGACGTGAAAGGATGGCAAAAACTAAAAAAAAAACCAACAAACACACACACACAGTTTCGCAGTTATATGATCTTAGTACGGATGCCTGACACTAGCTAAATGCACAAATCTTTTACTCCGTCATTGTCATTGTCAAAATATACTTATATCAAAAAGAAAATTATGGAAGTGGACTAAAGAGGATGTCTTGTATCAAATGGACTTGACAAACGCGCATACCAGAAGGGACCAACACTAAATAAATTTAATACAACTTATTTAGGTGTGACTCCAATAATTCGTGCGGCATTCTAAATTTGATAGGATTATAGTCAAGGAGGTAATAATTTATGTAATGCTGGCGGTAATAATTCTTTAGGAACGGAACGTAGCATCTCAGACCGCTCGGCCAATCTGACATGTCATTACAGTGTCGAAATAATTGAATGCTTCAGACTAAAGCCTACGTAGTAACTATCTAGTAATCTGTGCTAAGGCCACGTGATGCCGTTAGTAAGAGTATAATAATTATGAATTAGCGTTTTCGACTAGCCGTGAGCGCGGAGCCAGCGTGGCGCGCGGCCCGGCCAGGTAACTTTCATCTTCTAAAATACATGAATCGCTCCTATATTAGCGCCTTAATTAATAATAGTAACTAAATAGTGTTAACATAAAGGTCGGTTGCAAACTTTGTTCCTGAGTAATTAACATTGTAAAATACATTAGAAATGACACTTTAAATTCCTGCAATGCCTACGGCTCGTGCATTTCACAACACTCTAAAACTTGTTAACCTCTTTTTCAGTTTCGCTTGCAGTCTTGATTATATTTATAAATGTATTTTACATATATTTCCATATCATTATAGATTATAGATGTCACGTTTAAATTCGATTACAACGGAGAGTTGACAAATCTTTTACTTCCCCATAATCAGGGTGGCGGACTATTACTTCGACACTCAGAACATCAAAAATAAAATAGGTTGGTTGGTATTAAACCACCACATATTCGAAAGTTTAAAATCGGTTCCTTTTTAATGATTAGTTTCCTCCTCTTTTTCCACTGGATTTCATCATTAGACTTTGAATTTCTTAGTGCTACGACAAAGGGTTTTATCAGAGGATGCACCAAGATCGACCAACTTTGTCCTATGCATCCCACACTGGACCAAGCTCCAAAAAATCTTTCTTCGATGTTTCCGGTATCTTACACGAAGATTGGCTGCATCGAATTAACAATCGGCTTCAAACTGTTATCGCCTTAGAATGAGTTTTTGTAAGTAAATTGCTAGTAATTATGCACAATTTTACAGTTTTATTTTTAACAGTTTAGTTTTAGTTTAGTTTCAGTTTAGTTTTAGTAACAGTTTTATTGTTACAGTTAAGATGCACAGTTTTATTTTTAACTCATCTCAAACGCACTTCTGGTCCCAATATTTACATTTACTCCTCTATCAGTTCTAGTATGAGATTGAAATCGTACCTGATTCATTCTAAACTCTAGACAAAAAACTCCGGCGGACAGCCAATTGAACCACTTCTCGATCTATTCTCGATTGAATCTATTCACCGTCTGGCGTAGGTCGACTGTGAACTAATCTGTGAAATTGCTTCATAGAATCCATAGTGAATATCACTCAGTCTATGTTCACAGAAGTCAACTTGAAAGATGATTCTAATTCTTTAGATCGAAGTATGCGACATTCCGATGTACGCTAAATCGAAAGTACAGAAGTCCGATGTATGTTAGTTCGGAATTAAAAGAGTTCGATGTATGCTATATCTTAAGTATGAGAGTCCGATGTACGTTTAAGTTCCCAGTTCCTGGTAAGCAAATTCACTGTAGATAGTGAGCTCGTTTAGGCAGTATTTTACTACGCTATTGGTACAGATGAGTTTCAATTACTAGGAAAATGTTGTACGACAATCCGGACTGGGCCTTCTTCCACCAATCTACCCTACTAAAGTGAGTATTGATGATAGGGATGACTAGGAAAGTGTTAGTTAGCACACGGTTTGATTCGCGTTCGCACCTCTAATAGTATTGCAAAGCGATATTAGGTAAATCAGCTACGGTGCTCCATAATGTCGCATCGTAATTATTCATTAAACTCTTTCGATGTCCAAAAGAAATTCATAATCCGTAGACAGACGCTCACGCTAATCTTTTTTTTATACGTAGGCACTTTTCTCCTGTGTCGTAGGTACCGTTTGTCTGCACCGAATTGCTCCAAAAAATCCATAGTGCGTTGTCACTGTTGCCTAATCTGCGTTGCAGTATAAATAAAACGGCCTAAAGCCGCGGCTGTGCACACAAGATAGCGCTAGTAGGTCTCCCAATGAGGCCAATGTCAGATGTTGCAAGCGCGGGCGCAGCGGCGGCGGCTTCCTCTTCGGGCGCATGCGTGTCGCATTGATGCTTCTAGTTTAGCAGTTAACAAATGGAATAGCAATTTAAACTTCACAGTTTGGTATTTTTGTATCAAGCCAAACATTTTTATTATCATAAAACATTTTGAGTGTATGCTTTGCATGCATGTAATAGTGTTCAATTTTGGTTAAATAATTTTTATGCAATTTTTTTATATTATGTCTAATAGATTCATCGAGATTTCAAAATCCCTTGAAAAGTGGTAATAGAATTATTAATAACTATAGTGGAAAAATGAAAAGGAAAGTTGAAGAAAAATACCAACCTTGGTGTGAAAATTAAATTATTTGTAACATTACAAATACCGGCAAAATGTATTTTACCTATTATTCATCACAATATCTAATAGTATTATTATTCATAATTAAGAAAAAGTAGTTGGGTCGAGTACGTACGTATTCTATCAACAAACTTACACGTGCCAATACTATTTTGCAAATGACTATCTAAATTATGCACTCGCAAAACAAGTTTCGAAATTAAGTCCTCTCGTGCACCTTTAGTATTTAAAACTCGTTTTATCATAGGCGTAGTGAATAAAAAAAACTCATTTCGTGCCTAATTCCTCCGATACGTTGCAGGCTGACCCAGATTCTACCAATTTATCGTTACAGAGCGAGTGCGGGCCCCAGTCGTGCATTCGACCCGTGCGTTGGGAAAATAGGTCAAAGTATAGAAGCACAACACGAGTCGAAGTACCTACTAGATTCAATATTTAACGACAAAATTGTTCGTCGATCCAACGCGACTGGTTGGACAATTAGATTAGGATATCAGAAATTTCTAAGCGACCAAGAAACGCTATACGCAGCACGCGGCTTAGTTACGCGTACAATTTAAACACTCATTTTAATTAATTCTAAACTAACAAGCGACTACAAGGGTTATGGATTATGATTTCGGAAATGTTGGTTGCATTGCCGTATTGCTTCTATGGAAATGCTTATTCTTTATCAGCAATAAAGGCTGGCATTTCGATCACGTGTTGCTTCAACCAGGCGCGTTACATTTTTTTAAATTGTTCCGGCCTGAAATTTAACAGGAATTGACTGCTAAAATTACAACTGTTATTGAACTATCTTTAACTAATTTGTATTACTAATATCATTAGTTTTTTAATTAAGTATATTACTATGAGTATTTTTCAAAGTATTTTACATTTACCTTTACATTTTATATAACTTTACAACGTTAACGATGTTTTCACGTTGTTGCATATTTTGCAATTTTTCAAGCAAGATCACAACCGCGCGGACCCCACTGTGCAGTCACCATTTAAATGGGTCACCGGTGAATAGACGAACGAGTACGGCTGGCCGTTTAAAAACCTGTGTGCCGCCCTATTCTGATTTAAAAGGGAAGGAGCAATAGAAGAGAAGTGCTGGTAAACGGTGGACTAGTTTCTTCGTAGAAGTTGTTGTCGCTATTTGTGAGTGTGTGTGGTTAACGTTTCAGTTGCTATTGAACTGGACAGTGGACAGTCATATCACAAAATCTTGATACTTTTAACAAAGAATCATAACATCGGAATACCGCCAGAACTTTTAACAAATAAAAGTGATAGAGAAGGCAGGAGATGACGTGAGACTACCGAATGATAATAAAATCGGAATACCGGTACAATTTTTATAAAGAGACAATACGAGATAACGAGATTCGAGTTACCAAAAAACTGAAGAGACGAGTATTCATCTTGTCACCATAATATGGGTTAATAAGAGGTAAGATGTATTTACAAATGCATTACGAGTGACACTCGAAAAAGTGGCCCCAAATCTGAAATGGTAAGACGATTCGCTATAGTATCGTCTCGCGTCCTTTATGAATAATAATTATTACTTACGAGTATGTAGCCCCATGTGTTCTCATTGTGATGCAAAGTACAGCAAGGGCGGTTGTTTACTTTATCAGTGCTTATTGTCGTGTTACGACGAGATTCCTTCAGGCTACGCTTACACAAAGCACCTAATCAAACGGTTTCTTTTTAATATTCTTAGGAATAGGTTTACCTTTGACCAGCGGTTTTAGTCAGACAGACAGTCAAGACTACAATTTATTGACGGCAAATAAACTGCGTGCTTCTTTAGTCTAAGTAGTTATGTAATCTCTATCACACATTATTAAAGTTTAAGTACGCGTTGTCTAAAAATTGGCTTAATTTTTTGGCTTCGTGAAGAATGTTGCTATTCTTCATGAAGCCAGAAAATTTACAATATTAGTGAGCTAATATTGTATCATTACCTGCTGCGATTGTGAGCCTTTCCACAAGGCATTTAGTTCTGACGTCAGTATTCTTAAGTTTTCACAGCTGGCTTATACCTACTTTATAGCATTAAATTGTTTTAAGGTGTAAGTTGAAATGCTTATTTACTAGGAAAAGCATGCTCTGCAGTACATTCCGCTAGAGATAGCGCAACGCCCAGCCCTTGTCTCCCTACATCCTTTTCCTATATATTTAATTTATATATTATATTTCCCACTATCCCTTTCGATGCTGGCAATATTTTACTCCAGACAAAAAATGTCGAGCGACAACTCTGAATACACGTGACAAAGAATATTTGTTCTCAGGTAAATATCAGCTTCAATTAAAGCTAATTAGTGCTGAAAGCGTTCTTGACTTTAGTCTGTAGCCTATTAGTTAACACCCAATGACAGTCAGTAATTTTAGCAATGAAAAGGAAGGACTTTCATCGATGACGTAAGGTATACGTTACAATCACGCAGAGCAAAGCAAACATCAGATAGCAGCAGAGCAATTGGTAGAGTAAAGAAGTTATAATTTTATAGTCTCCCGTTCCAACTCTGCTTCGTGCTTTCCTTTTGGCAAAGACAAAGGAAACATTTCCTGGACTCCCCTAAAGCAAGACCTATTTTAAGCGCGCAGCAAACCCAATCAAATTTGCACTCGCACTGCGACACAAAAAGGATATTCAATTTGGTCCTCCTAAAAGCATAAATCAAAAATTCGCAACCACCGCCCAACAATTTCCCCTACCACGCGTCCGGGCCAAATTCGAACCCGAAATCAAATTGAAAATCGAGTTGCCCACCTACGCCGCGCCGCGCCCGGATGCAAGCTAGAACGACATTAGGGAGGCTCAACTCTCACTAACCCCATTTCGGACACCCACACACGCGCGGTAGGTACATGACAACGCATCCCCAGACGGGTGGTTGTGTTTCAAGGTCGGTGAAAGCCTCCCCCGGGTCGGCAGAGCGAGACGCCTAAACGCGCTGTGGGGGAGTGCAAGCGAATGCGGGAGAGAAAATCGATCTTGCAAGGGGTAGGGGAAACTAGGTGAAACGCGCTGTGACGTGCGCCGAGTATTGAATAGTGGCTGCAATTAAAATTTAATGGCGTTGTCTCTTTTACACGACTACGGCAAAGGCAAAAGGAAGGGTTAGGTTTTAGAGGTAGTATATAAATATCCCAGTTAGTTTTAGAGGCAGTAGAAGAACTGTATATCAGCAAATACAATGTAGGACATTTTCAAAAACTATGTCGTAATAGTAGATTATACTGTATTGGATATTGGATACGGATATGGCTTCAAAAAATAGCTCACGCCCTATATACATTATTTTGTTTCCTTGTAGTATAATCTACTATAATATAGACACACACATAGAACATCCTACCTCCCCGTTTAGTATTGGGCCCCATTTTTCAAAGACGTTCATTTATTTAGTAGGTACTTATTCATACATATTAATTAAAGTTAACTTAGTCTTGCGTAGTACAATTTTTCAGTGGTCATTTTTAATGAATCCTACATATTTTTTTTTATTAATAAGGGGGTTAAGCGTTTATAATAATTAGTGTTAATTAACGCCTATACGGCAGCAACGGTTGATATTGTCATAACATTGTCTCTTCGTACCATAGAAACATAATACACAGTACGCTCAGTCCTGTTTTAAAACTGATTAAAGCCCCTTCAGCCGCTTTCTATCCCTCATCCCTACATGCCTACCTTCGTTACGGCAAATAATTAACTCCCCCGCCCTGACACTGCATAAGATCGATTTTCGCAACTCCCTTAACAACTCAATCATCCCCCCAAGGGGTTGCGAAGGTAAACTCAACCCTTCCGAATCCCTCATTAACGATCGATACTTGCACACACTCCCCTCAGCTTCGTAATTAGTAGACTCACTAAACATGCACAACTACGAAGTTTTCCCGGGCCGAGCTAGGGGCTTCTACTTGTACGTATAATGCACTGAGTATAGACAAAGGGGGAAGGGGGGCGCTTGCGGTAGCCCCCTGAGGGGGTCGCCCGGCGGGAGGCTCGGCTTACCCCACCTAACACCTTGATTTTTCAAACTATGTGCGTGATGTTTTCGAATAATTTCAGCACTTGCAGGACCGGATAAAAGGCCTTGTTAGTTTTTAGTAGCTCGTTTCGGAATATGTGCGGTGCCGATGTGAACTTTTGGCTTAAATTTCGGGTTACATTTCTATACCAAGCTCCACAGCCCATTAGCTGTTATGAAACTGTATACCCTTATAAAAATTGCTATAACAATTTAGATTGGAATCTTTTAAAAGGCTTAAGTTAGCCGCTTATATTATGTTCTAGTTTTAATCTGCTTATTAGTTTGCGCTGAGTTTATTAGCCTTAAAGATTTCCTGTGAGAAATCTCACATTTTCCAACATCGAAGTGACCTTTCCAAAAACCTTGTGCTTCTACAAAATTTCTCTGGAGAATTAGGCTTTTGCTGGAAGCAATATAATTTAAACCTATTTTCTATACTTAAACGAACTTCAAAGGAATTCGTAATCATATGACACCTAGTAATCTTGAAAACGTTCCCGAGCTACGTGTCAAATAAAACGTAGGGTGGCGTGAAGGAGAAAACACTTTTAACACTCAGCACTAAAATGTCAGCATGAAAAGGTATCAAATAAATTACACTTCATTGTGTCAGAGTCTATCAAAGTAAGTAACTAGAAAAGTCCTTAATTACAAACTGAAGTACTTCTAAAGAACAATTTTAACACAGAACGGTAAACGGAAACTTAAACATAATATAAGTAACTATCGAGGCTCCACAACGAGTAAGAGCAAATTTAGATTTAATTATAAAATTCAATTCAAAACACGAATTTATCGATCGTAATATTGGAATAAAGCCGTAAATATATCGTAAAAAAGGCTTTTATTACACGTAAAACTAAGCTCGACGCTTATCAGAGATCTAAAATCTGATGACAGACAGGATTGCTAATGCCGAGTTCACTGTTCAATGCGCTGACGACTCACGAGTAATGAAACGGTAATGGTACCTGTAGAAGTAATGAAAACAAAACTGTGTCTCATTTTATGACTTTCGAGTCATAACTATGACTGTTGGGATACTCGTGAGTAACCTCATTGAGCTATTTTTTATCAGAACATAATACTAGCACTTTATTCTCTATTAAAGTTTATCAAAACACATTAATTTGTAGTCTTTTAGATTATCTGTGCTACACGATATGACAACATTTCCTTAGTAATTTTAGTTTGAATCAAATGAAGTGACCTAATCAGAGATTTGGATAGTTATTTTTTAAAACTAGTGTAAAACGGCGATTACAAAACAATGTAGGTGTAATATTTGGAAGCGTCATAGCCAAATTTTGGAAACGCAGTAACTCAAGGCAACACAACTACATTAGTTTTGTCATAGACAATAGCGTAATTAGTCAACACAAGAACAACGTCTCAGTTAACTCGTCAACACATCAACGCCATTTCAACATAATATCCCGTCATATCAAATATCCCCTTTCAATATATCCCATGTAAATCCTGTCGCCCTTAATTTGAATAACTGCACGGAATTCACACGCAGGGGGTGAAGCCTCTGAAATGATGCAAAAATCATGGAATTCAGCCCAAAGGGGAAGCGAACACAGAGAGCGACTGTTTTGCAAAGGACACTGTGTCGGTTTTTGTAGGATTTCCCTTAACAAGGTTTTGGTTTGAAAATCTGATTTATGACTCGTGAGGGGCAAACGTTGCAATAAACAGATTGGGGGTAGATATAACCTACTCGTAAATGAGAGAATACTCGGTTTCACTCGAGTTAGCTAATGCATAGGTTTTCTAGAATTAATTAGAATAGACGTTTATGTAACTTTGCAGCCCTTTATCTATCTTTATGAATAAATATCACGTCAACCCGTTGCAGTTATCACGGTGAAAAATATTGAACTACATATGCTCAGGGTGCCTTGCACATTTTATGAATCATGTTGACCGATGTTTATTTTAGAATTGGCCATTTTGAGAGAAGACATTTTTGTACAATGGATTCGGCAATCTCGCATCGCACCTGTATTAATTCACCAAACTCAATAATGTAATCTCCAAATAATATTTACTACTTAGTTGACACAATAGATACATCCATCTCCAAATAATATTTAGTTTCGTTGACACGATAGGCACATCCACCGAAAATCCGAAGAAAATCTATAGACCCAACTATCAAGATACTGAAAATTCATAGACACCATCAGACATAACCATAAACATCCCCTATTTCTCTATGAAATCAAACTTTCCCCCATTTCAGGAAAAAAACTTCGTCACTCCACCCACTGTAGCCTCAATAACCGTTACAAAAGTCTAGGCAACATCCTAGTTCTGTGGCGATAGCTGGAACGCGTCTGTGTCGGAAGGGGAGGGGAGGCCAGGGGTGGGGGTGCAGGGGGTCGGGTGGCAGGGGGTCGGTTGCTGCGCGACACATATAGAGGGCGGTCGATAACGAGGCTGCGCTGATGCGCTCACCGGTACCGAGTCGAAAATTGGGAATTAATCTCGGTTCGATGGGTAGAGAGAGTATTTGGAGCACGCTTTATGATGAAAGTAAAACCGTCCTTTGTGCCAATGAGTGGAGTGTGCAGTTTGTTTGTCAAATGAGGTAGTTGTGTCAGTTTACCAGGCTGCCGTAGGACCGTAGGCTTGACAATCTTAAAGCATCCGCCCCGGTTGTTATTGATTAATAATAATAATAATTGAGCCTGTAACTGTACCACTGCTGGCCTGGGCAAAGACCACCCCTCACTATCGTGAGGAGGGTTAGGCCATAATGCACCATGGGGGCCTAGTCCGGGTTGTTATTGATTGACTGCAATCAATCAATAACAACCGAGGCAGATGGTTCATGATACTTCAACCTCTCTTAAGCACGGAGCGGGAAATTCATACATAACATACGAAAAGTCATCAGTAGGCCGAGGAACTAACCTGGTGTGGGTTAAGTTACCATACGGCCACGGAGTATGCTCTATTTTGTGGCAATTAAGAACTGTTTTATCTATGCTTATATTACGATAGAAGTTACAGGTTATCGCTAAAAATTTACAATTAACAAAACACCTGATTCGAAATTCACGACTAAAACCGTTTTCTGTTTAATCAGAATAGAAATAGAATAACAAGTCTTATCGTTTTAATAATTCATTAATAATTTGCTATCAATAAGAATAACAAGTAAATTTAGTTAGTAATGGTATGTGACGTCACCTATCACTGCGAACTTACAGGTGATTGAGTTTGTAATAACATGAAAGAAAATATTATTCATTCAAATGAGATTTTTTCAATACATAATTATATTATGTTTGTGGTAAAAAAAAAACACATTTATATGACTGGTTTTATCCTTTGGGTGAAAATAAATTATTTTGAACAAGACATCGTATTTAATTATTCTATGAGCTGTACGCGACTTGACGTCGTTTTAAGAATACTGTTTGACATACATCTTTTTATGGAGAGTATCATGGCATCTATGTTACTACGGGGTTTAAAGTTATATTATAGGAACTTAGAACATTCTTATGAATTAAAATATAGTTGCTTTTACTTCGGACAAATAATACGCATTGTCATATGACGTGCAATGCAGCTAGCACATACAGTAGTATAAGTAAGGGGGAATTTTGAAAACGGTACTAATTGTTAGCGGCATCAAAAACGTACATAGTTTGTAACTCAGTGGTACTATTTTCCACGTCAAACGTCCACGTCAGTACGTTCGAAATAATAACCGAAAAAGTTAAGTGGCCTTGTCAGATGAGGACGTAACGAGGATGCGATGCGCCCATGCGGGAAACAAGATTCCCTGTCGGGAAAGTGGCGAACTGAGGCAGCTGTGGCAAATTTTGGGAATTACTGGCGCTATTTTTCAATTGAACGTTTTGTACATGAGTTTTTTTGTATCTAGGAGACGAGTAAATCTATCACCTAAAGCATCACGCCTGAGCATAAAATTGCAGTGTCACTCGGAACATTGCATTACAAAATCTTGAGCGGCACTCCACTGTGGTGGTTATCATCCTGACACGATGGTTGTAAAATCTCATATTACCCAGTAATTTTACTGGAAACAGTACATTTCAATAAGAGGCACAGGAACAAATCGTAATGGTAGTAAGATGTCGTTTTTAGTATGAGCATAGAATACCTATTAATACCCTAGGTGTAAGCTGAATTGAATATAAGGTACTTACCATTACGATATATAATTGTATATCGGCGGTCCAGGGGTAGGTGTTAAGTTAGGGATGAAGGTAAACATAAGCCTAGATTGAGACTGGCTTATGGCAGCTACGTACTGCGAGATCATCCCAAAACTGGTTTAGTAGAAAATATCACTATTATAATAAGCTCTAGCACTACAGCGAATGGTAACTTATATTGAAAGAAACATAATATACATTTTGGCAAAATTTTCTATAGTTTTCTCATTGGTTTTTAAACAAATCTCTGTATATAATAAAAATATATATTATCTTCCTTAATTGTAATACTATGTGGAAATTGTATTAACTATTTGTTTTATGTAAGGTTTGTGGTGTCAAAGAGACTATGTCTTTTACTTCATTTCTTGACCATAACATGTTTATCATCTGATTCGTGAAAAAATCATCGAATTTGGGCCCAATAAACACATGTGACCAATGATTTTTGTAAAACAAGTTGTGGGAAACCGGTATATTAAGGTTGTTTCATCTCATGTGGTAGTTCTATGAAAATATGATAGATACAAGTTACTGATGCGATACTTCAAACTTCTTTATCAACTATTAGATCCGAATCTGGTGCCTTCTCCTACTAAATAAATAATACTATAAATATCTGTGAGTGTGTGAATGTGTATTATAAATAAAACCAAGCATTTAATAGATGTTTAATGGAGTACATTATATATCATGAAGTATAATATTGTATTGTAGCCTGTAACCTGGTAATGTACTTAATGAAGTAATCTGGTAAGGAACTTTGGGAATTTATTCTCAGACATGCCAGTCCAGAGGCCAAATCTAAAATCGGTACACTTTGATTAAAACGCTAGGAGAGTTTAAAACAAGCAAATCCTTGGTAGACTTATAATCAAAGTATACCTAATACCTACTTCAATATAACTATTCAAGTAAAGTGTAAGCCTGCTACTATTCCACCAACTAAAATGGTTTTCTGTCTCGGAGGCCTTCGGCTATAAGCCTATTCGAGAAGCCTCCACAAGTGCAAACTTCCTTACCCCTCCTCCAGGTCTCAGAAAGAGAAGGGGGGAGGGGGTCAGCCCCTTCCAGCTCTCCTCACACCAACACCACCCTCTTGCGTCTAGCACTTGTACTGAACGACCTCGAAAAGTCGGGACCAAAGAAAAACTCGACGTTAAGAAACAGTTAATAAATGGGCTGCAATTAAAGGCCATTGTTGAGGTTTAAGGTCAGATTATTGTTTGCAGCTTGATGAATTTTTCTTGCTTTTTCGTTTCAGTAAAAAGTGCGTAATTTAACTTTGTGAGCTCAAGCATTTTTAGCAAATTCTTTCGCTTTGTTACACAATTTGAAAGGCATATAGGGCTTTGCAGTTGTTGGTTGCAAAACAGGCTGAAACGTGAGTGACGACTTTTACACGACTTAGTTTTACGTTGGTAATGCTTGTTTTAAATATGATTTCAAAACAAACATTGAATAAAATCGCGTTCACTGTACTATTATGTATTCTGCAATATGATTTCTAGCGTGCCGTTATGTCATTTTAAACCATTTTACTATTAATTCCTTGACTTATTATCGCAAAATAAATGGTAGTATCTTTTGTCTAAATCACTTATCAAAATGTAACCTTACGTAGGTACAATAATTTAGTGATAAACTTTTATCATTCCTTCATTAACCATAGTCTATTCCACTAATAATTACACAGTAGGTACACACACAGTCTTATCTGTACTCGTAAGAAATATAGAATAATTATAATACCACAGATCACTAACTAGTAACTTCGTAACAAACATTTTTGCTAAATGTTGAATGCTGATCAAGCTTTGTTTGAAAATTGTTCTAAGTCCACAGTCACTGTACCAGTGGTAACATAGGTTTGCTCGCGATGTGTCCATGCGTGCATATCATACCTCTCGCTGATTTCTGTAACCACTTTTTTTAAATTATATAACTTTCATGAACTTCTGACTTTGTCAGAAATTATTTTCACTTTCCTTGTTTTTTATGTAGTATACTAGCTTTCGCTGCCTGTTTAGAGGAAACAATTAATCGTCGGTCCTGCAGGTTGAAGCTTACACCAAACTCATTTCAATTTTTATATAATATGTATTTATAGAAAAATTGATTTGGCAGAATTGCACGCAATTCCTATGTAGTCTATGTAGTTAATACGCATAACAAGTATTTGTTACCTACATGTAATACAAAATGCACACTCATTACCTTAACAGAATAATGAGTGAACAACAAACACAATGCAAATTACTAATAGGTCCCAAAATTGTGCCTACGCGGAAGTCACATTGAATGCATAAAGTATTTCTTGTTTTTCAGTGGTCTGAAAATGTAGTGTTTATTATTTAATAGATAATAACAATTCAAAAAAATGCGTGTTGCAATGCAAAATGTTGGATTTTGCATTTAACTTGAATTGTATGTAAATGCGTAATTAAATATAAATGAAGTATTTTACAATGTTATTGCGTAATAACGCAAAGTGAATGGATTATTGTGCGTAAAATGAAAAAGGCTGGCGTTTAAACTGTACGGAATAATGGGTTGACCATATTAATCGTGATTGCAATCGATTTCAATAAAAACTGATTGAAATTCACCACATTGATAATACGTAGTATGGTGTTCCAATCAGCCGATTAAAATTATTTGTAACAGAAGAGACGTAATCGCTTTGTGTCCATAAACCTGCTTGGGATGAAATGCAATTTGAAAATATTATCATGTAATATGAAACATTTATATTAGGTATGTACTACAAAGTATAAAGTCTTGATGCGTGTTGAATAAGAAGTTGTCTAAAAAGTTATAAAAAAGAAAGAGTTCGTAAAATTACGTTTCAATTCAAAATGCGCAAATAAGTGCAAAGTAAACATGCGCTAGACAAAAGTTGCGTAAAACGGGGAAAACAAACAATATTCGCATGCGGAATTGATAAAAAAATGCATTCGTCATATGTTTTGAACAGAGTTTCAACGAAAAATAGATAACCTCGGCTTTATTGCACGTACACTTTTATCTCTGAACGGCACGTGTAACTTTATAGAAGGAGTTCGATGTATTCTGCATTGATAATTACGGAGCTTTTTTATACTCCCACGATTTAGAATAATTTAACATAGTAACGAAATGTTACTAGTTTGTTTAGTGTTCTTTACAACGTTAAACAAGTTGTGGTGACCGAGCTTTGCTACTCAGCGTCACTGGGTTCGAAACCTCGGCCCGCGTAACTTATGGATTTTCAACGTTCCGTGCTTCGTAAGATACTACCCGTTCTGGTTGTTAAAGATTGATATAAGTAGTTGTTAGGCCACGTCAGAGGCTCTTGGGTCGCCTGACACACTCTGCTACCAGAGACCATTACTGCTTCATATGACGAAAAACAAATTCCAGCTAGTGACTAAGAATTATTCGTGACATTTCAGAAAGTTTAATCACAAACTGCGTAGTCGATTCATTGCTAATTCTGGACAATTTTATTAAGTATGAAATGATGAGCATAATCATTTTTAAATACATTTAACGAATAGATTTAATCTTTTTCACATCTTAGATTTACAATTCATGATCAGGCGGCTATTTTTATTTGTGAATTACAATTCAAGGCCAATGGAAGGTAAAACTCTTATCAGCATCCGCAAATGTTAGTAAAATCACAAATTAAGTTTAAACTGTATGTGTATATGTACCTACTTCTATTTATATAAATTATACGTATGTTTTTTCTAGCAAACAGACTAAGAAATTGATATAGTTACCTAACTGTTACAAGCGCAATCAATGCATCTAGTATTATTTATATGAAATATTATATTTTTTCCATCGCTTATGTATACCTATTAGAGCGATGTCTAGAATAAGTGAAGATTGGCTTTAATAGTGATACTAGCGATGGGCGACTTCGAGATGTTTTAGTCGATTGATTCCATTGTATATACCTCAATGATTCTCGATGATTTTCTCTAGCATTCGAATTCGACCCCGATGGTGAAGCAAATAATCGCGATTCGAGAGAGCGAGCGAAGAACGCAACGGCGAGTGACTCAGAACCGTCGAAGACATCTCGATGGGTCACCGGGAACTATTCACCGATTGTGATTCTTTCGATTACTCGCTCATCGCTAATTTACGTACCGAACTACTACGAAGGTAAATACGTAATAGCTGAATAATAATTATGTATAAAACTACGTAGTATAATACGCTGCAAGAACATCAATCCGAGATAACCAATATAACAAATATCGTGAACACTAAAAAGAGTGTAGTGCCAAAATTATCAGTAGTACAAGTTCATCGACCTCTTTATCAATTTAGCAAGATTTCGCGGACATGCATGCATGCCACATTACATGCGCTATAATGTGATGTGATAACTCGTGATTACGTAATTTGGAATATGGTTATGAAATTGGCACGGCAATGCCCCCGCCAAGTCGAGCATACTATTTTCACGGGTGCATGAAAATATTAAAGTTGGATCAGATAATTAGAACCAAAACGATTTATTCGCTGGAAGGTGCTGTTTACCGGAAATACTAAAGAAACCTATTTTTAAACGTGCCTTGTATGCTTGTATGTTATTTTGTATTACTCAGTATGTTTTTTTTTTTGCAGAACCACTTCATTACGTTGCCTCATTTTTAGTTTTTTTTTAACTTATTTGAATAATAATCTTAATAATGCTTAATTGTTGCCACATTTTTACAACTTGGTATCTTTTGATACTATGCCATTTTCTAAGGTCCCTAGTTATCAGGGTAGGTAAAATAAAGACACAATATAAAAGTTGATAATATAAAATAAACTAGAAAGTTAAATAAATAAAGGCCATCGTTGTAGGACTGCATTAGAATTAATCATATTATTATGTTCACTGTTGTTGTCCTAAAAATTTAAAACAATAATATTATGATGCATTATACATACTAGTAAATGACTACTGGTAAAAATGTCGAGCCACCACTGACTGTACGATACGTTTACGTTACGATACGATATAGGTATACGATACGATACGTACGATATAGGTAGATAGATAGCCTGCAATACAGGTCAGAAGTTTAAGTGATTCAGTTAAAAATACTGCAGGTAGGCATTGAAACGTTGTTTCTATGTATTCGTGGAAAAATACTTCCAAAAGTATGTTAATTCCGTTGCGGAAATTTAAATAACCTATTCGCGTACCTATTGTAGAAGACGTAACGCACAAAACTTCTGGAAACTAATTGCATGAATTCTTATTAACTTGCAATTTCGAGGCTAGAAGTTTATTGGTGGTATTATATATACATTTTTAATTATGCGTAGCATTTTTATTTTTATTATTTAAATTGCTGACTCTGACTTAGACTTTATGTAGAATGCTAAATTTTCCGCGGTAACCTCCTCTAAATTGCTGCTATGCGTCGATTCAGTAACGCTGAACTATAAATAATTAAAAAAGAGCTGCCGAACATGTGTCTCTCTTCACTGCCGGGAGAAGGATTGGGCCATAATCCACAACCCTTATGGTCTGGATTGGTTAACTCCAGCTCCAGCCTTATGTACCATCACGTCCTCATTAAAAAAATATAAAAGTGCTTGCTGTAAAGTGTGACGCCCGCGAGGCAAAAAAGATGAAATTATGTAGCAGTAGAACTCACCCTCGCAGTAAAGTGTGACGTCCGCGAGGCAAAAAAGATGAAATTATGTAACAGTAGAACTCACCCTCGCAGTAAAGTGTGACGCCCGCGAGGCAAAAAAGATGAAATTATGTAGCAGTAGAACTCACCCTCGCAGTAAAGTGTGACGTCCGCGAGGCTCTCCGAGTTCCAGAGGTTCGCGAACGAAGTGGCCAGGTTCGAGCCGAAGCTGTTCCATTTCAAGCAGTACTGCTGCTGTTGGGAATCCATGCCCGGGCCGCCTCGTATACCTGCCCTGTAACAATAACTCAAATTCAAACTACCGTACCGTATATCATAAAAACTAGTTATGAACGATTAAACTAGTATACTTCAGTTTGATATAGAGTGAACACTATAGAACTGAAGCTGTCGTTTAACGACTCTAAGAACTTACGTATCAATACAATGACATATAAAAATGTATGCGTAGAGTTTTTCTGACAACTTCTTATTCTTAAATCTATTTTGAAGTAGTGAAATTACAGAACCAATTTTTTAGTTCGTGATTTTCTTGATCGAAAAAAAACAAACGTGCCGATTTCACAACGAACCAATAGTTGATATTGTTATGTTAGTTACAGTGAAATTTTCATCTAAATTTGGATCTACTATGCTCACTACTTACTTGTTCATTGGTGGTATCATTAAAAAATTTAAGGTATAATCAAAATTACTTCAGCTTGCACTATTATGAAACTGTAGCGGTAAGGCAGTCTTCTGCCCTATAGCTTAGAGTTCATAAATTCCGGTATGCAAATTATTTCTCAACTTCATAAAACTTTTAATATACTCCTCCAACGAACCATTCATTCTAGCTAGACTTCAGGTCCTGCCAATATATCAAAATTGAACGAAACCGGAAATTAAGCCACCTTGGATCCTTATGCCTGAAAAATAGTCCTCAATATCGAATACGACAATGTTTAACCGTTAAGCAAAGTGACAAAACTAGTTAGAAATTGTTTCTAGAACCCAATCTTCGTAACAATAGATGTTTTTATTTTACAAAAATTGCTTTACAATCGGCATAGTGTTAAATTATGTTGTCTCGCACGATGTTGTCGAATTCGGCATTATGTCCATTGCACCACAATCGAGCCCCAAGCACGAAGGCTATTCCTATAATTTTATCGGTCCGGATGGAAGGTCGAACGAGCCCGCAAGGTCGGGTGAACAACCTACGCTGACAAACTTATTTTTCCCCCAAACATCGCTCCGAAAAAGAAATGACTAAGGAAATAATGGGCTAGATGAGAAACCAACGTGAATACGGAACGCAAAGTTAAGTTTGCGCCGTGTATGCATGATCGATGCCGGCTTGGCTGATGAATTCTTAATGTGGTCAGCACTGGACACTATTCCCACGCAGTTTCAGTTGATTTATCATTATTGATTGGGGTGGTTACGTAAGGGTTTGAAATTTTGACGTGTGCTCCTTTTCTAGGAAATTTGAATGACTGAATAACGGTTAAGATGTTGAATAATTGAATGGTATATTTAGCTAAGTGTGCCGTGTATGATGAGTATGATGAGAAATCGGTAAAGTTAGTGAAGTACATTAACCATCTTACTACAAAAGTTTCAGCCAGAATTTAACAGATGTTTCTAAAATCTTGTTCGACAAAATCGACGTCTATCACTCTCGATGTCTTACTCAATCCCGGCATTCGTTATAATTTCAATAGTGAATGTGTTATTGAGTTAGAAAAAGCGAGGGTTTAACGTCGATTTGTTGACAAAATATTTAGACTCATCTGTTTACATCTTTTTTTGGTAAGACCGTAGTGTTTTCAGGCTGTATAACTAATAATTACCGAAGGATTTGACTAAAACGAGATAGGCTCGGAAAGCGTTCACAATGAAGTAGGTGCAAAGCCGCCAGGTGGCGTTTTGTCGCTGCAAGTACGCGATCAATAGTGATTGACCCGATAACCTGTTTTCCCCTATGACACTACAACTTTAATGAATTGGTGTTCCTTAATTGGACGTTATCATATAAATAGCTACATTGAATTGAATAATGCAAACAGTGGGCATAATAATTATGCATGTTGTTTCGAATTTTACTGATAGTTTATGTACAAGTTTAGCTTTGTTTCAGTTGTTAACTTGATGAGTGGTTTTTATAGTTTTGACTAAGTAAAGTACACGTTTAACGAGCCGATTTCAACAGCAGGAGGTAAGAAAAAGTGAGTAAGTTTTTATTTCTGCATTGTTTAGTTTAGCTTAATCTAAAAGGAAGAGAGCTACAATTGATCACTTCAATCCACGTCGTAGATGTTATTAACTGAGTATTGCACGTATTCAGGGTGAAAACAAGTAAAGTCAACCAAAACGTTACATTCAATACACTTTGCAATCCAATGACACCGGGTTCGAAACCTCGGGCTCGCTCCAATGACTTAATTTCGTAACATATGTGCAGGTTTGTATCACTTAGTGGGTTGGAGGGCACTGCGAACCTTACCTTTTTCTCTTCATGATAGTCTAATATCTCACTAGTAGAAACTCTTTCTAATCCTCGAACTAAAAAAGAAGATCTATGATGTCAATAATCGTCAATCAATCACAATTTCGCACAATCAATCACTGTTCTATGAGATTTTACGTAAGCAATCACCTAGTATTAGTATGAGTAATCACTATTTTGTATGCCGTCAGCTCCGCGCGAAAGCCTCACGTCGGTGCACCGAGATCCAATGCCGTATCGATTGTTCCATCCGACCTAACTGTATATTTGCATGCGTGCACGTCCAACGCCATTAAACCTCGAGCTCCCGTAGATACAGCAACTCGTGATGTCAGATCTGAGAGGGGAGTTCAGCTTGCGCCGGTTAATGTGGAATTTTGGACGACCTGGTTCCGCTATGCAGTACACGCGCAGGCGTAGTAGCGATGCCCCGGGGGGGAAGAGGGGGGAAGTGCAGTGAGTTGCGCAAAGAGTGGTCACTCTGCAAGTAACGTAGAGTAGAAAGTAACAGTCGTAGCACCAGCGGAAAATATACAAGTACCTATGATATATTGGTAGACTGTGGTCGTAGGCTTTCTTTGTTTGGAAGTAGTTGCCATGGATGGTTCTTAATAATGCATTGTTACGTGTAGGCCATATTGATTGGTTCGTAAACTGTTATTACGGGTTGATTAAAGACTCGGCCGTTTGAATTGAAATTATAGAGTTGGAGCGGAAAGGCGAAGCTCTAATTCGGTGTAATTATTCATCATAAGCAGTCGTGTATAAGAAAATACTTTCCTGAAGGTGCTACGGAATATCAGAGCAGGGAAAAGTGGAATCAAGTCGAACTTATTTGTAGATAAATAAACGATCTTCAGCAATTATGTGCTCTATAAGAGTGTACTGAGGTACGAATATGTATTGTGGTGTAGTGGTATAATCCTACAGATTCTACTATTATGTCAACGCTATAACAAATTCTGTCGCACAAGTCGCTCTGTCTCAAGATGCTCTACTGCTAGCTCTAGCCACAGCCACACTAGCACAGCGGGAAATCTCTTTATTTCTTGCTCTACACACACCTAACGGTTCAAACGTATCTTGCATCGGACGATCTACCTTCAAATACTCAACTGTATACAGTATAAGCATTAACAATATTAACATGTATACAGTATAATGTACATATTTGTTTTGTATTAAAACTCAAAGCTACTTAAAACGCTACATTTTCTGCTATACGCTTGAAAAATTAAAAAGAAGCATACGAAATCAATTGTACAAAGACAACTCTAACTAGGTGAAATTACATTATATATGGAACCATACTTAAAAGTCAAATACGATGCCTATATGGACAGCCATTTCCCTACTCTACAAACACATAACTGTTCAAACAAAGGCCTGCATCGACCGCTCTACCTATAGATACTTCACTGCACTCTATATTGGGCCCCCCTCTTTGCCTCCTCATTCCCCTCCCGGGGGCTTGTAATACCTGCGTAGGGTATAGAGTAGGTATAGAGATGTAGAGATTGATAGGATTTGGTATGGGTAGAGTTTCGAACAAAGGACAGAATTTGATGATGAATTTCTACGGGTGCCTATTATAGCTGTCTGTGCTCATTATCTAATGCTTTAGGTATGTGAATAGGTTTACAGATAAGATTAATTATTATGTTTATCGTTTTGCCAATGTACAGTATTGTAACTACCTACTTAAAAAACCTGAAAACAGAAACTGGTTTTTCTTTTAGCTCAATACTTTGCATAGGTACTGTAAAGTTGTCAATTTAAGATGTCTCTACATTAATTAAAACAAGGTCATTATAATTTCAAACGTTTCCCGTGGCTAATTATAATGATGAGTATTTTCATACAATTCAAAACTGTTGCCTTACGTGGTGAGCATTGGACAAATTACCAATTTAATTATTTCAACGACATAGCTCTACCACGTTCAACGTCCTTATAGAGGCAACAATTTCGTAGCCAGATCATTGTCATCATTCATAACTAGGTCAACTCGAAAATGCATTCTGCTCTAGTGGCACTTAAATCTCTCTTTGTGCCCTCTCGCTCGTATCCCAATATAATGCACGCGCCAGAGCGAGATGGCGAAGGGTAATGATTATGTCGCACGCACGCCGCGGTTACGTAGAAAGGTGCGTCGCCGAATGCGGTTTTGCTACTAAAATTTGGAAACTATCGATTTCTTCTTGGATAAAACTAGTTTTACTAGATTCTTGGTTATCCAAAAGACAATTTTATTTACTGTTTACTCGACTAAACGCGGGCTACTTATGTTTTTTGAGCGTATGTATTTAAAATTGAAATTAGTTGAAAATAGAATCTACATAATATTATAATTATAATAACATTCTATTTTTGTTCTATAAATATGTTCGACTACATAAATGTGTCACACTGAAACCCATGTTGGGTTTACCTAATTGCACATTTAGCAGTATATAAATATAAAATAAGAATGAGTCAATGGAACAAATTGTTGGCAGACCTAAATAAATAAATGAATAGAGAGCTATGTAAGCACGTCATGTATGCAGTATTTATATAGTAAAGAAGATGCTGATGAAAAAAAATTTTTTTTAAAGTATAATGTTATGCTTCATACAATAAACGTGGTGACAGATTGAGTAAGGTAGCATTTACATCAGGCGCAATACACATCACATTGTTCGTAATAGTTTGATTTTGGAAAAGCTACCCGAAAAAGGTCAAGCTAGGAGAAAACTGAAAGTATTTTATTGCATTAGGATTTTATATAGACTTACGATTTGAACGATGGTTATGCGTAATTCTGTTACCAATTTTTTCTCACAGCAAAACGACTGTCACGTCAACTGATTCACAATACATAATAGTAACTTAAGAACTTTATTAAACTCCTCTCGGGCTGACTCCTGTCCTGCGCTATGTAAGTTCGAATTGTGCAACTATCGTATACGTCTCATCCCATAAACAGTACGTCATCGAAGTACCTACTGCGATGCGCGTCGCTTGCGCAAGCGCATGTCGAAATGCGCACGCATTGTGGACCGGTCCGCGGTTCTCACAGCTTATCAGATGCATTCTCATTCTTGGACGGTCGGGTGCACGGTGTAGGAAGTACTTTTATAGTATTGTTTATACCTCTACATATAGGATCTTATATTTTGATTTTCGTATGAGATAGGGTCACGTTTGTGTAGTGATACCATCTAAAAAACTTCTGCCTCCTACATAATAATAATATGATTGAATATATTTTATAATTTATTTTTAAATATTCTGAAGTATAACCGGTCGACTTTTACAACGAGGATCGTCACAAATAAGAAACAATGTATATAAAGCAAACCAATCCATCAGTATGTTTTTTATCCTTCCTGCCTGTTTACCTTCTTTTTATATGTTTGCTCTAACGCGGTTCCCTGTAGATAGGATGATTCAGAGGAGGATGAGGAAATATGTGAAGTAAGCTAAACTCTTCATGCTTTTGAATGTGATTATTTCTATATAGATCTCGAATGGGTAAATCATATTTTTTTAGTTTTTTTTTTTTTATATGTTATATTGTTTTAATATTATATTTTAAATACTTTTTTTAGGTTTGTCCTTCCAGTATTATTTACTTTTTGGTGTCCATAAATAGTTATCTATCTATTTATTATAGCTACAACTGGGTCTGAAATAGGTTTGTAATAAAATATATTTGTAAAGGCGTTAGGTGCGTACAACAAGTTTATCAGAATAGCCTAATATAAAAAGAACGAATTCGTAAACCGTGACGTAGCGTAGCATTTTCACACTGCTACGATAATTTGCACTATTGCACAAACTGCATTCACCTCTACGACAGTGCTACGAGATGTCTACGGAGCTACGAGCTACGTTGCAAATTGTTGCGAATTTTGCAAATCCGTAGCAGCTGACTAAACTTTGTGGAAAAAAGAATCGCTTAAGGCTTTGTGTAGAGTACCACCAGTAACAAATGGCAAATTTTCATATGCAAAGTAGGTACTTATTAAACATAAAATTAGGAAGAAACTGGCTCACAAATTTATAGACGTAAGGTTTTAATTGCTAACTTTATCACAAACTTTGACATTCACATAAGGAATATGAACTTGATGTAAATAATGCAATAGATACTTAGTGGTCTAAAATGAGCTTTAACCACAGGTACCAAAGTAACCAATTCCGCCGGGTACTTTCACTCCTTTGGTTGGTTATGAAGGTATACAATTCTAGCCAGTAATTTGTGTGTCAAGAATCTAGTCAGCAAGCAACTGCTTACAACAGATCGCAACTTTCAACAACTAAACGTCGACGACGCCTGCATAAAACCAGTTCATTACGCGCCTAGACTTATGCGTGCAAATGTAATAAAACACGCGTAGGTATACTTAGCATTGCAAACAAAGTAAACTTTCTACTGCAACGCTTTCCGGCACAAAAAGCACGACCGAATATGCGCCGTTACAACTATCAAACCTTTTACGAACCACAATGCGCTATGGGGAGCGACTATGGCATAAACTGTGATGTTGTCATTGTAACTATGAAATAAGCGATGTCATAGGGCGCAGTAACTTCCAAATTAACTGTACCATGAAGCAATACTACCAACTAATCTGTGCCACGGAACGTAGTATCTGTTACCAGAGTTGTGCGTCTGTAAGTACGCAGTCAAAATAGAAAGTTGCAAGGTGCGCGGCTGCAGTGTCTACGCACATCGTATCACATACCATTAATCATCAGAGATTGTTAGATACGTTGCAAAGTGGGGATACCAACTTTTGTATTGGCTATACGAAATAATATCAACAGTATAGTAGAGCAATAAAAAATATTAGATATCCTCATCAAAATCGTGTTTATAGCGTTGTAAACAAATAACTCCAAAATGTCGCGAGTGTAATTCATAAAAAGTATCCATGGCTAACTAGACGCCATAAAATCAACTGCTTGACCATTAAAAATGTTATGGCACCTGTTTTATTTATTTTATTAGCCAACTAGCCGAAGGTAAAATGCACTTAACTAGTTCGAATCGTTACAAAGTTTTATAATTTTAGATTACCGGTACTTTTAGTGACAATAGCTGCGGCTTTTAGTGGTCAATGGTATGCTATAAAATAAAATATATATATATATATATATATATATATATATAATTCAGCCTGTAACTGTCCCACTGCTGGGCAAAAATATATATATATAATAATAAATGCATCTCGTTTACGATTATATACATGAACTCCTGTATCGATAAATTTAAACATACTCGTATATACACACATATATATATATATGACACGACGCACCATATAAGTTGGGTACTACTGTACATGTTAGTCCATGCCTCAAGTTCACTGACATTGCCCAGCTGATAACTACGGTTGAACGATGGTTAGTTTTGCAGTAAACTTTGACGTGTATTCATTCATTACCGTAACTACTTACAGATTTATAGCTCGTACCTCCAGACTACTTCGAAATATGTGTATGTGTATGCGTAGTTTCAGTATTACTACACCTTGCTGTTACACCTTGTATATACATGTATATATATATATATATATATATTCAACAACCCAACCCAGTATTGGAAATGGGGTTTAAATACAATTTAAACACTATATTTGTGCATAAATAAATAATATTCTTCTATATAATTTTCACAATAATATCTGTAGTTCACAACACTTACTTGTTCAATACTGTACATAATATGATTAGAGTTGGTACATTTTACACACACACAGTCACGCCTTTTTTCCGTTCGAGCAGACACAGACTCTTTCCATCGACTACTTCTAAGTACTTTTTAATCACAATTAAAAGGAATACAGACTTCTACATATCTTTTTGGGTCAATAGTAGGTAAGTTGTTATGTAGTCAGAACAGTTTCTCATTATATTTGCTATTTATTCATATAGAAAAAACGTTAGTTTCGGTTAACATTTAATGATTAATTATTGCACATTAAACGACTATAAAAATTACATCGTGCGCAGGCGCACCTCGTGCGCTAGTGCGTGCACTATGCCGCCTTTCACTTAGGTATGCAGCTTGAAAGTGCTTTGTCTTACCTCTCGCTTATATAACGGATCATAGTTCCTCATTAAGCAATTAGCTTTTACGATCTATCCACACTGTTTTTTTGCTGCGCTTCACGTTTACGTATTTACAACCATTGTTTTGGTGCTGACGTTTAAGATGACGCAGTGATAGCAATTAGTCTCTATTGGCATACAAAAACGGACGCGAACGACTGCAGCGGGATTGAATGTGGGTAAACAGTACTTTTTCGCTCAAAAAAAAATGTAGCTTATCGTTTTTAATTGAAGTATTTGAATGGACTGATCCATACAAGCTAATTGAAAATGTATGGTTTGAGCAATATCGAGGTCCCTGCCGTCAATCTTTTCAATTCGTCACCTTCAACCTAAACGTATGATCGTTCCGTAGATATGTTTCTAGTATAAATTAGTTACAAGTATCTTGGATGCTTTTTTATGGAGTGTAAAAGAAAAGCTTTTCTGAATGACGTTCCAAGCTCGTAATCATTTCAAGTGCCCGTAAGTTCAAGAGTAAACCCGGTGTTTCAGTCTAGCTGGGAGTCTTAGCAACATAATATTCTTACAAAAACAATAGCATCGACCAGTATATGACGAAGAACAAAGAAATTAATTTAGTTAACGATACGAATCCCTCATACTTTCTTCGTAACTCTGCAGTATATCTAAGAAACACCCCAGTACAATGCCTCAACAAACTTGGAATGGGCTATTTGAAATAACCACATATATTTACAAAATAGCTATAAACATGATTAATACTCTTTGTAAGTCTTAATTATGGACGTTCAGAATTGTCGGTGAGTCAATTAACTTCTTAAACGCACCTATTTAGCAACTCGCTTAACCTATGATTTAAATAACTTGCCAAGTGTGTGTTAAACCACGCATTTTTAGGGATCCGTCTCTATTAAAGTAAAAATCTAAAATAGGGTCATAAAATGAATAAAAGTTAACTGATTTTATTTTCGGGTTAGAAGGGTTTTATATGGTTCATATCTTATGTCAATAATTTAAATTTGACTTGAAACTCACTGTCTATGGAGACAAAATCTATGGTCACTGTCTAAGGTATCTATGGATATTACGTAAAAAAACCTAAATTTAATGCCCCATAGATATACATAGATCTTTATGATTTCAGGTAGGTACCTATGTTTAAGATTTCAGATAATATCAAGTGAATTAAGTTGTCCCATTATGGGTTTATGATAAACCAGTTTTGTCCCACAAAGACCAGATTTAAAGCGAATGCAAGTTATCTTTAACTGAACGCCAGACACTCGAGTTGACTGATTTTCGGCTACGGAACCCTTAGCCATGCATACGATTTACCACTAACTACAAAAGTGGGTACATAATTTACACTTGCTGGCAGGAAGTCGTCATGTTTTCAATTAATAGATGCCATTAAAGTTTCCAGGAGCTATAAAAACGTTACGATAAACTTGACCAATCTTAGCGAGTACCTCCCATGGATGACAACTTTCATTTGATTGCGTAACAGTACCTACGAATGGGCATTGCAATGATGCCACTATAATACATGCCTTGGTTAGTTTAATGAATTTCAAAATTAAATAATTAAATTTGATGCAGCAGTGATTAAAACTAAAACTGAAAAATTTAAAATGTGTGAGATTACATAAGATGCGGTGCCAAAAAAATGACTAGATTTCTACTTTGAATAGCAACAAATCTATTACTTGTGCGGGATGACAATAGGAGCCAGTCTTTTTGTCACCAGCGGTATCAACCATTTACATTAATAGTTATTGGATATTAAAGATAGGATTCTTGCTTATTTCTCAATTAGGTACGATACATTGACTGATCCAATTTTTATTCGATTCTGTACAATACTAGTTTGTATTTGGCGTTGTAACGTAGAATGTTTTGTATTTCAAAAATTCACATTTCACAATGAGGTATGAAAGTAAATATGACGAATAAGAAACCGGATTATAGGTACCTACAATATACATAATATATACAATAATAATAACACAACCGCATGGCACGGTTGGTGTAGGAATAATTCACTGAACAAAAAAATGCATGTATGAAATGGATTGAGTGAAAAACAACTGAATAAATTTTTCATGAGCCAAGTCAAAGGCCCTGGGGCTGCTTCACAATCTCTGACGTTATAAGACGCTACTACCTCATTCGAGGAAAACCATAAACATTTATTTTATCCGTTTGGAAATAGTTACAACTCTCAGTAGTAATAGGTATGATTATAGGGAGGTACATTTTTACTTACGTACAGGATAACTCTTCAGCCAGTTCCATAGGCTATAGAAACGCATGCAAGAGCTGGCCAATAACTTTGTCAGCGTGAAAGACAGGCCCTTTAAAAATGCCCTAATCAATTCTAAGAACACCCACCCTTCCAGTCCTCATTGAAATCACACTTGCCTTAAGCTTTTGAAAATCTTCCCTCAGCGTGACAATGGAGATGGTTCCGCGTAGGGTGACCATATAAAGCAACAGCCGGACGATCAGGAAGCTTTGAAAGAATAATCCTTGACCCAAATTCGTCATTCGTTTTTTGAAAGGAATACCAGTTTGGGGCCAAGCTTGTACCAGTTCTGGTACTGTCCCACACAGGTTAAATTACGCATTGTTGTTCAGTTCACGGTAGCTTCTTTTTGGACAAAAAATAAAAATTGACAACGAATTTTACGCGAACTCTACTATTGAAGAGTGAAATTAATATTACTTTCAATTCCAAGGTGCTATTGGATATGACGTCACGCTTTCTTTGAGTAGTAAAACTGTGATCTTCGTGGGTCAGTGTAGAAGTGTGTGTATAATTAATTGTTGCAATTATAACACATTAACGGTTTTATGAGCTCAACGAAACTTTGCGCTGTGGAATCTGGTGTTAGGTTTTGTCAAGGCCAAGAATTTAGCATTCATCTATTTGCTACGCTGGCCGTTACCAAAGATTATGCCACGCACCATTGTGCACAGATATGTTGCCCACACATTTGTTATTAGATTAGACACTCTATGAAAAATAGTAATAACAAATAGTAACAGCAGTATGTTATAGTTTCTAAAGTCTAGGGTTTTTTTTATTTTTGTTCGCAACGTGTTTGTTCTGTTTAATATTTACATTTAAACAATTGTAACTGCCTTTAAATAAACTGAAATACTAAATAATACTTGTTAATAATTGCATGATTACTTATATTATATACTTATTTTATTTCATATTATTTAATCAATAAATCGCATCAATTTGTAAGATCCCTATCGTACTTATACTTTAAGTATTAGTGTAATGTTACCTATGTAATATAGAAGAAAATCTAACGATTACTATTACATTTAGATGTTTTGGTATATTAAATATTACATTTTGTTTTTTTGGTATATTAAATACAGCATGATATTTTGCCCAACACCCACACCTAATCACCAAAGCGACATTGCACGCGTAACGCATTGGCCTTGGCTGTTACGTAAGCGTCTGAAAGGGCCTCCAAGAAGGGCGTCCTTGATCCCCTCCCCATCCCCTCCCCCTCCTCATATAACACTCCATCACGAGGACCAGGCGCAAGGCCATTTGGAAACGAATATAATATTTCATCATTGGCCTTTTTCATGCACAAAACATGATTTTAACATTAATTACCTACTATAAAAATAGGGTTCACTATTGTTTCGTTTTCCAATTTTATTTAGTCTTTAAGTTCATTATTGTACTCCCGAAATTGTTGGAACGTAACCATATACCTAATAACAACTTATGTACACGCTTTATACAACAAAAATATCGTGATTCTCACTCTGTTTCTGACGATCAACACATATATTATAAGCGATTTTTTTATTATTCAATATTAGCATGGACTCGTAGTTTCATCCGCGTAATTACCATTTTTTTGGCACTAAAAGTAATTGATATCAATCTGGAATACTGTAGCAATTCAAGGATTTCCCGAAAAATTCGGAGTATTCCCGTTTTTCCACAAAACCCCTGCCATATTTACCAGAAGAAGAATAGTGAAGCATTATATCAGTGGAAAATAATTTCTGTATTAGTTCAGTAGTCCACGAAATCATCTCCAACAATCATACAAACTCACAAATAAATATCTTTATAAAAGTTACGTAGATTTAGATATATAGCTTTAAATTTGGACATAGATTAATGCACAGAATAAACTTAAAGAGATAATTTCAAACATCCCAAAATGTGCCTAAACTTGTAAATTATAAAAATCATTTATCATCATATTTCCAGTTTTACGCTAATAATTAATGACGTGTGTCATTACAATACCCTGCAACTGTGATAATATATATTTATTTTTTGTGTTCTAATCACTCGCTATCATGCGTTAGGCCTAATATAAGGTTATCATTATCAACAGCGCAAAGATATGCGTTTCCACCAGTCTATCGGTTTCGTAATTTAAATATAGTTATTTCTCGTTAAAAAGGTGAGCATATTTTGTTGTGATGGAAATTTAATGTACCAACCTGTACCTCTAGTATGAATTTTTACTAGCTCGACATAGTACGCGTCAACTAGCGCTTTTGTATGAAGATCCTGTACAGCGCCCCTACCGGCGTTCTTATGAGTGAAAAATCTTCATACAAAGAGCTAGTTGACGCATACTATGTCGAGCTAGTAAAAACTCATGCTCATGGCACTATTTTTTTTAGTATAAAAACTGGCACAAAGATAGCAAAGCAGCTGACTGCCGATAACTTTAATCGTCATGATAATTTTTGAATGGGTTTGACAGTGCCTTATTTTACAGAGCATACACAGTGGTTTTAGATTAGTGTGGTATATATCTGTATGTTTAAGTGATAATGACAACGCGCATGCCTAATCAAGACCTAGCAGGGTTTAAGATGCTATAAATAACGTTTAAACAGTAATTTGCAAAAAAAACTTGACTATGTAATAGTTAAATAGACATGTTTCCCTTCTTAGCGTCGCGAAATGAAAATATATTTTCGTGACAACATAATTATCCGCTCAAGAAATATAAGCACAAAGTAAATGAAATGCCTATGCTTGATGTTAGATATTGAATGAGCGCAGAAAAATTAGATTATTCATAGAGACGAATTTATATTACCTACATAACCTAGCGCTTCTGTGGTTAATAATCTATGACCAAATAATTGAGGTCGGAATTCAAAAGTGCGTTCTGTCAACTGTACCCCCTCCCGGATTGGTTAGTGGCGGTGTGACGTAGCAGGAAACGTAGGTCCAATCGAAGCATCGACCTTCGCTAGCACTCGCATGTCTATATTCTGATGGCTTCTCCAATTCTCCATGTCTAATTATAATGCCATAATACTCAAACAATAATTTAATATTCCGGCGTTGCCTCCTGTCCTTGATATTGGTACCAACATATTTATCATTCAACATTTTATTTTCGAAGCTAAACACGTTTCGTATACATATTTTTGGAACGGAACTGCTAACGCGTAGCAATTTTTTATGGTTTACCTACTGTTTATAATTATTATTATATCTTTAATCTATTTATAGGAATTAACCCAAGATTTTAAACTTTACATAGATGTTAACTATAAAAATAGATTCAGATTCCATATTAAATAAGGTTTGTTCCTTAGATACAAATGTATTATTTATGATAAGTATTATGTACCTTAGAGCTTGTAATAGCTTGCATATTATTATTTTGTTTTGTAAGCTAATATTTAGAATTTCGAAAATTGTAGTGTCACATAAGTTTGTAAGTATTTAATTTTACAATAAAGTAAATGTTTTAAGGGCAAAATTAAGGTATGATCATAATCTATAGTATACGTACAACAAAAGAATCACATCACAAATAAATTCTAATCATTTTATCTTAATATAAAATCAGTTACCCATTGCATCTAACCAACGACCTTAGCGGCAGACATTAGGCGGTAGGTAGTTTCTAGATTTATAATGTATTATAACCGGGGTCTTTGAACCCTAGACTCGATAGTTGAAAACAAAGGCTTAGCTCTGAAGTTTTGACCATGAAAATCATGAACCAAAGATCAATGTAGCAATATATAACTCTTGATATAAGTTATAGCACAAATAGGAGAGGGAAGGAAGTTTAATTCGATATGTAGAATCGTAAATAATTACGGCAGTAGAGATTTTAGAGGTATAAAAATTACAAAGTTTGTCAACGGTACGAGCTTCGGATAATTAGCGATAAATCGTATTCAAGAACGTGAATGAGCTATTTTTAAAACTCCAAAACAAGTGACGGTTACATTTATTTCATGAAAGTTTTGTTGGGGTTTATGTTCAAAGAAGTGCAAATAGGCCTCTCGTGACATCTAATTCACTTTGATTTTGACGTACTATTTATTTCCTCTATAAGCTTGTGTCAAGTACTCAAATACATAATATTATCTTTTTGCTCCAATTATTATCAGTTTCCTTTTATCTTGTATGCCTAGTAGTAGGTATCTGATTCTCTAGATACTTGGAATCTTGGAATCTTGGACTAGTTAAAACAGAAATAGTGTGTGATCGTGATGCGATATTTTATTTAGGTACTACTTAATGAATTATTATTTATCTCCCTTTTTGTAATTTTCTTCATCGTTCAATATTTATTCTAATATTTGGAGCGGAGACAAATCCTACAAAGTAAAGACCATGAAAATCGGTCCAGTCGTACTTGAATTATAAATGGTGTAACTAACTGACACTGACTTTGTTTTATATAGATAAGATGAGATTAACATAAGATAAGAATAATATATATTATATGTGTCATTTATTATTCTATTTCTATAAGTATTTATTTAGAATCATTCATAATAGAAATTGTATGAAGTATCGGCACGTAAATTGAAAAATATATAGAATACGTATATACAAAGAGAAAATAAGGATCTCAATTATTTGTTTATTTATTTTTCTCATCAAATAAGTCTAGCAAGGAGTATAGCAGTTGCATAACTGTAAAAAAGGTAGATTCCTTTTCAGTATCTTTTGTATGTGAATACGATTGCAATATACGGACGCAGATACACCCATTGTTCCATGGCGTATACGGATTGATTGATTTATATATTTTTGGTACGCGTATTTTGTAATTGTTGTGATCGTATGTTATAAATTATTGGTTGGAATTAAATGAATTTAATCGCTGAAGGTCATAATATAATCTTAGTTCAGATGACAAATGTTGCTGTAAGAAGTCTTCACCCTGCGAACATAGCACATGCATTTCGACTTAGCAGGAAATGCCAAACCATTACTTCCTTTAGCCTTTATATCTGAAGTGAGACCTTGAGACGAATATCTCGATAGTTCTAATGGTAGTCGCTTCAGGGGGATCAGTTACAACCCCGAGCAAAAAGTCGTACGCTTTTCAGGTGTTCCAAAAAGGAACCATTTTGATACCTCTTGAACCTCTTGGGTATTAATTGGGTTTCTAATGTGCTAATTAAAACCCCATTTCATATTGATTACACTTTTGAACGATAAGCCATTTCAACGGGTAGCTGTTTTAAACCCATCAGTTCTGGTTACCTGTATTGTTATTTAAGGAAAACCAAAAAGTATTCAACGTCACCGATAGAACATTAGTAGGTACTGGACGATATACTATGTCAACATCCAATTTGAGACGAGTGTGAAAATCGTTGAACAGAATTGAATAATATGCCCCGAGTGATGACAAGTGCCGCCAATACAAAGACCCAGTTGTTTAGAAGCCGACACCAAGCTCTCGACTCAGTTGTCATGTAAACATTATAATGTTTACATTACAACTCTCTCCAGATAGTCAGATTATGAAAGCTAATTAGATAAGCGAATTCTCGTATTGTAACGTCGCTGCATCAACCGCCCTAACCGATATTCAAATCGGGAAGCTCGGCGACGCACCGTAACCTCGAACGGATCGGTTGAACCGTATCCGAAGAGCGTAAGGTCGAGTATCGCGGAAGTGCGCCACAATGGCGCGGCTTCGAATAGATGACTATACTGTCGTGTGCAGAAACGCACACGCAACACAAGGCAAGCGGTTAGCGATGACCGCGCCGGAGCTCGTCTAGGTGCTAATAGCCCGGCCATGGCCGGCACGGGGCCGCTTTGACAGTTTCTATGCAAATGTTAGTGCGTTGCGAGACCAGTTTTCGCTTCATGGAGCGGTTCCGGGCCCGCTCTTGCGCACGATCTATTCACGCACACTTACGCCTTATTGAAACCCTAAATCAAATGTGGCCAAACTTGATTTTTACCACATATTCATTAAAAAATATGTTTTGCGCCATCGCTGCGGGCATCACACGGGTCTCTACGAGCGTAGGCCGTCTATGGCGGACGATCCAAGTGAATCATCGCAGATAACGCACTCGTAGCAAATAGTTACAGTGAAATGTTGGAAACCGGTCCGTTGAGATCGCGCAAAATGAATTAGTGATGCAATATACCTACCTATTCTCGGAAAAGTGGAAGATACGGTCTCATTATCAAGTTCAATAGCCCCGAATCGACAACACGTGTATGCAAAAGTTTCGGGGACGGCAAACAAAATGCGCAAAAACATCCTCTTGCTAAAGCATTATAAGGTGCAAAGTGCTCTATAGGCGCGTAGTATTAAAATGTATGGAATTCCACGGGGTGTCAACACGTATTTATCAATGACTCGATAACGCCACACATGCCTATTTTAAACCGTCGTCGAGATTGACTCCCAAATGAGGCTACGCGCGACGTAGAGGTACGTTTTTTCTATAACCCTATTGCGGCTTCCCGGTGAGGTCGCGCCCGAATCCTCGGGAGGCGACCTCCCCGGCACACGGCTAAGGCCAAAAAGAAGAAAATCGAGCAATACTTTCCTCGTATCCATATCGTATATTCCAACAGTCCTCGTATCGTATCAAAAAACCATCAGCGCTCTTCTGAGCTATGCACAACTATCATAGTTCGGTACACTGAATGTGCGTCGCGTTGCGTTCACTAGTAACACACTGGATTCACTGGAGTAGTGCGGGTCGCGCGATCACTTCCGCATGTTGCAGCGCGCGCGCGCGCTCGCTCGCTAGTCTGACGTGCGCGTCGCTCCTAGCCGTGGGGAGCCTCGCTCGCGAATGCGACCGCCGAAAACTCTTCACACCGCCCGAATGCAGAATTTTCGGACGCGCGACGAGTGGGGGCGCTCTACGTCTATCCGAACCGAAACTTGCGCGTGTACGTGCAGCGCTTAGCTATGAAAAAATCCAAGGTTAACGCGCGCTGCCAAAAAAAGACGCACAAAATGAAAAAAGACGGCTAGAGCGGCGCCCCTCGCGGGCCCTCGCGTCGCCGGTGCACCGACTCTGCACGCCGCCGAGGCCGCTGCTGGTGGCATTACCGCACTTACCGTGCTCACGTACCGTAGGCCTCGCTATTATCGACCGGCAAATTCGTCAGCGAAACGCCTATACTGCCTATACTAAACGTCCTGCATAGAAGTGCAGCTAAGGTAGTGATGTAGTATCCACCTTCCACATGGGCAAATGGTTAATGAGGCCCAGAGAACACTATAAAACGCGCATGCTTGAAATGCACAGAGGTCTTGTCCAGATTATTTTATCGTCGTACGCACCTACCTAGATAGAACTAGAATAGAATGCCAAATTATCTTCTGTGTATGTGTGCGCTACACTCATGGGTTTCTTGCGCTCTATCTACAGATAGATTTATATTCGCGGTTGTTGACTTCGTGCGCTTTGGCGTTTCAATTTTGACAGTTTTCATAGTAGTCGGGGCAAAATAAATATTTTTGTAGGTACTAGCTGGTGCCCGCGACTTCGTCTGCGCAGGATTAGTATTTCGAGTAGCTATTTTGGCTATAATGGCTTACACATAGGATATAGATATATACTGTGGCGTACTTTTTTGTAGGACTATTTAAGATAAACATTTCCATCATACATTACATATGTGTAACTCTAACGGTTTTGGCAGCTAACGCCAGAATAGCTCGCAGATGATAGATTTTATCCTACTTACTTGACACTTATCGTCATATTTTGGACAATTCACACAATATCTTTATAACTTGTAGCCTATGTGTTATTCTGATGTATAAGCTATATAATTGTAAACTTTCATTAAAATCCATTCAGTAGTTTTTACGTGAAAGAGTAACAAACATCCATCCATCCATCCATACTTACAAACTTTCGCGTTTATAATATTATAGGATAATATTACCTACTAGGATGGAGTACCTTGCATTCATTGCACTTTTGGTGATCTTTTGGTACTCGCACGTTACCCACCTTGTGTAACTCTGATATCTTTGTTTTAGTAGTTATAATGGTAGAAAATGTTGATGTCGTCAAAGCTAAGTACCACTTAATGTTGCATGCCCCTGTTAGGTTTTTGGTTAACTCTAGTTATGATACCGTTACATTATGGGAGTTCCCGTATTAAGGAAGGTAAATCCTTTGGGTTGTACCAACATGTCATGAATTGAGTTGGTGTTTTTGACAAATAAGAATTAAGTATATGGTTGTCAGTGATAACATCATACCAACTAGTAATGGTGGCTGTAGTTAAAAAAACGTGCATGGTTCCATTTTCCATAAGGTAAAATAATAGATTTTCCTGTTACAAGTTAATTAATTAAGCTTAGAATTATTTTACTATTTATGTGGAATACCTACTGGAATAACCCTAATGCATTAATATAAAAACTTTTCCTAAAATCGCATTTGTGTTTCAACTAGGTAGGTATATACTACTATAGTGACGTACTGACGTCATAAATGCGTTTAAGATAAGATTAGTCTATACTAATATTATAAAGAGAAAAACTTTGTTTGTTTGGTTGTAATGAATA